>CM077645.1:128830002-130030002 GCA_039707465.1 Rhabdophis nuchalis
TAGAAAAACATTAAAATATATCCATTGGTTGCTTATGGCATGTCTATGTGGTTTGTTTTGTAAATGAATTCAATATTTACAGGAAAATTATTTTGTATTTGGATGAAGATTTATGTCAGACCTTACCCAAGACTAATGTAAAACAATCAAACCAAAGTTAAGTGTTTTTTATTTGCATATACTATATAGACAGAATCTTGCCAGTCTAAACCTACACTAATTTAATCTAATGGATATAACTCCTTGCAATGTGCTCCCTCCTTCCTGAGAACTGCTGCATTACTGTTGTCTACCATAGTTTGACACAATTTTAATTTTAAAAAGTATGAGAGATGACAGTAAGCAAATTTTGAACATTGCAATGGTAGGGGTGACACAATCTAGATGTTTGCTCTACAGCAGAATACTGAGAAGAATATGAGTGTATCTCTGGTGACTTGGATAAAGACTATGATAAAGTCAATAAGCTTTGTTCATAAAATGTTTATATTGGTATGTAGTTGAGGAATGTTAGCTAAACACAATAAGAGAAAGAGAGAAATGATGAAAGTAAAGCATTCTTGAGAATAAATCAAATGTTTACTGATCGTTTCATGAACAGTAGAGCATAAGAAAAGGATTTGGGATGCTCTTTTGGTTGTTTAAAATGCTTTTGTAAAAATATATAAGAAATGTTTGTGTTAATTAGATACATGAATGTGCACAGTGCTTTGTAGGCATATTGTTAGTTGAATACCTGAATAATTTGATATGCATTTGAACCCCAATTTTTCTACCTTTTTTACATGTCTACCACAAGAAATTTAGGCTCAAATGCATACAGTGATTCTGAAGACTTTAAAGACTAGTATTCAATTGAGACTAGAACATTTCCTCCTGGCACAAAATGGATAAAATGGAAGAGTTGGCAATACCTATAACCAGTGGTGGGTTTCAAATTTTTTAGAACCTACTCTGTAGATGTGGCCTATTTTGTGGGTGTGGCTTGGCAGTCATGTGACAGGGTGGGAGTGGCCACCTTTTAAAATGTGATGAAACTCATTTAACAATGCTCTTGCTTAGCAACCAAAATTTTGGACTCAATTGTGATGATAAATTCTTTCTTTCTTTCTTTCTTTCTTTCTTTCTTTCTTTCTTTCTTTCTTTCTTTCTTTCTTTCCTTTCCTTTCCTTTCCTGTCCTTCCCGTTGGGTCACTGGCAGCGGCGGGCCAGATTTACTTCCAGGTACGCCAGTGGAACCCCTTCTCACCGGTTCTCTAAATTTCACCAACCGGCTCTTGCGAGTAGGTGCGAGCCTGCAGAAACCCACCACTGCCTATAACAGAGGAAAAATCTGACAGAATTTATTGAAATGGCTAACTTGAATTGTCGCATTAGCAAAAAGATGATATCCACATTTACTGGTGCTAGAAACCCCTTATGAGCTTTATACATAAAAATAAAAAAAATAAACATGATTTATAGTTTAGAACATTAGACAGGATAGATTAAAGAAAGAAGAAAGTCATTTAGGGAGACAATAATTTTCATGGACTACACTTTATTGTATCATAACATCTAACTTTAGCTGCAAATTACTCAGGTTTCTGTTTATGTAATTTTTATATAAAATAAAAATATTTATAAATAAATACTTTATTAAAATAAATGTTTTATATAACTTTTTATAAAATGATCATTATAATTGTTATTGAAAGTTCTAACAATAATAATGATTCATACAATTTAAAGCTGGCAACTTTTTTTTACAAGCACATTTTTAAAAGTCTTATTGTAACATATCAGGCAGAGGAGAGAAGATGAGCTCAGGATATTCTTTGGAGAAAAAAATGCTAGAAAATGTTAGTCACCAAAGTGACTGACAATAACAACAAATTTGAAACCATCTGGAATGTTGTCTTGTATTTTATAATACACGTGAAAGAAAGCTGAAACACTGTGCATAGGTAGCCTATTTGTTTCACATTGGGCTTAAAAAAAGCAAGATTTGGGATATAACTTTAATGAAGTAATCCATCATAATCTTTCTGACACTTTATTTTCATTGCTGTATTTTTACACAGCCGCCCAAATTACTGAGGCACCTCTGCTTTTTGCCTTTGATATTTCAGAAGGAAAATTTGGTGAAAGGTTACTTCCAGGGAACAAGGATTTTGGCATAATGATCAGTGCAGCCTCCAATTAAGTTATTGTGGTTATACCATCAAATCATTCTCATGCACTTTTTGCTTTTGTAACTTTAATGTGCTAGCATACTAGCTGTATTAATCTGCATAAATTTTGGGGCAGATAGTGAATTAACGCCCCAGAATAAGTGGAGAATTTCTGCAATCAGTGAGACATATTTTATTCTATGTATATTGTAACTGCTTTCACAAGATGGCTGTTATCGGAACTTTTACAAAATGTATGGTGAATTTGGCTAGTCATAACACAGAGAAGCAAAATATTTATCAGAATGCAAATTTTTGAAGCTCTTTATTTATTTATTTAATCAAATTTATATCCATCCTTCCATCCTTCCATCCTTCCATCCTTCCATCCTTCCATCCGTCTATCTATCTATCTATCTATCTATCTATCTATCTATCTATCTATCTATCTATCTATCTATCTATCTATCTATCTATCTATCTATCTATCTATCTCACTAATTATCTAACTCTCTATCTAGTTATCTATCATCTATTCCAGCTATGCAATTCAGCCGGTTCTATCTGGTTCAGGCAAACTGGTAGCAGTAGTAGTGGGAGGCTCTACCCACCTGCCCAGATGTCATCATGTCTGTTTTTGATGCTCTGCGTGCACTCACGTTTGTGAACCAGTAGTGAAGGTAAGTTGATTTCACCCCAGATCTATCCTATCTATATCCCTAGTTAGCTATCATCTATCCCTCCATATTCTATACACATGTTTTGTTTTCTTCTGTTTCCACCTAACATGGCATGTAGCCACCACTACTTTGACAATACCATATATATACTATAGCTTAATGGTGTGTGTGTGTATGTCTATATTATGTATATAAAAACAGATATATAGTATATATATATTTGTGTCACAACACCCTGGTAAGCCCCAATTAAGGGAGGAAGCATACGGCTTTCCTTTCCTGCCTTTTGGCTCATCACCAGAGACTATCTAAACAGAAAGCTATTAGTTTCGTTGTGCCTTTTTTTTTTTACATGTGTGTTAGGCTTTTTGAGCTGATCAATAAATAAATCAGGGAGATTAGGATAGATCTATTTCGAGCTTTTTAGCTCTCATCAGCTAGCCTAGGTATGGCTAGCTGATGAGCTTCAGCCGAAGCCTGAAGATGGCAAGTGAGATCTTGCCAAAATGTTGCAAAAACAATCTCATTCTTACACGGGAAAACACCCGAATACAACAAGACCAGCATATATACATACATACATACATACATACATATGCATACATGTTCCACAACACCCTGTTAAGCCCCAATTAAGGGAGGAAGCATACTGTTTCCTTTTCTGCCTTTCGGCTCATCACCAGAGACCATCTAGACAGAAAGCCATTAGTTCCGTTGTGTAATTTTTTTTAATATATGTGTGTTAGGTTTTTGAGCTGATCAATAAATAAATCAGGGAGACTAGGATGTATGTATTGTGTATATATGTATGCATGTATGTATGTATGTATCATAAAAAATCCCTGTGAACAATATGAACTTAGGCACACTTTTCTTCCTTCATTACATACATGCATTTCCCTTTTTTTAATGGATACTTGTAATTCTGAGGATATTTCATCATGCAGAAGCATTCAAGAAGTATGTCCCTTAACCTGTAGACTAAAGTAGTTTGGTTTCGATTTGGAGATTTGTCTTCTATGATACCATATTGCTCATATATCTAAGGTTTCAAACACAATAATTGACAATGAAAAAATTGATATGTTCAGCTGAGATTAATGTTAAGTGATGACATGCATATATAGCAATTCATTGAAAGGCAAACATCCCCTTAGTTATGAATAAGAAAGTGAAAGCAATGAGCTATATTTGTATGTTGCCTGACCAAGTTTTAAGAATTTCATGACATTATTTCACCTTCCGTGCAAAATATTCCTTGTGTTCAACAAATTAGTTTTTGCTTATTAAAATTAATCATTCTTTCCTCACCTTTGATTTTACCAAAAGGAAAAAAAAGACCCTGGAGATCCTGTTTCATGTCAGATTAAACAAGCAGGTTCTTGCTAGCATTAAATATGCAATCAGATTTCAATCTTTCCAATTAATTGAGTTGCCATCTGTGGGAAAAAAAATCCTAGTTTTAAAATTGTTGATGCAGGAGGTATGCCTTTCAGCAATTTCACATGCAAAGCAGGTATTTGTGTGGCTTTTACAAGGAAAGAAAAAGAAAGATTGATTATCTGCTGGAGGTCTTCACTGAAAGCAAAATCTTTTAAACCTCTTGCAACTGCTGTACAAAATGTTATTTTTAGCAATATTTATTGTTTTTTAATGCTACTTCAAAGCCCCATAAATGTTTTCTTCTGTATGGGATGGAGTAAAATGGGCTATTTCTGGCCAATTTTTGACAAGTACATATTCAGACCACCAAGCCACACTATTTCATTTCAGAATTATAGAATAACAGAGTTGGAAGGGACCTTGGAGGTCTTCTAGTCCAACCCCCTGCTTAGGCAGGAAACCAAATACCATTTCAATGGATATACCATATTTTTTGTGGACATGGATTCCAATAAGGACCCCAATTCATCCACAGAAAAATCTTGAAACTATAGAGAATTCACTTCTGAATCATAATCAGCCTTATTCTTCTAGGATCCATAATGTAGCTCCTTAATCCAGCTCCAAGATTGTTGATATGAACAAAGGCAGTATTGAGTAGGGCTCTATTCTCACTATATACTTCATTTGATGACTGGGGTAATGGCATTGGGGGAAAAGCTAAAAAAAAGAGTGAATTTACTCAGTCAGTGGACCCAGACCAGATGAATTAGATTTAGTCTTGAAAAGGATATGTTTTACATTGGATTACACCCTAACTATAGTATAATTAAGAAGATTGTCCTATTTTGCATAGTAGAGATGAAAAAATGGTTGAAAAAGCAATTTTTACAGTAGTCACAGCCAAGAACTGGCAGTGTGGACCAAACATTGGTTTTTTTAAATTAATTTATTTATTTTTGCCATTTGTCACAAATGTGACTACATGGCAAAAAATGTGCCCAAATAGAGAAGGGGCTAGTTATATAATGAAGTCTTAACAGTACACTTCTGGATTAAAGGCTCCTCTAAAACAGGGGTCTCCAACCTTTGCAACTTTAAATCTGAAGGACTTCAGACTTAAAGTTGCAAAGGTTGGAGACCCCTGCTCTAGAACATGGTGGGAATGCTGCATTTCCTCTGTAGCAGGTCAAACTGTAACTTCTAAATCTATGTAGTCATTTCTTCCTAATGCAGACAACAGTTGTGTTTTTTTCCTACCCCTCACTGTGGTTTTCTGAGTTCAAGGTTATCTCTGAAGAGTAAGAGCTTTTTTTTTTTCATATCTACCTAGGAAACTTCATGAATGCTTTTACGGATTTTCACACCCTTTATTTTCACAGAAGATTAACATCCAGTAAAAGAACCATTATCAGGAGATATCACTGTGCTCTTCCTTGCTTTTTCTGACTACTTTTGGCTTTGTTCTTTAAAACTAGTAGTATTACAAAATAACACATTTTAAGCAGACATTTTCATTTGGGATAGCTTTTGTCATTAGCTAGAAAAGAGTGCCTTACCTGTGGCATTGTTAAGATGATAGAATCAATATAAAGTCAAATTAGAACCTAAGGGTGCAATACTCTCAATGTTTCCCCACAAAATTCTCAGTAAGGTTATATTTTAGCCATACAAGGACCTTTTCAACTTGATCTTGAACCGTTTATACCCCCCCAGCTTAAGGTGGTGACTGTCTAAGTGTTTGTATCTATCCTAGATCCTAAAGGCATACCAACTTGAATTTTCTGAATAGTACTCAAGTGAAGTTGTCAGAGTATTTGTCACCATGGATGTATTAGATCAATGGCTGCTGAAGCCATAAACAAGTGTGGTACCAAGAACAAAATATCAGGCCTCTGATGATGCAAACTGCATTTCAAGGAATAGCACAGGTTTTGCCTTATGTACTCTGCAAGACAAATCTGGAGAAAGTCATTGTTGAAAAAAATGCAAATTTTCTTAACTGCCTTAAAGTTAAAATGTCTTTGCTCCATCTGCCAGGAACATAGTGATTTTGGACTATTTCCATATGATTCATTTAAGCCTGATAGCCAAGCAGTTTGTGCTTGATTTTCTATCAAAGTTAGGTTCTTGCTCTGAGTGTCCTTAAAGATCTTCAGTACAGAAGAAGATAAGTTGTAAATGGACAATCAATACAATTCTGTTCACAGGGGAGAAACAAGAGTGTCTTCTCAGCTGTGACCTTGAAGATGAGATGTCATCAGTACATCTGCTAATAATCTTTCCCACATAGTTATGTGGTCTGAATTTAATATTCTTCCACTCACAACAAAATGGAGAAAAGTTAATTAATTTTTACCTTTCTTCCCGAATCAACTTCATAAATACCCTATTGATTATGAAATGTTAATTATCACCTTTTAAAAAAAAATAACATTGAAAGAGCTGAATATATTTTTGTTATGTGAATATGTATTTGAATATTTACTCAGAATTAATCACTTTGCTTTTTGCACTATGCAATAATATGTAATAGACAAGAAAAAAATCTTCTTTTAAAACTCTAAGACTATCTAAACATAAAACTACAATTAATTAGATTAACTGGATGTCAATAGCAAGCATTTTCTTTAATATATTTGAAAACATAAAAGGCAAAGTTGTCAAGTGTTAGGCAGTGTACAAATTTAATAATTACAAAAAAGTATATACAGTAAACTTCCTGAGATAAAGCCATATGTATCTTGTTACTATCCAAACCAATTCCTAATGCTTTATATGATGTAAATAACTACAGCTGTGTGAAAAAGTCCTGTATGCTTTCGGTTTTAAGCTGTATTTACATGTTTAATCAACTTTTGACTCATAGAAACCACACAAAATTAGTATTTTGATGAAAATGTCTCTAGTCAGATTGAGATGCATAATTTTTATTAATATAACCAAAGTCTTTTTAAAGTGAGTTTATGTGCTAAAACAAACATAACTTGAATTTTTGAGAATGTTAGGATTGAAACCAGCCAATCAGCAGTGAACTTTGGATGACCAATCAAAATACACAGAGGCTAAACCTATGAGCCAATCAATGTTGTCATGCTCTCTGACTATAGATAGGCATGAAAAGCATCGAGAAATTTAATTTAGCTCTGGCTGCAGGCAAGGATGAAGGTCTTTGCTTTCACCAGTACTGAGCAGTGGCATCACATCATTGTGCTTCATGAAGAGGATTATTCCTGTACAGAAATAGCCAAGAGAGTGAAATGCCATCACACCACAGTAAGCAGAGTGGTTTAAAAATACCAAATAACTGGTTCAGTTGATGACAGTCTTCGCTCTGGAAGACCAAGAAAGTCGACAAAATGGCAAGATCGGGCTCTGCAATGCATTTGGAGGGCTGACAGGAAGCTCACCTCACCTCAGATTACAAGAATTTGGGATGAAATATGTGATGTAAAAGTGTGCACAAGCACAGACTGCTTGCCAGAGGGAGGGCTCAAAGGCTTCAGGGTTCGAAGCAAACCTTTGCTCACAGATCTCACCACTCTCATCAACATGCATGGGCCAAGAAGTATGACAAATGGACCAATGAGCAAGGTCATCTTCAGTGACGAAAACAATTTCTACTTGACGGGGAATCAGTGCAATAAGTATGTCAGAAGATTTCCAGCTAAAGAATTTAAGCCATACTGCCTGAATCTATCCGTGAAGCATCCATTGCACATGATGATCTGGGGCTATATCGCTGCTTCTGGTATTGGTCTGACACAAATCATCCAGGGAATCATGAATTCCAAGCAGTATGTTGAAGTCACGGAAAAGACCTTCCTTCAGCTCAGCAACTTGTAGGGAAGGACTTTTACTTCCAGGATGACAACACTCCTTGTCATCGAGCCAAGTCCGTCCAGCAGTGGATGAAGAAGCATGGTGGTCGACTCCTGGATTGGCCAGCTCAGAGCCCAGATTTGAACCCAAATGAGAATTCGTGGGCAAAGATTGGTTACAAAAAAAGAAAGAAGCATCCACAGACCAAGCAGGAGCTGATTGAATGCATTATTGCAGTCTGGCACCACGTTGTCACAAAAGATCTCGTGCAAAGGTTTATACAATCTATGCCGAAGCGATAAGCGCCTGGTGATAAGCAATAAGGGCTGGCCAATTTCATATTAGTAACCTAAACAGTCCTTTTCAGGGCCACAAACAATAAAGATGTTAACAAAACACTAGCATTGGCCTTAGTAAATGCAACACGTATGCCACTGGGTATGCATCAGTTAATCTGTTTTCATAGTCATTGTAAACATGCATTGCAAGCATGCAAGAAAATTCACAATCCCCATCCAAACAACACCAAATTGCAAAAAGCTTATGATTTTCACTTAAAAACCACCAGTATTTCTTTAAATCTAACAATATTTGCATAGCAGTTAGCATAAAATATCATAAAATCAATGGCCTATCCAAAAAATGTAAAGCGTGCAGGACTTTTTCACACAGCTATATAAAACATCCATTGTAAATATTAAAATAAAAAAATAAAACAATTGAAAACAAAAAAATGTCCACAAAAATAAGCCAAAATAAGAGGAAACTAAATTTTAAAATGGTCAAGGCTGATGTTTCTGCTCTGCTATAATATGCTATAATATGCAAAAGGAAAAGGAGAAAAACAAACAAAAAGTCCTGCAACAAAATGCTCAAAATGCTCAAAAAAAAAATATCTTGAACTTGAGTTTTTTTTGTGGAATCAAAGTGATTTATGCTAAATTATAAGACATCAAAATTGAACCACACGAATTGGATAACATAATTCAAAGCTCAGATAGAAAGATGATAGGGAGAATATATAAATTTCTCCAGAAGGATAAAATGGAAGAGGAAATCATGAGAGAACAAATGATAAAATGGGCACAGAACTTTGGCTATAATATTGAATTAGAGAAATGGGAAAAAATTTGGGGAACAAACTTAAAAATTACACTATCAGTTGCATACAAGGATAACCAGTACAAAATGTTTTACAGATGACACCTGGCACCAACAAGGTTAGCTAAAATCTCAACAAATACCACCCCAAAATGTTGGAAATGTGAATCAATGCACGGAACATACTACTACTTATGGTGGACCTGTGAGGAGGCTAAAGAAATTTGGAAAAGGATCAAAAATTGACTAGAGGCAATAACAGGTGTCAAAATAGAATGGAAACCCGAAGTTTTTCTACTAGGAATAATGATTGCGAAATAAATAAAAAAAACCAGTATTTAATTTTACACATAATTATGGCGGCGAGGATTGCCTTTGCCCAGAAATGGAAAAACAAATTAATTCCAAGTGAAGATGAAATAATAAGAAAGGTTATGGACTGTGCTAAAATGGACAAATTAACAAAAGAAATTCAGGGAAAAGAAGAAACAGAATACTACCAGATATGGAATAAATGGTATAGGTCAGCAATGGTGAACCTTTTTAGCCTCGCGTGCCATAAGGGGGAGCACAGGGGGGCCGTGCGCTGGCATGCTACACACATAATGCAGGCACTCTCCCCCATTTTTTACATGCTTTTACATGCAAGCTCGTAGCATCGTTTTTAGTCCTCCGGAGCCTTCAGGGAAGCCTCTTGAAGGTCCCTGAAGCCTCTGGAGGACTAAAAGCGACATTATGAGCAAACCAGAAGTGACTTCTGGTTTGCTCGTAGCATTGTTTTTAGCCCTCCGGAGGCTTCAGGGAAGCTCCTGAAGCCTCTGGAGGGCCTCTGGAGGGTGCAGGGGGGGGGGAGCTGTTTTCGCGCTGGCCAGCTAACAGGGCAATGCCTTGCATGCCCTGCCAAATGGCTCTGCATGCCACCTGCCATAGGTTCGCCATCACTGGTACGGGTGGATGGAGGAAATAAACAAGAATCAATGAAGGAAGACAATAAAGCCCAAAAATAGTAGTTAAGGAGAATTAACACATATATATGTATCCAAGAGGTTTAAATTTACTAGAGGTAATCAGCCAATATAGCAGACAGATGAGTAAAATAAGAGGATTAAGAATGGTGAAATGCAAATGAAATATACTAGATGGGGAAATAATATAAGGAGAGTGGTATTGATTGGCAATTGCTATTAGAAAGAACAGGCAGTTCCTTTTCATATTGTGTAAATGTGGTGTATGTCTAAGTTTTGTGTGTGTGTATTTTACATTTTTGTAAATAAATAAATGAAAAATTTAAAAAACCAAAGCGATTTATGCCAAAGACCATTACAAGCACAATTATACAGCTATCTGAGAGTTAAGCATAGTTTTGACTCTTCTTTTAGTCAACATGTTTTTCCATTTGGGAGATTTGGGGCAGAGGTTTAAGTTTGATGCTTGCATGCATTCTTATTTTTAAAAATGACAGTTTGGGATATTAACAATCTAAACCTCACATACCTTTTAAGGATTTGAACAGAAAAGGATATTAATACTTTAGCACAATTTATTGTTAAAGATTTCTTTAAAACATTTGATGTATTGCAAGAGGAATTTGGATGGTCTAAAAATGCTGAATTCAATTGAAACATTTCTGGATGGACTAGTTCCTCTGAAACTCCCAGTTTACATTTTTTATTAGAAAATGTTTTAGATGAATGAACCAACAGTTTATTTTTACAGAAAGCTGAAGAGCATTATTAAAACAAGTATTTGTAGTTTGCAAAAAATAAAAACAATAAAAATGGATGTCCTATTGAGAGAAACCAACAACAAAAGTTTAAAGACAGTTAAATGTATTTCCCATGATTTTAAAATGTGATCAGGAGAAAGATTCCTAATCCTGACAGAAAGGATTCCTAATCATAATAGAAAGATTATTTTTGAAAGATTTTGAATCTCAGTAGATCTTTAAGAAGAGATACATATCAAACCTCTCGGGCTATACAGGTAAATTGGGGGTGGGGGGTTCTGACACATATGATTTGGGCTCGCTCTATAGTTGCCTTACTTTAATCAACTATTTATATTATGATTCCTGTGGATTTGGGAAAGACAACAAGATTTCCACGTGGGAAAGGTTTGATTTAATGATTTAAAAATGAATGATTTTAATGCAAGGCTTATTTTAGCCAATGTTTTGCTGCTAAAGAAACACCATGCAGAACTTACTAGGGTTCAGGGGACATACTGTAAAAAATATGTCACCTTCTACTACACTATTCTATTCATAATATGCAGCTTGAGAGTTGATGCTTTAATGCCTGTAAGTGAAGTATGTTCGGAACAGGCTATCCATGGCTTTAACCTTTCAGTGACCCTAGCCGGTGAGGTTTAAATGTCATGATCGGTGTGGTCATCAAAGGAGTAACCCTAGCTTCCTCTTCACCAGGAGATCATCCTCCTGCCAGGATTAGTGAACATCAGATGACCGAGGTCATCACATTCTCCAAAATAAAGACTATTGCTGTACCAGTAAAGATCAGCTGTCCTTTTCTTTTATTCTTTTTTGTGTATGAGGGATTTCACTGGTAATAAAATTTGCACAATGATTAAAAGCACCAATTGTGTCTCCTGCTGTACTTGGCCTGAGCACATTGTCATGCATTAGTAATATGTGCATTCCATAAAGCTCTCCTCTGCTTTCAGCTGACTTTCTTTACACCACAGCTCATGTTCTTTTGGAATATGGCAAAGCTTAATGGAGGTATTGTGAAATGCTTTTCATTGAAGCTTCCTTTTAATTATGGATGTCCTGCATGACAAGTTCTTCTTTAGCATATGTTTCTTCACTCAAAGAACACCAGTTTAAGTCTGCAATCAAAGGTAACTTAAGAAAAACACTGTATACAGATAAATTCCATTTTGATGTGTACCCAGGGTGGACCATTATACTGCCCCATATTTTTATTAATAAGCTGGCAGAATGCCAGCAATCATGACTGGAGGAATGAATGTGAGAAAATGACTGGCATTCAGAAAAGATCCATGGGAATCTTTCTCCTCTGTTCCATGCCCTACCTCCATTTCATAAAGTCCCTATCCAAGACAAACTCTCCTGTCAGGAAGAAAAGGCAGGTTTCATTTCATTTTCATTTATTTAGTTTGTCAAACGTGCACAAGATAACAGGTATAAGTATAAACATGGACATGAACAAGAAAATGAGTACAAATAAATGGAAACAGTAGGACAGGGACAGTAGGCACGCTGGTGCGCTTATGCACGCCCCCTTACAGTCCTGTTAGGAATAGGGTGAGGTCCACCGTAGACAGTTTAAGGTTGAAGCTGTGGGGGTTAGAGGATGTAACAACAGAGTCAGGTAGTGCATTCCAGGCATTGACCACTCTGTTGCTGAAGTCAGATTTTCTGCAATCAAGTTTGGAGCAGTTTACCTTGAGTTTGTATCTGTTGTTTGCCTGTATATTATTAAGGTTGAAGCTAATCACAATTGTTTATTTATTTTATTTAGCACTAGGACATGAAAGCCAGGAGAATACAATGTTATTACAGAGTAGTATTTTGGCTGCCTATGATGGCTAGTTTGTTTACTTCATGTTCATGAGCTCTCCACAAGAAGCAAACTAGCTTTACATATAAAGCAGTAACAGCATTCTGTTGGAGTAACAGCATCTTCTGAGGTTTTGTATCTGCGAGTTTTTACCTTATATTGAGGCCAGTCTTGTGCCACATGGTTTCATTCTTCTACCATTGGTCACACTGAAGTGGTACCTTTTTATCTACTTGCGTTTACATGTTTTGAAATTGCTAGGTTGGCAGAAACTGAGGCATGACAACAGCTCACTCCATCATGTGGTGGTAGGGCTCAAACTGCTGGAATCCAGAAAGCCAACTTTCTCCAGCCAACAAATCCATCATCTTTAAGCCACTGAGCCACCACATCTCTTCTAACCGCAATAGCTAGGCTTTATTTTTCTGTGTAGGAAATTTTATGTATTTATTTATGAAATGCATACAGCCAACCAAATCAAAACACAGCCAAACCAAACAAAAATGAATAGACCGTCCCATTAAAAATAAAAAGGTCCTTAATAGGCAATCAGGGACAACAATATAATTAATTAGGAGAAAGCAAATGTGAAGTGGCCTTTTGCATAGACAACAGAACATTTATTTCTATGTGAACATCAGGGCACCCAGATTTTAGGTTTCTGGAATTTATTTAATCATTTCTAAAATCAAGACATCCATCTGTCAGAGCCAGGAGCAGGCTAATAACTGTCAGGGGAGAGGCTGATGATCAGTAGGAACATAAAATCTACACCTGTGTGACCATAGATAAGTAATTTTAGCATACAAATCCATACCAAAGCCAGTTAACAGAGGTACACAAAGATCACTACTCACAATCAATGAACAGCTTCCCCCCCCCCCCCTGTTTATAGATGAGGTATACTATGATTGCAAGTCTTGTAGAAATCTACCAGTGCCTTCTAATCTATCAGGCCACTAATGGTTTAACAACTGGCAGAGAGCCATTCCCCACCCCCTCTTTGGAAAAACAATTCCACCCAGAATGGGTGTACATAATTATTTTCTGGTTTAACACATAACACTCAGGGCTGCTTTATAAACACAATTACAGATTCCCCAATCATAAAGTGGTACAATAAGATATGTTTGATGTTTGACTCTTCCCAACCCATGTATATAGGGCCTAAGATCAAAACAAAACAGATTGCAATGTAAATCAGTGGTCCCCAATCATTTTTGCACCAAGGACTGATTTCATGGAAAACAATTTTTCCATGGCGGGAAACAATTGTTGTGGGGTGGGGAGATAGTTTCAATTTCACCTACTTGCCCTTCATTCACCTCCAATTCTGAGGCCCAGCCCCTAATAGGCCAAGGCCCAGTACTGGTCCATGGCCCAGGGGTTGGGCATCTCTGATGTAAATAATGTAATAAAATTACTATGCAGTTCCTGTTATTTTGTTTAATAACTAGCCAGCATTTTTCTAGAACCCCTGAAGGTCAGACACGGATTCTGCACTTCTGTATCACCATGACCACTATGGAAACTGTGGGAATTTTAGGGGGATAGTTACACTGTAGAGAATGGAGAGAGAACAGATTAAAATCATAAACAAAAGATACCAAGCTTCTGGGTTTTTTGTTTGTTTGTTTTTTTGCTTCTGCTTCTGTTCTTAATTCTGATCATGAAGGTACTGAAGGATTTCTTTAGCACATTCCTAGACACCTTTTCAGATAAAGTCCTTTCTTTTTTACATAATACACTTCTAATGATGCCATTTAGTTATCTTAATAGATATGGATGGGGTGGATAAGTTTCCCCATGATTTAGTAGATTATAAGCAAGATAGAAATCCTGACTTCAATTAATCTAGCATTGTTTATTCAGAAGTAACATATACTTCTACAGAATATACTCCTAAGTATGCTTTTGGGCCTGCAGACCAGTTAGTTAAAATTATTTCAGCAACTGGCTAAATGAGCATTTGTTCAATAATGTTATTATGCCTGTTTTAGCTAAAATTATCAAGCATTACTTTATTAATTTTCATAGGTCACTGCTAAATTCTAATTCAGTGGCATTAACAGCCACTGAGTTTTTCATCTGGTTTCTTTTAAGAATTCATATCTTCAGGGCTCACTGGACCCTAATACACTATTTGCTACTAATTTATGTCTAATTGATTTGATTGATTACTAATTTGTATCCATTGTTATCAGTTTTCCCTGTGGCCTAATGAATTTTCTGCATGGTTTAGAACTGGATTTTCCAGGAAAAAGTGGTACTGGTGATGAAAAGCTATTTTTGTTGGATAACAAAAGTAACTATAAAATGCTATTACAAATTTCAAGAGCATATTAGAATTAGAATTTATTAAATTTATATACCGCACCTTCTCCCTACTGGGACTCAGGGCAGTGTACGGGCAGGTAAAATTGATAATATAAAACATAAAATACAATTAAAAATACATTAAATAGTTGGCCTGTCCTAAAACCCCTATTAAAACTCCTGCTAAAACAAATTAAAACTACGCCAGGCCGGCCACACAAAATAAATAGGTCTTCAAGGCCCGACGGAAAAGGCGTAGGTCGGTGATCGTCCATAGGTCAGGGGGTAGGTCATTCCAGAGGGCAGGGGCTGCCACAGAGAAGGCTCTCCCCCTGGGGGTCACCAGCCGACATTGTTCAGCCGACGGCACCCTGTGGAAGCCCTCTCTGTGGGAGCGAACTGGTCGATGGGAGGTATTTGGTAGCAGGAGGCGGCCTTGAAGATAACCAGGTCCCTTGCCATGGAGTGCTTTGAAGGTGGTTACTAGTACCTTGAAGCGCACCTGGAAAGCCACAGGCAGCCAGTGCAGCCTGCGCAAGAGAGGTGTCACGTGGGAGCATCTAGAAGCTCCCAAAATCCCCTGTGCGGCCGCATTCTGAACTAACTGGAGCCTCCGGGTGCACCTCAAGGGAAGCCCCATGTAGAGAGCGTTGCAATAGTCCAGATGGGAGATGACGAGGGCTTGTGACTGTGCATAGAGCATCACGATCCAGAAAGGGGCGCAACTGGCGTATCAGATGAACCTGATAAAAAGCCTCCCTGGCCACGGCTGTCATATGATCTTCTAAAGACAGCCGCGAGTCCAGGAGGGCACCCAAGCTGCGAGCCCTCTCTGTAGGGGCCAATGACCCGCCCCCAAAAGCCAGAGATGGCACCAACTGGCTATATCGTGACGCCAGAAGCCACAGCCACTCGGTCTTGGAGGGGTTGAGTCAGAGCCTGTTTCTCCCCATCCAGACTCGCACGGCCTCCAGACACCGGGACATCACTTCCACGGCATCATTGGGGTGGTCCGGGGTAGAGATGTACAGCTGAGTATCATCAGCGTACTGATGGAACTCTACCCCGAAACCACGGATGATCTCACCCAGCGGCTTCATATAAATGTTGAACAGGAGAGGCAAGAGGACCGACCCCTGTGGTACCCCACAGGTGAGGCACCTCAACGTCAACCTCTGCCCTCCTGCCAACACAAATTGTGACCGGTTGGAGAGGTAGGAGGAGAACCACCATAACACGGTGCCCCCCACCCCCAGCCCCTCCAGCCGGCGCAACATGATGCCATGGTCGATGGTATCAAAAGCCGCTGAGAGATCTAACAAGACCAGGATAAAGGAACAATGTCTATCCTGAGCCCTCCAGAGATCATCCACCAATGCGATCAATGCCGTCTCTGTGCTGTACCCAGGCCAGAAGCCGGATTGGCGTGAATCCAGATAGACAGTTTCCTCCAGGTGCTGAGGGAGCTGCCATGCCACCACACTCTCAACAACCTTCACAAGAAATCAAAGGTTGCAGACAGGACGGTAGTTGGCCAAAACAGCCGGGTCCAGGGAGGGCTTCTTGAGGAGAGGCCTTACCACCGCCTCTTTCAAGGTGGCCGGCAAAAACCCCTCACTCAAAGAAGCATTGACAACTCCCTGGAGCCACCCTCATGTAACCTCCCGGGAGGTCAGTACCAACTAGGAGGGACACGGGTCCAGTTGACATGTGGTGGCGTTCAGCCACCACAGCATCCTGTCCATGTCCTCAGGAGTCACAGGATCGAACTCTTCCCAGATAGTGGACTCAAGACCTGCCTCCGTTGGCCCGTCTGAACTAGTCCAATCGAAGGCCAACCAGTCCCAGATCTGATCGATTTTATCAAGCAGATAACACCCAAATTCCTCTGCACGACCCTGCAAAGGGGCATCCCGCGGCCTCTGGTGAAGAAGGGAGTGGGTCACCCTAAACAGGGCAGCAGGGCAGTTATCTGCAGATGCGATAAGAGCGGAGAAATAATTACACTTCGCCACTCCTATCACCACTAGGTAGGTCTTCAAGTGCGACCTTACCAGTGTCCAGCCAGACTCGGAGTGGGTGGCCCTCCAACCGCTCTCTAGGCATCTCTTCCGACGCTTCATCACCCTCAGCTCCTCAGAAAACCAGGGAACCAAGATGGTTCGGCGCTGGGTGAGAGGCCACAAAGGCACAACCCGGTCCAGGGCCCCCATGGCTGCACTATTCCAAGTGGCCACTAGGTCCTCAGTCGAGTCGTGGGTCAGGGTCTCAGGTATTGGCCCAAGCTCCATCTGGAACCTCGCAGGGTCCATCAGGTGCCTGGGGCGGAACCATCTCACCACTTCCGGTTCCGCCTCCCCGCGGTGGGATGCAGCGGTTGGAAAGCCTAGCCGAAGGAGAGAGTGATCTGACCAACACAGGGGTTCAACGGTTATTTCCCCTAAACCCAGATCACTCAACCACTGGCCGGAGACAAAAACTAAGTCCAGCGTGTGTCCTCCAGTGTGGGTGGGGTCATGAACTAACTGGGTCAGGTCCATGGCCGTCATGGAGGCCATGAACTCCCGTGCCATCTCAGATGCCTCGCCTATCGATGGCAGGTTGATATCCCCCATGACTAGCAGCCTGGGGGTATCAACCGCCATCTCAGCTATCACATTGGGAAGCTCGGGTAGGGCTGCTGATACGTAGCAGGGAGCCAGGTACACAATCAGCAAGCCCAACTGCCTCCCATGACCCCACTTCACACATAGAGACTCACAGCCGGCTGTTTGTGGCACAGTGGTCTCCCTCGGGTCCAGACCCTACTTTATGACAATCGCCACCCCACCCCCCCGACCCTGGGCTCGTGGCTAATGAAATACATGGTAACCCGGTGGGCACATTTCAATGAGGGGCATCTCTTCCGACGCTTCATCACCCTCAGCTCCTCAGAAAACCAGGGAACCAAGATGGTTCGGCGCTGGGTGAGAGGCCACAAAGGCACAACCCGGTCCAGGGCCCCCATGGCTGCACTATTCCAAGTGGCCACTAGGTCCTCAGTCGAGTCGTGGGTCAGGGTCTCAGGTATTGGCCCAAGCTCCATCTGGAACCTCGCAGGGTCCATCAGGTGCCTGGGGCGGAACCATCTCACCACTTCCGGTTCCGCCTCCCCGCGGTGGGATGCAGCGGTTGGAAAGCCTAGCCGAAGGAGAGAGTGATCTGACCAACACAGGGGTTCAACGGTTATTTCCCCTAAACCCAGATCACTCAACCACTGGCCGGAGACAAAAACTAAGTCCAGCGTGTGTCCTCCAGTGTGGGTGGGGTCATGAACTAACTGGGTCAGGTCCATGGCCGTCATGGAGGCCATGAACTCCCGTGCCATCTCAGATGCCTCGCCTATCGATGGCAGGTTGATATCCCCCATGACTAGCAGCCTGGGGGTATCAACCGCCATCTCAGCTATCACATTGGGAAGCTCGGGTAGGGCTGCTGATACGTAGCAGGGAGCCAGGTACACAATCAGCAAGCCCAACTGCCTCCCATGACCCCACTTCACACATAGAGACTCACAGCCGGCTGTTTGTGGCACAGTGGTCTCCCTCGGGTCCAGACCCTACTTTATGACAATCGCCACCCCACCCCCCCGACCCTGGGCTCGTGGCTAATGAAATACATGGTAACCCGGTGGGCACATTTCAATGAGGGGCACCCCCCCTCTTGGCCCAGCCAGGTCTCCGTAATACCCGCCAGGTCCGCCCCCCTCCAAAACCAGATCGTGAATGAGGGGGACTTTATTAACCACGGACCTGGCATTACACAACATCAGCTGAAGGCCCAGGCCCTGAGATCCTGAACCCCCTGGGTCGCAAGAGGAGCCATGAGGGCCAGAGCATTCCACCGCTCGCAAACAGCAGGTGCGCCCTCCCTTTAGATGATATGGCCCTCGGTTCCTGCCATACCTGCCCCTCTCACACACAGTCTTGATGGAATAGCCCTCTGTTGGACAGACCCTCACCCCCTCCCCAATTCTAGGCACTACGCCCTCCCCGTCAGGACCACTAGCCAGCCTGGAGACATTCCCCAGTGGATTTTCCCCCTCACCCACCACCCTAATTTTGGTTTGACCTTCCCCCTCCCTGGAGCCCCTTAAGACCTGGATTAAAATTTTAATTAAGAAGCATTAATCTAGACAATAACTTATAGAACAACTCCTCCAGCCTTAGAAGTTCTATGAACTTCTATAACTAGGTCTTGATGTAGTCCAACTGCTGACATCGACATTGCTGAGAAAGGGATGAAAGGTTTGGAATGGAAGTTTTTTGGGGGGAACCGTAATAATAATGATAACATATTCAAATTGGTTCAAATAGGAAAAATAAGGATAAAGAAAGCCTTACATTAGAGAGAAGTAATTTACAAAGGATAAAACTCTATAGAAAGTTTGTATAAAGAGAAAAATTCTAGGAACAAAGTTATTAAAAATATAAACAGATGTCAACACTGATTTTCTGTGCATATGTATTTGAATGTGCAGACAAAAATGGAAGAGGGATGAAGTAAAAGTAAATGAACTGATGAAATGCCAATATTATAGCTCTTCTAAAGCACAATGAAAATCTGCCTGACCAAATGGAAGAATGGTAATCAGATGAGAGGGGGGGGGAGGGAGAGAGAGAGATGCAATTAAGAGTCAAATCTAGCACAAGTTATTAAAAAAAATCAACATACCGTATTTTTCAGAGTATAAGATGCACCGGAGTATAAGATGCACCAAGGTTTTGAAGAAGCAAATTACAAAAAAAAGTAGGTAGGTAGGTAGATAGATAGAGGGAGGGAGAGGGAGAGAAAGAGAAATATGGTGGGTAGGTAGATAAAGGGAGAGAGAGAGAGAGAGGGAGGGAGGGAGGGAGGGAGAGGGAGAGAGAGAGAGAGAAATACAGTAGGGAGGGAGGGAGAGAGAGAGTGTGTGTGTAGGTAGGTAGGTGGTAGGTAGGTAGGTAGAAGGATAGAGAGAGTGAAATACAGTAGGGAGGGAGAGAGGGAGAGAGAGAATGAGTGTGTGTGTAGGTAGGTAGGTAGAAGGATAGAGAGAGAAATAGAAAGAGAGAAATACAGTAGGTAGGTAGGGAGAGAGAGAGTGTGTGTGTGTGTGTGTGTAAGTAGGTAAGTAGGTAGGTAGAAGGAGAGAGAGACAGGGGGAGAGAGAGAGAGAAATACAGTAGGTAGGGAGTGTGTGCATGTGTGTGTGTAGTTAGGTAGGTAGAAGGATAGAGTGAGAGAAATAGAGAGAAAGAGAGAAATACAGTAGGTAGGTAGAGAGAGAGAGAGAGATTAGGTAGGTAGGTTGATGTTTCCAGGTGTATTTATCCATGTCCTACAGAAGGAAATCACTGACAAACCTTAAGACTTTGTTTCTGCTGGGACAGAAACAGTTAAAGAGCCTTCCAAAAGGTGGGGGGGGAGAGCCTTTGCACTCAAACCTCTCCAAAACAGCCCATTTCTCAGTGAAAATGGGGCCGGTTTTTTTCAAATAAAAAGCATAACTAGCCGTCTGGGGGCTTGCAGACTGCTCCTGGGGGGGGGTCAAAAATGAGCAAAGGCCCCACCCCATTTATTGCGAAAACGGGCCATTTTTGTGTCAAATAAATTGCATGCATAGCCCTATGGAGGCTTATAGAATGCTGCTGAGTGCTGCTGAGGGCTGGGGGCTGGGGGAGGGGGAAACGGCCCGTTTGAGGCTAATTTCTGCCCTCCCCAGACCCCAGGAGCTCTCTGGAAGCCTCCATAAGACTAGGCACAGCCAGTTTGGTGAAGGGGGCGGGGTTCCAGGAGGCAAAAAAATCACTGTATTCGATGTATAAGACGCACCCAGATTTTCAGCCTCTTTTTAGAGCATATGGTATGCTCAAACAGAATACATAAAACAATCTCAGATGCGGTTAATACATAAAACACTCTCAATTATTTGCTTCTAGTCTGTCCAAATGTAGTTCCAGAGCATTGTATTTGAAATGGTATGTTTATTATAGTAGCAGTTGCATTATTATTTGTTATTACTTTTTGAAAACAAATACATTGTTATATATTCTCTTCATCCCAACTAGCTAATTAAAATGTTGTGAAACAAATCTACAGCCAGGAAAAATATAAAACATGAGTAAAGTAAGATTGATTGAGCAAGAAAAAGAATATACATAAAATTTCCCACTCAAGGCTGGAAGTAGTTGCATTGTGATAAGTTCGTAACGAAGTATAAATGCTGATCATGTAGCTTTTGTGATATTATATAGCTATCTATTCATTTGCCCCATCTTTATTCATAAAAATATAAAGAACATTTATATTTAAAGAAATATATAAAAACAAGATAATCTTAGAGGACATTTTTGAGGAGGCATACCACATCCTATCCCAGGGGTGGGCAAACTTTGCAACTTTAAGTCTGAAGGACTTCAGCTCCCAGAATTCTCCAGCCAGCTTTAAGTTGCAAAGTTTGCCCACCCCTGTTCTATCCCATTCATTTCTATGACACATTGGTTCACTGACTGCAGGGACATGCAAGTGGTGAACAGCTCCTCAAAGTGATGGAGAAGCTCCTGTCGTGTATAGAAATAGGTGAAACACAAGTATGGATTATTGAGGGATGGGGGTGGAAATTAATGAAAAGAGTCTAGCCACAGCACACATTGTAGTTTACTGTTTTACAAGTTTTAAAATTTTTTAATTGTTAGCAAGATGCCAAAAATATCAAGATACCAAAAACAAACCTGCAAAACCATGTCTAATGTTTTCTGTAAATCCCAAGTATGAATGTGAGGACTTCTCCCACCCACCCCTTTCCTCCCTCCCTCCCTTTCCTAGTTTTTCATTTTGCAAAAATGTGATAATTATCTCTAAGCATATATGTGTACCACCTCTACTCTGTCTGATTTTTGTTCATCTATTCTAAAAAGGCCTAAGATGGATAAGCTTCCAGTCATTTTAATATATAACATACTTGGTGGCTAAACTGAGAATCAACTTGCTTCTGCCTTTCATGGTATATCCCAATTTCAGATGATCTTGAAGCTGCTTGATGTCCAGGAGCAAATTTTGAAAAAGGGGCATTATGGGCCCTTAAATGTATGTATTAAACATCAACATATGTCAACTTAAACCACTCATTGTGTGAGCACCTTGAGTATTAAATTTGCTCAGGCAAAGAGGTCTCAACATAGTTCAGTCAGGCCACAATGACATTTTAACTACTGTATCTGCTAGCTTTCCTAATTCTATTTGATACTTTCAACCACACTTTAAAGATTTGTTTGCAGAAGTTTTCAGCCTTCCATCTGGGTAACTTGCTGAAAATGGAACCTGACAGTCAAGTGGAATATGTCTTGGTTTCCTTACATAAAGGGATCAATAGCACTTTACACCTAATCTTTATTTCAGCTTTCAAACTTTTAATGCATCATTTGCTCCGTTTTGACATGTAAGGAAAGCCAAGAGGGTGAGTAGGAGTGGAGAGAAGTGCTACAGAACAACAATATCATTTTTACCTTGTTATAATAGGCTGCAAACTCCACCCCACCCCTTTTAATGCTGTGAAGGAAGAAAAAAAGATGTTAGACTCCCTGGGAAAACATTTTATTTTACTTCTCAGTAGACTAGGCAAAGAAAATGACTTTTCAGTCAATAGAAAGCTAGTCAATCAGGGGAAATGGAAATAAATTTTGTAAGGAAATTGAAGGGCCTTTTGCACTCTACACACAAGGGTGAAGAAAACACTTTCCCTAGACTATGCATGACCAACTGCCATGCTAGTTGGCTCCCCACCATGTACCCCAATATAAGTCAGCGGGTGCTACCATGGGGAGAAAAGGAGACAAAGGGCAATGGATCTCATGGAATTAACCAGGCTTGTCACCATTAAAGACACTCTCTGTCTTTGTCTCTCTTTCACCAATGCCACCAGGATTGCTATCCAAAGGCCACCTGACATTTGAACTCTGAAAGGACATTATGATCTGGGAATTGTTTTTTTTTTAAATAAAAGGGTTGTAGTAATTCTCCCAATCCATCCTACATTGATTCTTTCTCTCCTTCTCCCTTTCTTTTTTTCTTTTAAATGATGTTATTTACCAAACTTTAAATATTACTTACTCCTTATATTCCAGTGTAGGATGTTTAAAATGTATAAAATACATTCAACTGCATTCTGCAGCACACCAACATCATTTCTGTTCTTCAGAATATCTGTCTACTTATCCATTTCCACAGTTATTGTAATCCATTACAGTTATTGTAATACTGGAAAAAATTCTAGAATTTTCTAGAGCATGCTGGACGATAATTTTAGCAGTTGCAGTAATAATTGTGATTCCACAAAAGCAGTATTAATTAAACTAAAGCTGTTTATTAAAGATATTTAATGTCACATACTAATTGCAGACATTAGTGGCTCTAAAATTATATCATTGATGGTTTTACAGAAAGCTATGTATTACTGGATATTGAACACAGTTGCAAATGTAATGGATGTTAGTATAGTACTACAGTATCTTACTGGCATGTAGAAGCTTCAAGATTTGCATATTGCTGCCTTGTAAAACATCATCTCCCACCCTTCCAGATAAGATTGGCCCCATCCTTGATATACTTCCAGAAGACCCTCAAGACATGGCTGTGTCAGCAGGCAATCTCAAGGAACTATTGATCTAGCGAGATTGAAATATTGATCTAATGAGACCTAATGAGATTATTTTTACTGACTTGTTATTAATAATATTATTGATGTTTTTTTTAATTTGTGCTTGTTTTAATATTTTGATTTTTCTTGTTGTTGTGTACTACCTAGAATGACTTTACAGTTACATGGGTGGCTACATATAAAGGAGGAGGAGGAGGATGAAGAAGGAGAGGGATGAAGGAGGAGCAGGATAGGTAGATAGATAGGTAAGTAGGTGGGTGGGTGGGTTGATGGATAGACAGACAGACAGACAGACAGACATTAGTTAAAGCAGGGGTCCCCAACCCCCGGGCCGCGGACCGGTGCCGGTCCGTGGCTGGATGGGAGCCGGGCCGCAGGGCTAGAGAGGAGGAGGAGGGAGGAGGAGGCAGCCCCCTGAGCACAGCGCGTGGGAGAACGCAGGCGTGGCTGTTCGCGCCGTTGGAGTGTGCCTCTTCCTCCACCCTCGTCGACGGAAGGATTCCTGGATGCCGCCGGACCGGCCACCGATTCCCTCCCCTGCTGGCATGCCGGCCACTCATTTTCTTCCAGGGACTGCGGAGGCTCTGCGGGCTGGGGAGGGAACTGGCGGGTTGCTCCGGCGGTGCACAGGAGTCCCTCCGTCGACGAGGGTGGAGGAAGAGCCCCCACCATCCTCCTGCGTTCTCCCATGCGCTCTGCCCCCCTTCCTCCTCCTCCTCTCCAGCCCGGCACCTATCCAGCCACGGAGCCTGAACGAGCGAACGAGCGACCAAGCGTGGCAAGCGGGATGAGGAGGCTGGGGGTGGGGGGACGGGACGACGATGACGACGACAGACACACATAGAGAGACAGAGGGAGGGAGGGAGAGAAAGATAGACAGAGACACAGAAGGAGTGATTGAATGAATGCAAGACAGACAGACACACGCACACACACACACACACACACAGAGTGACAGAAATGGGCGGATGAAGGAGAGACACAAAGAGAGAAAGAGAGAAAAAAGTGGGAGAGAGAAAGACAGACAGAGAGAAAGAGACAGAAAGGAAAGAAAGAGACAGGAAAAGATACAGAAAGAGGGAAAGAGAAAGAGAAAGAAATAGAGAGAAAGGGAAAGAGAGAAAGAAAGAAATAGCGAGAGAGAAAAAGAGAGACAGAGACAAAGTAAGAGAAAGAAAGAGAGAGAGAGAGAGAAAGAACTTATGACCACAGTTGAGGCCAAAAGTTTGGTTGCTAACCAAGATCATTGTTAAGTGAGTTTCACATTTTCAAAGTTGGCCACGCCCACCCAGTCACATGACTGCTGAGCCCCTCAGCCGGTCCGCAGAATTTTCTTTAAAATGAAACCGGTCCCTGGTGAAAAAAAGGTTGGGGACCCCTGAGTTAAAGGGTTAGATGAAAGGAAAGACCCCCTTGGCCTAAATAAATGATCAAACTCAGTATAAAACAATGTTCTATTCTGTTTCTGTTAAACTCTAAAGGGAAAGAGAATTGTATCTCTTGATCAATAGACAGATTTTGTCCTGTTTGTGCCTTCAACCCAGGCACAACTCAACTTGTGCCTTTGATTCCTGGCAACTACATGGATAAATCCTTGAAGTCTTCTTGACAACACTTTTGGAAATGATTTTCCATTATTTTCGTTGTAGGATTGAGAGAAAATGACTGGCCCAAGCTCACCCAGATGGCTTTGTATTTAAGTCAAGATTAGAGCTCATGATTTCCCAGTTTAAACCAGTGCCAATTTATTTTGATTTTTATACTCAAGGTACTTTCCACCTCCTATTTTCCCCACAACAACATCCCTGTGAAGTGAGTTGGGTTGAGAGAGAGTAACTGGTTCAAAGTCACCCTACCGACTTTTGTCCTCAAGGCTGGACTCCCACTTCCTATGTCAGCACTTTAATCACTAGACCAAACTGACTCTCAACATTGTTACATGCTACAATTCTGTACACAATCTCTCTCAACTACTTAAAATGATTAATTGAAGAAAGATCTTTTTGGTCCTGGTAGTTGGTTCTTTTATTTATTCTGCTTATTTATTTGTTTAAGCAAACATTGTATGTTTTAATTATTATATTTGCTACATTAGCCTCATTTTGTATTCTTAGCTGCCTTATAAGTTACCTTGAACATCCTCACTAGACAAAAAGTAGAATAGAAATATAAATGAATTATACATAGATTAACAAAATACACATTTAGCATTGTGAATTATTCATTGAAAGATGGTTTATTAATACATCTGGCTTCAGTAGAAACTGTTTTCAGGGTGTTTGGAATTCAAAGGGTAGTTTATTTCATATAAGCTTTGAGCAATGCACACCACTGAAACAAAATTACAAACTAAAGCAAATCTCTATTTTCATACAGCACAGTGGATGTTTTTATTAACACAATAACCTCCAGGCCAACTCACTTCAGAGGGTTGTTGTTGGGAGGAAAGTAGGAGGTGGAAGGTACCTTGAGTTACTTATAAGAATTAAAATAAATTGATAGTGGTTGGAGGCACTGGTTTAAACTGGGAGATATGAGCTCTAATCTTGACTTAAATACAAAGCCACCTGGGTGACCATGGGCCAGTCATTTATTAACACAATAACTTCAGAGCCATTTTGGTGCTGTTCTGACCTAGGCTTCCCCAGCAGCACAAAGCCGAGTCCTCATCCTGATAAACCCCTTTTATTTAATTTACAGTGAATTCCTCTCCAGCAAAGTCCCAGCCCACAGTCTTTCAAGATAGTTCACAATGACCAACCTTTATCAGGCTTGGAGAGTAGCCAGGCTGATATTTCTCAGATGCTGCAATACTTGGCAAAAATGCAGGAATGAACTGTCTCCTGCAAATATCTCTCCCCTTTTATTCCCTATGGTAGGGGCCATTCAGCACCCACCTGTGGCCTTACTCCCAAATTGACCCTTGTTCCTAAGCTGTTCCCTTTATCTGGCAACTCTATGCATGCGCACACTGGGAACAGGCTCCAGCTATTCCTCTGTTTCACTGATGTCTGACTCCGAAGGCAGCTGATAACTATCAGATGGCCCTGGCCCCATCTCTGCCTCTGATGCAGAGCACTTGTCAGAGCCTTCCCCAGACTCCAGGACTGGACCATGTTCCTTCCCAACCTCCTCACTGTCCGAATCTACTGCCAACTCCGCTGGCCGCTGGTAGGCCACAATAGGTACCCAGCATCTGAGACAGATAATTCTTGCCTCAATATTTCAAGAGAGTGAGCATCTGCTGTACGAAATAAAGCTTTGAGATAAAGCATGCCACCTCCACTGCAGGAGACAAATGGGGGATATATGGCTCTACTGCATAAGAGCTAGTTTGATGTAGTGATTAAAACCACCAAGCTAGAACCCGGGAGATTATGAGTTCTACTTTAATACAAAGTCAACTGGGTGACCACAAGTGAGTCACATTCTCTTTTAGAAAGAAGGCAAGGAAAAACCACTTCCAAAAATGTTGCCAAGAGGACTGCAGGAACTTGTTCAGACAGTTGTCAGGAATCATGATTGATTCAAAGGCAAAAAATAAAAATCCATTTCATACAGATGTGTTGATTTTATACCAACCACAAATGTTGTGAGCCTAGATTTAAACACTAAACATGCAAAAGAATTGGGGAAGTGACAATGGAATGGGGAGTAAACAGGGGATAGGAAATTATTAATATAGTGCTGAATAGCATAGAGCGCAGTTGACTCAATCACGTTAAAAAAGAAGTCTATGGCCTATTTTTTTTTGAAACATTATAAAATTGTTAGTCAATTACATCCTGAGATTTTCTGTACTAGGGACAGCCTCGGGTACTATACCTTTTGTCTAAGAGCAAGAGGAATTCCATAGTTCTAGCTTAAAAAGAAAAAAAGTATCTTTGGCCCGCTCTATGTTTTTTATATCTTCTGCAACTTAATTTGATCCTTAACTGAGGCATTCACTTAAGATGAAATTCAGTGCCAAATGATTTAAAATTCCATACTTATCTGCAGTGTTTATGTAGTTCTGTTAATTTTTTTTCAAATAAATAGTTTCAATTGACAGGGCTAGACTTTGTTACATTGAACAGATAACAAATAAGCTCTGTTAAACTGCAGGATAAGATGTTAATAAGAACAAAATATATTGACCCCCATACACACACTTCTTACTTATTTATTTATTGCTCTCTGTTCATGACCCTAACTCTGGAAAAAAATCACACAGATCTATAAACAAATTTATCACATTGCATTATATTAGCATGGTTTTTTAAATCATCTGCTATATCTGAGGAATTTTTGTACTAAATTACCAATACAATCAGTGAGTATAGGCATAGATTAAAATATATGACTTACTTGCTTTTCTTTTTCAATATTTTTCTTCCTGCATTTTTATACCAAAACAGTTCAAAGGGAAATTTGCAGTCACAACCATACACATAAATGCACACATGTGAAAAATACTAACAAGGTTTTGAGGGTTTCTTGTTTTCTTTTCCTTTCTTGCAATTCTAATTAAAGAAATCTAGAATTTTTTTAAAAAAAACTATAGTCAGAGCTGATTGAGTAGAAAGACCAGCTTTAACCTTGCCTGCTAGGGATTATGGGAGTTGAAGTCTAACATAGCCAAAAGGCATTGATTTAAAACAGTATGAACTAAAGCATCGGATTCAAATGACAATGAGTAACACAGCAATAGACTTTTCTATTTCTACATACAAGTAATTCATTTTTAATCTGTCTTTGGTAAGAGTCTAGTACTTGCTAAAGTTCTTTTCTTAAATGCACCAACCAAACTCATTATTGTTTGATGGCTAGAAGTATTTCTAAAGCAAAGGAAGGCTGAGCTTAAATCCTAGTTCCCAACTCCATATGTAGGCCACATTGTTTACATAGGTTTATTTTAAACATTATTTCAAAAGGTCTTGGATATTTCATAAAGTCAACCGCACAAGAAAGGAAAACAAACCCAGTAAGAGCTTAAAATGAAATAAAATGGGTGGTTTGGTGGTTTTTAAAAAGGTTTTATGCACTCAAAGTACAAACAAATCACAAATGCACTAATAATTTTTTCATAGTTTTCATTTTGTACACATAAACAATTTTTTAAAGAGATATGCAATTGGCACCAGACAGCCCTCCATTATTTTGAGATATATACTAAGTCAGGCTATGCAACTTTTGACCACCAAGTAGAAAACAATATACCATTTACAGTAAGTACAGCAGCCCACCAAGGACTTGATAAACATGTTGCAATCTGTCAAGCATTGCAAGAACACAAAGACTATCAAATATCTGCCTGGCTATATATGGTTGCTGATGGGACTGCCAATGGTTTGGAATCTAACAAGTTGTGCAAGCCTATTCTACACAAATTGCTTTCTAAACGCAGAGTCAAAGTTATTAGGAAGTGCCTATTTTTCCTAAAGAATGCTACTAGTTTGAAAAAGAATCACACACACTCCTATAAAATCACCTTGTTTTATTCTTGCAATATTATTTTGCCCAAACAACAGACCACTGTAAAAGTGGAAAAAATGAACAGACATCCATTTATTTCACTCTGAATTAAACATTGAGTCAAATAAATTCAATTTGGCTGAAATGTGGCTAATTACTAAACAAATGCTCTGAATAATAGAAGAGTGGTGTGTGAATTATAAATTAGAGGCTGTTTTCATTGGATTACCCTTACTCATTTCAGAAGAGAGAAATATTTTACTTGGATAGCAGCTCTGATTTCTGTCTTCAGTCTTCTGGCATCCTTCAAAAGCCTCCAATTTTTCACTAACAAAAAATCTCAACATAAATGTAAATGGAGAGGTTTTGGATTCCATTCAAGCTGTCAGATATTTTCCTTAAAGTGTTTGTTTATTTTAGTTTTTTTTAATGTTGGATGTTGGATGTATCTGTAATATTAGCCATAGCTTTATCATGTCCCTTAGTGAACTGACAAAGACTGAATTAGAGATTACACGCTTACATGGGAATTGTCCTGCTGAATATTCAAGATTCTTTGTCAAGGTAAGACTACGATATTTTTTATCTAGGGAAAGAACATTTGATAATATTTTGAAAGACACAAGAGGAAACTCTGGGGAGAGAAGGAATACTGACAGTACAATTCTCCTGGGAAGAAAATTTCCAGATAAGCATTGATAGCATTATGACCTGTCTTAACTTTTTAAGAAACTCAATACCACCAATAATGATGACAATAATGAATTGATGTTTTATGGAAAATCAGAAATCCAAATCCAGTCATTTTAGTACAAATATAGCACTGGAATTTGGCCATAAATTGAGCAAACAATAATGGAGTTGAAATGCTGAATGGCTAAACCATTAGGATGAAGCCTACAAACATCTGGCTATTTTATAGTTGAATAACATTAAGCATGGACAAGTTAAAAATGAAATTGGTAAAGAATATAGCCATAGAGGGAGAAAATTGCTAAAGACAAATTTCAATGGTGGAAACATCATCAAAGATATCAATATCTGGACCATATCTATGTTACAATACTTTTCTGGAATTCTTAACTGGACAGAAGCTAACCTGGACAGTTTGGAACAAAAAACAAATAAACAGATGACCACTCACTATGCATTCTATCCCTGTAGTGATAGTGATAGATTACACTTGTCCCACAGAAATGGAGGTAGAAGTCAAACAAATTGCTGAAGAAGAAAAGCATACATTGGCAGATTATGTAACAGACAGCCAAGAAAAACAAACAGAATGCTGGCAAGGAAAAGTATTACATGCTCAATTTCTAAAAAGATTGAGAAGAACGTGGATAAAGATAAAACATGACAATAGCTTAGAACATTAAAAAAAGAAATGGAAGGCTTGATTTGGCTGCTTGAGAGCAAGCTATTTGAAGTAATGCAAGCAAGGCCAGAAGTAAAAACTCATCATACGATTCAACATGCAGATTGTGCAAAGAAGGAGAAGAAATGGTAGGTCACATACTCAGCTCATATAAGAAGACTGCACAAACTGATCAGAAACACCACCACCAAAATACTGATTATAAACACAGTCATCAAAATGATTCACTGGAACATCTATAAAAATATCATGTGTCAGTAACAAAAAATGGTGGGCATATGTAGTTGAAACAGAATTAGAAAATTAGCAGTTTTAAAAACTGTAATTTCTGAATAAAAAATGACAACTTGCCAGATTTAAATGTGGTTGAAAAGAAGAAAGTGTGGATAACTGTTATGGCAATATCAGGGGCAGTAGAGAAGACAACAAATTGAAGAATATCATGTTGGAAGAAATGTCCTTCTGGGTTCCGTTCCAAGTGGGGAAAAAGACACTGGAAACATGGAGGCTGCTTAGAAAGATGGTTTAATGGTGGACAGGACCACATGGCTTAAGGTCCTGGGGGAAAAGGTGATCACATGCTTCCAGGTGTTGGGTGAGGAAGAAGAGAATGAGAGGAGGGGCTTGCTGGGTTTTTAATACTCTGATGGGCCCCCATCTCTCTGTTTCCTGTTCCTGTGTAAGAAATGTATTCTCATTGGTTGTCAGACTCCCATGGAGCCATGCAGGGGCAACTCTTTAGGCTGTGTTTTGAGTCCCAAGTTTAGTTGAGTTCTCAGATGCCATGTGGTGAGTTGGGTAAAGGGCTAATACTAGCATGCCTTGATTTCATCACACTGGAACTGAAGGAGAGAACTCTTTATTATGTAAAGGGAATGGCGTGGGCATCTTAATGGCCCATTGACAAAGGGGGTGGGGGCAGGAAGCTGCAGGGAGCTACTTTGTCTTTAAAACATGTCCTCCTTTTTCCCCTCCAGGGAAATATAATATTCTGCCTTTTCAATATTTCCTAGAATATTTCATTCTGCTAGGAGAGGGGTGGATTTTAACTTCTTACACTCACTAATTATCAAGATATGAAAACTGAAATTAAAAGTGTATGGCATAAACCAGCTGTGGTGGTCCCAGTGGTTATCACCATACTAGGTGTCATGCAAAAACTCTTGGATGACATTTGGAAAATCTGCATATTGACAAATTTCCATTTGTCAATTATAAAAGGCTACACTGCTTGGATTCACACATATACTATACATTGCAATATCCTAGGTTCTTGGAAAGAACTTCATGAATATAAAGACCAACACCAGCTAAATAACTAGCAATTGTGACTACACATTGTTGTATTTATAATAGTACCATAATAACAATAATGCAACATGGAAAACATTTTCTGAATTTAGGAAAAAGCTATTAAAAAGGTGGATTGCTTACCCTATCATGAGAATTTTAAAAAGAAAACACAATAATCTGAAAATATGTTCTTATTTTATCTAGCTTTCACTTTCTCACTCACCTAAGATATTATCTGGCCTTTGGCCTAGTCACTTATTTTACTTACATGACCATTATAGGCTTCTCCTTTTCCTTCTTCTCAATTGTGTATGATTCTCAGAAACTGTCTGGACAAGTCCCTGCAATTTTCTTAGTAAGGTTTTTCAAAATGTTTTGTCATTACCTTCTTCCTAGGGCTGAGAGACAATGATGCTCAAGGACACCCAGCTGGTTTTGTGCTTAAGGAAGGACTAGAATTCACAGTATCCTAAAGGTAACAAATAAAATATCTTGAAAATTCCTGCTGAAATTAACCAAGAGAGTTCATTGCCAGAAACAATATATCCTTGAATCTTTTACTTACTTTTGATCACATCAAAGCATTCTATCGACTATCAACTGATTAAGGAGAAGCCTGAGGTGTTAGGTACAAAAGCAATACTTCAAGTATCACCAAAAGCCAGTTTAGTCAAATGTGCAAACATTTTAGGCAGCTAGATACCATTAGTCCGTGGCCATCTTTTAGCTTTGTAGTTCTTTGCAAACAGAGCTGTATTTTCCCTGCACTTAAATCTCATTCCTTGAGCTTTCATTGCAGGTATTTTGTTTGTTCTCTAGGCAGATACTTTGACTAAGAGTTGGAACTTAGAGTTGAGTGCCTGTTTTTGCATCACTAGAGCCACTCAAGGGTCTATTAAAAAACCTTTATTGGGTTTTATTCGCCCCAGAGTCCCTTATTCTTTAGTTGCATCCATACACTCATCAATCCCACTCACTATAGTCCTAATCTCCTTCTCTCCCCCCCTTTTTTTTTTGAAATTATTCAAATGCTAAATATCCTTGTTCTAACTACCTGGTTTAACTTTACACTAAAGCAAAGAATAAGTATGGGATGATATTTTGTCAATTTCTTACTAGGATGTATTGTTTCAGTAGTAAGAGAGAGAAAATGGCCTGGAGCATATAGGCTGAATTGTGGCAGAAACTGAAACTTTTTTTAAAAAAAAACAACCCTTTAAAGCATTTCTCACTAAAATGAATATTTTAAAATAATCTAGCATAGACAACCTAAGTATAAAATGTTGAGATTGCTTTCTCAAAGTGTCCCTCAGCATTCTTTACACTGTGATACATTTGTTTGTAATAAACATTTCAAATGCAGTCAAACTACATTGTATTTGTTCAGATCAGTTAACCTATTTTGAAGATTTTATACATATCATTTAAAATGATTGCCTACTGAAAGAAAAAGAGCTACTGAATCCTCCAGTGAGTGTCACTCACAGCCTTTGTTCTTAAAACATAAGAATTTAGATCAGAATTTTTTTTTAAGTAGTCCTACTTAGTTGTGAAACTATGTTAAAATCAGTAAAACTGAAATATGACTAAGTTTTATAACCTTTCTTTTTCTCTCTCTCTTTCTTTCCCTCCCTCCCTCTCTCCTTCCTTTCCTTCTTTTTTTACAGCTTGCTATATACTGAAAAAATATTCTATATAAATACTTTAATATATATTTGATTGATTGATTATATGTCATTGAGTCAATGTTAATTTTAATGACCTAATAAAGAGGCTTTTCCTGGTTAACCTGTCCACAACCTGGCCCTTCAGTTCTTCCAACAGTGAAGCTATTGTTACTGGATTCAGTCAGTTCCGTTTGCTATTGGCTGTTCTTTCTTTTTATCTTTTGCAGCATTATAGATTATAGACACCAGAAGAGACACTTTTGCATTAAGTACCCAAAATATAACAATTTGAGCTTGTCCTGTGTGTTACATTGTCCTGTGGGTTTACATTGATCTGTTCTCATCAGTTGGATCGTTTTCCTAGTTATCTGCAGTATTTTCATGAGTCTTTTCCAACACTGATTCTTGATTCTGATTCTTCAAAATCCAACTTTCATTTCCATAAAGTGTTGCTGGGAAAAATTCATCTGCACAATTCTGAGCTTCATAGATACATACTACAGACAGACAGACAGACACAGACAGACAGATTTCTAATATATAATATCTATATGTTATATTAATTTCTGTAATATTAATATAGGTAGGATTAATATTACAGCTGCCTTATTTCTCACTTATGCAGAAGAATAATTTTCTTCGACTTACTTTTTATAAACTGAAAACAATTGGGTTACATGAATTAAAAGTAAAAGCCTTTTGAAAACCCTCTAGCCTTTTAGATTGTTTTCTCTTTCATTGCAGACTGCATGAGTTAAGGACAGGAAAGGAAACAATGAGGGGGCCTCAGTTCCAGGCCTCAGTACAGACCCTCTGACCGTGGCCTCAGGCTCTTTTCTATTAAGCTGACCTTCTGCCTCAAAGCCCAGTGACCTGTGACACCATTCAACTTCTATTTAATCAATTCAGTCAAAATTAAAAAGATGTATTTTTATTTGTTGCTATCCAATCCCCACCCCCCACATTCACCCCTTCTTTCTGGTTTAATGTTTTGGTGACCTTTGAAGCATTTGACTTCATCTGTCGATATACCATGACTAGATTGCTTTTATAATAAATAATGAAGAAATTTCTGTGGAAGACCACTAGGTTGTGGGAACTGCTTTGGAGTGTGGCAAGTGAATCACTGCAGATGAAAAATGCAGCTAGTGCAGGTAATCAAAGACATGATTACATAACATGCACACACACACACATCTTTGACCTGAGGCATACTCCAAAAGGAAGTTTATTTGTTCTAAGAATCCCTATGTTCTGCACGATCATGTTTGGTCCATCAACCATGTTTATGATTAACAAAAGTCTGGAGTTCTGAAAACATATTAAAGTGCATTAAAATAGAAATGGAAAAGTCTAGTCTCTTTTACAAAGCCACAAGAGAGAAGAAAGGGGGAAAGCAGAGTGTGAACCTTAGAATCATCAATGCTCATTTAATAACAAGCCCCTAGGGATTAATGATACAAGATTATAGGAAACTTTTAGATATGAACATGTAAATAACCTATAGTTTTATCACTTTTACAAATGTCTTTAAATTCTCTAAAGGTAGTCATTTCCAGCTGGTTTGCTTTAATCATGTTGGGATTAATGATTATTCATCAATGTCTATTCAGGAGTTCAAGGCACTATTGATAGCAGCCCATTTGCATTCCTATTCTGATTTAGAAATAAGCTATTCAAATACGCCCATTATCTATGGCACTATCATAGATCATGTCTCTTTAAATAGTGAATTTTAACAAAATCTACTACTTAAAATAGCTTTATCTTCTTGGATTTATGCAAAAACCCAACATGCAAGCTTATATGATTAGTTTCTGTGGATTTCAATTTTGCAAGCCAATCCTCTTATTTTTGGAAGAAAGTTCCCCAAATCAATGAGGTTCCATAGATTTAAGAATTTATTCATAATCATATTGACTTTAGTAGTTCCTTTAACTCAGTAGCATTTCGTTCTTTTGGAACCACTATTAAAAACGCTATTTATTAAGCCTAGCTTTAGCACATGTGGTTTCATGGACTCATCCTTTAAAGTCCTCATTTTAATATCAATTAAGAAATATATTGCCTAGATGTGCTATAGATTAGAAATAAAATTTGCTGAGTGATTTCTTTGTCATTTTAGAAAGAATGCATATCATGCTTGAAACACAGCCATTGCCCTCTTGCATCTGAAAGAAATTCTAAATTTCTCAAAGGAAAGAAATACAAGGGTAGCAATTGCTTGTGTTAGGGCGAAAGTTGTTACTAGCCTGACTAGATTAACCATGGTAATTGACACAGTGCTTTTTTTTTAAAAAAAAAGAGCACTGTGCTGTGCTTTGCAGGCGGTAGTAATAAATAATGTGCACTTAGTCGCACCATTGGTCATTCAGAGCCCTATCACAGCAACCTCCCCTATTCAGGGAAGATAAATGTGATTTAAATTAATAGCTAGTCCTAAATAACTCCTCAGCTGGTAAACGATCCATTTATCTGGCCCAGACAGGCGGTGTCCTTTGATTCATAGTCCCCCCTTACAATGTGAAGGGTGCGTACAAAAATTGTTATTACTTTTTAATAAAGTGTAGCAGTCAGTCTTCTGTCATTTATCAGAAATGGAGGCTTTCTGACAAACGGAAATATCTTACCAGTGGGATGAATGAGAGGGATGGTGGAGGCATTTCTCAACAAAAATAATCACTGGCTAAACAATCTCATAAAAGTCAGTTTCTAAGTACCTTCAAATAAATATATGCAACTGAAAGGGAAGGCTTTGATGTGTTTATTGAACTCAAAAAAGAAGAGGAAAAAAGTAACTGTTTTCATATTCTTTCTCAGGCCAAAGGAAACCATCCTTATTTACATTTTCTTCATGATAGGGATGTGAAGAGACTAAAAAGCTGCAAGGGACATTAGCGTGATAAAGTACACATAATAAATTTCCAGTTTGATTTCTAAACAAAAGCATGCCTTCCCAAATGTCCATTCTTAGAGAATAGCATTTGCAAGGGGTAAAGAAAACAAATGTAGGACAAGAGGTTGGGTGAGCTTGAGGTTGGATTCAGGAATACACAGGCAAAAGAAATTCTGGGGTACTAATGTCAAGTAAACATCTCTGCAGGAGATAATAGAAGACTTTCTCCAGCAGAGCCAGAGTATTACCACATATCTTAAAATGTTCTGCCAAGGGTTGTATAATGGCTTGCGCTAATAGGAGCATATTTTTCTTACACAAGGTTCTTGTGCTGTGAGGAGAGGAAAATCTGTCCCCTGAATCTCACCCCATAAGAACAAATTCATCTGCATGTTTAATTCCATCAATACTGGATCGTTGATCATTACATTTCAAGGTTTTTGGGACCATATATGACCCTCAGGATTTGAGGTCAACTCATGCATTATGTGTAAATATCATAGCTCCTGTGTACTAACAACCTCAAAGATCTAAAGAAAGAAATCATGAAAAGATAAATAATGACTTCCTATCAGGAAAAAAAGTATCTGCTTTTTTTCAGAGAAAACTGCTTCAAACCCAATTTTATGGGATCATGGATAAGAGGACCCTCCTATTTCTATTTTATTCTGCAATAAATGAAAGCTGTCAGGAAGTTACAGAGAATGTTCCTTCAGAATTGCTACATAAACACAGTCCAAGACACTTCACCAGCCAATGCTGGACACATGGAAGCCAGCTAATCTCCAAAGGAAGTGTTGGTTTCAGGTTTCAGAAAAATTGGAGATAAACTTCGCATTGGATTCACACTGATGGGGAAAAAAATCCTTTGCTATTTCAAGTGAGTGTATAAGAGATGGAGGAGGAAAGGCTAAAGTATAGATTTTCCCAGGGGGATGTCCAATGTATCGCTTCTGTGAACTTATCCAATTTACTTGAGCCAATTAGATGCAAAAAACCCCAACCTTTTGATGCCAAATCTTTCTTTAGAACGGTGAGATGTTCCGCTTATGACTTGAAAGTAGAATCTCAAGTTTCAGACAAAGAGTTCAGTGTTTTGCCATATGAAATGCTTTATCTGGAGCTTCCAGGAACCCTCTTCTTGTCTCTGAGAGGTAAAAACATATCTGAGGAACAAAATAGTACATGTCACGTTCCGGCAGTCACGCTGAAGAAACCAATAGAGAGACAAGTTTGTTTGATGCAAGGTTTTTATCTCTCTCTAGCAATCAAGTGTTAACCGACACTGAATGACAATGATACAAAGGTAAGCAATTTCAAGTCAGTTCCAACCAAGTTAACACCATCATCTTATTTATATCATTACCCCACCCAGTTGCACCCACAACTCCACCCAGATGACACCCCTAAGCATCAGCACCAATCACCATGACCCTCAGCCACCTTCAGCCACACCCCGACTCAATGTCATCATGGCCTCCTTCCTGAACAGCTGCACCCAAGCAGAAGAGTTATGTCAGAGTAGGCAATTGCGCCTGAGTAGAAGAGATTTTTCATAGGAGGTTCTGAAGTGTAGCTGTTGTCCAGGAGGCATGCCTGCAGGGTTGTGAGGGAAGCCATGCAGAGCTGCATGCAGCTAAGGCTTCACCGACAGCAGAGAGGGGAGGGGAGGGGCTTCGGCAGTGGCTCCAGTGGTGTTAACAGCAGCAGCGGCATTGACAGCGTATAAACCGAGTGGGTGTGGCATTTGTGACAGAGGGGCTCCCCCCCTGAATGACAGCCCGAGGGCTGATAGTACAATTGATCCCATGGACATTGAAAGCCAGTAACAACAGAAGGATTTTCAGGGCTGAGATATGCAAATATTAGGTTCATGCGCTCATATACATAAATAAAAACCAGGAAGATTTATGGAGGAGATAAGTTTGTAGCAATATGAGGAACAGGTTAAATTGCAAGTTTAGATCACTTTCTACCAAATTATGCTTTGGGTTCTGAAATTTCCTTTGCCCTAGTTAGCCCTGCTATGCCATTTAAAGCAACTTCATCAAAAGAAACACTTGTTTGTGAAGAGGGAGAATAGAGTTTTTAATTTTCTCTACTGACCAACTAAACTGAAAGATATTGAGTGTTACTATATGTTTTCCCAGAAGGAAATTATTGGCCTTGGATAAGATTTGGATTTTTCTCTGCCTATACTTTGGTTTAGGAGCTATTAAAATTACATATTTTATGCTCCCCAGCAAGAAAGGATGCTGAAGAGCATACCATACTGATACAGAGAACTTATACGTATTAAGTTTTCCTTTTGGCATGTTACTTCTTCCCTCTCACCTTTCCTTTCAGTGTAACAATGTTTTATATCTTCTTCATTTCTTGCCTACATCCATGGGATTAAAGCATATGCTTAAATCATTCATGTGTGGGGAATAGACATTTACAAAGCATTAAATCTAGGTATTTCAGTTATTATTATTATCACAATAGCTGAAGACATTTACACTAATTCCAAACTGTTTGTCGTAATCATACCCATGTGCCTTGAGACAAAGATGAAATAATAAAAATCTCAGAGGAAATTAAAATATTCCACCATGTGGAAAAAACTACATTTCTGCATTTTTCTTCTTCTTTTTCCTTCCTTTCTGGTGGTACAGAAATATTTGAAGTGCCTTTGCTGATGTCACCTTTCATTCTTATTGTAATACACCCTAAAATGCTGAAAAATTTCAAGCAGGCTTCAGAAAACCATGTGCCTCAGCTATTCTTCATTTGGATTTTACTGACCTACTAAAGCTAGCTAGATTTGCTGTAATAAATGGAACACTCTGAATATTTAGATTAATCTCATTCCACCCACTTCCCAGACAAGATGTGTTGTGAATCTAAAAAGGAATTGAAAAATAATCCCACTTATTTTGAATGAAAATGACCAATTCATTCACATTTTTCTCCCCCACCTTGCACCCCCCACACACACACAAGCTCACACTGATATACTGTGGTGATATACTAGAATAAATTAGCTCTTTAATTTAGTTTCCTTGAAAAGAATGCAGCACAGAAGCAATCCTCTTGTGTATAGACCAGCATTAAGCTTCATACCCAGGTAACAGTCAATCCATTAACCTTTGCTTCCCACATAACCTGTGTGCCGCTCACATCATAGTTGTACTCCTCTTTTTAATACCTCTTCCTTAAGACTCACACACCCACAGCTAAAAAGGGCACAGTAGTTCCTTGTGACATTGACTGCATGGCTACAATAATAAGCTGCTTCTTTTTTTTCCTTTTTTTTTGCTCCCCATTTGCTCACTGCCCCCATCCCTCCCTTCTACCTCCTGACTCACCATGGGTGTCAGCAGCCATTTTTGGAAGGTAATCTAAAAAGAGCTGTAAAGGCAGAGGTCATGTTAAACTGTAACACAAATGTTATTCCTCGATTATCTGGTGGGGCTAAAGGTCAACAGCTTCAGGCTACAGCAACTGCAAAGGCAAAGTATGTGAATCTAACAAAGAGACAGAGGGGCTGAAGAGGGAAGGATTTAAGCTGGAGCATGCTTCTGAGTTAAGAATGTTAAACCAAGCTCTTGTGGATTTTATTTTTATTTTTTTCTTTCCTCCTCCTCCTCCTCCTCCCACTAGGTGGGGTTTGTCATTGACTGATTTTCCAGTTTCTTTTTTAAATGATGTATACTACAATGCTTGGCACTAAAATATGAAAGACAATAGTAGAACAATAAACGGCTTTGCAATCACACTAAAGAAAAAAACAGTGAAGAAGGTTGAGAACTGCCTCTGTGCATTCAGAATAGTATCCACCTAGATTAGGGGTGTCAAACTTGCAGCATGCTGACCAGATGCATCACACGCTGGCCACACCCACACCTGGTTTAGCAGAAAAAAGTCACAAGACATCATATGACACTGCCATGACCTCACGAGTTTGACACACCTGACTTAGATGAATGCCCTCTTTTCAACACCAGTTTGCCAGCTGACTCTAGGATACTCATGTGTGTGGGGGGGGGGGGTATTTCTACAGCCCCAGTACATACTTAGAAGAGGTATTCGTTGAATTTGGTATTTGTTGAGAATAGAGGTTCTTTGACATTGACACTGATTTGCTCCTCCATTTTTCCATGACATAGTCTGATCTTTGTTTCTTTGTTGGTTTATATTACCAAAAACATAACATGTAAATGAAACTGAGCCCTGTGCAGCTTAGAAGATATTAAATATAGCATGTATTACCCTTCTCGTATAATGACACTCTCCAGGAATTTAGAAAACCCTTTAATTTTGTAGCTTGTTTGATCTTCCAGAATTTTTCTGACTCTTCCACCTCATTGTTATCACTCCTTTGTTCAACTCATTTATACAGTGGTACCTCGGACCACAAACGCCTCTCATCACGTCCAATTCGCTTCACGACCAAAAATTTCCCAAAAAATGTGCCCCGGTTCACGAACACCGTTTCGCTGCACGAACGGAAAAGTTCGTAAAAAATGCTTCGCTGCACGAACTCCGCCTCACTTCACGAACTCTGCCTCGCATCACGAACTCCGCCCTCGCATCACGAACGGAAAAGTTCGTAAAAATGCCCGGATTCACGACCTCCGTTTCGCTTCACCAACTGGAGCCGTGGACATTTTAAAAACAAGGTCAGAACGGATTAACCGGATTTACATTGAACCCTATGGGAAACTGTGCGTCGCATCACAACCAAAAAACAAGGTCGGAACGGATTAATCGGATTTACATTGAACCCTATGGGAAATTGTGCCTCGCATCACAACCAAATCGGATCGCAACCAGAGTCATTTCACGAATTAAGTTCGTGATCCGAGGTACCACTGTATTACTGAAATGACAGAATTCAATCTTATCAATGCTGCACAGATTCCTTTCATAGGACCTGACACAGAGTTAGTTTGGAACTCTAATGCCTGGTTTGGGATCTTGGTTTATGTACTGAGGTGTATTTGAATATCTACTAGTTGGATTGGAGCAGATGTGGGTTGTTCCCGGTTTTACTATAGGTTCGCTTCGGATGCGCTTAGTGCAGTTCAATGTAAATTGTTCTTCATGCCTGCACAGAACAATTTACAGTGAACTGCACACATGCGCGGACTACTAAACAACATGCCGGCAACAGGACCGGTGACCGGGGAACCAGTTCGTAGGTGTGGCTAGCCTGGGTTGTTGTTTTGGTTCTGCAATCCAGGCCTAAATGCCACTATCGGTTCAGCCGAACTGGGCCAAACTGGGAGCAACCCACCTCTGGATTGGAGTCAATCTCAGCAGCTATTATGTTAGGATACCAAGACCTTAACATTGGCTCCAGGTCCCACCATTACTAGAAAAATCAGTCTGAACAGTTAAATATGCTCATATAAAGTATTGACACACAGGTATTCCTCAACTCATGATCACAATTGAGCCCAAAATTTCTGTTCCTAAGCAAGACAGTTGTTAAGTGAATTTTACAACCTTTCTTGCCACAGTTGTTAAGTGAATCATTGCAGTTGTTATTAATATGGTTGCAAAGTGGATCTGGCTTCCCCGTTGACTTTGCTTGTCAGAAGGTCACAAAAGGTGATCCCATCACCCCAGGACACTGCAATAGTCATAAATATGAATCAGTTGCCAAGCAGCTGAATTTTGATCACATTACCATAGGGATGCTACAATGGTCATAAACGTGCAAAGTGGTCATGAGTCACTTTTGTCAGTGCTCAAACCGTCACTAAATGAATTGTTGTAAATCAAAGAGTACATAATAGTAACAATAATTAATAGAAAATTATTTCTCAATTTTTGATTAATAAAACTAAACTCTCTTTTAAGTAGGCCTTAAATGCCATCATAGCCTATCTAAGGCTATTTACTCACTAATGATTTACAAAATCTTCATAAAATCAGCCAGTCATTACTGAAGTCTTATAACTCTTTATTCTTATTTTGGCACAAGAATGGTTCAATGGCAGTAGAAGACACCACCAGTCACTTTTGGGAAATGAGTCAAAAAAGCAAATGTAAAATATGGATAATGCATTAGGATAGAATTGAAGAACTATTAACCAAACACAGGGTTTCACTTGAATGCTTTTTTTAAAACATTTAAATATTTATTCATATTTTTTTCAGCCTGTTTCATTGGTGTTCTTGTCTACCAGGAAAGAAAGATAAATTATAATGTTATATTGTTTTAAATGCATGTGGCATTGTGGCAAGATAATTTCAGCTAAGCTAAATCTTTAAAGTATGATATAAGGCCAAAGCAATAAAATACCATATTTTTCGGAGTATAAGACGCACCTTTTTTCCCTCTAAAAAGAGGCTGAAAATCTGGGTGTGTCTTATACAACGAATACAGCATTTTTTTTGCCTCCTAAAACCCCATCCCTTCACCAAAATGGCTATGTGCATACCCTTATGGAGGCTTCCAGAGAGTTCCTGGGGGCTGGGAAGGGCAGAAATGAGCAAAAAACAGGGCGCTTTTGCCCCCCCCCCCCCAGCAGCAATCCATAAGCCTCCATAAGGATGCTATTTTTTGACCAAAAATGGGCCGTTTTCATGAAAAAATGGGCTGTTTTTCCTCATTTTGGGGCCCCCATCCCTCCCAGGAGCACTCTGCAAGCCCCCCAAGGCTATTCATGCCTTTTATTTGAAAAAAAATGGACCCATTTTCACAAAAAACGGGCCGTTTGGAGGAGGTTTGCACAGTGCAAAAAGGTTTTTTTCCCCCTTTTGGAAAGCTGTTTAGTTAGAGTGATTGATGAGAATTACGTTAGTCAAGTACTGTGCCTGCAGAAACAAAGATTTGTTCCAAAGGTGGTCAGTGATTTCCTTCTCCAGCACATGGGTAAATACAACTGGAAACATCTACCTACCTACCTACCTACCTACTCTCTCTCCCTCTACCTACCTACCCACTGTATTTCTCTATCTCTCCCCTCTATCTACCTATCTACCTACTCTCTCTCTCTCCCACCTATCTACTGTATTTCTCTCTCTCTCTCTCTCTCTCTATCCCTCTACCTACTTATCTATCTACACACACTGTCTCTCCCTATTTACCTACCTACTGTATTTCTCTCTGTCTCCCTCTCTCTCTCTCCCTATCCCTTTATCTACCTACCTAACTACACACTCTGTCTCCCTACCTACCTCCTACTTACTGTATTTCTCTCTCTTTCTCTCCCTCTCTATCCCTCTACCTACCTACCTACTTTTTTAAAAAAATTGCCTCTTCAAAAGCTGGGTGCATCTTATACTCCATTGTGTCTTATACTCCAAAAAATATGGTAAATGCACAACAATGCCACATCTAGGCTTCCAGACTTAAGAAAGCTAATAAGCAAAGATAACATAATTCAATTATCTTTATAATAATTTTAAATTAAAATATTATATATTATTAAATTATAAATAATAATAACAGGGGGAACATAAGTATGGAATAAGTGTACAAATTTAGTTATTCCAAGGAAAACAATAACAAAAAACTGGGAAATTGAAGGAACTTTAGAAACCCCTTTTTTTTCCTTTTCCTGTCTTTTAAACCATTTTTGGTATTTTAATTTTTGTTAAATATATGATCTACTGGACTTCCGGACTTTATTAATACAGTATAAATATCATTGTACAGTATTACAATGTATCATGATACAATATAATGAATCAAGGTTTATAATAGCAACAATGGAGGAGGAGGAGAAATCTCTTAAGGATCTCTTTTGGGACAGGTGTCTCTTAAATACATAAATTATTTTATATACTTTGGGGGAAACAACGAGATCGGCAAGTCTGCATAGCTTCCCTATTAGTCAAGGAAACCTAAACTGATCAGGAAGAGTTCCAGATGAATCTCTTTAAACAGTGCAAATACAGGACAGCAATATTACCACATATGAAAATATATTAAACATCTGAAAAAAAATGTAGATGATGGCCTTCATAATTATCAAGGACATGAAATTTTTCCTTACCATGTGAATGCACATCTCAGATATATGAGTTTGACATTTATGAGGAACTACTTTTTTTACCACTTAAGTAATGAGGCTTTGTCCCCATGGTGGCAAAAATCATCAAATGCAGGGAACGGGTTTAGGAAACTAGTCTCTGAGAAATACCTTGTGCTACTGGGAACAAGAAGTAAAATCCCAAAGCTGTGACTATCGCAAGCATTTTAAAAAAATAAATACCCCCTCCATCTTCAACCCTAAATGGACTACAGTTTATGCTAGGATTGTTTATTAAAACTTGAAGCAAAAATCAATCAAAATAAAAGTCTGAAACAGAAAGTAAAATGGATTGACTTTATATCTCCATCCATCTCTATTTAAGTATAATATAATTTGCATGAATAAGTACACATATCTTAAAATGACTGTTTCTTCCTATATACTTAAGACATACAGCATAGCATATACTTCTTTTTGTATTTTAGGGACCTCAGTTTTTATGAGTCACTTAGAGACACTAAAATCAGAGGAAACTAGGCTGTTTTACTGAATACTTTGCTTACCATGTTTTTCCCCTCATTGTAGCTTCTTCACTTTTTAAATATAAATTAGTTAGAATTTGTGTATCATATAATTAGCCCCATAGATTCACCTATGAACTACTATAATTGCAATAAAGAACAGTTCTCATTTTACAATGTTATCATTCATACTTGAGGTTTATATATAGGAACCCTAGAAATATTTATGGAAGTAACCGGTAAAAGCTGTTCTATTTTAACTATCTCTTTTTCCAGCCACAATGCAGCCTAATTGAAATACAATAATTATAAATGAGCTTAGCTTCTTAGTATAATTTCCTTGTGAGTAGTTTCATTTATTTTTTTCCCAAGGCTTTGTTAACATATTTAATTAAGAATGAAGAAGCCTAAGAGCAGAGACTAATTCTCAGGTTGGCACTAAAAATCTTTGGTGATAGTTGCAAAATAAATTACTTTAAAAATTATATAGTATTAGGTAAGCTAGCCATGAAAATATACAGTAAATTACAGTGATATTAAATGTATGTTTATGGATGTACAACAAGACAGTCATAAACTGAAAGCAGTTTGTATATGAATGACATAGCTAGGAAGGGACTATGCATATCCATAGATTGTGAGCAGATTTTTGCCAAACAAAGTACTGGTAAGTCACTGAATTTGGCGGTTCTTCTCGGGTTTTCTCAGGAAAATTCCACTCATCCCTTCTAGTAATTTTTTGCATTTCAGGAAGATAAGGATCCAAATTTATATCTAGTTATCTGGGCATAAACATTGGGGGATTTATTTTGGGGGATTTATTTTGGGAGAGATGTGGAAACTTACCCAAAGAGAGTGTTTTTCATTTAAGCATTAGACTAAGCTGCAATATCGGGGTAGATTGTTTATTAGAAGCATGGATCTTCAAGTAATGTTCAGTTAAACCATTAACATGGGCTATACGTAATTACTATTTTTAAAATCCACTCTAACCTAAACGTCATTAACATCAGGCGCAAAATTTATTTTGTTTCCAAAGGAACTGTTTTTCTAGCCAGCAAAAGACATGCACTTTCTTTCCAGATGACAAATATCAAGGCTTATGCTTTCTAACCAAAGTCACCTTGAAAAGTGTTGCAACTGATAGAACAATGTTAAAAGGCTGAGACCCTCTGCAAGCAACTTGACCCTGCAGGTGTTTTGCTTGTGGGTATATACAGATACACCCACAAAGGATGCTGAAGAAAAAGCCAGCCAGTCAGTGGATTCACATGAATAGATGACTTCCCTGGTGGGGGGTAACAAATGCGCCTCTTACCTCAGCATCTGGGACCTGCAGCTGCCAAATCCAACTCTGATTTTCATTTCTCTGAGGGAAAATGTCATTGCCAAGTAAAGTATACTAATGAAAAAGTTTAATTAACATTCAGTCCAATCCTATTTATGCTTACTCATAAGAAAAAGTAAGGTCAAGGATATATACTCTTAAAAAAAAGGGAACCTTAGCATTTTTGTTATGTATATATGTGCAAAAACTAATTTTTGTGACATGTTTATCCTGCTTTCAAGGACTTCAGAGCTATATATTTTTCTCTCAACCTAGGGTTGTCTGTAAATTAAGATTTAAAAAGGCAAAATCATAATATATCTAAAAAATGGATGGAGCTTTGGTTGCACAATTGCAACCACTATTTTTCACCCTTTTTTCCACTCCCTGGAAAGGAGATACTCCTGCCTCTAACCCCCATTCTTTTCTTGTGAGCTAGAGTTGGGTGAAGGGACAGACAGGCAGACAGATACAAAATCAGTATGATACAATAAGTAGAATTCTAGACTTAGAGCAAAAAGGGTTGGACTGAGGTCTCTGAATTCTTACGTAGTTCTGTGGATAATCATGCATGCTAACCTTAGATATGATTACTATATAATAAAGAAGAGTGAATAATAATACAAAAGTAATAAAGCTTCCAAGGGCAGCCCAGGTAACAGTGGAAATCCTGTCCAGTTAAAATCCATTAACCTTATGGAAGTATTATTGTCTAAGAAATACAAACTGAGTCCAAATCAAATTCCTAATGCAGTTACACTAAAGGAAAAGGAAGAGGCAGCTTGGTTCACAAATTTTAAATATTTATTTACCTAATTATACTACACTATGCCTAGCATGTATAACCATAGCTATAGACTTAAAGGTTCAAGAGGTTACCCTGAGAAGCTACACGTAAATGTCTTTGGAATGACAGTTTAAAAAAAAAAAACACCAACTAGCTACAAAAAAAGGGAACAAAACTATAAACAAAAGTAGAAAAGAAAAATTTAATCTATATAAATAAAAATGTAACTACTGAGCCATTATGTGAGCCACGGGATGTCATAATACAAAATGTCATAATACTCTGTCCATAAGATTCAAGGAGAAATACAGTAGGTAGGTAGGTAGGCAGCTATAGGGATAGAGAGAGGGAGGGAGAAATGCGGTAGGTAGGTAGGTAGGTAGGTAGGTAGGTAGGTAGGTAGGTAGGTAGGTAGGTAGGTAGGTGGATAGAGAGAGAGAAGGAGAAATACAGTAGGTAGGTAGGTAGGTAGGTAGGTAGGTAGGTAGGTAGGTAGGTAGGTAGGTAGGTAGGTGGATAGAGAGAGAGAGGGAGAAATACGGTAGGTAGGTAGGTAGGTAGGTAGGTAGGTAGGTAGGTAGGTAGGTAGATAGGTAGGTAGGTAGGTGAGATAGAGAGAGAAAGAGAGAAAGAAATACAGTAGGGGGATAGAGAGAGAGGGGGAGACATACAGTAGGTAGGTAGGTAGATAGAGGGATAGAGAGAGGCGGGAAACTGCACCCTCGGGTTGTGTCCCTCCTGACTGGGCCACAGCAATGCGTGGCCGGGAACGACTAGTGTCAGATAAATAACAAAGAAAAAGGGGGCAAAGAAAAATAAAATTATAATTATAATAAGTGTATCACCTATATATCATATATAAATTCATATGTGAAGATTTCAGATCAAAAAGAGAAAAGGACTCTGTTGAAGTAAAATATCATGAAATCTGTATGAGAGGGAAGCATACTGCATTATTTTATGATTAGCAGAAAGGATCACTCTTTCAAAAATGTATAAATAATATGTATCCTGAATCCAAGGTTTATTATCTGGGGAGCGGGGGATTCCAATTTCTCAAATATAATTCCTTTGGCAATTTCCCACTCCCAATATAGATAAAGCTTCTCAAGAACAGTTGAATTCTTCATTTTTTAATGTAATTCAACATAATATGTATATTTTTAAGAGATTTCCCCATAACTCTATTTATCTATCTTAAAATATTGTTCTAAAAGAATGTCAATAGCTTATAAGACCATCACCTATATGAGGCAGGGCATAAAGTGAGACTTAGTTGTTAAGTGTGAAATGATGTGGGGTTGGAGTAGATGACCCGGAGGGGTCTCTTTTTAGCTTTGAATTTCTTAAGTTTGCAGGAGCTTCAACAGGAAGCTTGAAAGGAAATTCAAATGTCAACCGCAAACACTTGCTTGTAAATAGGCCGAGTTAGATGGCAAGTGAGACAATGGGCTTAACCACAACGGCTGGAAATTCATCTTAGCAAAAACAGGATATGTTTGTGGTTTTCTTTTTGATGACGATCATTTAACCAATCAGAAACTAGCCATGATGAAAGTTGCTTGTAGTGAAGTATAAAACTCTGTATTCCCTTTTGGAAGGGGTTCAGAATTCTTGGATGCTAGCCTGGACTAGCTTTCTGAACTATGGCAGCCATAATAAACTTTTCCTGATTTTGAGAAGTCCAAGTCTCGTGCTCTTTTTCTGCAACATATAAATTGTTGATCTTTCCATTTTTAGCATGGTCAGTTGAGAAAATCTGGCATCCATCCTTTCAGATACATTCTTTGGGGTGTATGAGTCTTAAAGTATGTTACATCAGTCTCCAAATCCCACCCCTGGCTGGCCCTGCCCACCACGCTCCTCCCCTCCCAGGAGACTCCATGCCGCTCATTTGGATGTGAGGTATGGGCAGGGACCATGCGGAGCCTCAGGGAGGGAAAAAAACAGGCCTCCCAGAAGTTCCAGAAGGCCAGAAACAGGCCCATTTCTCCGGAGGGCCTCCAGGGCCTGGGGGAGGTTTTCGCCCTCCCAGAAGCTTGAGGAAAGCCGCTGGATCCTGGGGAAGGCAAAAATAGCACCCCCGCTATTGGTGCAGGAGGCCAACTAGGTCATGCTCACCATGGCCATGCCCACCCAGCAACCAGGCAGAGAATCCATTGCTGAATTTTTTGAAGCCAACCCCCCTGCATATACCCCCTTCCTATAAATATAACAATCCTATGGGTGTGGGTTTCCTTCCCATTTAAACTCTGATGATTCTACTCAAAGATTATGGAATGCTTAATAGGTACTTTCCACTGGCTTTGAAGGTTTTTATTAATGTTGTTTTAATAACCTTTTCCAATGTTACATTCGTTTATTACCACAAGCTCACAGTTGCTATTAGTCATCTTATGAAAAGAGAGAGGAGGGGGGAAATACAGCTGAGAGGTCTTAATCTTCCCTGTTCTACTCATGGTAGGAATACTGGTAAATATCATACAGTTGATTCTGTGGTTGAAACCTCTCTGTCAAGAGCCCTCAGTTATGGTGGTTAACATCATCTGAACAATGTGTCCCATGAAATACAAGTAAAACCTTGGTGGCACTGAGGGCATTAATGCACAGATTGTGCATTATTGATTTTCTTAGCAAAGGTCAGACATTATAGAAAAGAATTGCAAGACCACCACCTGTGGCCCTTTGAGTCTCTTTTTCTCCAGCCTGAATGTCTCCCAGAACAATTGACATAACAAAACCGCAGGATGCTTGCCATCTAGCTTACAACCAGTAAAACACAGGAGAAAAGGGAGATGGGGAGGAAAAAGAAAAAGAAAGTAACTTAGGCACCAGTTCTTAATGGCTTGACTGCATAAAGAACTCTCTGACAAATTGAAAAACAAAAAAGGTAAGTATAAAAAGTGGAAAGAGGGGGACATAACTAAGGCAAAATATCAGCAAATAGCCTCAGCCTGTAAAGATGAAGGGAGGAAAGCTAAGGCTCACAATGAAGAAAGGCTTGCCACAAAAGTAAAAAAATAACAAAAAAAGCTTTTTCCAACATGTTAAAAACAAGAAAAAAGTTAAAGAAAAAATTGGTCCATTGCTGGGAGAAAATGGCAAGAAGGTGACAAGCAACAGGGAGAAAGCAGAACTATTCAACTCATTTTTTGCATCTGTCTTTACACAAAGGGATAAAACAGTCCAATCTATCAAAAACAGCACCACAAAAATCAGATTAGAAACACAAATTGAAATAGGGAAGAAAATAGTGAGTGAGCACCTGCCTACCCTAGATGAGTTCAAATCACCAGGACTGGATGGATTACACCCCAGGGTTCTGAAGGAACTGGCAGATGAGATCTCAGAACCACTGAACTATCTTTTAGAGATCCTGGAACACTGGGGAACTACCAGAGGACTAGAAAAGAGCTGATGTGGTTCCCATCTTCAAAAAAGAAAAAAAAGATAGATCCAGGAAACTACAGACCCATCAGCCTGACCTCAATACCAGGAAAGATTCTGGAAAAAATAATCAAGCAGCGAATTATTGAACACCTAGAAGCAAACAAAATAATAACCAACAGCCAACATGGTTTTGTCAAAAACAGATCATGCCAGACTAATCTTATTGCATTCTTTGACGAAGTAACAAAATTAGTGGATCAGAGGAATGCCATCAATATAGTTTACTTGGACTTCAGTAAGGCATTTGACAAGGTAGACCATAACCTACTACTAGATAAAGTAGAAGAATATGGGTTAGACAGCATCACCACCAGATGGATTCGTAACTGACCAACTGCACTCAACGTGTAGTCCTCAATGGAATTGCATCTACATGGAAGGAAGTATGCAGTGGAGTACCCCAAGGCTCTGTTTTAGGCCCAGTACTCTTCAACATCTTCATCAATGATTTGGATGAGGGAATGAATGGGGAACTCATCAAATTTGCAGACAACACCAAGCAGGAATAGCCAACACTCCAGAAGATAGGCTTAAGATACAGAAGGATCTTGACAAACTTGAATATTGAGCACTATCTAACAAAATGAAATTCAATGGCAAAAAGAGTAAGGTTCTACATTTAGGCAACAAAAATGAAATGCACAGGTACAGTATAGGTAGTACCTTGCTCAATAGCAGTAACTGTGAAAGGGATCTTGGAGTCCTAGTAGACAACCATTTAAATTTGAGCCAGCAGTGTGCAGCAGCTGCCAAAAAAGCCAACACAGTTCTAGGCTGCATAAACAGAGGGATAGAATCTAGATCACGTGAAGTGTTAATACCACTTTATAATGCCTTGGTAAGGCCACACTTGGAATACTGCATTCAGTTTTGGTCACCACAATGTAGAAAAGATGTGGAGACTCTAGAAAGAGTGCAGAGAAGAGCAACAAAGATGATTAGGGGACTGGAGACTAAAACATATGGGTATGTTTTAGTCTAAAAGAAATGGGTATGTCTAGTTTAATTTAAAAAAAGGACTAGGGGGAGACATGATAGCAATGTTCCAATATCTCAGGGGCTGCCACAAAGAAGAGGAAGTCAAGCTATTCTCCAAAGCACCTGAGGGTAGAACAAGAAGAAATGGGTGGAAACTATTCAAAGAGAGAAGCAACTTAGAACTGAGGAGAAATTTCCTGACAGTTAGAACAATTAATCAGTGGAACAGATTGCCACCAGAAGTTGTGAATGCCCCAACACTGCAAGTCTTCAAGAAGATGTTGGATAGCCATTTGTCTGAAATGGTATAGGGCTTCCTGCCTAGGCAGGGAGTTGGACTAGATGACCTCCAAGGTCCCTTCCAACTCTGCTGTTATATTATTGTATTAATGCTTTATCTTTCCTTCAGTGTCTGGTTACAATAAAAATATGCATAAGGAAGGCCCAGATAACATCATCACCTCCACAGCAAAGGGTTTTTGTTCTTCCTCGCATGAGAGGTCCTCTCTCAGGGGGGTGGAGAGGGTCCCAGTCCACCTGGTCACCCTAATAATGAATGGAAGTGCCATTTTCTTCATTGACAGACAACATGCACACTGTAAAATCCATGATAAAAAGGTAAAAGTCAACAGAAGTTGTTTCATTGTGTTATGTACAGTATGTACATGTTGGCTTGGGATAATTGTTTATTGTTGTAGAAAGACCAACAAATGAATCAGATGCATACGTATATTAACAACAACCTGAATATATTCTAGAACACAAATATAAAGAAATATAAAGAAAAGCTAAAATAAATCATAAACCAAGAAAGGGGAGCTTTGCATTAAACTAACCAGCTGGTAAAATGGGAGGCAACTAATGGAGCAAAGTGTTGCAATGCTGCTAGAGATGCCCAAAGATTGATCTGACAAGGAATAAGAAACAGATTTTCCTTAAAGAGGATGTAATTATAGCATAGAAGACCAGGGTTCATCTTCTCCACCTTGCCAATCTAACGATGCCTGAGATGTACCTTCTGATACCACTTGTCTTTGGTACAGAGGAAAGGGCATTAAAACAAGATAGCATAAAAGCCTGATGGTGTTTCAGCACAGACTGGTGGGAAAGATAGGTAAAGAGAGCAAAGTTACAAGAATAAAGGAAGGGGTGTAGATCAAAGCACCTTCAGGGGCCCAGGCCCCTTATAAGACTTTACTTGGACTCCACAGAAAAGCTAGAGATGCAGCTTTATATCATAGACCTTAAGGCAGCTGGTTATCGATGGGATACGAGACCTTGAATTCAAGGGTCTTAGCCACAAAAGCCAGCTGGATGACTTTGGGTCAGTCTCTCTCTCTCTCTCTCTCTCTCTCTCTCTCTCTCTCTCTCTCTCTCTCTCTCTCTCTCTCTCTCTCTCTCTCTCTCTCTCTCTCTCTCTCTCTCTCTCTCTCAGCCTAACTCACCTCACACTGTTGTTGTTCTGAGGAAAATAAGAGGAAGGTGTATTGGATATGTTTGCCTCCTTGAATTATTTGTAAAAATAATAAAGATGGGATACATACACACACACACACACACACACACATACATACATACATACATACATACTGTGCATACATACATACATGCATGCATTCACATCAAGTGGTGTTAGGAGCACTTTGGGACTATGACTCCTAAGCTGGGAGAGTGGCTCCAACAGATCCCAGGAACAACATCAGAGCTCTTTGTCCAAGGACATGCAGTGCTAGGAACAGCTAAGATCCTGTGCAGAACTGTCATGCTTTATTTCTATTTGCAAAAACGCACACATACTCTGTGGAGGGGGCAGTGGTTGAACAATAGATAGTCAATACATATGGCACTCTTTTCACACTCATTTTTGTCCTAGAGATATTATGTACATCTTCAGTGCAGAATAAATCACACAAATGTTTTTGGGCAATTTGGCAGGATGGTAATAATAATAATAATAATAATAATAATAATAATAATAATAATAATAATAATAATAATAATAATAATAATAATAATAATAATAATAATAATAATAATAATAATAATAATAATAATTTAATATTTCTAAACCGCATCCTCTCCCCTCGGGGACTCGATCAGACCGCACAAAATTGAAATAAAAGGTAATAAATTGCCACAAAGAAGAGGGAGTCAAACACAAAGAGGTTGCCACAAAGAAGAGGGAGTCAAACTATTCTCCAAAGCACCTGAGGGCAGAACAAGAAGCAATGGGTGGAAACTAATCAAGGAGAGAAGCAACTTAGAACTGAGGAGAAATTTCCTGACAGTTAGGACAATTAACCAGTGGAACAGCTTGCCTCCAGAAGTTGTGAATTCCCCAACACTGCAAGTCTTCAAGAAGATGTTGGATAGCCATTTGTCTGAAATGGTATAGGGTTTCCTGCCTAGGCAGGGAGTTGGACTAGATGACCTCCAAGGTCCCTTCCCACTCTGCTAATTGTATTGTAAATGCACCTTTGACTCTAAGAGTTATCGCTGAGGGTTGTACCTGACTCTTTCAAACTTTCATAGAGATGATGACTAAGGAGAAATAGACATCTATTAGTATAAAGTAATTCAATTAAGTTTAATTTTCTTTTAAAGGTTTTCCCTAGAGGATAGTATCAAAATTTCATTGTTCAAAGTAATATATTTTGGTATGATGCTACAAAATTAAAGTTCTTCCAAAGACACTTCATCCTTCATCCTGGAGACTTGTTTGTTGTTTTTTCTTGTCATCACTCAGCCAACTGAAAAAATTCCAGTACTACCGAAAAGTCTTGCAACTTCCCTTTAGGTTGGATCAACTTTCCTTTCTGTTTTGGTAAAGTGGAATAATGACTGCATATTTCCAATATCTTGGAATATTTTTGGTTCAATTTAGTGGGTAAAAAGAACTAGTGTCTACCATCTGATCTTAGCTAGCCAGAGCTCTAGGATGATAACATCTCCTTCAAGGATTTTTTCTATTTATGTGTTCAGAAGCTGTGTATGGAAATTTTATATTTAAGAAGTAGAAGGAATCAATCAAAGAGCCTTATCAATCTGTAAAATGAAAGGAAAAAATAACTTTTGCTGAAGTGATTAAGGCAATATTTTAAATTATAACATTTAACTCAATGTTTTTAATTGTCTTTTAAAAGGATATTTGTATTTTTTACATTTCTACAAAACAGTGTCAGTCATTGAGCAATATCATTTGTAAATCTAAAAATGCATGCTTGCAAAATATGCAAAGATAAGTTTATGAAGAACAAAAAATATAAATGCTAACATCATGATGCCTTCCTTTGATCAAATTAAAAATGAATGAGGAAAAAATATAATACTGAGAAACATTGTTAATCTATTTAATTTCCAGATCAAAAGATATTCTGAGTAAATTATTCTTGTTTTGTTTTGTTTCTTTTTTAAAAACGTTTTCTGAATTAAGTCAGTGTAGTTTGCCTACATAGGCATTCAGTCATTCTGCTTTTCCAAAATTCTTGCCCAAGAATTTTTTCATCCAACATTTCTATCTCTGGGGTCCTTGATGCTGTCTTAGCATAGCTTTTGTTTGCAGATGCTTTATTACTTACTAGGTAATAGCATCAATGCTAGTGAGTTTTCACTGTTTATATACAGTAGTTTGCCCTCCCAGTGTTGGGGCAGTTGTAGTTTTCTCCTTGGTAGTTCTTTGATAAAGACATTGTGTTCTGCTTCCTTGATTATTTGTCTACTTGATTGTTTACCTCCTTAGTAGTTCCTTGAATTTTATTAAACAAATTAACATAATTTTCTTCAATCCATATTTTCATACTACCTAAACACATTTTAGATATTTTATAGTTAGTGGTGCAAATTTGCATTTATTTATAAATAAATGTTTTTCACCCAGCCCCATGTTTTGATATGTTGGACTACAATCCATGCCCCGCAATACACTGTCAGAATAACCATGGTGCTGGGTTGATGGGAGTTCAGAGCCAGTCCATCTAAAAAGCATTAACTGTAGAAGGGTCTGTTAGATCCTTTATAATTTCATAGAAAATATATTTTAATAATAATATATAAGAGGAATTGGCACAAATACTTTTGGACATGTCAGTGAAGAATATACAGATGACATATATAGCGGGTAGATAGGTAGGTTATGAAGCCTCTGAACAAAACTCTGCTTTATTTCTGCCCGTTTTTAGAAAACATAAATGAAGTGGGCAAATTCAATACAATAACTGTATTGAAGCATACACAAGCATCAGCATGTATTTGGAAGAAAATCTTAATTCTTCTTCTTGAGAATTAGATGCCTGCATTTATGCAATAAAACCCAGTTAAATAAAAGATGACTTTTTCTATCTAAGCGTCTTTCATAATAGATGTGCAGACAATATTTTCATATGCAGAACATTGCATCAGAGGCCACAATTGGGCACAGAGAAGCCAAAGGATGGGAAGATTATTTAAACTCTTAGAGCTGCCTCCTAGGAAAAGGAAGTAGCTTAAACTTTCAACAGAAATGACTGCAAATTTGTGAATGAATCTTTTCTTTTACCAGCTAAGAAATCTATTCTTGGGTTTATCAATAGAACAGACATAAAACTAAAGAGTACATTTATCCTATCATATAATGCCACAAACATGTAATGTTTTGTCATTCGTCACACTTTATAGAAAGGAGTATATGGTATTTAATGAAAAGAAGTGACTTGAGTGACAGCTGAAGGCCACAAAGAAAACAGCAGCCCTCCCCATAGCTCATGTCTTAAATTGGCTGCTGCTGTGATTTAGTAAGATTCTCCTTTCCAGCCGGGAAGTGGATATTGTGACTCACAAAAGGTAACTTATAGCAACAAATTGAGCTGAATGGGACTTAAACTAATTCGTGTTTTATTGAGTGGTCCTGTTGTCAGCAATAGCCAACAGTTAACTTGAAATGGTCATTCTAATAATCATTTACTGTGATGTACTATCAGCTGGCTAACTCATGGGAACCTGGCCAATGGAAACAAATGTTTCACTGAAGATGCAGGGCATCAGTTTCTCAAATTAACCATCTGGAAAACAGTGAGCCAACCATTAGCTAGGAGACTGGGAAAATGTGTCACTTTCCTAGAAAGTCACTTAAATAAAATGGACAAAATATTGCTGTAAAAATGGGATAGCTTTTTGCAGGATCTTTTTCCCAATACTAAGAGAGGACAGGACTGGAAATCTAGGGACCTTTTGAAATCTACAAACTAAGTTTGTTGGAGAAAACAGAATCTTAAAGCAAGCAGCAAATGTTAGTTAAATATATTCATGGTACATGGGGCAAAGGAATGAAACTAAAACCCAATAATATTATTCTATGTGAGTGTTGAAAAGTTCTGAATGTGGGACACATTATTCTTTGGCAGTGTCAAGAATAAGTATGAATCGCATATTTACGAAGAATTAGCAGACAGATTAAACTCAGAATAGAATGAATGAATGAAAAGTGGACATAAAAGAATGTGGAGGAACCGAGTGAAAAAAATAATATCACAAGAGTACATGGAAATGAGTCATGCTAATGGAAGTATGAAAAAAAACATTGGTGGGATGATGAAATTGAAAAGGCTGTGGATGAGGAAAGAAATGATTATAATATAAAATGGGGAGAAGAAAACAATACGAAGAGATCCCTCCTTATTTCTATAGCATCATCACTAAAAAGAGTTCTATTCCTTATGTTCAAGAAGATTGTCTTCTCAGCATATTTTATCTTAGAATGGCATCAGCAGTCTACTTGATCATGTCATAATCTCATAGAAGAATATTGAATTTTTGTGCTTTTTCAGAGATAATACCCCCTCCCCCAAAACTCATCCCTCTAATCAAGCACCAAAACAAATAGCAATGTTGAAAACGTGAAACCAAGAAAGAGCTGCCCTTGTTTATCTTGTAGAGCAGCCATGCTGGCTGGGGAATTCTGGGACTTGAAGTCCACAAATCTTAAAGTTCCCAAGTTTGGACACTCCTGTTGTAGAGGCTATGAAGGAGAAAAATAATTTGATGTAATAAATTCAGTATTTCCTAAACATAATGCTGATTGACAAATATAAGAACATAAGAACATAAGAATAGCCTTGCTGGAACAGGCCACAGCCCATCCAGTCCAGCATTCTGTCTCACACAGTGGCTCACCATTTGCTTTGGGGTATTCCCAAGCAGATGTCTTCACCTGCTTATGATTCCCTGCAAATGGCATTGAGAAATATTCTGCCTATCTCTCCAACCCGGAGGGTGTCCTTAGGCATCCATAATGATAGCTATTGATACTCTTGTTCTCCATGAACTCATCTAATCCTTTCTTATAGGTGTCGAGGCTGACAGCTGTCACCACTTCTTCTGACAGGGAGTTCCATAGACCAGTGATCCTCTGAGTGAAAAAGTACTTCCTCTTATTTGTTTGAGGTCTAATTATCAAAAGTTTCATGGAGTGCCCCCTAGTTTTAGTGTTGTGCGATAGGGAAAACAGTTTTTCCTTTTCTACTTTGTCCACACCGTGCATGATTTTATAGACTTCAATCAGGTCACCTCTCAGGCGCTGTCATTCTAGAGTGAAGAGGCCCAGCCGTTGCAGCCTCAGATGGTAAGGAAGGTGTTCCAGCCCCCTAATTATTCTGGTTGCCCTCCTCTGCACCTTTTCCATTTCCATAATATCCTTCTGAAGGTATGGTGACCAGAACTGCACACAATACTCCAGATGGGGCCTCACCATAGATTTATAAAGAGGCAGAATGACACTTGCTGACTTATTTTCTATACCCTTCCTAATGATCCCTAGCAATGAGTTTGCTTTTTTCACTGCTGCGGCACACTGTGTTGACACCTTCATTGAGCTGTCCACCAGGACACCAAGGTTAGTTGCAAGGAGTTCAGACCCCATCAGTTTATAGATGTAGTTGGGGTTTTTTGCCCCAACGTGCATCACTCTGCACTTACTAATGTTGAAGCTCATTTGCCACTGGGTTGCCCACTCCCCCAGTGTCAAGAGATCCCTCTGGAGCTCCTCACACTCTCTCTCAGTTTTTACTACCCTGTATAATTTAGTGTTGTTGGCGAATTTGGCTACCTTGCTGTTTACTCCTACTTCTAGATCATTTATGAAAAGGTTGAAGAGCAGCGGTCCCAGTACAGAACCTTGGGGGACCCCACTCTTTACCTCCCTCCACTTGAGAAGTGTCCACTTAATGCTACTCTCTGTTTCCTGTCCCTTAGCCAGTTGCTAATCCCTTTATTCCATGACTGGCAAGTTTATTTAAGAGCCTTTGGTGCGGGACCTTGTCAAAGGCCTTCTGAAAATCCAGATAAACAATGTCAACTGGATCTCCCTTGTCCACGTGCTTGTTGACACTCTCAAAAAATTCCAGCAGATTAGTGAGGCATGATTTGCCCTTGCAAAAGCCATGTTGGCTCTCCTTCAGCAGTGCCTTCTCTTCTACGTACCTATTAATTTTATCCTTTAAGATGGTTTCCATCACTTTACCTGGGACACTTGTCAAGCTGACCGGTCGGTAATTTCCTGGATCACCTCTGGATCCTTTTTTGAAGATAGGTGTTATATTCACTAATATATACAGGTAGTTCTCGACTTACAACCACAGTTGAGCCCAAACATGTTGCTAAGTGAGACATTTGTTAAGTTAATTTTACCCCATTTTATGACCTTTCTAGCCATAGTAGTTAAGTTAATCATTGCAGTCGTTAAGTTAATACTATGGTTGTCAAGAGTATCTGGCTTCCCCATTGACTTTGCTTGTCAATAGGTAACAAAAGGTGATCTCATGATCCCAGGACATGGCAACTGTTATAAATATGAGCCAGTTGCCAAGCATCCAAATTTTGATCACTGGACCATGGAGGTGCTGCAATGGTCATAAGTGTAAAAACGATCATAAGTCACATCTTTCAGTGTCATTGTAACTTTGATCAGTCACTAAATGAACTATTGTAAGTTGAGGACTACTTGTATAGTCATTCTTTCTGATACATGAAAACCAAAGAAAATGCTTGCAAGATTTAAAAATCCCTCCTCATAAGTAAAACACAAAAAGATGCAACGGTTAAGATATGTGAAATATTTTCATTGCTGAAGACTTTTGTTTTTGACACACTCTTCAGGATAAATCTCCAACAGTAAATAAAGAAATCATTTTTGCATTCCATTGATATTTTTCCTCACTTGACTTATTTGTGTATCATATTCCCCATTCACAAGCATTTCTCTAAGCAATTAGAGGGAAGAACCAAACGGTTATTGTGGATATCACAAATGTTATTTGTAGTTGACTCAACGATTGATCAACATAGACATTGAGCAGCATTTTATGATTTCAATCATTATGGATTTCAAAAAGGGTGATTTAAATGTGCAGTACCTGAACCTTCCATTGTACTATTTTTCCATTTATCTGAAGCTATCATTTAAAACTGCTGCCTGCCAGGACATTTATTTGCAACTCTCAGTAAGTGGTGTTCACACCAGGAGGCATAAATCAAAGGCATTTGCCAAATCTCTCATGCAGGGCACAGAATGTGAAACAAATTTGAAGGCGGCCTTGCTCAAAATATTGAGGATGTCTTCCAATGTAATATCCTCCAGCTGTGTATAGTAAACAAACAAACAAACAAAAATTTTCTTCAACCTCAATATATTTCAAATGTTATAAACAAATCTTCAACATTTTGAATGTTCTGTGAATGGGAACAATGGGAGCTTGAAATAAGCTCCTAGGTTTTTCATTTTTGTACAATGTGAGGTGGTAGTTTATGATTAATACCTGTTATCATCTAACCTAAAAAATAGCCATTTTTAAAAAAAAATTACTAGCTATTAAATGTGCAGCACCAATGAATTAATTTCAACAAGCCCATAATAATAGCAAATTTTAACATAGCCAGTAATAATAGCAAATATGGTCTTCTCTGACTTTAGCTAAACACTTTTTTCGAACATAAATTCATAATTTTTTGTATTTGGCTTATGTAGAAGCAGTGGTGGGTTCTGGACCCTGTCACAACTGGTACGCTGCACACTGGGCAGGGTGTCATAGTCTGGTATGCATACTGTACACGCCCTGCGACATCCAGCTGCTTGGCGGAGATTGTGCAGGTGCTGAATGCTGTCCATGCGTGTGCAATTGGCTGGTCACATTATAAACAGCTATGGAACACAAGTGGGCAGGTGGGCCAAACGAGCCACCGTACCAGTGCAGTGGCCACTGCTCCTGGCTATTACTGGTACAGCTGTACCGGGCCGTACCTCCCAGAACCCACCACTGTGTAGAAGGCAATAAGAACAAAGAAACAAAATATGAGAATGAGAACTCAACAGCACAGTTCAGTCTTTGAAGATGTGCTAAATACTAGAACACTCAATTCAACATGGAATCAAACCCTGTTCTTTCTTTAAGTAATCTCAGAATACATAAAATGCCTACTGCAAGTTCAAAACAGTTTGCAGTTGCTTTCCTTTCACCTGTTAAGGCAAACGCATCTGGAAAAATATAAACACAGATGACCTAAACTAATGTCACACAAGGAGCATGTAGAAGAAAAGGAATAGATTCCCATATCCCCTTTTCTCAATGTTATGCTTCACACAAACACACAATTCATCTTCACACAAATCAACTTCTTAAAGCTTAATAATAATAATAATAATAATAATAATAATAATAATCTTTATTGTCATTGTAATAATATTGTAATAAAATTACAATGAAATTGGTTAGGTTTACAAAAATATATATATTTATTAAAACAGGGCACTAGACTATGGTTTGGATTAGGTTTGATTCAAGATGAAGACAAAAAGTATAACAGATCTTTTTGTTGTAAAGATGAGTATATGTTAGAAATGAGAGAGAGAATTGTTCAATGACTATTTTGGTTTTATCATTTCCTATTGTTCAATTTGAATTCAAATTGACAAATATAAATCAGATGAAGAAATAAAAATGCCAAAATCATATGATTGATTGATTATGTGCAACCAAGTTGTCAACTCTAAAGAATTACTCTACTTCCTCTACCTCTTGGGAGAAGCTGTAGCCGCCTTCACTAAATTCATTTCATTTCCTTTATCATTGTTTGACCCACAGATAAATCTGTAATATTTGAGTTAGGGAGAAAATGTTTCCTGTCTGGACAAATCTCAAATGATGAGATCATTGATGGGATTCAAATAATTTAACAACCAGTTCTCTGCCTGGATCCTGGTTGCTGCACTGCAATGGAGAAACAGGAAATGGAGCAGCCCATGCAAGGGAAGGAAGAGGCTGCTTTGCCTCTTTCTTCTCCCTGCTCCTCCTCTTCCCTCACTCTGGCCACTCTGTTTCCCATTTCTCTATTGCAGCGCAGTGCTGCGCTGCATCATGGAGCCTCACCTACCACCGCCAGATGCCCTCGCTTCCCCTAAGTATTTCTTTGCTAACTTGACTTCCAGCTCTATCATATGTCTCTGTCACATTTCTTGCAGTTGTATACAGAGAAACAAAAGTTTCTCTGGGACTAAAAAAGAGTTCAATTCTCCAAAAAAATCAATTCCAACATTTCGAGATCTTTTTTTTTCATGAGAAGTTGGAATTGACTGATTGAACTTTTTAAGACACCCCCTGAAAATAAGATCAATGGGTCTTTTCAAAAGACCCAGTCTTATTTTCGAGGAAACATTATAGGTTTTTTTCCTGAATGACGTGATCGAAGTCTCCACATCTCCATTTGGTTTCCATCACTCCTCTCTTGGACATTTGGGGAGAGTTTTTTCCCCCACCTGGAAGGAAGTTGAATGAAAACCAGATGTGTTCCAGAAAACACAGATTTATCATAACAAGTTTGCCAAACTCCACAAAAAATCAGGTATTGGTTCTGCTGAACTGGTACAAATCAGCTGAATCTCACCACTGGATGAGATGGATTAACATGATTTGGACTAGACTAGCAGGGGTACAGGCCAAACACCTCTGCAGAGCTGCATTTCCAATTTGTTGTTTAGAATCACCAGCTTGCTGTAGATAGATAGATATGGGGTTTTTAAGGTGGGGGGGGGAAGCAACTGTTAGTCATTTGCCATGCAGTATTATGATGAGGAGAAAAAGAATGAAGTCTATACTCAGTTCCCCTTTGAAATCAAATTAATCATGCATTGTATATGGGTGATATGATCGTGGGGACAAGGTGTTTTCAACATTGAGCAGCATAGGGCTGGCAGGAGATGTCCTTACTCAGACTGAACCAGGGGTGGGTTCCTGCCAGTTCTAACCTCTTCTGTAAAAGAGGTTCCACAAATCTACAGTGCCATTTAGAACCAGTTCCAGCTCCCTCCCCCTGCCCATCTGCACATCACCAAGATGAAGAGCGAGAGGAGGAATTCTGGGAGTTGAAATTCACAAGTCTTAAAGCTGTCAAGTTTGAACACCCCTGGGATTTTTTTCTAAAGGGTTAGTGGTGCAATGGTCTTGTAACTTGACAGCTTTAAGACTTGCACACTTCAATGCCAGAGTTCCTGAGCCAACATGACTGGAAGACGAATTCTGGGAGTTGAAGTCCACAAGTCTTAAAGCTGTCAAGTTTGAACACCCTTGGGGTTTTTTTTTCTAAAAGGTTAGGGGTGCAACTTGACAGCTTTAAGACTTGCATGCTTCAAGTGCCAGAGTTTCTGAGCCAACATTTTGGTTGTTAAGCAAGAGCATTGTTAAGTGAGTTTCACCACATTTAACAAGTTGGCCACGCTCACCCAGTCACATGACTGCCAAGCCACTCCCACTCAGTCACATGGCTGGCAAGCCACTCTCACCTGGTCACATGGCTGGCAAGCCACTCCCACAAAGCAGGCCACACCTATAGAAGAGGTTCTAAAAAAATTTGAAACCCTTCACTGGTCTGAACACAAATTAATACATCAATTATTAGGAAAATTGTGGGAGTGATCAGAGCACATGACTGCTGGGATCTAGAGACAGAAATAAAAAATACTTTATAAGATGCCTATATCTTCAGTTTGTATCGAACTCGGTTATCTCATCAATTCTCATTCATAGGTTAATTGTGTTGTTTCAATTATGAATACTTAGATGCTTGGTCCTTACATTGGGAAGGAGGAGAAGCAGAAAGAGTAGGAGAAGGAGAACACAAAGACACTAGTATGGTCTGTGCTTGGGTTGAGCTGAGGCATGTTGTGCTATTTCCAGATTCCATACAACCTTCGAAGATAGTTGGATGACTTCTGTATATTACAAAGATTTTCCTTATCGGCAAAGCATTGCTAATAGATGAGCCTCTTCTTGGATCAAGTCCTAACTAGTTGCTTAGTAAAGCCTGTCTGTCCATCTGCCATGTTCACTGAGGATACTGAATACACCTGTGCTTCCATTTTGATACCACTGCACAGATGAGAGCAAGAAAGACAATTTTGCATCACCAGATGCCTGAAACATTTATGAGATTGCTGCCAACTGGGTAATACTGCTTTAAGTTTCATTTCAGCCATACTGAAAGAAAATAAAGAGCTCCTGGTAGCCCTTTGTAAAACAATATATTTATATAATGTTGTGGGAGCAGAAAAGGATGATTATCCCAAGACAGCTGATCCTATCTGATTACTTTCTCTGACATGAGACCACAGTTGACTATGGATATGGGGGAAATGCTAGAAAAGCTTCTGATTGGTTAGATTAGAAAGCCCAGAGGAGGTGGACTGGAAGAATGTTCTCCCAATCTCTTCCCCTGCCCTTACGCCCAGTAAATCAAGTAAAAGAGAGTATGTAATCATTTTGGTATTATGTCTTAAGGGCAAAGAATGGAGATAATCACTTCCTTAATCAGCCATCTATGTAGCTCTAACTATATTCAGTCTTCCCTGAAGATTTTATTTTGTGATTGCAGGAAAGAAAAAAGAAAGTAAAATGGTGAACAGGAAATTGAAACTGTTATTGTACAGGAAATAACAGTACTCTGTCAAAATCTACAGGGGAAAAAACATGTTCAAAGTTATAGTCAACATCTAATGTATCTGATCAGATAGTGAAAAGTTGAAAATTACAAGTATCATTACAAATCAATCCAAGGTAACTTTCTCTCCAAAAATAAATGTGTTCACATTAAGTGAAAGAGAGATTAAAACTACAAAATATAGCTACAAATGTGAGTCTATAATTATTTCATATGCTGCAAGAGCAATAGGTAGAACTTCTGGTTGGAAACAATTGTAAAATACACCAGTATTTCTTCAGCTATCTGTTACGAATGTATACTAACATCAACACATGGTGAGTTCTTGATTTTTTTTATTATCAGTAAAAAGACTATAGCTCAAGGAAATATTTGAGACCCATTATATTATCAGCGTTCAGATTTGCATATAAGCCTCCTTGTCTATTATATGTGCAGGCATTAGATTTAGGGGGGGAGAATCAAAGCAATATGGGACATGTCACTTTGCACAGCTAACCATTTTAGTATAGCTGAATGCATCACATCTGAACAGCTTATAGTTATTGTGCTGGATGGCCCAGATTTGATTTCTTGATTATCAGTCATAAAGCTATTGATATTAATTACCCCCAATAAAATCCTGTCAAGTGAAGGAGTGGAGTGGAGTGGATTGGAGTGGAGTGGAGTGGAATGGAATGGAATGGAATGGAATGGAATGGAATGGAATGGAATGGAATAGAATAGAATAGAATAGAATAGAATAGAATATTAGTTTTCTTTTTGTCTATTTCCCATTTGTATTGACATACAAAGGGAATAGTATAATTTTTATAGTAAACTTGTCAGACACCTCATAAATTCAACCAATATCTGCAGCTCTGTTCTTCACTGATATCTGTCTAAAATGAAATTCTCTTCCAGTCTAGATTGATGGTGGTGGAATGCCCCCATGCCACCTTGCATGATAGATTTTAATGCTTTTCTTTAGTAAGGCACTCTATATAAATCTTGGTATTGTTGATAGGAGGAATAAAAGTTTTATTTGTTAATGAAATATGATGTAGCCTTTGCCATATTCTACTCAAACACCATCCAGGAATAGACTATGGGGTTTTTTTTAGAAGTCAGGAGTAGCCCCGGGCTCTCTATAATTCTAATTGATGTAAATGAAGAAAATAATGAAAGCTTGTGTGTGCTGACCCTGTTATACAAGGTAGTTCACCTCAATTAATCAAAGAACCTTTAGAGTAGCTGAAAGCATCTGGCCAGAGTTGAGTTCTTCCTTTTGGATGCTCAGTTGGCAATGCTGAAATATAAGATACTCTACCAAGATCTGGGGGAATGGTGGCCATAATTCTGTGTTCTCTCTCTATATATATATATGTATATGTATATGTATATGTATATGTATATGTATATGTATATGTATATGTATATGTATATGTATATGTATATGTATATGTATATGTATATGTATATGTATATAATTGTTCCACAACACCCTGTTAGGGCCCCAATTAAGGGAGGAGACATACTGTTTCCTTTTCTGCCTTTCGGCTCATCACCAGAGACCATCTAGACAGAAAGCCATGAGTTCCGTTGTGTGATTTTTTAAATATGTGTGTTAGTTTTATGAGCTGATCAATAAATAAGTCAGGGAGACTAGTATAGATCTATTTCGAGCTTTTTAGCTAAACACACACATATCAAACAATTACATATATATATGTAATGTAATTTGGCCACATGGGAAAGAAAAACTGGACAACTTCCTCACACACCTCAACTCCCTACACCCCAAAATACAATTCACCATGGAAATAGAAGCCAACAACCAACTCCCTTTTCTAGACGTCCTAATCTACAAAAAACCTAATGGCTCCCTAGGACACACCATCTACCGGAAAAAAACACACACCAACCGCTACCTAAATGCACAATCCCATCACCACCCTGCACAGATAAACTCTGTAGCCAAAACCCTCATACACAGAACCAAACGCCTAGCTGACAAAGACCATCTGAAAACTTCCTCACAAATACATTAATATCCAACGGATTCCGAAGAAAAACAATCACCAAACTAATCCAACAAGAGACACCCCCCAGGAACCAAGATAAAGAACAGGAAAATGGCATTGCCCTCATCCCATACATTAAAGGTACCACAGACAAAATCAGCAAAATTCTCCACAAGCACAACATCAAGACAGCCTTCAACACCGACCAAAAAATAACCAATATCCTAAGGAACCCAAAAGACAAGATCCAGCTAGAAAACCAAGGAGTCTACAAAATTCCATGTAAAAGCTGCCCTGCCACTTACATAGGACAAACCAACAGAAGGATTAGTGCACGTATTGCTGAACATAAAAATGCTTTAAAAAATCATCTTAATACCTCATCTCTCTATCAACATTTCAAAATTACAGGACATGACATTGACTTTCAAGGAACTAAAATGATCTCCAAGGCAGAACAGCTCAACAGGAGAATAATCAGAGAAGCCATTGAAATAGAGAAACAATCTAGCAGCATGAACAAACGTGATGATACCTCCCGCCTACCAGATATCTGGAAGCCAGCATTGACCAGCAGACGAGCCCCACCCTCCAGCCAAGCCGTTGAAATTCAAAACAAGGAGAAACATACAAATGAGACCAATCAGCATCAATCTACCAGTCACGATGCAACTGCACAGCCAATCAACCCACTCACAACAATAGTCAGCACTCCACCCCCCCACCAAGATTTAAAGAGGGGCGATGCCTCCACAGTCACACTCACAGACACACCCTGCCTGATGATGACAAGTGAGATCTTGTCGAAACGTTGCAACAACTTTTCTATGCCTTATACACGGGAAAATCCCCGAAGCCAGCTATGCCAGCATACCTACACCCATGAAAATCTACGAATATATATATATATATATGTATGTATGTAATTGTTTCACAACAACCTGTTATTATATATATATGTTAGTATTATGAGCTGATCAATAAATCAATCAGAGATACTAGGATAGATCTATTTCGAGCTTATTAGCTCTCATCAGCTAGTCATACTCTTACTGGGATTCGAACCGGGGCTGTATTGCATATCAGGCAGCAGCCTTTAAACCATTCAGCCAGCCTGGCTCTCCCAAAAGAAGTAATTATATAGATGTGGAGAAAAATATGCAAAAAATAAGGTGATTAAATTAGGCAAAATTTGGTTTTGCACCCTAGTTGATCAAGAAAGACAAAGGAAAAGTGCAAAGGGGGAAAAAGAATTTGCTGCCAACTAATGATTGTCTGGAGCTTTGTATCCTGAATCTGGTGGTCCCAGCCACAATCACCATCCTATAAATATCTGTTCAGAAATAAGTCACATAATATTTATTGGTGGCTTTGAACAAGATAACATGCTCTCTTTTTTTTTTTGTTATATTGAAAGACACAGTAGATGAGCACTTGACTCAGCTCTGGATTTACAATAAAGAGCAGTTTTTTTCTTGGATCTATAAGGGAATCATGATGAGAGATGATGCTCCCTACGAACCATCATATTTTTCCCCAGGTACCTATCTAGAAATCACACATCTTGGTACGCTGCCCTTCCAGATTTTAGAGATACCTTTTTCTTTTTATGTACATAAATGTTATTAGAGTTGTAAAGCAGAATAAAAACTAACAAAAATTATTATGCAAAAGTAAAAAGAAAAAGAAAAAAAAGTCAAAAGTACAGAAACCAAAGAAAGGAAAAAAGAATATGAAGAAGTGACTTTTGATTTTCTTTTACAGCAGTTATAAGTATAAATATAAATTAACCTTATACTGTATGGCAGTGGTGGGATTCAAAAAAAATTACTACCGGTTCTGTGGGCTTGGCTCTGTAGGTGTGGTGTGGCTTTGTGGGCGTAGCTCTGTGGGTATGGCAGGGGAAGGATACTGCAAAATCCCCATTCCTTCCCCACCTCACTAACCTGCTTTCTAGGCCTGTTCTCCTGTTCAGGGCAAAAAAAAAAAGATCAGCTGGGAGGCTGGGAGGCAGCAGGGGCGGGGCCAGCCTATTCGCCAGTTCTCCGAACTACCCAAAATTTCTGCTACTGGTTCTCAAGAACCTGTCAGAACTGGCTGAATACCACCTCTGCTATATGGTCATGGCATTGTTTACATTTCTAGTCAGCAAAATCATATATGATCATTTCTTTTTTTTCTATTACTGAGATAAGTCAATAAGGGGTTTTCAAACATTATAAAACTTAGATAATGTTCTAATTAAAGCAGTCAATATGGCCACTTCAACAAGCTCCATCATCTTCACCATTTGTTCCTCCATTGTGGGTAAAGTCCAATCATTCCAGCTTTGGGTATATAATAATCTTCCTGTAGCTGTCATATATAAAAATGAAGTTCCCTGGATTTTTCCAACTGCTTATTCATCCACACTTGACATTTTTTCTTTCCAAGAAATGTTGCTAGGGAATCCATTTGGTCTTTCTTCTCAATCCTGAGCAATCTATTTATTTCATATGTTTTCATAATAGTTTCTTTATTATATAAAGAAAAATGCCTGATTTGGGAATTGAATATTTTATAATAAAAAAGCTACCCTGAAATCTATGGAAAATCAAAGAGTAAGATATACGTAGATTCAAGATATCTATATATATATATAAAAATGGCTGTGTGTGTGTGTGTGTGTGTTCCAGCATAACTCTGGAATGTCTTGAGCAATTTCAACCAAACTTGGTACCCAGATTACTTACCCTCTGGAAACAAATACTGAGGAGGTAAGATACCCCGAACACCCCTCGGGGTATATGTTCTGTTAAGATACAGCCTGTTATTCCTTAAAATGGTTTCTACCATACTGCCTTAAAATGGCTTCTACTGTACAGCACTGAGGAGTTGGAAACAGCTTCACAGTACTCCATAAGGGGGGCTCACTCTGGTAAGTGGGAAAATCCAACATTAGAAATTGTGATGTTCATGGAAGGAGGGTTGGGACAAATAAATACGTGGGCAGTGTTGGGTTATCAGCTAGTTTAAAAAGTAAAAAATGAAAGTAAGTCACACCTGCTTTACTATGAGAATAGCTAAAAAAAATTCCCAGAATGTGGAGCTGGAAAAAGAACAGTGCCCAGATGGAAAAATCTTTGGGAAAACTTGTAAGGGAGTTTCAGTTGCATAAGAGGCTCTTATTTTGATTTGTGTCATGTGGAGTTTCAAGATTTGAAATCAAGTTTCAGTTGTAATTTAACTCAGAACTTTCTCAATTACTATATCTTTGTATTTTTTTCTCACTTTTTTACATGTTCTCCAAGTCCATAAGTCCATCATAAACTTATAATGGGTAAATTGTCCCTTCGTGTTATTCACATTTCCAACAAATATGCAAGATATATTCTAGACAATTTGTCAAGTGACAAATACCAGCAATTCATCATATTATAATAATTCTCTTTAAGGCTAAAATATAATTTCATTCCTTTCAACCATATATTTTCTCATTGATCCATCTGTATGTTACACCAATTTTTTTAGCCATTTTATCATACATTCTTTCATTTGTGCTTCTTCTCTCTGATATCATATATTTATTTATACACTTCCCAGAATCCCTCTTTATTTGTACACCATCCAGCGTTTCTCTGAGAGGGAAATGTGTGGCTTTAAAATTTGATAAATAAAAGAAATGTAAAAACTCAGCAAAAATTTATACATTTTAGCATTAACATGGTCATCATTAATACACAAACCTATTTCAAATTCAGTCTTAGTTTGTTCAAAACTATAACATTTTATCCTACTTTAAATTTTTCATTCATCCTCTAGATTTCCCAAAAATTTTCCCAGTCTTTAGAATAGATATGGAGAGTGCAGGAAAAAAGAGAGAGAAAATACTTTGTGCCAATGGGAGAGATCTTCTTCAATGTCATTGTTTACATTCAGTATGCTTAATTTGCTCAAACTGAGGGCCTGAGGCTGTGCTTTGGAGGATTAGATGGTTATGGATTGGACCTTTGAGACTGACTAAGAAATGCATAGTTGGGTGACAGGACTAACTAGACCACTGGAAGCATGGAGTACTTAGTTGTGCAAGCTGGAGGTACAGATTAAATGCCTATTAAATGCACTATTCTTAGACATACATACTCAACAAGTATTGTGTGTGTGTGTGTATTTTTATATTTATTCTACAGATTGCAATTAAGCAAAACCATTCACATGTTCATAGTCTCTTCTACTGCCTGTTTGTACACTAACCCTACATATATCAATAAATTTAGAAAAGGGGATAAAAGTGTTTCAAACCAAGTCTAAATTCCAAAGGGATCTGTACCCAAACTAAAATGGATTTAGAGGGATGAGGGTCAACATTTCTGATAAATGATGACTCATTCCCTCCTCCCACTTCCTAATGTTACTTTAACATTACTTCAAGTTCCTAATAAATGAATTGTCCTCAAGAATTCTTCCATGTATTTTTCTAAACAATGATCTATAATGAGTTACCTCTGCCTTCTTCTGGGATGTTTGTACTCTTCAATTTCACCTATAGACAGTGGTGGGATTCAAATAATTTAACAACCGGTTCTCGGCCCTAATGACTGGCTGGGTGGGTGTGGCCAGAGTGGGTGTGACCAGGGCATGTGACAGCACTCAGCCTCCTGCAGCACTGTGCCAGCCAAAACGGGGCACAGAGGTTAATTACAAATTAACAGTTTTGTTGTGACATCCAGATCCAGCAAGCAAGGGGTGTGAACTGCACAGAAAATACACTTTTGCTTGGTTATGAAGAAATATCCCCCAAGTCAGATACACACTAAATGTATACTGACTTTTAGCTACATGCCTCCCCTGCAAACAGCAAATTTTCAAGCTCCAGGTAAAGAGGATTCATTTTAGGATGAGTAACCACAGTTTGCATGTTAGGGGTTCCTAAAGGAATGCTGGGAAACTCTGTATTAAAAAAAAACATTTGAGGGAGGGGTGCAGAATAGCCTTTCTCTGCCTGAGGCTGTAGAGACCCAGCACCAATCACTTTTTGTGAAGCAACTGATCAACACCGATAGGTTAAGCCGCTAGTGTATGAAAATAAGAGCAACCTCCATTACCTCCTGGTACTGATGATGTTACCTAGTTTGGTAATGAAACATCAACCCTGAGCTAGAAATATTCTCTTCTATAGATAAACCCCTTTTGGTTAGAGGGGCTCAGAATCTGTGTTATATGAAATGGCTCCCAGTGGATTTCATTCTAAATTTTGATATGATTTCTGTAAATAAGGAATGTTGAATTATAATGGCTGAGTATTTGATCCTTCATACACACACACAAAAAAGCTAATGGATAAACAAATAAAAAACAGATCTGAAAAAAGAAAAGGCTCAGGAAAGAAAAAGAGTGAAAGTGTAGAAAGAAAGAGGAAAAGAAGGAAAATTGAAAAAGAATGACTTCCAACTTTCTTTGATACAGATATAACTAAAAAATATATCAAACTCTTATTCTAAGAAATAACATTTGTCTATATTATTTTCATAATCCCTTATTTAATCGTCAAAGCTCAAATCAACTTTAAATTTCAGTTTCTCACAAAAAGTCCAATAACGGTACACATCACTTTAATCTCCTGCACCAACCTGGAAGCCAAAGGGGGGCACACAGAGGAACTCCTGGGAGGGGCAGGGGTGTGTGGGTGGGGCGGGGCCAGCCAGAGGTGGGATTAGCAGGTCCTCTGAACAGGGCAAAAAGTGAACCGGTTCACTTGAACCAGTGTGAACCTGCTGAATTCCACCTCTGCCTATAGCCTGATATTTTCTGGACGTTTCTCATTCAAGAACTAACCAGGTTCAAACCTGCTTTGCTGTTTATGATCAGCAAGGATTGGTTAGAGGCTGCCACCAGGCTAGATATTTATGTTAGTAACTACTGTAACTTAAGATGTAGTTCATATACAACATTTTACTATGAGAAAACCACAATCTTCTAATGCAACTTTGATGTGTTTCATAAGAATGACAGATTAAGGAATTTATGATTTGTACCAAAATCTATAATTAACAGTTCTGATTCACATCATCCAAGAGACAAAAATAAAATCCTTTTGCTGTGGATGTCGGGTGTGTACACACCACCAATGTGACACCCATTGCTTGATCCTAGTGGAGAAAAGAATCATAGTTTTAACATTAGTTCAACAGTTTGGGAAAAAAAATACACTCCACTAAGAGAGATTGTGCAAACTTTACAATTGGTGCTGCATTTTCAACCCATCTAGCAGTTTGTTTGTATTTTTCACAAAGGTGAAAGAATACAAGCTTCATTTTGCAAGAATGATATAGGAGATAATAAGTTACTAGTTGCCATAAATATTGTCATTTAAATTGTATAGTATTTTAATGTGCTTTATTGAGTGGGGCTCTGTAAACTGTCATGTCACATTTCCTTTTTTCCAGTAATGAATTAAGTGCTGATGAGTTTTTCTGTCATCTGCTTTATGGTGAGTTCATCTGTCTAATGGCTGGGATTATGGAAATGATGGGAACGAAGGCTTGAGAGGAGCTGTTATTGGACACATTGCCCTCAAAGTGGCTCAGTGATTTATTTATTTGCTATTCATTTCAGCTTATATGCTGCTCCATTTCTGAAACCTCTGAGTGGCTTATGGTACGCTGACAAGTAGGATTAAAATTTACAATGAAGTCCACCCATAACAAATTACAACATTCTGAGGTGCCACATTTCAGGGGTAATATGATGATACATATTCTCAAACTCCTCCTGCTGATGTTGTAACTGCTTTTCAGGAACATAAAAGGGAGGGGATGTTTAGGATAAACAGAGTGAGGCTATTTGGGGGTTGGGATGTCACCAAGAAGGCTTGCCTGTAAAACTTTGGGGAATTGTATTTTCTCAGTAAGTGGGACCTACAGCAAGTTTTTTATTCTGGATCTTATCAGGCAGGCAGATTTAATCAGAAGATAGCCTCAGTGATAACTAGGCCCTGAAACATGTGTAGCTTAGCTTTGGAGATGCAACCAGAAGCTGACTGCTGCCAAGGCAGCTTCCATAGAATCAATGTTACCTGGAGAAGCCTTCATGTACCCATAATTGTATGGGCCACTGCATGCTGCACAACTGAAGCTTCCAAGCCATCTTCAAGAGTAGCCTTGAAGAGCAAATTGCAGTAGTCTAGCCACCAATGGTTCTTCCTCTTCCAAAAATGGCTGCAACTAATGTACAAGATGCAATTGTGCAACATTTTCACTACAGCTTCCATCTGTATCTCTTCTATCAAGGACTTCTATCAAGGACTTCTATCAAAGACTTCTATCAAGGAGATTGCAAAACCATCTAAACAAGTCAAACATGGACTGTCTCCGGACTCATTTGTTTGCACGATCCACCGCCTGTCTAAATCTTAGAACCTGACAGTCTCCATATACTGGGTTAAGACCTTCACTATGATGTTCAAAAAAAAGTATGTTCCCATCATAAACCTACAATGGGATTTTGAAAAATGCTGGAGGTTGGATTGTCAACAATAGGAATAAAGACCTGCATTTAGTCAAAAGTTTAGGATGCCTCTCATGTACACTTATAAGATGTTACTCTGCTTTAATTAAAACAGCATGATAGAAACCTACTTCAAATTCTTTACCCAAAATTTATCCAGCAGAAAAGGGTGTTTTAAATAAGGAAATAGAAGGAAAAATAATCCATTATGTAGTTATGGAGTTGTGTGGTTTTATAAATTTGTTCAACTAATTAACCCTAACCCTAAGTCAATTAATTAATTAATTAAAAGCCAGTGTATTGTAACTATTAGTAACTGTAGAACGAACAGTAGGAAGACTTGATTATAAATCCCCAATAAACAATTATGCTCCTGGATGATTTTGGACTAGCCACTTCTCTGTCTAATCTGGTGACAGAAATTGCTCTGAACATGATTTAGGAAGACAGTAAGTATGTGCTCTTTGAATGAATAGATATTACAATGACTTCTTAAAGCATAAACACAATGTTATTTCATAAAGGAAACCTGCTTTAGAATTTACAGTTAATAATCAACATGATTTCCATTAAACTAAGTATTAACATCAAGTACTCAGCTTTACAGAATATAGTTCTTTGTTTTTCACATTAAATACTTAGCTTCATTATTAATTTGGTTAAATTAGATTAATGGAGGCTTCAATAATTAAAACATTTACCCAGAAGAAGGAAATTAATGGAATGTATTTCTCAAAATGCATACACAAGATATATATATTTTCCCCTAAAGCTTGATGTTTCAGATTTTACTCTAATTTATTCATCATGATGTTTACTTATCTGCCATATTTATATATTTGAAAAATACATATCTAGATGTTTGCAGATCACATTTTAAAATCAATAAAAACTATGCAATAATCGTGAAAAAATGGTCAATAAAATTGAAAATATTCCATTGCCTATGGCACATGGGGATATAAACCAAAATAACTATGACACAATATTCAGAAATTATACTTACATCTGATTTAGAGCAAAGTAGACATGGTTGTTTTTTATTTATTCCTTTTTTTAATGGTTTTATGTTGCTTCAATGAAACGATGGATATAAACCGCTTACAAAAGTGGTAGATGATACATTATACAATACATTGCATTTTAATAAAGAGCATACCATTGTTCGCATGTTCACATAAATCTTAGATACATATACTCTGCCTAACAATCCCCAAATGCCTGTTTATATTTGTTTATTTATTTGTCACATTTGTACCTGCTATACTTGCAAGGGAAGGTTTTCATTAATCTTAAGAAACAAAGCTTACAAAAAGGAAGCTAGTCTTATTTTTACAGGAGCCAATTCCACCAAATGAGGACTCACGAGATGCAGCAATTGTAATATTGTTTCTCTCGGAGTAAACAATCCTGCAGATATTTGCATCCCAAAATAGGTAAGACTTTATAATGTACTAGTAGTGCCTGTTAACAAAAGCACATATTAATAGATTTCCCTCTACCCCCTTTCCACAAGGGAAAAAGAAAAAAGACTTTTGAACAATCTGTTTCCTTTTTCTGGAACAATTTTGCCTCTTAGCACCAAACTTTTGTCTTTCTAATTTCATTTCTGATCATTCAGTCTATAACAGGTTTGTTAATGATTCTGGGTCATTCACTGTATATTTTTATTTAATTGTTATTGTTTGTTTCTCAAACTTGCATACTGCCCATCTCGCCAAAGGCAATTCTAGGCAACTTACGGACTTGACTACAGAATAAAACAATAAATAAAGATCTTAAATTTAAAAAAAATTAAAATAAGCTAAACAGGAGGGAGAGGGAAGGAGCAAAGTGGGCACAGAGAGGAGGTAGGGTGTTTACTCTATCAGCCACTTCCAACATGCCACACTCCCGTTAGGGCCCAAGCTAGTTGCCCCAGCTATGTCTTCAAGTCCTTTCGGAAGGCCAAAAGAATGGGAGCAGATCTGACCTCGGGGAACAAGATGTTCCAGAGGGTGGGGCCACAGCAGAAAAGGCTCTTCTTCTGGACCCCATCAGGCAAAATTCCTATATGGTTTGCTAATAATTCTATCCCTGAAAAGACACATCTTACATTTCAATCTTTTTTTTTCATTATTTGTTTGCATTCATAAAGCAAAATAAGTAAATTCAAAATAGAATCCAAAAAGTAGGGAATAGCTAATCATTTATTGCAAGCAATAATGTTCATAATTGACATTTACTTTATTGGGTCATTCAGTTGTTTTGTTAATTTCTTCTTTTTTTTCTTTTCTTTTTAATTTGTACTATCACATATAGTAATGGGAGCAAAATGGGGGGGGTCACCTTATTGGGGATATAAATTTAATGAATAAGTAAAACTTGGTCATCTCTTTTGTTTTTCCCAAATGCTTAAGCCATGCTTCCTTCCACAACTCCAGTTACAAGACTTTCTGAGAAAATAAAACATATGCCAACCATCTGAAATATTTATGGGGACAGGTTCAAAAAATAAAAGTCAACATGGCCATGAAATTAAAGCCCTGACTACATGAGGCATATGAAAAGACAGTGGGACCTCTATCATTTCATTGTAGAGGTCATTTTGAGCACTTTTAAGACACATCATGTCAATTTGATAACCACAACCAGCAACCACTATTTATTTATACATGACCAGCAAGATCTTCTCACACCCAAATGAGTGGCCAATGAATAAAGATGGGTGAATGAAAATTTACCACTCGTGACTATTGACATTTCTTCCATAATGTAGGAAAACTGAGCTAACAGATGTCATTCTTGTTAGTGTTTCATTCGTTATAAAACAGATGCATAACTGCTTACTGTTCACATATTATACAGTAGATAGGAAGAGCAGAGAGAGGCTTCCATAAGGCTAACAGCAGGACTTCAAATAGCAGATTTGAACTGGGGCATTCCTAACACTTGGCTCTTAAATGCTAGCTTAAGTTATGCATGTAGACACATTAAATTACTGAAAATGATTTCTTTCATAGTATTAATTTTTTTTAAAAAAAATAGTCAAAGGGTGTTTTATGGCTTCCTGAAAAATTGGAGTTTTTAATTAGTACCTTTACTCTTCCTTTGCTCCTATTTGTTGGAAAGAGCAACAAACCAATTGCACTGAGTGGATCTTACACCAAGCGGACAATCCCTGTGCAAGTTTACTAAGAAGTAAACCCCACCAATCCCAACCTTTGAATATAGATACAGAGGCTCAAACTCTGAACTTCTTTAATGAGAAAGAACTGTCAAGTTTCTGTTGATTGACAGATGAAATTCCAGGGGGGGGAATTAAAATAACGACTTGGGAAAGCAAGCCATTTCTAGTGTGGAATCCAAAATCATGTTGAGCAAAAAGAAATGCAAAGAGTTTCACCAGGGTGCCAGTGCTAATCATGTCAAGATCATTTGCTTTTTGCATCTGTAGCAATAACAAAAAAGAGGGGGAAATGAGAAGAGAAGATGGAAGAGAAGTCCTGGGAAGCAGCAGCTGCTGCTGTTGCTTGTCCCTGCTGAGTCCTGAGCCTTGGTGTCTCTGCCGGAAGGCACAGCAATCTGTTGACATCTTCAGCTCTTTACTACTCCAAGACACTCTGCTGAATCAAAGACAACCATCATCTGAATGAGTGAATGAAAATCAGCACCAGTAGTGTGAGGAAGTGGGACAAACACACCAAGCAGATGGCTGGAGGCCTGTTCTTTCCTGTTCTTGGAGCTGTTTACATTCTTAAGTGACTAATTTTGACATGTTCTACCACTAATGAAGTTTTTTTGGTGTGACCCAATAAACAGCAAGCAATGCATGCTGGGACCATTGTAATTTGGCTTTGGAGGCCGATTGCCAACTCAGCTCTACAAGTAGTCAATTAAAATTTTCTGAGCTTGACTAATCATTGTCAGGGAGCTACTGAAGCTTTGTCTCAAAAAAGCAATTCTTCTCCCTTCGGTTGGTGCATTTGTTTATTTTTTAGCAGACCATTAATGAATCTGAGGAGGAAATACTTGAAAAATCAAATATATCAAAGAAATTGCATTTATTTCCATCACCCAATTCTATTTAGTTATTATCAGCTAGACCCTGAGGTCTTCATTTCAAATAAATTTGATGCCTCCAAAACAAGCGAGGGGCGAAATGAAACAGGGGAATCATTCTGGCTCAGCAGGCAGATGCATATGAGAATGGATATTGAAATAGGGCTTTAGGCTCAAGCTGCATCTGAGTGGTGGGAGAACATTAGTCAGTCTTTCTTCTTAACTGGTTTTATGCCACCTTTCTTTCCTTTGGCGTCTTCTCTTTTTCTGAGAACCTTTGCTTTCGTAAACATTGCCCCTATTGGATAGTGATTTCTCCAAGTCACATGGAAGATTCTTGGGGATATGATGATTCATCTATTATATTCAACCTAGCTATAACAAACTGAAGGAAACACCATTAGAGATACTTGGTGGCCACTTATAGTGCAACAACCTTTACTCAGTATAGACAAAGCTTCGTTCTGCTCTTAGAGGGAGGTTTTCAAATGGGTGACCAGATATATTCTGTTCAGTGTATATTTACAAACTACACATTTCCATATATAATTAAAAGACAGCCATATGTCTGAAAAGCCCAGGACAAAATATAGGATCTCTAGCCTTATCGCAACAACTTACACTTCATGATTGAAGAAATAAAAAGAATTAAGAGTCAATATCAGAATAGTTATTTTATTGCTTAATGTAGATATCTGTTTGCAACTGTGATAAGGCAAATGGCTAGATGCCCATGTTATGCTAAACCATGAAAACTCCAGCCCAGTAACATGTACTGCAAACAAATTGATCAGTTTTCTAACTTTATTTATTTAATCTTTATTCTTTATTCTCTCCAATGATAATGCTACAGTAAGAAATTTTCACAATCCATTTAAACTGCTAAATGCTGGCATTTAGACCTGACCCATCCAGGAAGGTCCTTCTGATGGTGGTGCCACGGTTTCATGGTTGAAGCCAGAAAGTATTGCTTTTCCATCATGGCACAAATATTGTGGGACAATTTCCCATCCCACCCAAAAATATAGACTGGCTCCTTCAGTGACAGCCTTCTTGAAGTTGAACTTTTCCAGAACTCCTGCCTGGAATTTTATTCTCCATTAGTAATTATATAGTTAAATTATTATAAATTATATTATAATTTTTAATTTGGGACTAGGATTTACATAGTCCTGTATTAAGGTAAAGGTAAAAGTTCCCCTCATACATATGTCCTGACTCTAGGGGGCGGTGCTCATCTCCATTTCAAAGTCGAAGAGCCAGCACTATCCAAAGACGTCTCCGTGGTCATGTGGCCAGCATGACTAAATGCTGAAGGCACACATAACACTGTTACCTTCCCACCAAAGGTGGTCCGTATTTTGCATTTTTACATGCTTTCAAACTGCTAGGTTGGCAGAAGCTGAGACAAGTTATGGAAGCTCACTCCATTACATGGCACTAGGGATGCAAACTGCCAAACTGCTGACCTTTCTGATCGACAAGCTCAGCATCTTAGCCACTGAGCCACCGTGTCGCTGTATTATATCATGATATTATTTGGCTGTGGGTTATATTTATTCAGAGATGTTTATTGTAATCTATGTTACTTATAAATCATAATGAATTTGGTAAGATTAGGCAGCATACAAATAATGATAATTTTTTAATTGCTATCAAATCAGTATTAGTTAACAATCTATCTTAAAAGAAGATGAAGTAGGATGATCTTTTTTTCAGATAATGCAATATGCATTCAACACATAGTCAATGTGTCTAACAGGTAAAACCATATCATTGTTTTATTATACTTTTGCCTAAGTATTGATGAAAAAGTATGTGGGAAACTTAAATGGACCAGTCCAACATGATGGAAATCAGCTTTCTGTTTTGCTAAACCCACAAACACATGCACGCACGCACACACACACACACACACACACACACACACAAACATGAACACAATAATGCAAGGATTTTTTAAAAATTCTGACTTGAATTATTCTGGTCTGCCTTTCTGTCTGCGGCTTATGGATTGCATATAACACACTAATTCAAATTAATCCAGTGTTATTGCTCTTTATTAAAGTAATGTATTGTTGCAGCATGAGAGAATATTTTGATAATGGAGTAATGGAGAGAATTCACATATTTTGTTTCACAAAATCAGAGAAATAATTAGACTGTGGATATCACTGCCCTCTACTGTAAGGAAACATGGACCTGCTCATGGCAACTCACAGTCATAAGCAGATACGTATATTTTAAGCAAAGAAAAAAAACCAAGCCAGTTTTTCTTGTAAGAGGAATTTTGTCAAACATTTTACATCTCCAGCCTTAGTTTCAGACAAGATGTTTACTTTCTTAGAAACATGAATCTTCCGTCAGAATCTTCTGTACTTTCTCAAGCTATGCTTATGTTCCTGTTTAATACATGTGCACTAAATCCTTTAAGTGCTATGCCAAAGAAGGGGTTAAAGCAAAAGCAGAATATAAATATAATATAAATATAGCATAAATTATATCTTGCAAATATTAATAGACTCCCTTACACAAGGATCATCAAACTATTTAGACACTACAATGAGATATTGTACCATGGTGACAACCCCTTCCCTTAAATGAATAATTAAATCTTGTGACATTTCAGAATTTGGACTTGATCCAGAGATCATATGCAATACAATCTTGCCCTTGCGGGAAGCTGGATGAGGATCCTCACCCCTCGTCACCATCTGTCCATTGCTTCCTGCAAGAAAAGATGTAGTTCCAGTGCCCCATATGTCCTATTGCATGCAGTTAAGCACGTAGTAAGAAAGATGCATGCTATACAAACAGACCAGGCAATTATAAGTTTTCCCTGATTAGAGAGAGTGCATGGAGCAACTTCCAGATGAACACCTTGCTTAACCTTCCTCCTAAAAGAGAAAGATAGACCCATTTCTTCTTGAAGCTAAAGGTAGGAGGGTTGATTGAAGTGAAGAGGAGGAGTTGGAAAGAAGAAGGGGGTCTGCTTAAGTCCTAGAAGGTTGAATGGGCCAGATTTGCAGTCTAGATTTGATAGGTATGACAGATTTCTCATTCCCTGCAGTACAATGTGTGTTTGTGTGGTGCTACTAACACTAGTCAGGAATTCAAACCAAGAAAATTAGAATTGCATGAAAATCACATCTGAATCATTTTGTGTTCTTAATGACATTGGATCTCACCTCTGTTCATTGGAGAGGGAGGTGAAAAATTGGTCCCAACCACTTTATTTATATATTCATTGTGTGTGCATATACACACATATACATACATACATAGTGCCTGTGTATGTGTGTGTGAATACACACATTATGAATTTGAAGCAAATGAACAGCATGGGAATATTGTAGTCCAATGCACACAATAGGGAAATTTTTCCTACTCCCATCAACATCTACAATTCATTCCTCACTAGCAATGTTTTTCTTAGGCTCTAAGTTTCCTTTGAGATTCTTATTAATTATTGGACGTGAGGATTTAACCTAACATAATCCCAATTTGTCTGAAAATATTTAACAGTTTTTGTGTGATAAAACTGAACTTCAGACACTTTGTCTGAAAATGTTTGAGAAAATTGGGCTGAGCTTTCATTATTTCCCTGCCACTCCTTAGTTCATCAAGTTCATAGCTAGATAGATTTCTTACTGTGTATCAGTGTTATTTGCTGTGGACTACAGTCATTCATCTTGTTTGTTAGTAAGATGCTACTAAAAGGCAAGTATCTGATATAACTTCCCTTGACATTTAACCTACATTCAGCTATTGTTATGCCTATGATGTTAAAATGGAGTGTTGTCATTTTGAGTATTAAAATGGTTTTCATTGTAAAGTGCTAAAGGAAAAGTTTAAACAAGTGGTGCTGTATGAGAAAAAAAAATCATGTTTATAGAAGCCTCATGACCAGTCTCTTCCGAAATGGATATTTGCCAGTTCACAATGCAAAGGGGAGATAATCTTCTGGGTGCAGGTGCAGTTTTGTGGTTTTGCCAGCAAAAATATCACATGATTTCTAAAGCTAGACTTAAGTTGTTTTAATCCTGTTGTAACATGCCATTTCTTTTCAAAACGTATTTGGATATTTTATTGTTGCTTAAATTCAAAAGTGAAGCTGAGCAAGGAGAAGACAGATGATCCAGCTGTATTATAACTATACTTATAACTACTATAAAAATAATTATGTCCTTAATTTTATTATCTGTTGTGTCAGCCCCACTAGGTAGACCAGACCAAGAAATTAATTACACAATGTGACTAAAACAAAGGAAAAACATTCAGTCGCTCTTGAAATATTCACAAAATGGTCGTCAGATCAAGAAACCAACACCACAGGGCAGGAGGGACAAAACTACTTTTATTGAGAATGGCTACAATAACAGAAACTTGCAGATCTGATTGTGTTCAATCACCTCCCCTTTCCTTATAATCCAATGAATCAGGGGAGTGGCTGCCTGAGCTGCTTTTGAATGTTATCTCATTACTCTGGACTTTAAAAGTGTTTGAGTTCCTTTTGCTCGAGTAACATTTCTTGCACATTTCCATCAAGGCTGCAGTCCTTATTCTCTACAAGTGTGAGGTGGAAGGACAAGGAAACATAAGCAACTATATACCCCTAAAGAGACCAATGTGAGCATACAGTGCTCTTAGATGTTAGGTATAGGTTTGGGGGGTGGGGGGAATAACACCATAAGATTCAGCAATCTCATTATTTGCTAGTCATTTTTAATAAATACAAATATTTTTTTTTACTTCAGTTGGGGAATTGATGGGTGTTGTTTTGGGAGATGGCTAATTCCCTAATATCTAAGAGCACTGTATGCTCACCCTGTGTCATAATGGATTCTGTCCCTATATATTTACAAGAAGAACTTGTACTTTGTATAAACTCCGGCTCAACCCGTCCAAGACCGAGTGGCTGTGGTTTCCGGCGTCCCGGCATAGCCAGCTAGTTCCATTGCTGGTTATCGGGGGTGAGTCAATGGCCCCCATGGAAAGGGCTCGCAACTTAGGCATCCTCCTGGATTCGCGGCTGTCCCTGGATGACCATGTGGCGGCCGTGACCAGGGGGGCTTTTTACCAGGTTCTCCTGGTACGCCAGCTGCATCCCTTTCTTGATCAGGACGCCCTCCGCACAGTCACTCAAGCACTTGTGACATCTCGCCTTGACTATTGCAACGGTCTCTACATGGGGTTCCCCTTGAAGTGCATCCGGAGGCTCCAGTTAGTCCAGAATGCGGCCGCGCAGGGGATTTCGGGAACATCCCGAAGTTCCCACGTAACACTTCTCCTGTGCGAGCTGCACTGGCTACCGGTGGCTTTCCGGGTGCACTTCAAGGTGCTTGTTACCATCTTTAAATCACTCCATGGCTCGGGGCCTAGTTACTTGCGGGACCGCCTCCTGCCACATACCTTCCTCCCACCGATTCACTCCCATAGAGAGGGCCTCCTCAGGGTGCCGACCGCCGGTCAATGCCGGATGGCGACGCCCAGGGGTAGGGCCTTCTCTGTGGCAGGACCCGCCCTCTGGAATGACCTGCCCCTCGAACTTCACACCATCACGGACCTTCCCCTCTTCTGCCGCTCACTCAAGACATACTTCTTTCAGCAAGCTAGACTAGCTTAGAATTTAGACCTAGGTACGATAGAGCTTCAGCTAAATTAGAAAATGGCTGACAGGTTTTTAATGGGAATTTTAGCACAGGTTAGCAATTTAATTTCTTTTTAACTTTTGTATTGTTGTTATTTATTATTGTGGTCTTAATTTCCTGTGCACCACCCAGAGTCCGTCTCGACGGAGATTGGTGCGGTTTACAAATCAAATCAAATTCAAATTCAAATTCAAATACTAGTGAACATCCTTTATCAATCGACTGTCAACCTATTATACACTGTTCTCTTTAGGGATATATAGTTGCTTATGTTTCCTTGTCCTTCCACCTCACACTTGTAGAGAATAGCCATCTCCCAAAACAACGCCCATCAATTCCCCAACTGAAGTAAAAAAAATATTTTTATTTATTAAAAATGACTAGCAAATAATGAGATTGCTGAATCTTATGGTCTTATCCACCCCCCCCCCCAATCTAGGCCTACATAAAGGCACAAAATGCTAAAATAGTTATTAACCTACCTTGTGTCTGTAAGTCTGGACAGTCAATGAAAAGTCAACTCAGTGTGAATATGATAGAAAAAATAATGCTGTGTTGAAACTTTACCTAGCTTCTTTTTTAACCACCGTTTTCCAATGTGGTGGAAAAAAACTGCTTCCTGCAAGAAAACAAATATCATTTTGGCAAATCCATAAAAGTGTCTGAAATCTGACTCATGCTTTAAGTCAGATAGAATAAACTGCTGAGATAGGTTACATGGTCAGCTCATTAAACTATTCACACACATATTCTGACAGACTTCTAGGCAAACGTTTATACAAGCCCTGCTACTGTGATTAATAAAACAATCATTCTGAGAGGCTGCCAGCAGAATTCCTGGTCTTCAAAAATACTTTTTGCTAAAACAGTAAAACTTGTACATTAAACAACAACGTATAAAACCACAAACTTCCCAGCCTCCATTAATTGTCAATCTGTAGCCAAAAAAAGAAAACATCTAACCTGTGGCATTAAAAAGCATTTGTACATTGTAGTATAGAAGCAAGTACTGTGTTTGGGGGCAGAGGTATAGATGTGCATTCTTAAAGTAAACTGTAGGCTAAAATATCTTAACCAAATCATTTGGTGTTCTTCCCCATTATCCCCATTATTTGAAATAGGATCCCTATGTAACTTTTCTGACACTTCTGCAAAAATGACTACAGGTAGTCTGTCCTAAAACCTGTCCTAAAACCCTGCTAAAACCCCTACTAAAAACAATTAAAACTACGCCAGGCCGGCCACACGAAATAAATAGGTCTTTTTATGACGGTTGCAGCATCCTGGAGTCCTGTGATCAGCTTTTGCAACCCTCTGAGTCAATGGGGAAAACAGATAGACTTAACAATCATATTATTAATATAACAACAGCAGTGATTCATTTAACAACTGTGGCAAGAAAGGTCGTAAAGTGGGACAAAACTAATTTAACAAATACTTCACTTAGCAACATAAATTTTATGCTCAGTTGTGGTCGTAAGTTGAGGACTACTTGTATTTCTTAAAGGGCAAGTAAAATATATTTTCTAGGCAACATTCTAGGAGCCACAAAACAAGGTTGATTAAAATGAAGTGATTTATACTGATCTGTACACCATCTATAGTTATTATCTTTCACCAGATGGGTCATGTAAACAGAATTGGCCCCGAAATTTTCCTGCAAGCAAAATCTCAGGAATTTCTGTGGGCAACAAAAACAATTGTTCTGAAGGCTGAATTTCCTCCTGATACTTCCATCTAATTCTGTCCCAAGCTTTTACCAGTGGTAGAACTGGAAGGGAATTCCTTCACAATGCTTAAGAGAAGTCTAAAGATCTGCAGAATGCGAAACTACTTGGATGGGTAGTCAAGTTGCTATATGACACTAGACATAATAAATATAATTCTTTCTCTCATCACTGCCAGAAACAAAATCCATGTCCTTGTAGGAGAAGCTGTGAATGTTTAAATTTTACTTTTCAAAAAACAACAACAAGAGTAAAACTGCCAAGGGTCAGTTAAAATTGCTCCACAGGCTGCCTGTGTGATAAAGGGTGCCAGCTGGCTCTCCTTAATCTCCTTGAAGTTTGGAGACCCCTAAATTCCATCTAGTGACTTGGAGTCAATCTAGCCAGCACTGTATTACTTTTTCTCCTCGAAGGCATTCTTCACATGTTGTTCCTGAAAACCTGCTGTGGCTCTTATTGTACAGTCTCTAATCTGTCTCTCCTTGTAACCTCCTCTGTATGTCATAGTGTTTTGTGTATATAATTACATAGTTCTAAAGTAAGACAAATTGAAATGTCTATTATGGAAACATCCAGTTGTAACTCTCCTAAACAATAAGCTATGTGTAGGAAGCTGTACAGAAAGAACACGTTTAATAACCTAGAGGCTGGGTGCAGTTTCATGGTGCTTCAAAGCAGTTCCTATTTTAAATCTTAGTACCGCTTGAAGCTAACAACTGACTTTATTACTGTTCCAAATAAAAACAAAACAGTGAATAGAGGCTCTGTTTTTAATAGGCTTTTCTGAAAGACTGCCAGCATTTATAGAACGAATATATTATAGAAATGGTGCCATCTGTTGTATAACAAGTACATATTGGCAGTAGACATTTCTGCAAGGGGAAAAAATGCAAGGGTTAATAGGGAGGTTACCTCAGTTGGACCTTGCCTGACATTGATATCCAAATTTCAACCTAGCCTAAATCAACCCAGCAACTTATGAGTTGGCTACCATTGGATAACCATATCAGCAGTTGTCCACAGCTAATAATCACAGACTGCCCAGTGGATCCCCCTTTGAAATCTCTCACTGGTACAGTGTTTCTGTCCACCATGTCTGCTACTTCTTCACTCACTAACTTCAGTCTCTGGCTTCTCTTTAAGAAGAAATGAAGGGAGTCATTGGGACTTGTCTTCTCTGCAATGTGTTTGGCTTTGTGCTGAAGTGCCAAGAAGACAGCAAATGCTGATAATTAAGGATGTGGGGGTAGTAGGGAAAAGGAGTCTCCTTCTGTGCTTATAGGGCAGCAGCTCATATAATCAACTCGCAGCCTCTCAGCAAGTGCTTCACGGCATACTGTATAAATTAATCCTTAGGGTTCCCACTTCTCTAGCTAAAGTCACCCAATAATGATGAATGTCTTAAGTACATTGTAAATAAAGTCTAGTGTCTCTAGAGTCTGAGTGATGAAGTAGCAGTGACATTGTTGAGCAGGTTACTGTTGGGTGACCTGTTGTACATGCCTGTAGCTGTTAGTTCCGACAGCTGCTGCTACAGTGCCTCAAATAGCCCTGAATACATAGTTGCCGGCTGGCAAAGCTTTGTCAACTGAACCTAAGTTATGCTAACATTTGAAGAAACATAATGTGTCACCTATCATTGCAGAGGTCCCTCAGTGTTGCTCAAGGTCTTGGTCCTTAATAAAAAGAATTCTTCATCCAGATATCACACTCCGAGGTCTGCTTTTAATGTTCCACACATATACATAGTCATTCACCCTATCAACAGTGATGGGAAAAGAGAGTCTCTCTTCACAATTGTTTGGAAAGGAAAATGGACAAATGATAATGCAGGGGTGCAACTTTAAGTCTGAAGGACTTCAGCTCCCAGAATTCTCCAGCCAGCTTTGCTGGCTGGAGAATTCTGGAAGCTGAAGTCCTTCAGATTTAAAGTTGCAAAGTTTGCCCACCCCTGTGATAATGTATACGCTAATTTGACACTGTGTGCCCTTTTTTAGGGACAAAAATAATGTTGAAGAATAATGACTGGCTCCGAAATGAAGGTTCATTTGTGACACTGAGGTGATTAGAGTATTAACTTAGATTTTATTTACATTATTTGCCTATGTTCTCATTGTTTACATATCAACAGACATCTGGGTATTGTACACCAGGCTATTTCTTTTTTTCTTCATCTTAAATATTTAAAACTTTCCTATGTATGGACCCATGAAAATATGAATTGAAGCATCCTATCTTAGTGCTATTTCTTGGCTTTCCATTTTTCTTTATGCGAAGAATATGTTCTGCAACGAAGCAGTGACCTTCCACCAAATATTATAGATGAACTTTCTTGAGCATCTTCAACCAAATTTCCGTTCCTTTCCCACTCATATTTAGAATAACAGAAGGGGTGGGATGTTATTGTTTAGAGGATGTGCTTTATAATGAAAGAGCTAGCACCCACAGATGTTTATGGGGTTGGTAGTTCCTCAAGCCTACTAGATTCTTTGTTAAATTGTTACTCTTTGTCTTGATGGACCCAAGAAGCTTTCTCACCATCCTTCCTTGCCTACATTCTCCCATACTTTTCGTGCCTACATTCCATAGACCAGACTGAGTTATTTAAAATTTAGCTATTGCATTAGCAAACAATCGAATATTTGAGATTTGGCCATGTGCATCCAAGTATGAGGTAGAATCTCATCTATGGGGGCTCACTGATTCCCAAAGTATATCCATATAGATTTATTATGTGTTATATTCAGACTGTTTTTGGAATGTTTAGTTTCAGGACAGACTGCCACAAGAGATAGTTACATATATTTGCCAGCAGCTCATTTTCCCAGCAAGTGTCATAAATTAAGAGACCATTGGATTGATAGATAACTGTAGTTTAGAGCAATGTTTCCTGCCTGCTGAATGTACAGCTGCTGCTAGAGTAAATGCAGAGGTCACCCTGGTTTCTTCCCTGTGGCTTTTCCAGGTGTTGCAGCCTCTGTAGCATCTGGAAAAAGACAGCACTTTTTCTCAAGTTACCAATAGTTCTATAAGTTATAGGAGCAGAAAATTCCTGTTATATCTTATTCCCCTCTAACAAAAAATGCAAAGAAAAAAAATCATAGCCTTACAGGATACTCTAGAGTAAAATTTAAAAAGAAATCAAAAATACTGGTGCTACAAAATGTATTTCTCAATCAGGCAATATCTAGAATGCAACATATTGCTCTTAGTTTTAATCGGTCTTTGCTGATTGTTGCCACCCACAACTGAAAATGTGTTTGGTTTGATGCAAAGTATTCAAATATGCCTGGGCAAGTCTGGCTTTATGGTTGCATAGTCATCGTCACAGGGCACCAAAACTTAGAAAGTGCCAACACATTTTAGCTTCCTTCTGTATCCTTCTGTATAAAAATGGAAATCTTTGCCTCAACACGAACCATCTGTCAGTATGAACCTATGCCAATATACCTTTTAGTCTACCCTATGCATAGGTGCTAGATGTTATTTTACCAGCTAGAGACCAATATCAGAATATTTAAATAAGATCACTCCAAAGAAAACTGTTTCAAACCTAGCTGATGAAAATAGATTGCTTGAGCAAATGACTGTTGATCAGCTTCTGTTAAAATTGCATGAGACTAATTTGCTTTGACCATTTCAATAGATCTCATACCTTTTGGGGAGTGGTTGGGGGGGACGGACAGAAACTGCCTTGGTTGATCCATGGGATTAGTTACTCTATATAAGAGGTAGGACAATTGCAAGCCTTTTTTTTTCTTGAACCCCTGAATGCTTTTCAGTCCTATCAATAATTTCTGTACTTTCTCATTTATGTTGGGAGCATATCACTAATGTTAATCAGTGATGTCATCCGGTTATCATGTGGTCACAAACTTTACCAAATATGACATGTTACCTAACCCCATCAGTAAAGGCTGCTTGGTAGTCCTAAATTTAAAATAACCCTCCACTTGATTGCATTGACCTTTGGTAACCTTAGGCTGTGACTGTATTGAAAAAATATATATTTTGAACCAAATCCTATTCTGACTCCTTTGGAAAGAAGGAAAGAAAGCCCTAATAACAAGGTTTTACTCTTGTTGAGATTTTAAAATCAGCACCTTAAATGCAGAGCGTAAAGTTTTTTTACATTACAGCCTGCTTCTTCCATCCTTTCTGAAAGTTAAAAATACATATTTATTCAAAGTTTAACTGGAACAACAAATGTATACAAACAGCACCTCATAGGAAGAATAAAGGAATCTTTTAAAAAGTTTTCCAAAATATATACATAAGGTCATACTTTATAGTCTCACAATGGAAAATTCAATCCCAATTATATTGGTAATTTGAAGACTATCTTTATCTTTCACAATTATCAAATTTGTGCTCAGAAAGCCCCAAAATGAAAGGATACTCTTTGTCAAACAGGAAAGCAATGCTGAAGATTTAGGTCTTATAGTGAACATTGTTAATTGTGACAAAATAAACATTTTTGCTTACTGCTTGCTTGAAAGAAAGGGTGAGAAAGAGATAGTGGGGGTGTTAGAAACAGTGGGCAGTAGAAACATAGATATTTCATAAATCTCTAAAAGCGTCATACAACAAAAGGGCACTACATGGTTAGGCTATGTTAAAGTTATTAAACATGATGTGAACAATTGCAGAGTTTGTACATCCTTTCTCTTGCATTATAAATCGCCTGTTCAATTCTGGAAAATCATTTTTTATCAAATAAATGTTGGAGCATTGTGATGCACAATATGTTCTCTAATGTCTATAATGTCTCAACATGTCAAATGGCCTGAGGATTGTTGGCAACAGGATTTTTGAAGACAATGGGTTGTTTTTAACAAATGGCAACTTAGAGAAGTAGGTGTTCATGTCATCAGTAGAAAAGATGTTTACATACAACATTTTCCAAGATGCTACTTAGAACTGCCACAGTCACTTTGGGTAGATTTAGCAAACATTACTCCAGAAGCACACAAGAAAAGGCCCCTTCCCATCCAATTGGCTTGCTATTTACATTATAAAAAGGAAAACTAAAAAGCAATACCGTATTTTTCGGAGTATAAGACGCACCTTTTTTCCTCTAAAAAGAAGCTGAAAATCTGGGTGCATCTTATACATCGAATACAGCATGTTTTTGTCTCCCAAAACTCCACCCCCTTCATCAAAATGGCTCTGTATAGCCTTATAGAGGTTTCCAGGGAGCTCCTGGGGGCTAGGGAGGGCAGAAATGAGCCTAAAATTGGCCATTCCCCCCTCCCCCAGCCACCAACAGCACTCTATAAGCCTCCATAGGACGATGCATGCAATTTATTTGACACAAAAATGGCCCGTTTTCACAATAAATGGGCCAATTTTTTGCTCATTTTTGACACCCACCCACCCCAGAAGCACCCTGCAAGCCCCCCAAGGCTATTCATGCTTTTTATTTGAAAAACAACAGCCCTGTTTCTATTTCTCTCTCTATCCTTCTACCTACCTACCTACCTACAGACACACATTCTCCCTCTCCCCCTACATACCTACTGTATTTCTCTCTCCCTCTCTATTTCTCTATATATCCCTTTACCTACTTACCTACTCTCTCTCTCCATACCTACCTACTGTATTTCTCTCTATTTCTCTCTCTCTCTCTCTCTCTCTCTCTCCCTTTATCTACCTACCTACCGTATTTCTCTTTCTTTCTCTCCCTCTCTCTCCCTCTATCTACCTACTTACCTACTTTTTTTTGTAATTTGCTTCTTCAAAACCTTGGTGTGTCTTATACTCCAGTGCGTCTTATACTCCAAAAAATATGGTACCTACCTACACACACTCTCTCTCTCCCTACCTACCTACTGTATTTCTCTCTCTCTATTTCTCTCTCTCTCTCTATTCCTTTATCTACCTACCTATTCTCTCTCCCTACCTACCTACTGTATTTCTCTCTCTCTATTTCTCTCTCTATCCCTTTATCTACCTACCTACCTACCTACCTAACTACTCTCTATACCTACCTCTCTCTACCTACCTACCTACCTACCTACCTACTGTATTTCTCTTTCTTTCTCTCCCTCTCTATCCCTCTATCTACCTACCTACTTTTTTTAAAATTTGCCTCTTCAAAACCTTGGTGCGTCTTATACTCCGGTGCATCTTATACTCCAAAAAATATGGTAGTTCAATCACTGAACATTTGATCAAGATGTTAGAGAAGTTGCCCAGAAATAGAAATAGCAACAGAACTCAGATTTATATACTGCTCCACTTTTACGGTACACTCTGAGTGGATTACAATGTTACCCCTAACAATCTGGGTCCTCATTTTACTGACCTCAGAAGACTTGAAGGCTAAGTCAACATTGAGCGTGTCAGGATTGAACTTCTGGCAGAGGGCAGAGTCAGTCTGCAATATTACATTCTAATCACTTTGCCAGCAGAAATGGAGAGTTTTTAAAACAATTAGTAAAAGTTGGGCTAAAATAGTGGAAAGCTATATTATGCAATACTAATAAAGATCTTGTAAAGGCAATGAGGATTCATAAAAAGAAAATCTTCCTATGAAACCAACACAATTCTGAACTTTATAGAGAAATAAATGAAAAACCTGAGTGATAATTTCTACTACTGATTGTGGCCTGGAAAATATGGTGATAAGTGCTATTATAGCACTAAAAGAACATTGACAAAAAAGGCTCCATATTAGTAGGTATTTCTAGCTGTAAAATATCTCCAGAGTTTAATTTTCAGTTGAGCCTCTCTAGGCCAACTGCCTTAGTTTCACTATGAGTGACAAAGTGATGAATATGGTAACATTCTAAAAATGTCTTCAGAGGGTTATTTAAGAATTCCTTACATGCATCTGTTTGCAATTTGTAAAGTGTTTTCTCTGGAAGATATTCTGAAAGCTGGCAGCTACATCTCTCCCTAATTTGTCAGATCAAGGAATGGCCCTGGCATATTTAGATGGTATATCTATCACAGATTATTGGTTCCGAACAGTTTTGTTTAAAATGTTGGAAACATCTATGAAATCAGCTGGCCATTGCTGATCTAGACCAAACACTACCACATTATTTCTATGGAAATTGATCTTTGTGAATTTATGAAAGGTACAAGCCTCTTACCCTAAAAGAAAAGGCTTGACCTGTTTCCTGGAGTGTTTTTTATTATGTTTTCTACTATCTTAATATAAGGAATGCATATCTCCATAACTAGCTACATGATCACGCATGTGTTAAGTATTATTTTGTACTTCAACATATTGAAGGACTGAGGGGAAATGTTCACAAGTTGAGTTTAAAATGTTATTGGTAATATGAGAGCCAATTTGTGAAATGGTTCAGGCTAGAAACCAGGACACTTTGAGTTCTAGTCCCACTTTAGGCCAAAACCAGCTGAATTATCTTGGACCAGTCTCTTTCTCTCAGACCTAGGAAGGAGGAAATGAAAAAGCACTTCTTCAAAACCTTGTCAAGAAAGGGTGGGGGGAGTTGGTAATATAGATATATAGAGTTCAGAGAGACTTTAGTGTGGAGATTTTTATTTTAAAAAAACTCAACAAATATAAGACTGTATTAGAACTTTATTTCAAAAGCAGTCAAAATAGGGTTGGCTTCAAATTACAAGTTTACAGGATAAACAAGCCCTAGGATTTCAAGAGACCAAAACAATCAAGTGGAGGATTGTGTTAATGATGAATACTGGGGTTGGAAAACAGACTTTTCTGATAGGGTTAGATAACGCAACATAGCTGACCTATTCAGAAGGAATAACTATTGTTAACTATTGACATCTTTACTACATTGATGTTGATGGTTTACCATGATGATGTCACAAATTAAAACTGCCTGTAGGCTGCCATTAGAAGTTGATATAGACCATGCTTCAACCAAGAATAGGCCAATAAACAAACAAAAAACCCTCTGTGATTGAGAAAATGCATAACTATATTGACAGATATATTGACAGACATATACATTTATTTTGCAAATGGCTAAAGAGCCCTCATCATGCCATATGAAATCTTAAAAGAAATATATATTATTTAAAGTGAAACCAAAGAGCGGATAAGCTAGAAGAGGTCTTTCAGAAATTTGTTTGGAAATGAGAAGAGTAGAATTGAGAAAAATCCTGTGACTTTAAGTATCCAAGAAAAGGAAGTCAAAAATGCTATGAGAATGTTGAAAATTGTTAAGACTGCAGAACTAGGAACGCATTATTTAAAATATGGATATGGTTTGCTTATATAGCAGTTGAATGTTTTGTTTAATGTGTGCGGGTGAAGTCTGCATTTGTGCTTATGATCATATTACTGATCATAACAATGATCATAATTTGGGAAATACAATGCATCTTTATGCTTGGGAACAATGCAGTTCCATTTTTTTTCTTTTGCTAACATGTCACTTAATGTTTCTTGATTTAGAGAAAGCATATGATAAAATGATTAGGCATGAATTATGGACTGTTTTGCACAAACATAGAGTTGATGTTTGGTTGCTGAATGCAGCAGGAGTGATAGATGGTGGAATTAAAGCAAATGTGAGAATAAATGACATGCTTAACTAATGATTCAATGAAGAACAGAAAGTAAGATAAAGTCTGATGCCTTGGTTATTTAGCATATTTTGGAATAAAGTGTAAGGAATATTTATGGTGATATTAAAAGGGTTTTAGGGTGGAGAGATGACATTAAATGGATTATATGATGCAATGAATTAAGTCTGAAAATAAATTTATCAAAGGCCAATATAATAGTGGTTAAAATGGACAACTGCTAATTAGACATACATGGCAAAATGACAAAATATTTTTGTAGCTTGGTAGAATGTTGACTAAAAAGGAGAGAAATAGTGGGAAAAAATTAAAACAAGGAAATACTAATAGAAAGATAATGAGTAGTATGTGGTCCACCACAAAGAATGAATGAAATGAAGACAGCTGTGTATAAGTTCTGTTCACTTCATTATATGAAAATGAGAGTTTGATATATCTGGAAAACATAAAAGCAAGCTGAATACAGTAAGAATGAGATGTTTAAAATGTGTACATGGTAAAACAAAGGGAGGGGTCCAAGAATGAATGGCTCCTGAGGTTGTTTAGACAGAAATAATAAGGTTCAAATCACAAAATATTTATTCATCTGTCAAATTTTGATACTATTGAATTTTCTAAATGTATAACCCACTAAAATATAATAACATTTTATACAAGAAGTAAGAATGATACAAAACAGTTCAGCACAGGAACACATTTAAAAGATAGTTGCTAATGATAACTATATAAAATTCAAACAGAAATTATAAGCAATCTGTAAAGGCCTTGAACAAGACTATGGTGTTTAAAGGTTATCACACTCACGCAATGCTTTCTGTCCATCCATCCCTCCTCTTGCTAAAGTGGGTCACATGAGTAGCATCTTTAGATAGTTCAAATTCTTTTTTCTATCCAGACAATAGTCTGTAGGCAAGTTATCAATAGCAGCTGGGACCAATGTGGCAATATAAAGCATAATCAATGTTATGTTGCTTAGAAAAACCTGCCATATGGAAGGAAGGAAGGAAGGAAGGAAGGAAGGAAGGAAGGAAGGAAGGAAGGAAGGAAGGAAGGAAGGAAGGAAGGAAGGAAGGACAGCCAATACATGGTTAAATGGAGTTGATGAGATCTTTAAAAAAAAGATAATATATAAAAGCTATGTGTGGATATGGAAAAAGCAAGATTAGTTTACAAGATACAAAGGTGTATAGAGGTATATGGGATGACACATATTCCAATTAGATCTAGCTATATTTCACCCATTCACTTCATTTCATTTCTAAATCTCAGCTGACACCAGAATCGGTGTAAAGGAATCAATTTCTAATAGAAATTTCAGGAAGGAAGCAGGATTTTGGTGGTTCTTTCTCCTTGTCCTAATGCAAAAAACTGAAACTTTCCAAAACATGTAACATTTTTTTCTCATACAATTTTTCAATGATACTGTATTTCTCTCACAATACAAAATAGTTCAGGAAATGATCACTTTTGTGAATGTTAAGTCTTGTGAATTATCAACCTGGAATTTCCTGGGATGTATTTCTCAGATGCAGTGATGCTATCAAACCATGACTATCTCCATTTAATTGGGGCAACTTCAAGAAATGAAATATGTCCAACACTAGCATAAAGCAAGCCTAGCCAATTTATTTCAATTTTTATATCATTGCCTTTTATTAGTGCCTGTACACCGCCCTGAGTCCCGGAAGGGAGAAGGGCGGTATAAAAATTTAATAATAATAATAATAATAATAATAATAATAATAATAATAATAATAATAATAATAATAATAATAATAATAATAATAATAATAATAATAATAATAATAATAATAATAATAATAATAATAATAATTAATAATAATAATAATAATAATAATATCAAAGGCTATTCTTCTTGATGGCCAGAGTGTATAAACTAGAAGAATAAGGCATACTCCAATCTTCTCAAAATGTGGTCATTATGGCATTAAAATGGAAGTCAATTAGGAGGAATTGCTTTGCCATTAATGATACCCTATGAGCACTCATGGACCATGGCAGTATCAAATCCCCAAAGAGATATAGAGCAGGATGGTCTTTAATTCTTTGCAAATATGAAAATGGCTGGTCTTTTGCTTCCAAATAAAATTCTGAGCAATCAACTTGCCATAGTCTTGATTAAAATTAGGTAAAGGTTATTGAGGATGGCTTCCTCTTCAATTAATCACTCTTGTTTGCAAAAATTGTTGCATAAGTTCACAGTTATTTTGTATACTCAGCTAATCATGTAATGTTATTTTACTTATAAAATTTAGAAACTGTCCATCTCAATCACCTGGTGACTCTTTACATATATGATGATATTTAAATATTTAATATTTTTATATTTATTTATTTAAATTTTTCTGTTTAAATACAAATGTATTTACATTTTTACATTTAAATACATTAAGTCTATTTAATTTCTTTCCTTTTCACTATGAAGAGGATAACAAATGCTGTATACAGAACTATCCCCAGCAGAGGGAGTGGCTCTTCTGCTACAGGGTATTAGATGTAACTTTAAAGATTAGCAAAGGGAAATTCCTAGATTTGTTTTACAGTTAAGAACAACAATTAAAGTATCTTCCCTTGACAAATATTTCAACAAATCATGTTTGCCTTTGCCAAGATCAGCACCTGAAAGGGGTGCATACGCGCAGTGGAGCTTCAAAGAATAGTAATTAACATTAGCCACAAACGGACTGGGGAAAAATGTTTATCAAAGGTAGGCATCTTTTCATGCAAAAAAGATATTATTTTCCTCTTGCTTTAGCAAAAGCAAGCTATTTGTCTGCGTAAAAAAAACATATTTTCCCATTCATGGATGTTTTAGACAATCACTTCAAAGAATGACTGCTAATCATGGATCCATAAGTCAAGTTAAGTTGAAGTTGGTGTGACTTGACCTGCCTCCAAAATCTTCTTGCTTAGGTTCCTGCACAACCAATAAGCACAGATGGCATGCTAGGACTGCATTTTAGTCACTTAGTTCATGGCCCTTTAAAACCACTTTAAATTTTTAGATGGCTATAGCATCCAGGGCTCCTTCTTAAGCTCCTTGACATATCTTCAGAGGTGGGTTTCTGCCGGTTCGGCTCGGATCAGGCGAACTGGTAGTGGCGGTGCATGCACAGAAGCATTGCACGCATATGTGAGCATGCACACGAGTGAACCGGTGCTAAAAAAAATGGAAACCCTCCACTGCATAACATTAAGCTGAGTGAGATACGTAATAAACACTGAGTACCATCAGTAGGTGACTAAGAGGAGCAGTTCTATTGCTCAATTACTGGTTGTCTCACCTTATCTCAATAGTCAAATAACTTTTTTGATTGAGGTGACAATTAAATATAAACCTTACTAATTCATATCCAGCAGTTTATTCATTCTGTTGTAGTGGCTCACAGCACCCTCATCCCTATAACATTCTTGTAGCCCCAAGGTTTACCTCTGTTTTATTTAATAATTCAGTGCTGCAAGACTGTGCACATTTACTTTTGTAACTGGCTTAGTTATGAACACAGGACAAGATTGTGTTTGTATCCTCTTTTAAGCTTCCCATAATAAAGCTGAATATGAATGTGAGAAATATATGGCTGAACTGATCAACAGGCTATTTGTTTTATTACGACTAAATCCACTTAGCATCTGAAACCACAATTTTAAAACATCCAGCAAGAACATAAACAACATTCCACTAGCAATTATGATGTATTTGATTCATCCAAAGCAACAACTGATAAAATCAGTGTATGGAAAACCAGTTCATATATTTTAAACTGGAGCACATATAGCAATTACTAAAGAATTAGGAATCACTACTGACACTTCTGCAAGTAGACCTGCAGGATTTAAAGAACATGTGCTGTTTGCATTCATATGTGTTCATTAGTCATAGTCTATTACAGTAATTTTAATGAATGCTTATCTTATTTTCTTTGTGTAATCCAATTACTTTTGTTTTCTTAACCATCATTAGAAATCTCTGTGTCTTCGGCAGCCTGCCAATCAATTCCCCTTTCACTCTGTCCAATTGAGTTTGTTATCATTATGGGTTCCTCCCCTCCAGTTCCTCACGTTGTGGGGGCTTCATTGAAAGAGGAGCTGGAACAGAAGTCCTTCAACAGCAGGAGTCTTTAAATGTAGATGGAACACCTGAGCAATTAGGTTCAATATTTTGGTCCCAGAAAGATGCTTCAGTGACTTTCTAAATTTGTACTATATTAGTGATTAGAACATCTGGCATGTTTCTTTACCAATAAAATTAATAACACAATTAAAAGGAAACCTTTAGGGGATGAGAAAAAGTAATCCGTTGGAAACAGTTCAAACATTGTTGTATTTTAAGAGTGCTGTTTGTAAGTATTTTACATAGCCAAATTAATAGGGCTGAGTACAACTTGAATGAGGTGCTTCATTTGGTTAGAAATCTGAGCAAAACTTGTAGTGGCAATACCAAACTTTAGGTCCAATTAGTGGAATGGATGCCTTGCTTAGCTCAGAAAAAGGGGCTTTTGCACAGCAGTTTGTCAACGTTGATCGAAGCAGATCAACCACATCAAGACTCACTGTCAAGATGGAGTAACTTGCCTTTGCAAGACCCGAGCTTCAACAGGACAGCCTAATCATGGTATCATGGATTTGTGTGGTAATTCTTAACAGTTAAATGAACAATAATGGGCCAACAACTGGATTAAACTTTATAAAGACTATAGGTACACATCCAACAGCAAATGATATCACATATCTCTTTACTCATTTGCAATATCTAATTCTATTTCTCTAGTCTGACATTCCTAGATGGATTGAAGTTGTCATTTCAGAATTTTCTGAAAGATAGTTGGCTGAGGAGGATGGTTTAATCCAGTGATATTTCATGTTGATCTTCTTATTACAGAAAACATTGGAATGAACACAGACTGTATTCTTTCCTATCAATAGCTGGGCTATGGACATTGTTTTGACTTGTGATATTGCCTTTGCATGTCTTTTGTTAATTACTACAGATTAAAAATATGTCCCCCAATGTTGCTCCTTTTTTGAAGTAGTTAGATAACCCCACATCAAGATTGTTCCAGTTTAATTTATTGTATATCAGTTTTTTGAATGTATAATCAAAACAATAACTTTAAAAGATGCTTATGGTTAAAATTTTATATAATCAAAGATCTAGGGAATTGGAAGAGTATCCACTCTTAAAGTATTGGTTTTCTTGATGGGGTTATACAATTCACAACATTCTTTCATTGGAGTATTTACCTGCTGTTCAACTTAATCATTTTTCCAAAGCAAAGCAAAATTTATGATTTATCATTTTATTTTGTGTATCTTGGGGTGAGGGGTTAATGTGGTATACAAATGTGGCTGGTAGAAAATCAGTGAATGAAGTTTTAAATATGTTTTACATTATTTATTTTGATTTTTATATTTTTATCAACTTCCTACAAACTTCCCTGGAGATCTTAATAATACAAGCCATGAATAAATAATAAAAATGCTGAAAACGGGTCTCTGTATTCTAAAGTATAGATCTGCCTCAATCATGCAGGCAAAAGAGGAAGAAAAGTCGCTCTTGAAAGCAGGAGGGGGCTATGGGATCAAGATGGCTGATCTTCCTTCTGTGTCTCTTATTTCCCTTCCCATCTGCTTGTAGACATCTTTACTTTGGTTTCACTTGAATATGATATATCTTTGATGTAATTGGTATAAGCTTACATGAGTTTATTTTAATTGCCTTTTTTTAACCTGGGGCCCAATTGGATGGATATTTGGCAGGTGGGTGGGAAGGGAGGAAGGGAGAATATTTTGCCTCCCAGAAGCTTTCCATTCCCATCACCCTCCCCTCCCCCCAATCCTTATTTTTGAAAACTGCAGCTATTGTGCCTCTGAATTTCAGCAGTCAACCCTGGCATTCCAAGAAACCATAAAGGAAATCAGGAAGACTGTATGGAGTCTTGAGGCTATAGGGTCCCCATCCATGCCTTAAGCAGCTCAGGGGGAAAATGACCTTGTGAAAGGAAAGTACAGGTTGCTGGCTCCCCCTGGCCCTGAAAGGTTTCCATTACCTATGTTTCTAATGGAATCTGGGCCTTTTGTGGAACGTATGTGTGTTTGTTTGTTTGCAGTCCCATTGTCCCCTAGGTAGTACATTTCAGAAGTTTTCAGTTTGTAGCATGGCTTATGCATTCATAATGCCTTTTTTAATGGTCTTCTATGCCTTCCCAATAGCACCACTGGGGATGGGCAGGGAGGTTTCTGCGAAATGAGTGGCCCAGCTGTTTGCAAAGCAGACTACCAGAGTCATGTCAAGCAAAGTCACCAGAGAAATTATTTTCCACTGACTGACCTTTGCATAATTGTATATTCTTTATAAATAAACCACAGGAACAAGGAGGGCCTTTTTCTACCTCCTTACTGAAGGAGAAAAAAAGTTTCTTTTAAGCAAAACAGCATTATTGATCAAAGGCAAAGGTAGAACTACATGTAAAGAAGGAACAGCTGGTAGTCACCTTTCTGTCACTTGCAAACACACTTCATGCACAAACCCACACTTATTAAAAACAGGTCAGATCGGATTCCAGGTTCACCCTGCAAAATTAATGACAGCCTTGCAATAAAGTAACAGCATGAATTTGAGCCTTGTAATACAACGTGATTACTAGCATTTTTATTAGCCAGTCTTGAGCAGCAGGCAAGGCCGGCTGGTATTTGACACACAAACAAGGATGTTACCAGGTGCTCAGCTCTAAAATGTCACATCAAAGTCGCAGGCCTGCTGGCTTGGCTTACACCTGAGCCAATTAGCCGAGGAGTTCAGAAGGGTCTTGAAAATGGCTTGCAATCTTTATTTTGTGCAGTATAGAATCGCTTGATCGTCGGTAAAATGATACGAGGGGAACAATAGTTGCTAAAATATGGCAAAGGGGGAATAGCAGGAATGTTAGGCAAACTATCACAAAACAAATAGCAACAGGCAAAAGCAAGAATATGCAACACCTGGCCTCTCTCTCAATGTGTTTGTCAGTCTTTTGTTGGCAACAAAGGGACTAATTGAAATGAAACAGTCTTGAGTCTGTTTGTTGGCACATCAAATATGCTGTAAGATATGTTGATTCTTGCTCCTCTTGAATTATTGAATATCATGCCTTCCAGACAGAAGACAAGGGAAAACCCCCTCCAAGAATCTCAGTACTGAAGATGTGTGCTCTTTTGAGGCATCCTGGAGTTCCCTTTTTTTATTACTGATTCATCAGATTGAGAATATAACTGCCATGCATAATTAATATATCAAATTCCATGTCAGAATTTGAATTATCAACAAGACAGAGAATTTTATGCTAACTGGAGTGAGAAGACAAATTCTCACAATATAGTTAAACAGGGTTCTGTGTGTATACACATGTGACGGTCCATGATTCTCAACTGCAAGAATTAAGTGGTATGATCCTTTTTGACTATGTATGTACAAAAAAAAACCCCACCTGGGTGCTAATAAAGCAATACTTCACATCCAAAGAAATCAAAATCTCCCTCAACCTAGGGAAGTGAAATCCCTTTGCTTTGGTTAATTGCATTAAACACATTTTCCAAATACGCTCATGAAAACCAAATTTTGAGTAAATATTAGGATGGAACCTCATCAAAAGAATTCTTATGAGCAAATATTTCCAATGGTCAATTCTATTTCAGTGTTGTTTTGTCCAAGAGCAGCTTTGACTTTCTTAAACTTAATGGAAGTTCAACTTCAAATATTCCAAATGAACCACTCTGTCCCAGAGTGATCCCATACTATCACCTTCATTGAGAGGTAATCTGCAAGTTACCTCATTTAGATTGCATTCACAGGTATCAGAACCATATAACTCTTTTTGGTTGACTTTGGGCCAGTCACTCTCTCTCAGCTCAACGCACCTCAGTTGTTGTTGTGGAGAAAATAGGAGGAGGAAGGAGGATGTGGATGTATGCTTGCCATCTTGTGTTACTTATTAAGTAATAATATGTAATATACATTTGAATCATTGGTGGGTTTCAAAAATTTTTAGAATCTATTCTGTAGGTGTGGCCTGTTTTGTGGGAATGGCTTGGTGGTCATGTGACCGGGCGGGAGTGGCTTGGTGGTCATGTGACCAGGTGGGGTGGCCAACTTGGAAAATGTGGTGAAACTCACTTAGCAACACTCTTGCTTAGCAACCAAAATTTTGGGCTCAATTGTGGTCATAAGCTCCCCTCCTTCCTTGTCTTTGAGAAGAGCTCCATTTTCAAGTTGCTTGGGAAAGAGGAGAAAGGGGCAGAGAGAGGCTTTTCAGGTGCCCAGAGCAGCGTTTACCGGTACTGGGACTCTGGAGAAACGGGTACTAGGAGACACGCTAAATTTCACCAACTGGTACGTCCAAACTGATGCGTACCGGCAGAAATCCCCCCCTGATTTGAATAAATAATAATAAATGATTGAATATAGCAGAGATAATGGTGCTGTGAATGTTAATAGAGAGCAGAGCTTCCTGAACAGCTTTTGGGTAACCAATGAGAAAGATCTGCTCAGTGGTCAGACTCTGATTTAGGGTGAGACTGGGTTGTATGCAGTGGTGGGTTTCTATTTTTTTTTACTACCGGTTTGCTCGTGCACGATGCTTCTGCACATGTGCAGAAGCATCTGGGTGGGTGGGCAGAGCCTCCCACCACCGCCACTACTAGTTTGCCTGATCTGGGCCGAACTGGGAGCAACCCACCTCTGGTTTGGTGGCCATCTGGATTGTTCAGTAACGTCATGGCAGAATGATACAGCTGAACCGCCAGTGACCAGCTGGAGCAGTACACAATGCTAAGCACCATTATTCAGCTAGTGAAAATGTGGTAGTGGCCATACAGTGTCAGCAGGGCATTTTTGTCCAAAAAATTGATTTATAATGTGTCTTGTTGGTTTTTTTTAGCTTCTCCATCTAAATGTTGGCTGTGCAATGAACCAGCAATTCCTACCCCTTGCATTTCAGAGAGCATGAGTATATAGGCAACAGTGATGAATGGCTCAACTGTTGAACTAAACTGCATTATCTGGCTGTCACAAGGCCATTAGCCTTTTTTTAATGGTGTGGAGGCATCTAAGGATTCTAGTGTGTGCCTCTTATTTCTTTGCCAGCTGCTTTAGGAATCACCATGTCTTTTTCCTGAAAATTTGGTGGATGAAAGGAATAAGATTTGTGAACCCTGAGAAAAGAGATCCTTAGTTGATTTGTTGAGGGGTTGATCCTGTTCCTGGCTTGGGTGTAGATGCCTGTTATCTCCTGGATGTGGAATATGGGTGTGTTTAGAGCTCAAGGAGAGTCAGATAAGCATAGAAGATCTTGTGAGTATTAAGGGGGTGTACAGTTACAGTCTACAATTAGGGATGCCAGGAACTGGGGCAAAAGCATCTTGAAGAACTGGTTAGCCACTAGCTGGATAGCTGTAGCTTTGGGGAGATGAGACAGGGCTCTTTCAAATGCAAGGGTCAGGGGTCAGGGGGGTTGGGGGTTGGGCTCAGATAATAACAAGGTAAGGATACACATTAAAGAAGAGAAGGCAGCCTCCTTACAAGGAAGCCAGTCTCAATTGACCAATTCTGCATTCCAGCACTTTATTCTCAACACCAATTCCTGGTCTTCAGACTTTCCATGTCGTTGGCTTTGGGCTTCTATTGCAAAATACCAGATCAGCCTAAGGACACCTTTATCCATGATTCAATAGTAATTGAGTGGGCCAACCTTATGTGTATTATAGTGTACTATATATGGGCCGTGCAACAGCATGGATAGATTAGAATATACCACAGAACAACATATTCAGTCATAAGATTGGGCTATTTGCAAAACTACCTTTTCTCCAATTATTTCTGCCCATCCCAAGAGACTGGACATGGTTGTCATGCTTGTGGTTCTTTCTATCAAAGAACGACATTTCATAGGACCCAGGTAGGTGCCTTTGATGTGGTGCCTAGCCCTCTGGAACAATTTAATCTTGAGGTTCTGGTGACCCTGATCATATTGGTCTCTTATAAGGCTTGAAAACAACTTTCCCCAGAAATTGGGCCAGAACCTTTGGATAAAATAGAAACGTTAATTATTGTGGTTTTTCTACAGTAAATAAAATAGATGAAAATTAACCACAATGTATCTAAAGGCTCCTTACATGATGAAAGTAAACAAGAGTAAATGTTAACTAAGGTAATAAAGCAAGCTCTGGGATATGCCACTCTATATTGCAGGCATAAATTCATATGCTGGCATATTCTTCAATAAAACAAATACATCTAAAGCTAATCTCCACCCAAATGGAGTAAATGGATCAAAGGAAATCATTCTTGCCTTTTTTTTCCCCTGACATCTAATTTTCCATGAAGGATTTAAAATATAGATATATTCAGTAACACAAGTTTCAAAATACAATCTGAAATATAATCAAGACATGACTAATTCAATTGCATAGTTCAGATCTGTAGGACTTGGTTTTGTTTTGCTTTGGGGTTTTGCGAGGTAGTGGTATGATGAGCTGGTATCTGAAAATCTGATGAGTGTGTTTAGCCTGTTTTACAAAATCACACCAATCCTATTTGAGCAGTTGGTTTGAATGAACTTCCCAAACAACCATTAAAAAGGAGTTAACCATTCGGGAATATAAACCAGTCCTTTCAGGTTTGGGGACAAAACAAAGATAGAAAAAAAAAATACTTTACTTTATAATTGCCATGTAGAGGCAACATTTCAATATGTAGGCATCTATACTGGATGCAAACTACAATTTACAGCATCCCTCACAGTTTTGGTTAAATTTTAATTCATAATTAAAACGAACTCTAGCTGCATAGGTCATTGGTGTTTAAGTACCTGTATATGAAAATCTGATTTACTCCAACACAGAGAGGTCTGTCAATATGGCTAATTGCTACCTGTATTTGCTTATATATTACAATCTTGCAACCCCAAGAGAACCAAAGGAAAGATCAGTTTCACTATATTTTTATTAGTTTTTAGGTGCACCTTTTAGATATATGTTTCAGATGTAAACTCTCAAATATTACAGTATTCTTCCCAAAGTCCATCTTACCCTATTTCTCAAGATCTTTAGACTCAGATTCTGGTGAACAATTGGGAATAATTTAATTACAAAATGGTAGCAAAACTACTTCCCTGCTTGTAATCCATCTGATCATTCTGTATTTGATAAGTGAATGGATAGCTTAGTGCAGGGGTCTGCAAAGTCGGCTCTTTTAAGACTGGTGGACTTCAACTCCCAGAATTCCCCAGCCAGCTATGCTGGCTGGGGAACTCTGGGAGTTGAAGTCCACCAGTCTTAAAAGAGCCGACTTTGCAGACCCCTGGCTTAGTGGAGCAACAGATATTGTATTATAGTCTCTCAATTTGGTGCCTTCATTTCCATAAAAGGAATTACAGTCCCAAAAAATCTGGAAGCCAAATGGTTGGAAGTCGACCTAGAATGCATGAAGCTAAAGAGATCTGGAGCAGTTCACTCCCTGAAATCTTCATGTAAAATATTCTAGCCTTTCTAGGAGAAAGAGCTGTAACTATATTAATTAATAGGTCATTTCTATTTGTCCAGATATGCAGGAGAAAAAAAATACATTTGTATTTTTCTCGATTATATTGTTTTCTTGAAGAGTTTCTCTCCACCTCCTTTCTGTCTTTTCAAAGTATGAGATGGTTAGCACTGAAGCAGTTATCTTCATTCTTCCTCCCAGGAGCATATTTCTCTTCAACAGATGTTTTCCAAATAATTAAATTATGTTGAGCATGCATTATTGACAATCTGAATGCCTTGCTAATGTACTCCACACTTAAACAATATTTTTTTTCCACCAGTGGAATTGAATGCTAAGGACTCTTATGCTTATTTACAAATAATTGCTATAATGGTCTTGAAGACTTCAATGGGAAGAGAAGTAAAACTGATAATAAATAAGTAATCGCTTATTGCAAGAATTTATTTATTTATTTATTTTGCTATTTGTCATTCTATTGAGATATTTATGGATACTCAGATGTGCTTTAGTTTCCTAAAACTGTCACTTAAGAGATGAAAGGAAAGCAATACATCTCCACTTCCCACCATATTACTGTCAGAAGTGAGACAAAGTGGTATCCTTCCATTTTGGTGGTCACATAATAAAGATGGATTTCAGAAAGTGTTTTATCTGCTATAATTGTCATTGTTAATTGGGGCTGGCCATTTTTCCAGCATTTGTTCCTGCTAATTTTTGTGAGTAGTCTTCTGTGCATTACTGCTTATTTGTACAATATGCCTCTGTATATGCATATACTGTATATACATGACAATATAGAATTAGATCCAAATGAGGATTATCACTTCAAACTGTATCACCCAATCATCAAAATGGGATGGTTAGCATAGATAGGATTTTAGCTATCTCAGCTGGACCTACCAAACCTGAAGCAAATGGAGCAGTGGTGGGTTCTTACCGGTTCGGACTACTTCAGCAAAACCAGTAGTGGTTTGGCGGCCTGGGTCACTGGAACCAGTAGTGACCCAGGCCTGCCATGCCCCTGAACCGCTTCTCTGGGCTGCGCCTATGGCCCCACCATCTTGTTTTTAGGTTCTGTGCATGCACGCATAATGCACACACAAGGTCCATTTCAGGGGTGGGTGCCTGCTGGAACCCACCCCTGAAATGGACCTACCAAGTCCCAAGCAAACGTGAATGCCTTTGCCTTCCTAGAACCTTCAAGTTTTTTAATAAGGCAGTCATCACAATGAAATGCTTGCAGAGACTTGCAGTTGAGCATTTTACAATGTTTGGGAGAGTTTGTTGTCTACCACAAATGGGGATTTAATAAAGGAAGCGATTGAGTGACCCATTGCAAATGTTGGTTAATAGCAATTACTTCTAAGAAATAGGTGGGGGGAATAGAGATTATTTCCAAATCAAACTATTTCACATGGATGAATATTTCTAGGCCACCTCCACTAGATCAAATTTATAGGTGATAAATGAGTGATGAGAGATAAGAGATAAGAGAGAGAAATGGTGGGTGGGTGGGTGGTTACTAAACCGTGTATTCTCAATTCCCTGTTGCCTCCCAGACCAAAGCAAAATCACTTTGTTTTATAGAGGTACCTTACAACGCTTGTCATAACCTCTATTCCAGCACTCAGATATGTTCAAACTGTAATGCCAAAAGCAAAGTTATCTACTTACTGGATGTCCTGGGCTATTTCATAAGATTGCCATTGTACAAGATAGGGTAAAAACCATTTTCCATTCAAGGGTTGAGGGGAAGGAAGAGAGAGAATGGCACAGAGAGATGCAGAAGTTCACAGTGCTGAGGGGCAGGATGGTTTCTGTGCTCTTCAGGCAAGGAAGGCTGGGCCACAAAGTGAACTCAACTCAATCAGGAATGTGTCTCATATTTGGAAATAGTGAGGTCACCTCAGAGAGGAAGTGGCTTGCACACTTTTGTTGCCTTGGGGAGGCTTTTAATATGAAATTGGATTCAGTGTGGCAAGGCTCTAGATGCACTTGAAAAGTTTGCCAGATATTTTATTAGATTCATAAGGAAATAATTGAAATCCAGAGATATTACCAAGAGGGGGGAAAACTAATTTATCCCAAATTTCAAGACAATATTACTATTGTATTACCCCCTTCCATATTTTTTTTATATTAGGTGGCCAAGCTAAAATAAAATGAAGCTGATTTTTCTTCTCATTAGGATTTTATGATATTATTATTATAATTAAGCTTCCCATTAAATTTTGCTCATGGTTTTATTGAGTTACTGCTCCCTACAGATTTGAAGCATATTTAACATATAATTACAGCAGTTCATCTCTGGACGAGGATTTAGAATGCAGGGTTGTGGCTGCACACCTCAGGTTCTTAGAAATTAAAAAATCAGCTGCCAATTGCAAAAAGGGCAAGTTCCCGGGAAACCTATTAATTAAACTAAGGCTGAAGGAAGGATATTGTTCTCAAATTTAATGGAGGGAATTGATGTGCCACAGGGAACTGGTCAAAGTAAAATTAACATGTATCACTGAAGTAGGTTATCGTGGCATGTCATTCACATGCCGCTCATATTACTACAGTCTCATGCACTGGAATAAGGGAGAAACCAGAAGCATGGAGCAAGAAGAGATAATGGTGCAATAAGATATTTTTAAGTCTAGCCTTCTCCTATCTGGTGCCTTGAACCACAACTCCCATCAGCTGCAGTTTGCATGATTTTAGTCAAAGATAATGGCAATTCTGCTTATAAATATCTTGAAGGCCTCTGATTTGGAAAGAGTTTATTGTAGCCTTCTCCCCATAATTGCCCAGTGCTGTCTGCAAAATAGCAAAATAGCTTTTACATCATGCTGATTCTTTGTATGGGTGGGTGGGTGGCCCAGCCAGCTCCGGGATGAGCTGGTGATGGACTCTTCTAGTGAAGAGTCCTATGAGTCTGCCCCAGATGAAGAGGGAGACCTTGAGGAAGCAGAGAGTCTGGTTGGCCACCAGAAGGCGCCTGTATCATGGAGCAGTGGGGAGGATCAGGGGCAGTTTGTCCCTCATGCAAGATTTTGCAGGGCTGAGAAAAGGAGGCAACAGTTACGTAAGAGGCAAGCTCCTAAGCCCTGATGAGCACCAGCTGGTTGCTGAGTGGCTCCTCCCAAGAGACCTTATAAGGAAGGCTTTGGGGAGGAGTCATTTGCAGGAAACAACAGTTACAACTCCTCATTGGAAATTCTGGTCATTCGAGTCTGCAATTCTCTGTCTGTCTTTGTTATGTGAGTTAGGGCTCGCAGCCAAGGAGATAGTGGCAAGCAGCCAAGGAGATAGTGGCAAACAGCCAAGCTTGGATATGTCCATCTGTGGGGGCAGAACAGGTGGGTAAAATATGTACGGTAACTTACCCAAAATCATCAGAAGAGAAGAATTGTAGTTCAGTATTGAATTGTGGTATCTTTGGTGGGTAGAATTTAGTTTCATTTTTTCCCTCAGCTGATACACATTTGAGGTTGCTCCTCATAAAAAAGAAAATGTCAACAGCAAGAAATTTAGGGAGAAAAAGCATTTTTGTGCCCAAGTTCCAGTGAAGGGATCACTTTACTTAAGCATCCTCTTCATGTATTTTTGAGAAAGGATACTGAGGCAACCTTTAAAAGCTGCAAAGAAAGAAGAAAGAATCTTCTCTTAGTATTAACATTTCATGGAAATGGTTGGAGTGATTGGGCAGGTTTATTATACCAAGTGAGCAAGCAGGGCCTGGAGTTAATTAGTTTCTGAGTTAGTTTCAATTTTCTATTAGATGGAGCAAGATGTTGGAAAGGCAAGTGGACCCAGGCATGATGGAGGGGGAAGAGGTTCCACCCCCTTTGAGTCCAGCCAGCTCCTGATCCACAGCAGGTTTCTGCAGGCTGAGGCGCACCAGACTCTCTAGGGCTTCCTCCACAGTCCGAGGCAGTCATTTAATGGCTCCAACAGGGAAAGCTCAAATTATGGTCATTGCTTGAGGCGATCATGTGGACACCTTGTTTAACAACCGCAATGACTTATGACCAAAATTTGAGGTTCACCTGTAGTCCTGAGTCGAAGATTGCCACTATATTACGGGATACTTAAGGTTGCTTTGATGCTGAGTTCCCAACCTGTCAAACGTAAAATCATTTGTTGAAGCACTATGAAAGATTGCAAAATGAAAAAGTATGTTGCACAAATATTTACATTTTTTTTAAAAAAAATCCTCACATCAGGGAAACATGTTTTTGGTACTAAGTTAGTAACAGACTGAGTTGAAGTGAATTCATTATAATCGCTTCTTTGCTGGTCTCGCTTCCATGGCTGACTATTTATATAGACAAAGGCTGCAAAATGTGCTTAATTATTTCCTCAATTGTTTACCCTGAGATTTTTCATTTAAAAAAATCACTCCCTTGAACAAATTTTCCTTTTAGGGTTAATTGCAAGGTAACTCTGCAGGGAATATTTTCCCACCTAAATTAGTGGACTCTTGGATGAAAAACAAGGGATGTAGAAGCTTCCTTTTCCCTATCTTTTTTCTTTTTAAAATGTTTCCTATGGCAGAATATTCAAAACATTTCAAATGTTGTTCCATCCAAGTATTATCCACTTGAAACATTCAAAAGGAGCATTCTGAGTGGAGCTATTTTGTACAAAACTCAGCTTTTCTTCATATTAGACATAAAAGTAGTTCTAAACTGAATCTTTCTTCTATATACAATCTATATAGCTCCCTTACCACTATAAAAGGATCTCGATTAAAGTTTCTAGCAGCCTAACAGGGTAAACATTCAGAAAATGTTATTTCATCCCAAAACTTAGATTGCTGTAATTGTTTGAAACTTCTGAATAATATGAAGCAAATCATTGCTAACATTAGGATTATTTTTCCTAGGGGTGTCAAAGATTCAAAGATTATTTTGAACATTCCTCACCATTCTTGTTCAGACTGATAAAAAAAAAATAGTTTTCAAATATTCTTCCAAAGAAGAATTTTATTTTAAACAAGTGGGGCTCAATATTCTTGCACTAAGCTTAATTACAAATGGATAAGGGATAAAATAATCATGAGTTTTCTGTCCTTTATTGTGAAGAATGTAGCATTCCAGGATTCATGTAGTTCAAATCACTCAGATGAAGACATTGTGTGGGGAACTCCTCCTATGCATTTTTGTCAGATCTTGACATATTACCACAAAGAATGTTCTCCAGAGCAATAAAGAGATGAGCATGAAAAAGAAAAAGACAACTGCATGCTACACTTTTGTGTTAAGATATCATGAAAACAGTTCCTAAAGGAATTTAAGGCACCTGAGAATGAGGCAGAAAATAAGCAATTATTGCATAAAAGAAGAAAACTTTGGAAAAATTGAAGAAACAGAAATCAGGACAAAATTCCCAGTCCTCCTCAGGGAACACAGATTGTGAATTCAACTTGCATCCAAGGTTTCTGATATTTCCACCTCTTTCAGTGGGAGATACAATAGTCAAGGAGTTATTTTTCCAGATAGCAATTAAGTATGAATCAAGAGTTACCATCAAATTTCTGGACAATCAAAATGTGGAGTTCCTCAGTGGAGGAACCAGTAACACAGCAAGTGGTTCTGCATAATCTACATTCCATGAACCATAAAATAACCTAAAAGAAAGAAGAAATACAAATCAAGGAAGAGGTAAGTGACAAAAATCTCCCTCTTGAGAGTATCTGATATTCTTGCAAATTGTCACTCTGAATTTAGTGATATCTTCCTTGCCAAGTGTTTCTGAGTTAGATTAGTAGCAAGGATAAGTTCAATTACCCTATGGAAACCTTATCACAATATCACTTTGAAGCCAATTACCAGCCAAGTAGCAACCCAGCTGCTTTTTCTTCCAACCTGGCAGAAACCTCCCTTAATAAACATTTATGAGCTCATTAGAAGGAGCAATCCCTTTCCCTTATATTATGGCTGCCAGGGATTGTGCCCCCAGAGGGCTTCTACCTGAATGCACTTTGCCAGAGTGATGAGCTTCATTCCGACAGTTGACTTTTTATGCCGAGAATTTGCTTGGCATGCCCAAGCTGCTCACATCAATATATTATTAAAGGGGGAGGGGGAAACAGACACAGACCTGTAACATTATCACAGTCTGTGTAGTTGGCATTCACATTCAAAGAGTTTGCTTCTTTTTGGGGGGGGGGGCATTATTTCCTAAAGAGTGTGGAACCTTTCATCCAGTTTACACATTTCTAGATTCCTTTCATACTTTCAGGGCTGACCCTTCTGTCTCATTTCCAATCTTTCAGCCTTGCCCTTACATACATATCCTAAATAGCCTTTAAAAAGTCTCAATGGTCCCCCAGTACAAACACACATCAAAAGGTTACTCAGTGGGCTTGCATAGTAAACACAAATGGATATTGTTTTTGACATCTTGTGAACTTGTTTTTCTCCCTTGTACCTTGAAAGAACATGGGACCTTCTGGGCTTGAATGAGGCTTGCTGCATTTTTAATGATGGTCCCTGAAATGCAGGGCAGCAAGATCTTGTCACCTTGGCATATTTTATCCCTGATCAAACATTAGTTGGCAGCTGTTGGAAAATGTGTAACACCATCTCATCATCGCCAGCTGCTGGTTTGGTGGCAAGAGTGCAAGAACTCTGCTTACTTGTAGTTTGAATCTCACCCTAACCCATTCTCTTATCATCTGGATTCCCACCTTCAGTGTTAGTTAACAGTATACAGGAAGGTGATTCCAAGGAAAGCATATCATCTAGATTCATCAAAAGTAAGTTCCTTCTAATTATTCAGCTATACTATTAAATTAGGGCTGCCATATTCAGGCTGCAAACATTCAGATAATTATTAGATGGTAGCAAATATTTTCAGGCTTTCTGCATGTCTGTTTCCAATTTTTTTAGCTCTGATCTGTTAATTAATTAACATGTTTTGTCTGTTCAACTGTTCAGCCTAACCAGAGAAATGAGGAGGCTTAAATCTGACTATCAATATGTTTTCTCTCCCACAAGCAAACATTTCCATCATTCCCTTTGATGTAAGGCAGAGAACCACAGAGCTGCTGGATGAATTGAATCGCACAATTACAACTGAATAAAGAACGTAGATAAGTCTTTCTATTTTTCAAGCAGCTTGCTAAGGGTGAAGGAGAGGCTGGACCATATATGATATTGCAGACTAGGGTTCCATAGCACAATCAGTATTTCCTCTCTTGTTTTGCTCTTCATCCTGTGTTCTTTAAAGATTCTCTTACCATCTTAAAGGAAGCCATCAGCAGTCTTATAGCTTGTCCATGGACTCTTCTAACAAAATATTAACAATTACGGTATTTCCTTTCAAGGATTGCTTTAAAAGAAACAATCGGCATATGTCTTGCTATTATGAGCTAAATTTTCTCCCCAGGTTGCATCTTCCTACATCCCCCTTGCTGTGGGGAAAAAATATTTAATGCATCAATCTCTTCATTTTAGTTAGCTGAAAAACCCATAGAGAGTAATTCATGCTATCCTTTTACATGAGTCATAGCTAATATATTTACAGTAGAACCTTATTCTTTCTCTGTGTTTAGTGTGATAGGAAGTTGGACAGTTAAAGCATTGGGGATATGGATGCAACAGTATCATCCTTCATCCACATCACTTATGTCCACAGATTTCTGATGCTGTGCAATAGCCTTCCTTATAGTGCTCAATGAGTTTTCATTTAATGTTTCTTACAATCCTGGATCAACAGTAATGAGATGAGCAATTTTAAAAATGCTCTGGAATAGTACACAGTATAACAGCAATGAAAGCTTCAGAAAAGATATTCAGATGCCATGAATGTGACACTATGAAAATAAAACTTGGATTCTAAAGAAGCAGGATAAGAAGAGAATTGATTCTATTGACCTCTGATGTTGGAGAAGATGCCTGAGAGTACCATGAACAGCCTGGGAAACAAAATGATGGATTATTGAAGATATCAATTCAAAGTTCTTACTCAAGACACAAATGACCATCTCAAATGAACCTACTATGCAAAGACTTAGCTCTCTGGCAGGTCTCTAATGCCGGGAGAGATAGCAATAGCACTACACGTATATACCACTTTACAGTGATTTCCAGCCCTCTCTAAGTGATTTTACAGAGTTGGCATATTGCCCCCAACAATCTGTGCCCCATTTTACCAACCTCAGAAGGATGGAAGGCTGAGTCAACCTTGAGCCACTCAGAATCAAACTCCTGGAGTGAACAGTGAGTTATTCCTGTAGTACTGCATTCTAACCAGATGGATGCAGAGGCGTAGCGTGGGGGGTGCAGGGGGGGCCGGCCGCACCGGGCACAACATCTGGGGGGGCGCGCTCGGGCAGCCCCCTGCCCAATCCAAAAAGCCCCCTAAATGGCATCTCTTGGGCGGCATGAATAATACATTTAAACACTTCAAAACCCGCGTTTGATCCCCGGCGCGGCTCGACGGATGGCACTGGGCTTGGAGCTGTCAGAGCTTCTTTTGCAACAGTTTTGGCTTTGGGGGGGGGGACAATGAAAAGCAAAACGCAAAAAAATCCAAATTGTTGCAAGGAGCGCCTTTCCTTTCCTTCCCAACGCAGCGATCACGCCAAAGCTATGGGAGAGTGGGGGGAAGGAGGGAGGGAAAAGAGGAGGAGGAGGAGGAGGAGGCGGCGGCATGGGGAGGGGGTGGGGGAGAGGAGGTGAGCGCCCGTTGGCAAAGAGAGAGAGAGAGAGAAAGAGAAAGAAGAAGAAAGAGAGGAAAGAAGAGATAAATTGGGGAGGGGGAGGCAGAAGGAAGTTTCTCCGCTGTTTCAAAGCGCAAATCTTTCCCCCTCGATTTGGATGGGCTCCCTTCCCCGAGTGGGAGGGAATGAGGAGGGGCTGGGAAGGCAGACTTTCCTTCCAACTGGTGCTTTCTGGAAGAGGGGAAGGAGGAGGAGGGAAGAATGTGGAGAGGAAGTGCGGAGAGAAGAGGAAGGAGGGAGGGGAAGAGAGAGAGAGGAGGGGGGGAGAAGAAGAGGGAGGAGGAGGAGGAAGAAGTGGAAGGAAAAGCGGAAAGAGGGAAGAATGTGGAGAGAATGCCAAGAGAGGAAGACGAAGGGAGGAGGAGAGGAAGAGGTGGAAGGGAAAAAACGGAGGAGGAAGGAATGCAGACAGAGAGCGCCAAGAAGAAAGAAGAAGAGGGGTGGAGGCAGAGAATGAAGGAGGAGGAGTAAGAAGAAAGAAGGAAAAATGAAGAAAAGGAGAGCCACCAAGAGGAAGAGGAGGAAAAAGTAGGGACAAGGAAGAAGAGGATGATGATGAAGAAGAAAAGCAAGAGGAAGGAAGAGTGAAGAAAGAATGGAGAGAAAGACAAACCACTCAGGGGCTACAAGAACATCGATTTACCTATTTTTATTTTACGGATGTATTTGTGTTCCATTTTAATAACTCCAGGCACTAAAACAGATTTGCAAGCCCTTCCTCTTTTTCCCTCTAACAACCCTGTGAGGTGGGCTAGGAGAGAATTAAATCCCCATGTTCAACAACCGTCGGTCGCTAATGTTGAGCAGGGGACTCTGCAATCCTCATACATGCAGACCAGTTGCCCAGCTCCCAAATTTTGATCGGATTCAAAGCGTAAAAGCAGTGAGATACCAAATAGGTGAATTTTATGATGCTTTTTTCGAAATATCAGAAATTTCCGAAGATCAACAAATTAAAAGCGAGGCAGAATCTCTTGGAAATGCAATGAAATACTATAAATTTTTAGTATCACTGGTTTTTTGGTACGATTTACTGTTCCAAGTCAATTATGTAAGCAAGGAACTTCAAAGTAAATCTGTAGAAGTATCCATTGCACTTTCTTCATTTGAAAAACTTTTAAAATGGTTAAGCGACTACAGAAATACTGGATTCAAACAAGTTTTAGTTCAAGCAAAAATCCTTGCACAAGATTTGGAAATATCTACAGAATTTCGAAATAAAAGGCTTCGGAAAAGAAAGAAACATTTCAATTATGAAGGCGATGATGAACCTATTGTAGATCCGATAAACGCATACAAGATATCTTTTTAAAATTTTGTTTTAGATAAAGCTACAGAATCACTAAAAGATCGTTTTGAATAATTCAAAAATCATAATGACTTATTTGGGTTTCTGGGAAAATTTCAAAATATGGAAAAAGAAGCACTTCAAAAACATGCAGCTAAATTAGAAATTTCTCTAACAGATTCTAGGTTCACAGAAAATGATGCACCAATAGTGAAGGAAACTGATATAGATGGAAAAATGTTAGTTGAAGAAATGGAAGCTTTAAAATCTATCCTTCCATCAGAATTTTTTGAAAATCCATTTAAAATGTTCAAATTTTTATCGGAAAATGACAGAGCAATGGCATTTCCAAACTTGTTTATTGCTCTCTGAATATATTTAACAATTCCAGTGAGCGTTGCTTCTGGAGAGAGATCATTTTCCAGGCTAAAACTAATAAAAAACTATCTGAGATCGACAATGACTCAGGATAGATTAAATAGTTTAGCAATTATGTCGATTGAAAGTGAAGAAGCAAGGAAATTGGATTTTCAAACTATTTTAGAAGAATTTACAGAACAAAAACTTAGAAATATGTAAATTCATATATTCATATTCAATGATGTAAATTTATATTCAATAAAATGTAATTGTTTTTGTATTTTGCATATTTTTATTTTTTAATGTATGTAGAAGTTTACCTATCTTATGATCCATGATATTTGATTTATATATATATTGAATTTGCATTTTATTTAAATATTTAATATATAGAGGGCCCCGCAAAAAAAATCCAATCGGGCCCCGCACTTATTGGATCCGGGCCTGCACATACACACACAAACACACACACACACGCAGAGTGACAGATGGGTGGAGGGAGGAGAGAGAGACAGATACAGAGAGAGAGAGAGACAAAAAAAAGAGAGAAAGAAAAATAGAAAGAAAAACAAAGTGGGAGGGAGATAAAGAAAGAACTTATGACCACAATTGAGCCCAAAATTTTGGTTGCTAAGCAGCACTGTCATTAAATGAGTTTCACCACATTTTCCAAGTTGGCCACGCCCACCCAGTCACACGACCGCTTAGCCACTCCCATAGAACAGGCCACACCTTTTGGCTCTCAAAAGAAATTTCAGTCGTGGTACTGTTGATATTTGGCTCTCTTGACTAATAAGTTTGCCCACCACTGCTTTAACTAATCTAGTGGAAGAGACTCGAGTGCTAAAATCCACGGGTTAGGGGGCGCAAATTACTTGCCTTGCCCCGGGTGCTGACAACCCACGCTACGCCACTGGATGGATGGACTCAGTTACAGTGGCAACGAGTACACCTTTGGGAGACAGATAGCACTAGCTTTGGATGCATTGCCATTCAAAAATGTCACCTCTTAAATCCTATCTGATATGACGGATGCGGGGAGCCAGGGGAGACCAGTTCCACTGCTCTTTGCCATTTACTCAGGTCATGCTGGTCTGGTGCTGTTTTTCTTTCTTTTCCCTTCTTTGGAGATCAGACCTACACTCAGAGCATACACCCACAGGAAGATTTTTAATCCAAACATCTAATGAATAGAACAGCATTTTGGTCTTGCTCTTCTAAGTAGAAGTACAAATGCTTGCAATGGGAGCTATGCAAATTGCATCAGACCACCTGTTTAAAAAGTCGTCTTATTAAAGTATGGTAACGTCTGTCCAGCTTTTTTACTGACAGTGATTTCGAAAAAGGATAAATCATTGCAAAGAAAAGGAAAGGGGAAGAATTTAAACCATTTCTTCCCAACTGTCTTGCAAAAAGATGGGAGTCTGCTGAAATTAATATCATGCACACACATACCTACCTTTATATTTTGTTCCTATTATTTTATAGTTGTTTACCTCTTTATTTTTCAGGTGTGTTTTTATTGCCTCGAAAAGAAACTGTGACTGCAATGGATTTTTTTTTAATTTTTTGCTTATGTCTTAGCTACTCCTAACATTTTTCTAAGTTTTTTTAATTCATTAATTACTTTTAGCATTTTTACTTTGCTTTTTATCAACCATGACACCAACATTAACACCTGAACAAAAAGACATTAACATATTGAAGCAAATCCCCAAAAAGATTAGAGAAACAAGAAGGAAGTTCTCCTTCTTGTCTAAAAAATTATTCAAAAACGGAGTTTGGTTCAAATGGTTAATGCCCGAAGGGATGTTGGTATTCTGGGATGGAGGTAGAACTAGAATCAAAACAGTAGGAGAGACGGAGGCCTTTCTCAAAAAGCATGCCTCTATCCTGGGAGATGAACAAGAGGGGACGGGAGGGGCCATGGCCCCGCCCACGGGAGGGAAGGAGGAAGAAGATATAATAGCAAAGAGACTCAGAACCCAGAAATATGTTTACTTTGAATTGCTGTAATTCCTGAAACGGATGTCAATATGAAACAAAGATTGAATGTATGATTTTTAAAATGTGATATATATGTATCTCTAACCACCATTTCATCAATTACATTTTGTATGAAGACCCAGGTGCAACCACCAACCCTGACATGGAAGCTCCAAAATATTTTTTATGAACCCTATATACTCCTTTCCTTTTCTATAACCTGTAAAACCAATAAAAATTGTTTTTCAAACAAAAAAAAAACACCTGTCCCAAAATAGCTTTCAAGATTTCTGCTCAGTAAGAATTTGTGGGTGGGAAAATCCTTCCCCATTTTTTTGGGTCTAGTGCAAGTTTCTGATCTGTTTTTAAATATATATCCATAAAGTACATTTGTCTTTTTCCTACAGCTTTTTCCAAGATATGGAGGTCTGATGGTAAGAGACAGTGTATTTATATGATGGTTGGACAAAAGCCATCCCATGTCATTTGTGGATTGGCTAGTAAAAAGGTGAGGACTCATAGTGAGTGAATAAGTGGCTCAGGTTGGGCAGTGAAAAGCGGATGGATGGGGGGTGTCTTTGATTTTAGGGAGCAAAACAAAGCCATAAAGAAAATTGTAATAGACCATGATTTAGATTTTGAATTTCTGAATCTCATTGTTTTATAGGAAAACTGAGAATGCTCCTACCTCCTCTTCTGTCAACTGACCCTTTCCTTCTCTCTGTAGTAAATTTAATAAACAGCAATGCTATATATATGGAAAACAAGTTGATAGAAATGATGGCAAGATGTCAGAGAGCAATAAAAAAAAAGTCCACCACTTTGTACTGCTGCTAAGATAACACAGAGAAATATTGTGCTTACACAAGCCTGTGAAATGTTCGTGAAGGTTATAGTATGATTATGAATTGCTTTGGTCAAAATGGGAACAGGCTATTTTTCTCCAATTGCATTGAAGTGGGGTGGGGAAGACATTACAGTACTTGAAAAGGTAGCAGAGGGCAACAAGGCTAATCCAGGATTAAAGAAAATGAGCCTTGAGGACAGCTGGAAAAACCTTTTACCATCCAGGCCTACAGGAAATAAATAGACTCCTTCAGCTAAGAAATAGCGAAAGTCGTCAAACTGACAAAATGTTTCCTATTCAGGGACAAAAATATCCATGAATTTATTTTTATAACCACTACTTAAACTTGGATAGAATTCTTTGAAATGTTACATCATCCTAAAATAGTGTGATTTATCTATCTGCAAAGGAGTCCAATGCTTGGAAACACGTCCATCAGAGAACTCTGATAAAAAAAACCACAACTGAAAGAAACAGGCTATCCAAAAATATTAGTTAGGTATCAGATATCTCTGACATCCAAACATATTTCATTTCAATCTTTGCCAGCCTTAATTCATTCATTCATTCATTCATACATACAATGGAATTTTAGTATTTGACACAAGCTGACATGTAACTATGTTTTGCAGCTCATAATCTCATAATCTTATTTTCTGCACTGCTTTTACCTGTTGCTATCTTTGAAGGCAGTTTGGAAATTAATACAACAGAAATGGTGATTTAGTTCGCTGATTGAAACTGACCATTATGACTACATCATATCTTATTAATTCCCAATTTATTTTCAAGTGTGCTGAGTTTAACCCTGTAATCTCTTTTATGGCTGGAGATCACAATAACAAATCAATAATTTTCCCCACATATTTCATCTTAAGTATAAGTATAAATCTTTATTACGGTCAAAGACCAGCAATACACATTACATTTAACCATATGTTAAAAAGTACTAACTTTAAGATATAATTTTAAAAATGTTAGCATTACAAGTGGAAAGTAGCATACATGTTCTAACTTGTTCTGGTCACTTGCTGGTTTACCTGGGTGCAAAAGCGTTAAGTATGTAAGTAAATACAATGGTCCAGAAATTGTTAAGAGATATGTCCAAATGATTGGTACAAGATCACAACTATACTTCTATAACCAATTTTTTCTTATGGACATTGCAGCAGCACAGAACTTTGCCACTGCATGCGTGGTAGCCAGGTTCGTGTCCTGGAGGAGGACGTCTAGATAAAAATTGCCTGCCCTCCCTGGTAATCTCTCTAATAAGGGGAGAATATATGCAGACCTGCAAGCTCTGTATAGCTCACAGTGTAGTAGAACGTGTGAGATATCTTCCACTTCTCCTTTACAAGATATACAAACCCGTTCTGCTATAGGTGTTCTCTTATACCTGCCCTGGAGAAGTGCTGAAGGAAGAATCATCTTAATTACTATCAGTAAAGTTCCTGGTTGGAATGACCTTATTTCAGGCAGAGTCTTCTTCAGACAACCTGAATCCACTTGCATCAATCTGAATCCACTTGCATCAATCTTACATGAAGCAGACATTTTTATATTTTACACTTTATGAAATCTTAAGTTTTTGTAATATTCTTAGTTTGTTACTAAAGGTGTGAGCTTTTATGATTGTAACCTCTGCTTTTGCTTTCAAGGTTACACACCATTAAATCTTATTGTGCTGTTTTAAGATTTTGTCTGTGCTGCATTTAGATTTAGATAATGTATGTCATTGTGTGAACATTGGATTAAAGGATGAAAAACAAATACATATTCAACAAGCAGTACAAATATGTAGCATTTGATGGTATCGTGTAGCTTACATAATGCAAAGGTATTTCACATCTGAAAAGTTTCAAAGTTGTCATCCCACTATGTTTAACATTAAACAATATCCTTTCTAGCATGCTGTAACCTGGATATGCTGTACTTCATATCCCATAATCCCCAGGCAACAAGCTGATCACATGTAATACATGATGATATGGTAATTAGTATTTGATAGTTTATAATTTTCAGTTGTATATTGTCATAGTAAAATACACTTATTGGGGAATTAAGTAAATACATAATTTTATGCAATTCATTCGTTAAAAAATCCCCAGTGAAGCAATGGGATAGAGCAGAATGTTTGAAAACGGAGAAATGAAGATTCTATTTGTAAGTACGGTAATCAGTTACCAACATTAGGCTTACTCCTTGCCTCATGTTCTTTTTCAGCTTCTTAAATTCATCAACCACTGTTGCTTCTAGTTCAGGTTTTTCTTCAGTTACCATTCTGAATCTGGAAATTTTGTCTCCATATTCAATGTTGATTTCTGCCAATTATACAGCAATGTTTTCTCAGTTTAGGAAATGAGGAAGCTTTTTCTAGCTCCATTCTGGTCCATCATTCCTCAGCTGTGGATCATCCACCTAAAAGTAAGACAAATATAACCAAGGATGATGCAAGATATTTTAGTGCTTTAGACATTAAAGATAAAGGTAAAAGTTTCCCCTGTTCATCTCTGTTTGTTAACCGAGGGAGCCAGTGTTTCCCGAAAACACTTCTGTGGTTATGGGGCCAGCATGACTCTATTCTTGAGATGTGTGGAACGCTGTTACCTTCCCAGTGAAGTGGTTCTTATTTATCTACTTACTCATATTTGTATGCTTTTGAGCTGCTAGGTGGGCAGGAGCTGGGGCAAATAACAGGAGCTCACCCCATCATACAGTGTTTTGGTTTCAAACCCAGGCTGTCAGCTTTGTAGTTGACAAGCTCAACATTTTAACCATTGAACCATCACACCCTTTATGTCTTAGACATTAAATGCCTATTATCCAAGACAGATAAGAAAATGCTCACAAAGGCTTCTTCTTAATACTAAAAGTATAATAATAATAAAGTAGCTAACAAATTGCTCTTCTTGTAAGACACTAAAATCCAGTTTGACAAGCAGCTGTGTCATTCTGCCTGGTGGTAGGACTAGGACTGCATTTATTTCATCACACCAAGCTGTGGAATGTCCTCAGAAAAATGGGAATCCCTGAAGATCTCATTGTCTTCAAGCAGCATATACAGGTCAGGATGCCATAGTATGGACAGAACATGACAAAATAGACTGGCTCCAGGTTGGCAAACAAGTGCAATAAGACTGCATATTCTCTCCTTATTTATTCAGCCTACATGTGGAGTATATATTAAGGGAAACTGGTTGAAAGAAGAGGGGTATAGTTTTAAGACTAGAAGAAGGAAAATCAATAACATGTGTTCATTTTGATAGTGGAAAATAGAAAGGAGAGGACTCCTGAAAATATAGCAGACAGCCAAGAAAGCAAGCTGATGGATCATAAGAAGAATTCAACCCAGAGTTCTCATTTGATGCACAAATGACCAGGCTCAAATGATCCTACTTTAGACACTGTGCAAAGTCTCAGCTATTTTCAGGTTTTAAAGCTAAAAAAGTTTGAAGGGAAAAAAAGAAGAGAATCACCAGCAGCAAAATAGATATTCTCAGTCATAGTGGCAATGTGTGCATTATTACAAAATTTAAAATAGCAAGGATAGGTTGTCTTAGAGAACCTATTATGTGGTTACTAGGAGTCAAAAATGACCTCATCATCATCTTTTTAAACATGAATAGAATAGAATAGAATAGAATAGAATAGAATAGAATAGAATAGAATAGAATAGAATAGAATAGAATAGAATAGAATAACAGAGTTGGAAGGGACCTTGGAGGTCTTCTAGTCCAATCCCCTGCTTAGGCAGGAAACCCTACACAACTGCAGACAAATGGTTATCCAACATCATCTTAAAAACCTCCAATGTTAGAGCATTCACAACATCTGGAGGCAAGTTATTCCATTGATTAATTGTTCTAATATACACTATAAACAAATACTTTAGCACATACAGGTAACCCTTGTTTAGTAACTGCCTAGTTTATATTAATTTATCATAATTAGAGAAATGTATCATATTTATCATATATAAATATGTTCTATAAGGAAGATGGATGATAAATAAATAGCTTAACAATTCAATCAATGCCTTGCCCTCCCATAGCCAATAACAATAGATATTTTTGTGAACTAGGGCAATTGACTTTCTGCACAGAGGGTAGCAGTGATTTGATAGGAGCCACCAAGTAGGATAAATCATGAGAAAAAGATGTGTCTGCTTTTCCTTCAGTACAATTTCAATGTACCACAGCCAAGCCCAAAATAAATGGTCTCTGTTACCAAACATATGTTATTCTGTAATTCTGGTTGTGTTAAACTTTCATTCACATCTTGCTGCCCTAGGTTTATCTGGTAGCTTTAGAATAATTTCTGCTTCTCTCCACCTTTCTTGATGGAGGTAACATCAAGTATCTTACAGGACTTGAGAGCTGAGATGGTATAATGTGAAACACTCTGAATGTTCATTTATGGAAACCCTACAGTGATCATAGTAATTTAATTTAATTTAATTTAATTTCAGTAATTTAATAATAAATGTTCCTCAAAATTATGACATTTCCCCAAGCAGTTGAAAGCATCTTTAACACATTCCTGAATTGTTTTGTTTTTCTCCCATTGGTTCACAGATTATAGTCGTCTGAAAAGTATGTATGAAATGAAAGAATAATGTCCAAAGGCAGATGTCCATTATAAGAAGCACAGATGCGAAAGATACTGTGAGGTGTCACTGAGCAGACGTACTTCCATCTGAAGCATCATTGGAAGATGCTTCCTGGTTTTCTGCTTTTGCTAACTTTCGATGGAGGTTTGCCTTCCTCCCCCCATTGCAGTATCTAGATCCCAAGCTGAGTTGCCTTGTTGGCAATGATTGATTACCCAATTTCTAATTAAACCTGATCCAATCACTTATTATGCAGAGTGGAACAAACAAACTGAAGTCGACTGTCAGTCCTGTGATTGATGATACTGTCAATCCTGCTTTTGTTGTGTCTAATGTCTTGACGCTTGTTACAACCAGGCAAAGCTGTGCTGGACAAAGGGTGCTGTCACTCTTCACATGAATTCACACCCCTGTAAACACACCCAATTTTTTTAACAGAAAAAAATTATTGAGAACAGTGGAGGTTTTGTTTGGGTTAGTCTGCACAATGAGATCAAAGCCCCCGAGACCTGGATTACTTCAGTAGCAGGGAGGGAGGGGGCTAGATTGGCAGGGGGTTCTTGGTATGGTAATAAACCCACCTTGGGGAGAATGACAGATATGACATTAAAGCAAACCTAGCAGGATAATAATTTATTTTCTATTGTCTGCCAAGAAGGATCCTCTTAGCAGCCCTCATTTATAAATTTTTCAGTTTTAATGTTTTAATTATTTAAAATGCAAATAGGAGCAGAAAATATAAATTCCCTAAACAGATCTGATTTCTGAAATCACATCCACACATCACAAATCTTTTTCCTTCTTTCTTTCTTTTATTCCTGAGCCTTGAGTTTATTTTAGAATATTTTAGAATTATGGTTTGTTTCCAAAGACTCCTTTCTAGGGGTCGTCACTGTACGATTGTTAATTTCACCCTTGCTTAAATATAAAAATCTGCAGAAATCATTTTCAGCATCATAATTATACCTACAACATTATACTGCATTTGTGGATCTTTCTCTATTTGGTATTTAGCATTTGGGCTAATGTTAGGGTATTCTGCCTAATTTTGTTGAAACAAAATATGCCTTGAGAGAGTTCTAAAGTTTGTTAGGACAGGAGAAACTGGGAGGAGGGGGGGAGAGATCAAGTTTGATAATGGGCCGGATCTGAATAGTGGTTGCAGTGAAAACTATTGTAGAAAAATAATCCCCCAGCGCTTCCCTATGGGAGAGCAGTTGATCAGCAGCTTGGAGTGTTGCCAGCTCCTCCAATTTTTGTCACTTCCCACTTTTTTCCTGGTCATGTCAGGGGTGGGTTCCTGCCAGTTCTAACCTCTTCTATAGAAGAGGTTCCACAAATCTACAGTGCCGTTTAGAACCGGTTCCAGCTTCTCCCCCCTCCCACACCCATCAGCACATCATCAAGATGAAGAGCAAGAGGAGGAATTCTGGGAATTGAAGTCCACAAGTCTTAAAGTTGTCAAGTTTGAACACCCCTGGGAGGTTTTTCTTTCTAGAGGGTTAGGGGTGCAAGGATCTTGTAACTTGACAGCTTTAAGACTTGCGTGCTTCAAATGCCAGGGTTTCTGAGCCAACATTTTGGTTGCTTTTAACACATTGTTTTAGATTTTGTATCACTTATTTTATTATGGCTGTACACCGCCTTGAGTCCCGAAAGGGAGAAGGGTGGCATAAAAATCAAATAAACTTCAACTTCAACTTCAACTGCTAAGCAAGAGCATTGTTAAGTGAGTTTCACCACATTTTACAAGTTGGCCACGCCCACCTAGTCACATGACTGCCAAGCCTCTCCCACCTGGTTACATGGCTGGCAAGCCACTCCCACAAAGCAGGCCACACCTACAGAAGAGGTTCTAAAAAAATTTGAAACCCACCACTTGGTCACGTGACCCATTATTAAAGATTGGAAAGGATACTAGAAGCCATACTCCGGATGTTTTTTTTTATCTCGTACAATTTAACATTGGGAAAAGGTAGGGAATGCTTTACAGCTAAATTGTACTCAAGAATCCATTAAAAAATGAAGTTCCATATAGACCAGTTCTTAGGAAGTAATGATAGTAAAGAGCTGAATCCAGTGGACTACTTTGAAGTGCTCCATCTGGTCAATTGCAGGTGGACCAGAGATGACCTGGGGAAGAGTTGATGGCCACTTGGATTCAGAGAGATTAGACTGGATACAATCCCATCACCTAAGAGGAGAACCTGGGGAATGAGGATAGTGGGGAGAGATAGTGGGGAGCAGTATTGAAATAAGGAAGGCTAAAAGATGATTTGGCAATGAAAAGGGAAAGAAAATGAGACTGTGCTGCATTTCTCTGGCTTGGGAGGAGTATGCAGGGATGTGTTGTGTGCAGGTGCAAGTGTGTGGAAAAGGAAAATACTCAGTCGATTGGAAAATGGCAATTGAGGTGAAAAGATCTTGTCTGTTGGGGGAAATGGAGAAAAGGTTTTGTTTGATCCTGGCTAAGGAGGGAACGTAGATTTAGGGTTTGAGACCCAATCCTCCCTCTGTTTTGTTTTCAGTGTTAGAAGGATCATACTTAAACAATTGTTTAAGGTTTCAGGGATCCAAATATTTCATTTTGGATTTTACTGCTTGGATTTCACCTTCAGGTCATACTCATACTATCTGGGGACTATGAACAAGTTGCCAGTACAGCTAGTCCTCAACCTATGGCCACAACTGAGTCCAACATTTCTGTTGCTAAGCAAGACATTTATTATGTGAGTTTTGACCTTTCTTCCCACAGTTGTTAACAATTGAATCACTGCAATTGTTAACTTAGGAACATGGTTGTTAAGTGAATCTGGCTTCCACATTGACTTTGCTTGTCAGAAGGTCGCAAAAGGGGATCACATGACTCCAAGACCCTGCAACCATCATAAATATGAGTCAATTGCTAAGCATCCTGATTTTGATCATGTCACTATGGGGACACTAATGGTTGTAAGTGTAAAAAACAATCATAAGTCATTTTTTTTCAATGCCTTTGTAACTTCAAACAGTCACTAAATAAATGGTTGTAAATTGAGGACTATATGTAATGATTCCAACTAATAGATAATTAGTCAATATTTTCCATTTTATTAATGAGGATATCATGAGAGATATTTGAGTTACTTACCATATAATTTGCTGAGGTCAAGATTTAAAAAAGTAGTAGGTTTAATGTGGCATGACTTGCTTGTAGCAAAGCATGTTAACTGCTGGGCTCACAAATACACTACTTAATAATCTGATTAAGGACTTTACCTAGATGGATGTCAAGATGACCGGTCTGCTATTTCTCAGGTCCTCATTCTAGAAACAGTATCTTCCTCCCATTCTTCATGAAGATCTTAACAGGAAAAAAATAAGAGCTATTTCAGAATTTTTACATGGAAGGCTATTACCTTACTATTTCCAGGGGAAGGCAGCCACTTTTATGTTTTCTATTAAAGACCCACTGAGTTGAACAAGATTCCTCTGGAACATGATTGTGGCCACTTGTTACAGTTGCTTGTGTAAAAGTTTGAGAACTCAATTACAAATCCAGTAGACCATACAGGTACAGATCTCTTGTAAGTGTCATGTCAATGAATTTCATATTCACTTTTCACCACCACCTCAATTACCAAATAATTTCTGTTGGAAAAATGCCATGACTGTTTCAGATTTCTGCTATGAACAGAGCAAGGCCCAGAAGTCCAGTCTGATTGGATGTGTTCAAAGTTTCATGGATTAAGGAGCAGGAGAAAGCAAGAGATTTTCACAGCTGTATAAACGGAATAGAAAAATGGAAGAAAATAAGCCTGTGAGAGTTTCATTCAAAATACATTCCTCACATCCAGGAGGCAGGTTGCAGCAACGTAGAAACATATATTTCATTGTTTCATAGTGAAACTGTCATTTCTATCTCTTGGCATAGGACAGATAATCATGAGTAACAGGTTGCTTATTAATGCACTAAAAAGAAGAGGTTTCCACCTTTGCCATAACTAATAATTGCAATTCTTCCATAGAGTTGCTAAGCTCTATGTTTACTACCTATTCTTGAATTCTGCGGAATAACTATAATTTCTAAAATAAATTCCAGAAGAGGAGTTTATCAGGCATTTGTTTGTCTCTGTTGAGATTTTATACCCATTTATGCCTTATGTTTACTTAGGGTAGAAGCCGAAATTGTCATCACCACCACCACCACAACTAAAATCATTATTGTATTAACATAAAACTGAAAAGGCTTGGCTGAAAGGACTAGTCTTGATTCCTTCCCCAGGCTGTAAGATGGAGCAGGTGGAGAAAGAAAGAGAGAGAAGCACTTTCTAACATGAACAGTGCCTGGAGGCCATGCAAATCTGGATGGGGAGGAACAGGCTCACGCTCAACCTCTCCAAGACCAAATGGCTGTGGTTCCCGGTGTCCCGTTACAGTCAGCTGGTTCCATCTCTGGCTATGGAGGGTGAGACCTTAGCCCCCACAGGAAGGGTTCGCAACTTGGGTGTCGTCCTGGATGCACGGCTGTCCTTGGAAGATCATATGACGGCTGTCGCCAGGGGGGCTTTTCATCAGGTTCGCCTGATCTACCAGTTGCATCCCTTCCTTCCTAGATCGGGATGACCTACGCACAGTCACTCATGCCCTTGTCTCTTCCCATCTGGACTACTGCAATGCTCTCTACATGGGGCTCCCCTTGAAGAGCACCCGGAGGCTCCAACTGGTCCAGAATGCAGCAGCATGGGTAATTATGGGGGCGACGCAACTCTCTCATGTAACACCCCTCCTGCGCGAGCTGCACTGGCTTTCGGTGGTTTTCCAGGTGCGATTCAAGGTGTTGGTTACTATCTTTAAAGCGCTCCATGGCTTAGGACCTGGGTACTTATGAGATCGCCTTCTGCCACCGAGAGCCTCCCACTGGCCAGTACGCTCCCATAGAGAGGGTCTCCTCATGGTGCCGTTGGCTAGACAATGTCGACTGGCGACACCCAAGGGGACAGCTTTCTCCGTGGGAGCACCTGTCCTCTGGAACGAATTGTCCCCGGAATTAAGAACTATCCCTGACTTACGCACCTTCCGCCATGCTCTCAAAACCTTTTTTTCCAACAAGCCGGGCTGGCATAAAAATGATTTTTAAATTACAATTTTTTATTAATTTTAATCAGGGTTGGTTGGGTTTTTTCATTTTTAGGCCAAATTGTTTAATATGTCTTTTAAAACTTTTTTTAACTTTTATATATTTGTTTTACTCTGGCTGTACACCACCCTGAGTCCTTCAGGAGTAGGGCGGTATAAAAAACCAATAAAACCTAAAACCTAAACCAAACAATATAGTGACCGAGAATGATCAAGAGCCTTCGCAGCACTTGGCCTTTCACCCATGCTTTTTTTTTTAATTCAAAAAGAGGCATGATTCAGTTCTTAAACCTAAAACATGCTCAGTCATGTATCAAAAACATAGGCCCATATGCTTCCTGGATCTGATCCCAGCATTTTGATGGAGCTGATACTCACCCAACCAGTCTTTGCTAAGCTGAATGGCAAAGTATGAAGGAAAACTTGAAAATGAGTAAAAATATTAAGCTGTGAAGGTTTCACTTATATTTAAGCGACTGTAAGATATGGATTAGCAACCATGTCATTTAGATTCTCTGTGGTATTTACAGGGTGTCTGTTTCAAAATTCTGGAAAGCATCCCATGTGATCAGCAGATTCTAATAGAAATGCAAAATATTTTCTCTATGATCCATTTGATTCTACTTAGGCTTTCCTTGCTATGGTTTGACTGCTGTTCCTAGCCAGTGGACCAGAATTCCTCAAATAAAAAGCTTGCAATCTTGCCTGAATATATTAATCATGCTGACACAAATCCATTTCCGAAACATAAGAAAAATACAATTTCTGGAAGCACCGAATACAAATGTTTTACACTGAGGGCAATGGGAAGCTAATGTTAACACATAAACCCTGAAAAAGGCTAAATTTAGCCTTTGGAAAGGTTAGTTTAGGCCAACACTTAACGGAACATTCAACTTTCAAATTTTCACTTCAATTAATCTCTTGAAATTTAGTGTCTGATCCCAGTGACAGTTGCCTCTGGGTTCTTCAGAGCAACTGCCAAGGAAAAAATTATCTGACACATATCAAACAAGCAAGAAATGACACTGGACAACATTAATCAAAACTTTCTCATTTCCCAAAGAATTAAGCATTAAATAATTAATTCCAACACTACAGGCAGCTGTAAAAGAGGTTTTGCGCCTCCCCGCTGGTAAGAATTTGTCCTTGTCTAAAAGACTAGATTGATATATTTATTATTTATCAGATTAATCATGGCCAGGAACATTATAGATTGGCAGTCAGACCCTGCCAGTTATATTGTAGGGGGCCTGTTACTGGAGATTGGAAAGAACTTGGTGTATCAGCAACATTCCACAGCGAAGGGAAGACGTGTTTGCCCTCTAGCATTTTCAGAAAGGTTTAAAGATGCTCCAGCATTCAAAGGGAGAAACTGACACACAGAGAAAGGGATGCTGAAAAGGGTCATTGATCCAACACCTTACTGAGGGATGCTAACACCCACCCACTTCTCCTTGCTAAGGAATGCAATGAAGCTCATTTGATAGTTATGGAGGGGGGAAGAGAATACCAAATGACTGCTTTACATGACATTGTCCACTTCCATCACAGAGACTTATCAACACATTCTACCTTCCCCCCATCAAATCCTCCCCCATAGACATACTTTTTGTGCTAGCAATTTTTTTCCAATTGTCATAGTAGTACAGTTAATCGTAGTTTTAACTTTCATTCTCTTTGATGGCTGCCTGTTGATTTGAATGGCAGAATTCATCCCCTGATCAAGCAAATAGACAGCAAATGCATCTGATTGTTTCCATTGGGCTGAGAACATAGCAGAACAATAAAGAACACCATTGCTCTATCGGGTAGCATTGCGCTCCCCCAATGACAGCTTTTTGTGTTCCCCCAACTGCAACCCCCAGTGTTTGGGTTCACCAGCCCTTTTTATTTCTGTGGCCTCTACAGCCTCAATATCAGTTGTAAGCTTTCTCGTTATTTGGAGGAAGGAAATGTATAGAAATAATAATTTTTACACAATTTTAAAGAAGTAGAGGGGAAAAAATAATGTTTCTCCTCCAAACCCCAATAAAGGATTCAGCCTTCCCATCTGGGTAAAATAGCCCTGCCCATTTTGCATATGCCCCAGGTGTTACACTACCCATGCCTGGAAATGTTAACCATGACTTTCCCAACAAGAGCTTACTCATCACTGCCCTCTTTAGAGGCTGCTTAATGAGAAAAGAAATATTGGTGTAATTTTGTTGTTGTTGTTTGCTGTGGGATTCTTAAATCTAAGTTCAATGAAAAGAAGGACTAGGGGAGACATGATAGCAGTGTTCCAATATCTAAGGGGTTGCCACAAAGAAGAGGGATTAAAACTATTCTCCAAAGCACTTGAGGGTAGAACAATAAACAATTGGGTGGAAACTAATTGAGAAGAGAAGCAACTTAGAACTAAGGAGAAAATTCCTGGCAGTTAGAACAATTAATCAGTGTAACAAGTTGCCTCTGGAAGTTGTAAATGCTCCATCACTGGAAGTTTTTAATAAGATGTTGGATAACCATTTGTCTGAAGTGGTGTAGGGTTTCCTGCCTAAGCAGGGGGTTGGGCTAGAAGACCTCCAAGGCGCCTTCCAACTCTGTTATTCTATCCTATCCTATCCTATTCTATTCTTTATCTAAATGTGCATCTTTCTAAATTACATTTAGCCTTAAAATGTATTTGTTCTGCTTTAGAAGCCAAGGAATGTCTTTTAAAATTGAAGGGAGGCTTGGTATTCAAAGGCTTACCATACACACTTATCCAGAGCCCTCCATCTGGTCAATATACACCGAAATTTACAAAAATCAAATTGCTCAAAGCCATGCTAATACCCCATGTGGTTTGTGAAGTTCTGCAATCAGGTTCCCATGCATAGCTGAAGGGCTGTGGGCGCACAGCTTAAAAGGGGGAGCATAATCAGTTGTGCAAGCCTAACATTATTCAGTTCAGCTTTTTTTGCATCATGCGACTAAAACAGCCTGATGCTGTTTAATCTCATCTTCTGCAGTCTTGAAATACATGCCACCATCTCTTGGTTTTATGATAGAAATAGATACCCTTTGGGGAAGCAGTCAAGCTGTTCACAGGCCAGAGACTCTAAAGAAAACAACTGTTTTCAGTAGAATCCTGTGTTGTACAAAAATACAGTAAAAATCTCCTCCTTCCACCTGCACTGTTTTTTAACTAATTCTCATTTAGTTCAATTAAACAGGATTTGTTTTCTATTCTATATTTTTGCAAAGAAGAGAATTGTGCTAAACTCCTGAACAGGGTGTGTTATTCTTCCACTTACTTATGAAATGATCAAAGACGGTGTGTAATCATTTTGTCCTCTCAGCAGTTGCCTGCACACTTCCTGGCTTCCCATGTTTCAGTTAAATCCCAAGGGAATAAAACTAGGAAGGAATTCTTTGGATTGGATAGTTAGAGATAAGAAACAGTGAGCATCCAGATACATTCCATAGTAATGAAAAGACGAGGAGGAAACAGTAACAGCAGTTAAGATATTTTGCTGCCTCTAACAACAAAGTAAGCTGAAAAACACCTGAAAGAACAATTCTGAAGAAATTTCCCAGCAACCTGAGAATAAGGTAAACAAAGTTTGTTTCATAGAGGGGGAAAAATCTGAAAAACCACAAGGCAAGGTTTGGCACAGGGTTAACACATTCCGATCTTAGTTGCACACTGCAGGCTATTCTAGCTCAGCTACTCTCTAGCTTTAAACTCTCTAGGGCTGGGTTGTTGGTTTTTTTCTTTTGTTTTTTAACAGCTGCAGCCTTTCCTTGGTGTGCCATTTTCCCAGAGAGCACTTGCGCTAGTTAGACCCTTGGGTCACCATCCCTGTTTTAAGAGGAAAAACCCCATAACCAATCATGCCAGCCCTTAAGTGAGTTGTAATATTCTAGTCTCATTCCACCAAGCTTTGAATTCTCTGTCTCCAGCCCCCTCTTCTGATCTTATGAGAAATTAACTAATGCAAAACTTTATTTATAATGCACTGAGATTTTTTTTAACAGTGCAATTTGAGATTCAGTAAACCAAATGCCCACCTGTCAATTAAAATTTCCCTGTGGATGTGAAAATTAAAGAGGGTCATCAGTTCACGAGTAATGAAATGCATTTAGATAAGAGAATCTGGGAAAAATTCAGAAATTGTGTGTATGTGTGCATGTATTCTTCTGGATATTTTCAGACTATTTGGATGACAGCTTAGGTCAAGGTATTGTAAAGTATTTAAAACAACAAAACAAAACAGCTAGGAGAAGAAAAAATACAGATATTGGTGCCACTTTTATTGGGAAGAATCTCTTTTTCCAGGAAAAAAAATAATTGTTTTGGGGCAAATCCATGTATTGTGTTGTAATTTCACGACAGAATTTACAAATATCACTGAATGCCTCAAAACATAGTAATACCTGGTGGGCTGATATTGCTTGGGTTTTGAAGCTAAGTTGAATCAAGCCTGATTAGTATCTGGATGAGATTCCTCTGGGGAATACCAGGGTCATTGGCTACACTCAGATGTTTAGAGTTTGATTTGAAAGAGACTTTAGATGTGAATGCTGAATTTTGGGAATACAGAAAACAATAAAAACTCCTGCTTGAATATCCTTCATGTAAGTTCTAGAGCATTGTGGTTTGACAGTCTTGGAGAAATAAAAGGCCAGGCCTTCAGGCAGATAGCAAGACTTTTAACCTGTCATTTTGTTTCCATCTTCTATCCTTGCAAGGGCAAATGAAGAGGTGAATACTTTTCTACATGATTGAAATTTCAGTTTATATACATTTTTATTATCATGACATCACTTTAAAATGTTTCAGCTAGAGGAGTTAGGTTTGCAGAAGACAGTTTTCTACTTGGCTGCTGTTGAAATTATTCTGTCATCTTTTTGATAGGATTTCCAGATAAGGAATTGCCCACTTTTAATTTAATTGAGACAACATGGTTTTTGCTGGTTGCTATGTTGGGAATGGGAGAACTATAAATCTATTAAAAGCTTGCATCAATGAGCTGTAGACTGTCTCGTGTTTTTTGTTTTGAAAAGACACAGAACAACTTTTTAAAAATACAAAAGAAATCCATGTTAAGATTGTCATTCTGTGCTATTTATAGTGGATGTTTCCTCTTTGATGGACTGTTCAGTTTAAGTCCAAAGTCAAAGATCATAAAATGGAAGCATAGGTGCGTTAACATTGTCCATTATCAGTTAACAATCAGAGGCCAGCTTTCTTCCCCACTATGATACTCTATATCTACTTGAATTATATCTTTATTTCTGAATTCTACATTTGATTTTCATTTCTACCCATGTACAATGGTATACAGCTTCATTAACGTCATTCATTTTTCCCTCTCTTTCTTAAAATGAGCTTCTTCTTTTATGATTATGAGTCAGATAATTGTCCAAATCCATTTCATCCCAATGGTACAATTCTTCATTGCTCAGTCACAAACATTTATTTTAGTTTGGTTTAAGGCAGCTGCTATTACAAAATGTTATCAGATGGGAGGGGGGAATTAAATCTCCTTTTTACTTTCAGACACAAAAGCACTGTGATAAACTTCTTATTACTACTGTATAAACTAGACTAACTGAAATAATATCAAACATCCATGCATAATACATAACGTTCAGTTGAATATGTTAGACTGAAAGGTAGAATATACATTTTAATAGTGATTAAATAAAGATGTAATGCACCTAAAAGCAGTTGGAAACATTTTTATGTAACAGTTGTAGCACACACAATCTTTTTGGCCTTAGATTATTCCAGTTTCCACCCTTGGTATATGGTAAATGTTACTGAGAAATTGGCAACATTTATACTTTTTTTCCAAAAAATTTAGCAAAAAGAACTTGAGATGTTTAGAAAGAAAGTGGGGGAAAGCAAAACTGCACAAGTTATCAACCACAGTCCTAAACATGAAATGTTGAAGCTGTGTTCCTTCATTTATGCTGCTGTCATGACTTAGGGCTGCAAAACCCTGCCTCTCTTTTTGAAGAAATTCCTCAGATTTACTGATACATATCAGGAATATGCACAATGAATTTTGCTTCCGGCAAAAGGAAATTATTCATTCCTTCCTTCCTTCCTTCCTTCCTTCCTTCCTTCCTTCTATCTATCCATCCATCCATCCATCTTCCCTTCCTTCCTTCGAAGAAAGGGACATTTTAAAGCATTTGGAAATGGCATAGAAAGCAAATGCATCCCTAGTCACCACTGCTAAAGAATTCTCTGTGCAGAAGAAGAAGCTATGAAATGAGAGCTACAAAATGGAACACTGTAATGTGAAAGTTGGAATGCAGGAAAACAGTGTCAGGTTGTGCCTTTCTTTCTGGTGCTCTCTGTCTCTCTCTGTCTCTCTCTGTTTCTCTCCCTCCCCCCCCCCTCTCTGTTTATCCCTGATGAAAACTGAAATGGTGGTTTTGTTTTGCTTTTTTCCCTCAGAGACAGGACCGCCACCTACAGCACATGTTCTCTGCTCAATAGCAATTCTATGCCAATAAAGGAAAGCATGGCTTCTTTTATTGTCCCAAGAGGCAATTTTGTCCAGTTTTCACAAGAAGCACTTCTGCCAGCATTCAGGTGACTCACCACAACAAATTCAATTATTTTCCTGTAAGTGGAAGCTTAACTTAAGTGAACAAGGATCATTACAATTTTTAAGCAGCAAAGAAATCACGATCAAGATAATCATCCTGACATTTATTCACACAAACTGTAATTATATTTTAACGCAAAAAGAAACCCTGCTCTTTATACATTCCTGCCACATCAGCAATGATGCAAAAGTAGAATGTTAAAAGGAAAACCAGAACATTTCTTACTTCCCTCTATTGTCCATTAAAACAAAAACACCAAAGAGAGGTGATTTGACTATGAGGCATTCAAGTAATTTCTTTGCTTTGATCTTCCTGACTTGTCTATAATAGATATAGTATTCTTTACTTCCAACTATATCGTGTCCTCTGTTCTTTCTAGCCTCTGCTAGATGGTAACCACTTTCCCTTTAGGGATGAAAGGGATTTTAATTGAGGCAATCGGAGGAAATTTGTATTCTTTTTATTTGAAGCCTTTCTTCCCTGTTATGTATCTTTATAAATTGCAAATATATCTAGCTTGTAATTTAAAATGTAATTGTACTTTGTTCAGAAGATACTGGGATGAAAAGCAGAGGGCACCCTATCACAGTAGTCTCTCCTACTACAATAAAAAAAGAAAAGAAAAGAGAGGGAGGGAGGGAGGGGAAAATAGAATGAAAGGAACAAAAACAGCTTGTGTCAGTCTAAAAAAAAAATCCATTTGTGATCACAAATGAAACATTTCCAATCTCATAATGGGTAGATTGCTTGGTTTTATTACCAGTCATGCAAAACAAGACCTCATCAAAAGGAAAGCTACACAGAGGTCCCATATTTCCATTAAAATAATTCAAAAAGCCTTTTTTTCCCCACTGAAAGAACCCATTTTGCAAGATGATTTAGCTCAAAATCTGCTGGGAGTAACCCTTTGACATAAAGTCATATTGTGTTGGAGTTTAGTCCTAAATTCATACATCAATTATTTACTGTCAACGCAGATTGTATAAGTGTAGAAAATTACTAGGAATGATATTTTCTCTCAGGCAGAAAGAATGTGATACAGCAGAAACATCCCACCTAATGTGCTGTCCTACTGTCCACAGGCCTGAATTACTGATGCATTAGAAAAGAGTGTGCCAGGGCAAAAGAGAACAGGGGAGAGGAAGAGGGAAGAAATAGGCAGGAGGGAGACAGGCACATTATTTTAAACCTTTCATAACATCCATAAATATTTCATAACAAATAAATAAAGAATGTCGGGCTTGTTTGGAAGACAGCTGTAGCCACACGGTTCAGTGCTTTGCAAAGCCCCAGAGATCCTGCACTTACCCCACACTTAAGCCCCCCATTTCTTTTTAATCATCCACTCAGGGCATTGTGGGTAAGGAAAGCCTATCAGGTGAGGCAAAAAGCTGGAGGTTATGTGAATGATGAATGCTGTTTTTTTATCTCCTTGTTCTCCTCTCTCTCTTTCTCTCTCTATCTTCTTTTCTTGCTGTGATACAATAATAATGGTTTTTCCACATTAGATAATCCCTTGGCTTTGCTCTGTTTTTCACAGCAGGATAATCCTTGCCTTTTTCAGTTTATGATTTTAAAGTTGGCCTTCTTTACTTTAAAAGATGTGTCTAATTCATATACCAGATAATATTAAATATATATTTGTGTCCAATTATATTGAAATTTCTTTGCTCATCAGTTTCCTAGCAGCCTAACTTTATTCAAAACTTATTGGAGATCTTCAAAATCATCCTAATTATGGAAAAGAGAAAACTGCTCTCTTGTATCCTTACTTATATTTTTATTCCCCCTCAAGACAAATTCAACATAGTTCTGTCTTCAATAACCCTGTGAGTTAGTTAGGAAGAATTTGGTGATTTTTCAGGACTGAAGGAGTATTTAAAAATGAGTCTTCCTGATTTTACTCCAAAAATCAGGTCTTCGATCATTATGCTATTCTGACTTTCCCATAACCAGGGACTTCATAGAATTAGAAATAAGCTAAGACAAATTCCTGCCAGTCTTTGCTTTATTAAAAAAAATCTCTCTCAGTGTAAGAGAGACTGCCACTTTGCAGGACAGTCTGGTTTAATGTCCCATGTTTCTTACTTCACCAAGTTGATTCTCATTACCTTACTATGAGGGCTTTCTCTGGTTCTACTCATCTTTGAAACTGTGGTTGTTAAGGTCAGATGTATCCCTTCTTAATTGTGACATCCAAACTTCTGCCAGGCCTTAGATGGGTCAGAACAAAAACAAAATTTTATTCCCTGTGATTTAAATGCAAATGCATTTTAAATTAAATGTAGTTAACATGATAATTCTTTACCTATTTAATCCTTTTCCCAAACTTTTTTTTGTTAAACCTTAAAATTCAATTGAAAGTTCTATGGGGCTTTGAAAGTTGCAGCCAAAGTTTTCAAGGCTGCATATACAGTAGAATACCCTAATTTTGTTGGCCAGCCAAGTTCACTTTTAATGCAATCATTATCATCACTATCATCCTCTGACCAATCAAACCACATTAATTGTAACTTAATGTGACGCATGAACCAGATTATGTTTGTGTTGATGGTATCTTTCATGGATCTTATCACACTGTTTGTATATTTTATCTAAATGATTTACTTCACTGAGATGCCATATTGGTCATTACAGATAGAAAACAAATTGTTTTATGAATAATTCTGAGCAGCCTACAACTTGCACAGATCCACTTATTTCCACATAAATTTCTTATCAATGTGCAATGGTTTTGGAATAGTTATTGGTGTTTAGGTATTGCAGTTTCTACCTTACTATATTATTCATATTGCTTTACTCCAATTTTTAAAAAATACACTGACTTTTTTCATATCTATTGGAAGGTGATGATGTCCAGCCATCCTAAAGTGAGGACTAACACAATGGCTCCTAATCAATGCAATTACAGTAGGCTAGTTTCACAACTAAAATTATCTGCAAGATCAAGCCGTTTGTGGGCAAATACGCTGCATAATTTCCTAAAAGTTAGTCTAACATTCAAAAAGAGATCCATAAGCCATCATACCTGTCCTTCATATCTCTCTAACATTCAACAAATTTGGGCAGGAGAAAAGTCCTGCCATGTCCCATTCAGAACATTGAGGATTTCAAGTATTAAGTATTTTAAGCTCTATCTAATCCCATACAAATTTCTTTTCAATGACTCTTCCAGGGGTGGGTTTCTGCCAGCGTTACAGCTGGTACGGTACATGCATGATTTCAATCCACATGCTCACTATGCATGTGCTTGCTTTGCGCAGTTGTCTTTAAATAGGTCTGTGCATGTGCAGAACATTAAAAATGTCAAAAAAAAACATATCACGGCAACCGGGGAACTGGTTCAGGGGCATGGCAAGCCTGCCATCCCTACCAGTTCGGCGACCCAGTCACCATTTCCACTACCAGTTCACCCAAACTGGTGTGAACCAGTAGCAACCCACCTCTGGACTCTTCCTTCTACATTGCTTTCTACTATCTTAAGTAGAATGCTCAGGCATATTACACAGTTTATTATTATAAGTATTCAATATTCCCATTTTGTTCCAGTGTGCAACACCAACTGGCATTTATAGTATTCCCTCAGGTTCCCCAATATTGTGCTTTTTGCTTCAGAAACCATACCCTTTGCTTGGTCTTCTGGGTTGCAGTACCAAAAGTGTGTAATGTCTTCCACAAAAAGATCTATATACTTATTTTCTGTTCTTTTTTTTTTAAAGCTAAACACATAAAAAAAATTAAATTAACAACTTCCACTTTGCAGGAACCAATGTGTGTCAATCACCGGGACTAGAGGTTTAGTCTTCTGAGCTTTCAGACTCATACTGGAACCCATTTTCAGGGAACTTCTCTCTACTGGAAAGTGTGCTATTCTATGCATAGTATATATGTGGTGCCTGGTTGGGTGTGGCTTTTTATTGGTTGATTACAGTGGTGGGATTCAAATAATTGAACAACTGGTTCGCCTAGGATCAGGTTGGCTGTCATGGAAGACGTGGCCCATCCCCAGCTCCACTGCACATGCAGGATGAGCCTCTTGCGACAGCCAATCTGACCCTGGTTGTTAAATTTCTACCCTTTGTCAAAAGGCTGTTTCCAAGGTTGCTTGTCTGCACATTGGTCTCGTGGCTGTTTCAGCCTTCTGGACATGGCTCCTTTAAGAGCCGAGGTTTCTGAGGAACAAGGAGGGGGGTTACTATAGAGACAAGGAGTTGATGCTCCTGAGAGTTCATGTGGGAAGGTGAAGAATTGGGAAGAAGTGGAGAGGGAAATCCATGTGGAGCTGCATGCATGGGTGTGGGTCAGTCTATGGGCAAAAGTGAGAGGGTGAGGAATTAAGTTGGCAGCATGATCGAAGCTGGGCCCAATGTAGGGGAGACTGTGGGGTTAGTTTAGCCAGGCAAATTATTACCCCACTCCCACTATCAAAGTGGATCCTGGGCACTGCACTGCAATAGAAAAATGAACAGTGGAGCGGCCAGCATGAGGGGAGGAGGGGGAGCAGGGAGAAGAACGAGGGAAAGCAGTTTTCTCCTTCCTTTGCACCAGTCGCTGTTACCCATTTCTCCATTGTAGTGCAGCGCAATGCCCAGGATCCGCTTTGATAGCAGCAGGTGGGTAATTTAACAACCAGTTCACCTGAACTGGTGCGAACCAGCTGAATCCCACCACTGGTTGATTGGGGCGTTGATGGTTGGCTAATAAATCATTGGCTGTTGTTTCTTATGTTGCCAAGTCCTTGAGTAGCTAAGTCATGTCTCTGGAAATCTCTATGGTCTAAAACAGGGTATTTGAAATGCCAGTGTTTGTTAAATGTTGTTGTTTGTCTATTGTGATAGGTGCCTTTGAGGGGGAATATTTTGTTTTATTTTATTTTATTTATTAGACTTGTTCACCACTCATCTCACCAAGAGGTGACTCAGAATATATTATATATTAGCATCATCTCCAACATTATTACGATTATTTCACATGATTCCCTCCTTATGCACGTGCTTCAAAGATTGTTTTTTCTAATAACCAGCAATGACACATGTTCATTCTTTGATACCATTGATGAAATCACGTTCTAAAAGTTATCTTCTGCTGTGTACTCAAGGCAAACTTATAACTTTTGCTGGATAAAACTATAGAGTTAGATGTGATACAGAAAAGAAAACCTTGTACCAAGCTATGGGAGAATATTTAAGAAACTTTGATCTTAAAGTATTTCAACCAGAGGACTTCAAAAGGAAGTTCTAGAGTAACACCTGAGAGGAACAGTCAAAGCAGCCTATTTTTAGCCTGTATGAGTTTTCATTCATTAATCCATTGTTCACATGGGTTGCAAGCTAATATTTAAATATAAATATTTAAAATTGAACTTATTTCCTTTTTTTTTCTCTCCAGACAGATTGATAAGCATATTTGATTGCCAAATACATATTTAAAGGTATGTTTTGGTACATTTTTGAGGTGATAATTATCTCTTAACATTTTTAATATGAAACCTGAAGCATCAGTCTGCACATTGCCCGAGAGGTTGATCACGTCTGCGGGCTAAACAAATCCCTGATTATCCCTAAATGCTGATTTAATCATGTACTTGAGTGCATCTCTCAAATTCAAGCTAAAAATAAGAATGAGGACATTTTCCATACTAGAAGGAACTGTTGATTTCTGCTATTACCATAGCAGGTTAGGCAGCATTAACTAAGGTTTCTTTTCTATACATTTGGCACTATATAGAAATGAGATAGGCCTTGCATTGTTAGTGCCTTTAATCCGTATTTTTTAAATTTTTTTATTGTGTATGCAGCAGTTTGTAAACATTTTCTTCCTTTGCACATACAGTAGAATGCTATAAATGAACTGGGAATAACCCTTCATGCATCTAACGAAGTACGAGGCTCAGTCTTCCTAGGATGACAGTGATCAGCAGACTAATACGGGAAACTTTCTGAAAAGTGTCAGGTGAAATTATAATAAAAATGCATATATTTTAATATCTTACTAGCCTATTTAAAGGTCCATGTTCTGTAATAAAATACTAGGTAAATGTATACAAATAAATGTTTCACAAATATCTGTGTGTTAGATTAAAGGTTGGTTTAGGTGGGAAGATAGAGAAAAGGCTATATGTCATTCTGAATGTGTGTGTGTGTGTGTGTGTGTGTGTGTGTGTGTTACGTTTTTGAGCTGATCAATAAAGTCAGTCTTCCTGACTTATTTATTGATCAGCTCAAAAACGTAACACACATATTAAAAAAATTACACAATGGAACTCATGGCTTTCTGTCTAGATAGTCTCTGGTGATGAGCCGAAAGGCAGAAAGGGAAACAGTATGTCTCCACCCTTAATTGGGGCCTAACAGGGTGTTGTGGAACAAAGTACACACACACACACATACATACACACACACACACACTATACTGCTTTCCTTTTCTGCCTTTCGGCTCATCACCAGAGACCATCTAGACAGAAAGCTATGAGTTCCGTTGTGTACTTTTTTTTTACATGTGTGTTAGGTTTTTGAGCTGATAAATAAATATCCTAGTCTCCCTTATTTATTTATCAGCTCAAAAACCTAACACACACACACACACACACACTCACACACACGGCACTGTCTAATGTGCTATAATCTTTTCACCTGGGTCCGTTTGGAGAAGGGCGGGGTATAAATTTAATAAAATAAAAAATAAAAAATAAAAATAAAAAAATGATTTCTGCTTTACTCTTATATTTTGGATCAGTTTCCGGAATATTCTGCTGAACATACTATAACTCAGCATTATTCTTCTCAAACCAGATGTGCATTCTAGGGCTAATTAGCCTTGGTTTCACATGTCGTGATTTTCTAAAGCCTTTGTCAGCTAATCATTTTCCTTTCTACTTAGTCGTAAACTTTTGCTTGAATTGCCTGTGTGTGTCTTTGCATTTCTATCATTTCCCTCTGAGAGCTGTGACCAAGAATGCACTATGACTGTGTAGCAATATTGTTTCCAAGAAATATCTAGTTGTATTCTTTAGTTTTCTGCTCCCATTTTTTTTTAAATATGCTTTGGACTTTTCAAACTGTGTTTTCTCTGCTCATTTAATTTGTACAAGACAATTGACTGCAGCAAGATACCTACAGTAATAGTAATCATAACCATAACATTGAGAACAATAAATGAAGCTGTCCCAAAATAAGTACTTTTAAGTTCCATTGACATTAGTGAGGGATAAAAGTTCAGAGTTAATAATCTCCTACTTTACAACCAATATCAATGACTGTTGTTGCCTTCAACCACTACTTGGCCTTCAAAATAGGGTGGCGCCTAGAAGCATTCTGGGAAAATTCAAAGGGCTGTGCAGGTGCTTGACTGGTCTCACTAAAAAAATTGTGACGACCTGTGAAAAGTGAAAGGAGAAGGTGTAAGATGAAATAAGCGTACTATGGTCCGGTTAGTTTATTCTGGGTGGAATTCATAACAAGGAAAGAGAATTGGCATGTGGAGGAAGCTTAGGGAGGTCACTAAGAGATTGAAAGCACCTAAATCAGGATCTCCAGACATCTGGTCCTAGTATTTGAGAAAAGCACCCTATTTGTCTTTTTTGGGTCATCTCTTTGGAAAACAAGAGGTGTTTCCAAACCTGATACTGATAATAATACTACAGGTAGTCCTCAATTTGAAACTGTAATAGAATCTGCCAATTATGGTCATAAGTCATGACAGGTGTAAAGTGGATCAACACAACTTGGGTTTTATTGTCTGTTTTGCAGTGATTGTTAAGCAAATGCTGGGGTTGTTAAAAGAACGCTGTGATCATTTTAAAAAGTATTGTGGTCATTAAGTGAACCCATTGTTCACTGTGAGACTTTTTACTAAAAATTAAAACAAACACCAGTTTTTGGCAAAAAACATAAGCCGTGAGACTATAGGACACTACAAATAGTGTAGTGTACAAATAAATGCAGACCAGTTGCTAACTGCTAAAATACAGTCCTGTGACTACAAGTGGGAAGTGGTGGAGGCTTCATTGGGAATTTGGAATTGAGTCCCGTCATTACTCAAAGACTACCTCTACTACCTGCAGTGTATCTTACCACTATTAGATGTCAAAATATGACAAGTACATTGGGTTCAGTATTAACATTAATATAAATAATGAAAAACTAAGGATGACAATAGCAACTTCTTTATGTGTGAAACCAACACATTTTGATCATCAAAATAAATGCTGCCTTTTCAGAAAACCTGCCCAGGAGATAAAATGAGAAATCAAAATATATTCATTTAACAGATCCTTGCTGAATAAAAAAAAATCAAAATAAATTAAATTTATTTTAAATTTAAAAATATTTTAAATTTCAAGCTTAAAATTTAAGAAGACTAAACACACATCATTTCAATTTTGCATCACCATCCAACTACTACCCTTAGTTTCTGTAAGTGTAAATTTAACTGGATGCCAGTTTGTTTACACACCCAAATTATATTTGAAGTTTCCCTTCTAATCCAGTTGCTGGGAGTTGCATTATAGCAGTGCTTCTCAAATAGTGGGACGGGCCCCCCAGGGGGGGCGCGAGGCTCCGTAAAGGGGGGCGCGTTTGACCTCGGCAAAGGATTTAATTTTTTTTAAATTTCTAATGCACTTTAAATCTTTTCTGCTAGTTAATAAAGCTATTCTTTGTTGTAAATTGATCCACATTTCTTTCTTTTTTTATTCTCTTATACGTTAATAAGGATACAGTGTTATGCAGAGGTGTACTTATAACAATTTTATAGACAAATGATACTATTTACAGTCGCGCGGGGGGCGCGAAATGTTTTCTTCTTCCTAGGGGGGGCATGACAGAAAATAATTGAGAAGCACTGCATTATAGGCACACGGACCTATTTTAAAAAATAAGAGTGACAAGTGCTTGAGAACTTGGAAGAAGAAAGGAACTTAAGGGCCCACTCTTGAGTCCCTGACAAACAATTGTTGTTTCTGATTTCAGGCAGGATGAAGAGCCCAGCGACGTCTCAGAGATATCCACAGGGCAAGGGGAAGTCAAAGATGAAAGCAGCATTGCCCTGATGCAATGCAAGCTCCACCCTTTTTCTACATGCATCATGACGTTTCACATGTATGAAAAAGAGGTGTATTAGAATCGTACAACACTGTTTTTGACATTTTAACAAAAGAGCTGGATCCTAAGGACACCTCAGCTGCTACTAATGCACAGAATTGGTAGTAACTTGGGGATTGGGATGGGACGGGACGGGACGGGACGGGACGGGACAGAATAGAATAAGAGTTGGAAGGAATGCTGGAGGTCTTCTCGTTCAAGGTTTTTCTGCTCAGACAGGAAATCCTATACCTGTCAGGGTTCCAAGTAACCCCTAACGAAAGAACAAGATGGTAAAAGATGGCTTCCATGTATGACAATGCCATTTCAGACAAATGGTTGTCCAATCTCTTCTTTAAAACTTCCAGTGTTGGAGCATTCACAACTTCTGGAGGCAAGCTGTTCTGTTGATCAATTGTTTTAACTATCAGGAAATTTATCCTTAGTTCTAGGTTGCTTCTCTCCTTGACTAGCTTCCGTCCATTGCTTCTTGCCCTGCCCTCAGGTGCTTTGGAGACTAGCTCGACTCCCTCTTCTTTATGGCAACCCCTGAGATATTGGAAGACTACTATCATGTCTCCCCTAGTCCTTCTTTTCATTAAATTAGACATACCCAGTTCCAGCAACCGTTCTTTATATGTTTTAGCCTCCAGTCCCCTAATAATCTTTGTTGTTCTTTTAAAGTGTTTTAAAGGCTGTTCCTGTACTGCAGTTTTTCTCTAGAGGGCCTCAACTTCCAGTTCTTCTGGAATATTCCTGGAAATGTATAGCTCAATGCTTGTACACTGACCCAACCCCCCAAAAAATATGAATCTTAAATGTTGGGTGGATAAATTCTCCTAAATTTCCTTTCTTGGTAGCTTTATGTAGCTCTGTCTCTCAATTTGATATGAGAGAATTTGCTTTATATTTCTTTCAATAAAAATGAGAGGTTGAATAAACTGGAGTGTTCTTGAACTCACTGTCAGCTTGATAGTCATTATGGTGATGAGTTTTCTCTTGGGAGCTTCACACTCACATTGTCCCAGCTACCCATCTACTCTCTAGTAAGCAATCTTCAGCCCCTCTGGTTTCCCATGCCTCCGTTAAAGGAAATGGCATCGCAAGGGGACTCTTTCCACAGCCATTGCCCTTGGGGTGCTTTTTCACCGTTCCCAGCATGAAAAATGGTTGGAAAACATCTTCCACCTTTTTTTCTGACTGAAATTGGATGGGGGTTTTGAAAAAATAATTTGTGCCATCTCTAAGGTTAACTACCTGCAGTAGATAGGTGATCCAAGAAAGTCAAATATATTTTAATAAATCTATCTCTGACATATAGAAATTTCCCTAGGACTAATATTCTGAGCTCCCCTGGCTACATAGAATACTTCCTCCTGGCCACCAATCACTGATTGGCAGTCTATCACTCAGTTATTTTATCCTCCACCATAACCTAATCAACAGAACAGTAATCAACTACCAGTAATCAACAGTAACTTCCAGGGTCCCAAATTTTGAAGATTTTCCAGATCTCCCACCCAGTGTTCATTTTAAAGAGAAACCATTCACAGCCCAGTAAGGGTCTGACAGAATGTGTTATGAACTGCCACCCGAATACAGTAAATGACTATATTTGCCATCCAAATACAGTAAATATACAGCATTTAATGTATGTGTTCTCCAATCTCCTTTTTTCTGAATTGCCTCCAAATCTATTATTTTTTCTTATTCTGAATTATTATCTCTTTATGTAGCTCTGTCTCTCTGGATCTGGGTCTTTGTGTACATATACACATATATTTCTCAATGTGTCGCTGATCTTATGATTGAACACCTAATTTATTCATTAAGCAATATCTTTGCATTAGTGTTTCTATAATTTATAATATACACGGTTCCTAGCCATGTTTTATTTTATTTTGAAAGATAGCTTGCCCAACAAAGGCATTGTGAAATAAAATTAAATTGTGTTCCACAATATACTAATAATATATCTCAAATTTGAGTTACCAGTATCTTTTGCTTAAAATGCTTATTTGCAAAATTAAAGACATACAAATTAGAAAAATCCATTGTGAAAAAAGATGCACAAGAAACTTGCAAGAAAATGTGGTATGTGATTTGAACCACCTTGGTTACTTGTCTGCCCTCCAGCAATCTTCTTGTCAGGATCTTTGATTTCATTCTGAATTTTAGCACATGTAAAAACCATTGGGAAAGGTCAGCCATTGGTTCACACTATGGCATCATCACTACTCTGGCTGTTAAGATATGCCATTAATGCCTTAAACTAGTATCTAGACTCTAGAGGCTGTTAAGGACTGAATGGAATAAGTCAGTTGAGTCCCGGCAAAATCAAGTTGCTGTTTATACATAACAGTACTCTTAGGTTTCTGGTATTGTCTTTTGATGAGATGGCTTTATCCATGAAGAAAAAGATCTGCAATTTGAAAGTTCTTCTGACAATTGATATCTGAGTAGATAGAGGGTCAGTTGCTGTCCTACCAGGAATGAGAGGATGTTAGTAATTACTAGTAATGTTAGTAATTCTTATTTTCAGTACTACACACTTGGATTGCTGCTGTACAGTCAACAAGTGATTGACCCTGAAGACCAGGTGAAAGGTTCACTTAGTCCAGAATGCAATGGCTCAATTGCTCAACAACACAAGCACTTTACATTAGTAGTTGTTTTAAGCCCTGAAGCTCTGTATGGCTGTAGATGAAGAAACTTCCAAGACCTTCCTCTCCAGCCAAAATCAAGTCACTCCAATCTGTTGGGTTCAGGAAAAATTACTTAGGGAACTTTACTGTTGCAAAGTGAGGAGGAGTGAGCCATAGAATCACTATTTTTTCAGTGGCTGTGCCTAAGCCAGTGTTTCCAACCTTGGCAAATTTAATATGTGTGGACTTCAACTCCAAAAATGTCCAAGGCAGCATGCCTGAAGAATTCTGAGAGTTGAAGTCCAGGCATCTTAGATTTAATAATAATAATAATAATAATTTTAATACTTATAAACCGCTCCCTCTCCCCATGGGGACTCGGGGCGGTGCACAGGTAGAATAAAAACAATGAATACATACAAACATTTCTTAAAAACAAATTAAACCTAACCTGCGCTAAAATTTCCCATTAAAACTGAACTATACTAAAACTACCCAGTAAAACCCCAAAGACAGAGAGACTATCCTAGGCCGGCCAGACAGAAAAGATGAGTTTTTAATTTAAGACGGAAGGAGCGGAGGTCCGTGGTCGTCCTAATATCGGGGGGAAGGTCGTTCCAGAGGGCCGGGCCCGCCACAGAGATAGCCCTTCCCCTGGGTGTCGCCCGCTGACAGTGTCTAGTGGACGGCACCCGGAGAAGTCCCTCTCTGTGGGAGCGAATCGGCCGTGAGGATGTATGAGGCAGGATCCGATCCCGCAGGTAGCTAGGTCCCGAGCCATGGAGCGCTTTAAAGATGATAATTAACACCTTGAAGCGCACCCGAAAGACGACAGGTAGCCAGTGCAGCTCGCGCAAGAGCGGTGTTACATGGGTGAACCTGGCGGTTCCCATAATTGCTCGCGCGACTGAGTTCTGGACTAGCTGAAGCCTTCGGGTGCACCTCAAGGGAAGCCCCATGTAGAGAGAGTTACAATAGTCCAGTCGGGATGTCACGAGCGCATGAGTGACTGTGCGAAGGGCGTCCCGATCCAATAGGGGGCGCAATTGGCGAACCAGGCGAACCTGGTAAAACGCCCTCCTGGCCACGGCTGTCACTTGATCTTCCATGGACAGCCGGGCATCCAGGAGGACACCCAAATTGCGCGCCCCATCCACAGGGGCAAGATGTTCGCCCCCTATGGCCAGCGATGGAGTGAGCTGGTTGAATCGGGCAGCCGGAAACCACAGCCACTCGGTCTTGGTCGGGTTGAGCCTGAGTCCGTTACTTCCCATCCAGATCCGCACGGCTTCCAGGCACTGGCACATCACCGCTACGGCATCGTTGGGGTGGTTTGGGATAGATATATACAACTGAGTGTCATCAGCGTATAGATGGTACTCTACCCCAAAACCACGGATGATCTCACCCAGCGGCTTCATGTATGTGTTAAACAGGAGAGGTGAGAGGACCGACCCCTGAGGCACCCCACATGTGAGTGGTCTCGAGGTCGACCTCTGCCCCCCTGCCAACACAAATTGCGATCGGCCAGAGAGGTAGGAGGAGAACCACCGTAAAACGGTGCCTCCCACCCCCAACCCCCCCAGCCGATGCAATAGGATACCATGGTCGATGGTATCGAAAGCCGCCGAGAGGTCTAATAGGACCAGGATGGAGGAACAACCCCCATCTCTGGCCCTCCAGAGATCATCCACCAACGCGACCAATGCCGTCTCGGTGCTATGCCCGGGCCGAAAGCCGGACTGGCGCGAATCTAGATAGTCAACTTCCTCCAGGTGACGGGGAAACTGTTGTGCCACCACACTCTCAACAACCTTCGCCAAAAAGGGAAGGTTGGAGACTGGACGGTAGTTGTTTAAAAGAGCTGGATCCAAAGAGGGCTTCTTAAGGAGGGGCCTCACCATAGCTTCTTTTAGGGAAGCAGGCAAGGAACCCTCACTTAAGGATGCATTGACAACCTCTTGGAGCCAGCCTCGTGTCACCTCCCAGGATGCCAGTACAAGCCAGGAGGGACACGGGTCCAATAAACATGTGGTGGCTCGCAGTCGCCCACGTAACCTGTCCATATCTTCGGAAGTAACGGAGTCAAACTCCTCCCAAACAAGATCTGTCTCGTGGCATCTCACTGGGCCATCAATGGAGGGTAGCCCGTTCTGTATCTGAGCGGTTTTCTCCTGCAGAAAAATCACAAATTCCTCTGCTCTACCCTGTAGCGGGGCTTCCCGCACCCTTTGTTGAAGCAGGGAGCGGGTCACCCTAAACAGGGCGGCAGGGCGGTTTTCTGCGGATGCTATGAGAGTAGCACAATGATGGCATTTGGCCACTCTCAGCGCCACAATGTAAGTCCGTAAATGGGCTCTTACCTGTGTCCGGTCAGATTCAGATCGGGAAGACCTCCATCTTCTCTCTAGGCATCTCTTGCGGCGTTTCATCACCCGCAGCTCCTCGGTAAACCAAGGAGCCAGGGTGGTTCGTCGCCGCAAGAGAGGCCTCAAGGGCGCGACCCGATCCAAGGCTCCCATGGCCGCACTATTCCATGCGGCCGTGAGGTCCTCCATCAGGGCACGGGTCAGGGGTACAGGAAATGGCCCAAGCGCCGTCTGGAACCCATCCAGGTCCATCAGGCGTCTGGGGCAGTACCAGATTGGAGACTCTGGTTCCGCCTCCCCGCGGAGGGGAGCAGCGGTCGGAAAGTCGAGCCGGAGAAGTGAGTGGTCTGACCATGACAAGGGCGTGATGACTATATCCCCTATACCCAGATCACTCTTCCATTGGCCTGAGACAAAGATGAGATCCGGCGTATGTCCACCCTCGTGAGTGGGGCCTTGAATTAGTTGGGTCAGGTCCATGGCCGTCATGGAAGCCATGAACTCCCGAGCTACCTCCGATGATTCGCCCAACGATGGCAGATTAAAGTCCCCCATGACTAAAAGTCTGGGGGTCTCCACTGCCACCGTAGCGATCACCTCCAGGAGCTCGGGCAGGGCTGCTGCTACATAGCGGGGAGCCAGGTATACAACCAGCAAGCCCAACTGCCTCCCTAGGCCCCACTTCACGCAGAGGGACTCACAGCCGGTAGTCTGTGGCACAATGGTCTCTCTCGGCTCAAGACCTTCCTTAACAATGACCGCTACCCCACCGCCCCTACCAAGGGCCCGGGGCTGATGAAAAGTGCGGTAGCCTGGTCGGCACATTTCAACGAGGGGAAGACCTCCCTCGTGGCCCAACCAGGTCTCCGCAATTCCAGCCAGGTCCGGCTCCCCCTCTGACACAAGGTCACTAATGAGGGGGGCTTTGTTGACAACGGACCTGGCATTACAGAACATCAGCCGCAGGCCCTGGCTCTGTACTCCCTGACCACCTACTCTGCGGGGGTTGTGGCACCCGACCGTTTGTAGCCAACGGCTGCGTGCCACCAACCGGGAGGATGGAACTGGTCTCCCCTTGGCCCTGCCTCTCCCCACGACCCTCTGAATTGGTATGCCCTCTTGCGGAACGACTCGTGTGTCCCCCCTCCTATCGGCTCCTTCCGCTTCCCTCCGTCGGCTGCTGGCCTGGCCCTTCCTATTGGTCTGATCTTCCGTCTCCATCTGTCTATACCCACCCCCCTCCCTGGTGCCCCCTAAAAAAGATAATTTAGACAATTTACGCACTAAAAACCCCCTGAGGCCGCGCTTCGCCCATCTCTCCGGGTTGATAACTCCATCATCAAGATGGGCCCTAGATAGATCAAAGGGCCAAGCCTGCAAGAGCGGGGACTCCCGCAGAGATAGTAGATTCGCTCTAGAGTACATATGCTTTACAAATAAATAACTAAAACTAATTATCTAAAAATAAGCAATGTGGATGGAATTCATAAGTGGGTCTTGGAATAAAATACAAAGATGTTAAAAATCGTTAGCCATGATTAAAACACGTTCATTCAGTTGGTATTAAATGAGATAAAGTGCATAGTGAGGTTTAGTTCGTAATAATTAAAGTTAGTAAATTAAAATTAGTTCGCAATGTTCATTTGGGCGTCCATAGTTGTTACCGTCCATAAGTTCTTTAGGACAATCCAGTTCTTTCAGGGCCTTCCAAGGCCTTAGTGGCTTAATTCTCCCGGTCTTAAGAGAGAGACCATAGGGAGAGGATTTTACAGCTGGTCAGCAAGGCCGTCCGCGACCATTTCGGCGCTCCCACCGCCGCCATCTCCTGCGTCGCCGCCTTCACCAGCAGCCTCTGGCGCTCCCACCGCCGTCAACCTGGCTTCCAGTGGCCGCCTCAATCCCACCACCTTTCTCTCCAACCACACGGCTCTCTCCCAGCCGCCACCTTCTTTCCAGCCATTATCACCATCTCCTCCGTCGCCGCCTTCACCGTCCGCCTCCCGGCGCTCCCACCGCCGTCGGCCCGGCTTCCAGCGGCAACCTCTTCCATCCCCTTCGCCTCTCTCCACTCTCTCTCTCCACTCTCTCTCAATTTGCCAAATTGAGAAACACTGCCTAGACCAGTGATGGCGAACCTTTTTTGGCTCACGTGCCAAAAGCGGGAGGAGCACAGTGGGGGGGCGTGTATGGGCGTGCCACACATGCACACACTTTCCCCCTCTGGTTTGCTCGTATGGTCATATATTTTTTTTGCCCTCTGAAGCCTTCAGTCCTCCGGAGCCTTCAGGGAAGCCTCCAGAGGGTGAAAAATAGTCTCAAAAGAAAACTGAAGTCAGCTGGACATGCGTGCTGGAGCTCTCAGGGCTACGCCTCACATGCCCTAACAAATGGCTCCGCGTGCCACCTGTGGCACCCGTGCCATAGGTTCGCCATCACAGACCTAGACTGTAGATCTGAGTCTTACTTTCATACTTTCATACTTCCTTCTTCTGACCGTCTGAAAAACCAAATCATCCCAGAGGCCCTATGGTGAGTGAGATTACTGCTCTGGGGAAATTATTGATTTATGCATTTTCCATATAATTTAAAAATTATTTACCCTGTTTTCCATTATAGATGTTTCACTGAATTTTATTATATATGTACAAGTAAATCTATGAGATTCCAGTTGATTGAGGCATAGAATAAATTAAATACATATTAATAGTCAATATTTACATTTATTTTTGTTTCTGAATTGCTGTTTAATCAATCATTAAGGTACTCAAAGTTGCTTACGATAAAAGTCAAAGCATAAGATTAAAAATATGAATACAATTCAAATCAAAATCATCAACTGAAATAATGAACAATGAAAGGTTTGCTGAAAGAGACATACAACAACACTTTTTTCTATTTTCCCAAATACTGGGAGATTGGAGGTTATGCACACTTCCTTAAGCCCTTTCCTAAGTACCCAACAGTCAAGTTGCTGGCAAATGGACATCTTCAGAAGATACTTTCCTGCCAATATAAATAACTGGACCTGTTAACAGTTGGAGAGGTAGTTGTGCAGATAATCAGGTCCTAACAGTTTTATAAATGAACACAAGGCACCTTCAGTTATGCCCAGGGGGCAACCATTAGTCTTTGCTGATCCTTCAGTTCAGGCATCATAAGATGCATGCACTTTGCCCCAGGCAACCTCTGCTATAGTTTTGTACAATTTGGAATTTAAGGGGTCCTTGGTGCTCTCTGAGCTTGGTTGTTTTCTTGCAGATTTTTCATTACCCAAACTACTACCTCAGTGCTAGTAATTTGGAATTTCCAGTTATTTTTCAATGTGGTCCCCATAAAGCACACCATAGTAGCTGAAATGAATTGAAACTAAGGCTGTTGTTAAGCTGAGCAGCCTAAGAAATGTTGCAATTAATGCCTTATCTGTAATTCTATAAATTATCTCCTAGTTATAGCTGCCACCTACAAAGACTGTGAGAACTGAGGTCAAGAAGATTGCAGAACTGCAAATTGGCTCTTTCTGGGATAGGGGAACCAAATCCAGAAGAAGCTTCACCTCAATCCCAGAATCCTCTTGTTTCATTGTTAACAGTCTTTCTGCCTTATCTGGATTTAATTTCAGTGTATTTTTCCTTATATAATTTATTATTATTAGACACATTTAGGGATACTAATCATGGATTTAGAGTTAGAAGAAAGGGAGCATTAGGGTTTCAACAGTTTCTCCAACCTACACGATGTATCCCTATACTGTCCCAAACCTCGATAATCAGCAGAAGACCTTCAATATTGTCAGACTGTTGAATGGAGCTTCCAGTTGGTGAGATGGATTCCTACAACTATAGCCATACCAAGTCCCTCTCTTCATTATTAAGCTACTGCATCACATGAATTCTGGTGGACAGAGCATGGAAAGGCAGAATGCATGCTCCCCCTGAGCAAGGTGTTTGCAATGTATGCCAAGTCAACATTTTCCACAAGGATAAATTCAAAATAATAAATGTTTTATGAGCATCTGACCTGGCATTAAAAGCCAGGTCTTTTAGGCTGGAAGATAAGCCACCGGGGGGGGGGGGGGTAGATTTCTGTCAAGCGCAGGAAATCAGGAATCAAAGTGGTTCAAATGAATACAACTTTATTGTATGCTATGTACTCTCTGTAAGAATCCGAACCACTAACGGTCAAAGCAAATTGGCAGAAGGTAGAGAAACCCTGGGTCCTAACAAGGAGAAGGGCGGGGTATAAATTCGAAAAATAAATAAATAAATAAAAAGTAAACATAATTCAATTCAGGGCTAGGCTTAGATGTCTTCTGGGCATGAAGAGATTTGAGATGGATGACACACTTAACCCTTCCCTTAGGGTCAACCTGGCCTTGTCCTACAGCTTCATTGGTTAGACTGTAACCTGAAAACCTACCAAACTGCCCTCCTTTCCTAAGAAGGGCCAACTCCAATTTTCCACCATCTCTCTTACCTTTAGCACTATTTTATTATTTGCTCCCAAGGCAAACTCTATTCCATGCTCTCTGGAAAGGGAGAATTTTTCCCACTGCCTAAAGCTATACTTCAAAATCATCTAATGAAATTGAATGGAATAATCAGAATAAACAAGAATTTCTTCACATAACTACACAAAGGTTATCAATTTCATACTTTCAAACAGAAAATGAATTCATGAAGGACAAAGCTATAGGAGTAATGATACTTCTCAATACAATTCCTAAATTACATGAACCAGAGGATGCTATTGTGCTCACCTCTACTTCTGAGCTCCTACTATTATGTGGATGGCCATCACAAAAGCTGAATGATCCCTTAACTCCAACAACTCCATTCTTGCTCCAACGAGGATCATGATATATTCCTCCAATAGTTTAGAGAGTACAGTGCATATTTTCCATGCAAATATCTCAAATTTAGTTCTTAGCACTATCAAGTAATGTAGGCTTCGAAAAGATTTTTACAAGATGTCTGCTTCCGAGAGCTGAACTCGATGAATCATGGGATAAAGTGGTTTTCCCATAGCTTCATAAAGATGAAAAGGTAATGAAAGTGGGATAAATCAAGAGCAGAAATGAGTATGATCTTTCAGCGTTGGGGAGCAGGGAGGGAGGGAGGAGCAGCTGTGGAGGTCATTTTGTGTCCTTTGAAGACTATAGGCATAATTTTTAGTGCTAAAATCAAAAGGGTTATGAACCCCACTGGGAAATGACCTCTTTCAAAAGGAGATTTCTTTAAGCATGGCTTGCTGAACATTACATAGGTCTTGGAAATGGCCAGAAACCTCTTTTGATACATTTTTACCTCTTTGTCCCCTCTTCTTTTGCTGTAATTGTGTTTTTTCTACTCTGTAAGTCTACCATTACTTTTTGTTTATTTCCTTTCTAATACTTCCCTGAGCATATGCTATAATTTTCCTCTTTTCTTTATCTCCGTGTTCGTACAAGCTGCCTTGAATAAAGAAGTCATTATCAGCAAGCCCACAATGAGACCAGACATCCACTTTCAAGATGTTGTATAGATGATATATTGATCAGTCCTCAATGAGTAATCGTGTTCTAATGAAAAGAGTTTAGAAGAGCTAATGTTTCTGCTCATGCAAACCACAAACGAAGCTTTCACTGGTACAAAAGATCTGGTAGTGTGAATTATAATTACTCTATATAACAGTAAAAGTCAGGAATGGTATTATTTATTTACTGCAGCCAGTGCTGGTGGATGGCCTTTGTGCTGATTTTTTTTTTAAACAAACTAGTTTTCAGATTGTTTCCTTGCTTTTGGTTTTTCCATGCTGAGAATTAACTTTGAAACTGCCATCACTCCCAGCAGGACATTGGAATTACAAACAATGAGGAGCAGTCGTCATCCTACGCACTCATAGTCTCCTTCACAATGTCAATTCAGCAGAAAGTCTGACGTGATGTCATCCTGTTGTGTGCTGCCTCATTTTTACCAGATCTCAGTGATGCGTAAAGGTAAGATAAGTCACAGTGTAGCATCACCCAGGGCATTAACCCAAATCTTGTGAGAAACAACTGGGAGGAAAGCAAAGAAAAAAGGATAACTAAATGACATGTTCTACTCCATTACTAATTAACTTTTCCTATGCTGATTTTTCTACATGTGATCATTGATTATGTGCAACCAAAAATGAAACTAAACATATGTCATTTTCCACTGCAAAATTATACAGAAATCATGAAACTAACACCTGCTTAGTTTATCAAGGCTTACATTTGACAAGAGATACATACAGTAGGCTTAGGTTTCTTGTCTTGGCTTTGGAAATGTAACTCCAGGCCAATTTGCTTAATTCCTCCAATAAAAATACAAATATCTGGGATGCAATAACTCTGACAACTGTTAAAGGACAGAAAAAAGTTAAACAGTTAACTATGGCTCTTTGCTGACCTCTAGTAATCACCTGGAATTCTGCAGCCTAAATCTCCCTGAGATTTAGATAAATGGGATGAGACGAATATCATAGCCCAAACTATTTTCAGTTTACAACCAATATTTCTTTGCATACTTTGGGGTAGAGGCTTTCTGATTCTCTTTCAGACAGCAGTGAACTAGCAAGGAAGCTCATCTTTCATTGATAACATAAAAGTTGCAATATTATATAATTATATAATATCTCTTGAAAGTTTATCAACTTTCTGGGAATCGACTATTACACCAATTTGTTATTAGATTTTTGTCCTACCCACTTGTCTCTATAAACTATTCATGTTTCAAATGCATATTTTCCCATATTTTGAGGATATTTCTTTGTTGCTTTTAGATATGCATTGGTTTTGTATCTGTGGGTTGCATGCATTCATCAGACTTCTCCAATCTGGTCCCCAAGTTATAGTTTTGACAACATTTTTCAAACTTTCTCTGTTCTATACTGTCAGATGAGCATATTCAATGACTAAAGTGGCCTTGCAGGAAACCTCTTCTTGACTTTAATGCTAAGTTTGTCTAATAAAATGATTTATTTATTTATTTATTGTTTAACAATATACTTCCCTAACCCTTATCCGACTTTTAACTGCAAACAAAACATACACAAAATTACAAAAGGAAAATTCAAGACCACTAAAAGCATTTTTGAGCACCTACACTCAAAAAGATCACAAATAAATTGGAATATTATAGATACTACCTCCTTGCAAAATGCAAGAAGATCTGGGAGCACACATACCTCCCGAGGATGTCAGCCTTATAAAGTAGACCAGACTAAGAAATCAATGCCAGGTAAGTCTAAAACTTCTTTTATTGGAACAGCTAGAGTAACAGAATCTTGTTAGTCTGAATGTGCTTCCTCCCTCCCCCATCTCTTCTTTATTTTTGTGTGAATTAGGGAGGGATCTGTCTAATATGTTTACTCAAATTAGTTTTCTGGAATGGGCATAGCCTGCACTGATCTGATCATTGTCTTTGTATTGGCTCTTCTCCCTGTCCTTCAAGGCCATTCCCTAGACTTCTACAGGGAAAAACTGTTCCATAGACGGGAGGTTATTATTCAGGAGCCTTCACACCAACTCATAATTCACATACCTTCCCAAAACAGTGGAATTCTCAACAGGCTTTTTCTAGCTAGATGAACCAGATAGATATATGGAATTCTGGCAAGATGTTACCTGATAGAGCAGTCTTATTCAGTCAGTAGCAATCATTTCTTCATTGTTCTCATCGTTATTATTCATATGTTGTTGATTTAAATGTTATAAATTAAGGTATACATGATAACTGTGGCCTAGTCACTGAGGTGAGCAATGCTTTTGATAGGAGGCAACAAAAACAAATTAAAAAGGAAGGTATTAAATATATATTTTGGATATTACGGATATCAGTATAGGGCAAGTGTTTTTGTCAAATCATCTCCTCATGAGATTGCAAAGACTACACCTTTTTTCTAAATTAATTTTTAATAATGTGTAATAATCTGAGTGGCACAAGTCTGAGCAGATTAGAATTCTTTTTTGATGGAAAAAGAAATATTTGTGCAGAGTTTTTATGAGCAAAGTTGACCTGAGGCTTCACAAAGCTGATTGAGAAAATACAGTCAATGCAGTTCTTTAACCCCTTCCTTGCTTTATTTTCTTCATGTTTCAGAATTCTAGTCATATGTGTACAGTAGCTATTTAAGAAGAATATAGACACAAAGACAATAATTAATTGTTTCGTATGCGACTCTAAGAAATTAGTCTATGACTAGTAATTCTGTATGAATATTTTTGGACTAATTTTGTATGTTTTCCCCACAGGATAAAGCAGAGATATCCTCTAGTTCAGTGGCCCAGTTTGGATAGACTCTTGCTACAGGCTATTCCTAGAAAAATAAGTTTTTGTAAAAAAGTAATCTATAAATGGGATGTATTGGTTATTTCCTGTGTTATTGCTGTGACATCTCCTTCCTAATTCTAGAAGAAATTAGCATTATCCTTTTAAAAATTAAATGAATACAAAAGGAGATATTCATTAACAGAATATATAATTCATCACATTAACAATCATTTTAAGAATTAGCAACTTACCAAAGAACTTACCTTTTATTTATGCAAGGGCATCTGATTGTTAGGCAGATTGAGAAGTTATCATGACCATGAGGAACTTGAAGCTACTTCTGTTTAAAAGTTGTGGCTTGCAGTCTCTGGTTTAAGGACCTGTAGTCTTATATTAGGGCTATTTCATTACTTAAAATAGAGGATGATTGTCTGATTAGTGCTGAATAAAACACATTTGCCTCAGATCTAAGCAAGGAACAAAAGCTCATGAGCTGTTGTGAACCCTATATGCTTTAGAGCCCTCCTCACATACAGCTGAGATCAGAGATATTCAATTTCAGCCTCTTTAATTATCAAATAGAGTGACATCTCTGCATTGTCCCTGACTGCACAATATCAGAGTCAAAATAAGAAAACGCAGTCCCACAAGTCCCACAAAAAAATTCATTCTCTTTGGCAAGGCAATTCATGTAGCTACTGGGGAATGGATATACTGGAAAGGATGTCAACATGTTGGCAAAATGAGAAAGGCAGAATGTAACAAAATGGAACCTTTCTCTGAGCTATATATGCAATTGAATGACCACTAGAGCAGATAGTCAGACTTTACTAAGTCTTTTACTGGTTCTTGTTGCATATTTCCATTAACCTGCGACAACCCACCAGCCTGCAATCTCAGCAGATATTCATTTTGTAAGTGTTTCTGGTCGAATATCTTGGGCAGGGACAGGAATTGGCCTCAAAACTTTCCCTGGTTTTCTGCTGTTAATGCTACTGTTAATGATTTAATTGTTTTCCTGTTACTTAAGGAGGATTGTATAAAGCCTTTGCTGCATAAAAAGTAAAATGACCAAGGGGACTGAACCTGAGCAGGTAATACTATTAAATCTCAAAGACAAGTTCAAGCAGGAAAGTTGTAACATTAGCAGCAATGACTTCCTCAAACAGTACCTCTGAAGTTAGACTTAATCTCAACATCCGCAATATATTTTAATTAAAATAATTAAATATCTAGAATAATTGAAGACTAAATAACTAAAGAAACTATTCCCCAAAGAAAATAAAAGTTATGCAAACTCTAACATTATTAGTAATTGATGCTTATTTGCAATTTGTAGATTTTTGCAAATCAACCTTATACAGACAGCTACTCAATTGTCCTTTAAATACCCTTATACTTGCCTGCGTAATGTTCACTAATTTTATTTTGTATATCTGTATTAATGGAAAATTGGATCAGTTGAGAACATACTAAGAATTAATAAGGTATAGAGCAGAAACTTCAGTTTAAACATTAGCATTCTAATCCGGCTGATGAATTTGTATTTGATTTTTGGTGATTCTGTGAACAAGCTCTCCATATTTTCTGATCTCGTACAATGTATTTCCGTTGTTTTATGCTCCAGCTGATGTTGGTTTGGTGCTCTCTAGCCACCATGAATTTTTGCAACCATGTTTCCTTTTACAGCTTTTCTCATTAAAGGTGTTCTCAAGTTTGACAGGAACTCATGTCCAAGTCCATTTTAAAGGCTATAGGCAGTCAGCAAGTTAGCAAAAAGACTAAACAAACACATATAGACCAACAGGAAGCAAGAATGTTGGGGGTGTATGAAAGTATGAGTACCAACCCTTACCCCTAACTATCCTTGAGTGCTTTCATTTAAAAAAAAAAAAAGCAATTCAAATAGCTCAGCCACAGATTGGGATAAGGAATACATCACCACACCTCTCCCGTAATATACTTTCATGGAAGGAGGAGGAAGAGGAAGAAGAGGAAGAGGGAGGAGGAGGAGGAGCACTGAAGTTAGACTACCATGAAGGTTTACTCGGTACTAGAGAAATCAAAAGGGACATGGCAAGGAAAAGTATTACATGGCCAGTATATTTTTAGAAATAGCGGGCAAACCAGATAACAAGGCTTGCAGTGGCTAAGAGCAGGAAAATTAAAGAAAGAGACAGAGCTGAAAATTCTGGCTGCACAAGAGCAAGCCAAATACTGAAAGAGGACTGGATAGAGGATTCTTAGCTGATCCTCTCCCACAGCATTTAAAAAAAAAAGGATTGGCAGAAATCTAGGGACCCAGAAAAGAAAGATGAGATGGTGGTGAATATTGCCACTCTAGTTATAAGCAGAATGATAAGTAAATCTATCTTAATGTACAGCCAACACCTTCCCCCATTTTATGCTAGTCTCAGAAAAAATCTGCAGCAGTACGTAGACCTTTATTTAGGACTTCAAAGGCAAACGACTTGTAATACTCATACCCATCCTCAGAAAAGTCACACTTGCCAAAATATAACAATGATTTGGGGAAAATCTTATAAGAATAAAGAAAAGAAAAATCTTATAAGAATAAAGAAAAGAAAAAATAAAAGTCCAGCTTCTCTTTTTTGTGTGTCATTGTTCTGTAGCATGACTTCTGATTGGATGGATTATGTATTTATTCAGGTAGGTTTATATGCTGCTCCAGTCATGACTGACTTTAAGTGGCTTACTGAGCTCCAAATAATAATAGGATTAAAAGCAATATTCAGCAACAAAAAAATAAAGTACCCAGATGCTGAGGAATAGCCATAAAACATATAAACATTCACCCTCTAGGGCGAACCATTTGGATAAAGGTAAATCTTTTTTTTAGCAATGTTGCAAGTTGGTTAACATGTTTTTTCTCTTACTTTCCTCAAAATGGTTGCCTAAATAATACAATTCCATTAAAAACTATATCATACTCAAGTGAAAAAGTAACATGCAGCTTTCTCTGAGACAAAATTGTTCCTTTTCTTCAATGCATTGGAAATAATTAGAATAACTCACTCTCTAAGTCCAGATTCTTCTGTGAATAAAATGGGAAAAGAGAAAAATAAGAGAGAGATACAATGCAAACCAATATAAACCAATATAAACCTTGTAAACCAAGGCTTGGTATGGCTAAGACGCTAAACAAGCAAATTATTCTACATTTTATCTCTTTTTTCTTTGATTACAGATTTTGCCAAAATATGAAAACAATGAGTAATCCCCATGAACAAAAAATAATAATTCAGGAAATGTTTGTGCACAACAACTAAAAAGAACAATATCCTCTATATCAGGGGTCTCCAACCTTTGCAACTTTAAGTCTGAAGGACTTCAGCTCCCAGAATCCTCCAGCCAGCAAAGCTGGAAGTCTGGGAGCTGAAGTCCTTCAGACTTGAAGTTGCAAAGGTTGGAGACCCCTGCTCTATATATGGTATTCTTTTACTGTTCATTAAATGCACAAAACAGTATTGTTTTGCGTTGAATGTAATACAGATCCCTATCTAATCTTCATTGCAGTTTCATACCACTTCCAATTTTTTTTAAAAACCTTCTGATGGAAATTATTTTTATGTTTTTGCTCAATTTATTAAGAATTGAGAATTCAGGTAATGTGTATATACTCTATGCATGCAAGAATTTGACCTAGGTGTTCTAAGGAAATTCCAGTGTTTACTGTATGATTGGAATTAATAGTGCTGCTTATTAAAAGAGAGAGAGAAATAAGAACATGAATGGGAAGGGCGCCCATATTTGTAATAAAGCAGGGATGTCCAAACTTGGGAACTTTAAGACTTGTGGACTTCAACTCCCAGAATTCCCCAGCCAGCATAGCTGGCTGGGGAATTCTGGGAGTTGAAGTCCACAAGTCTTAAAGTTCCCAAGTTTGGACATCAATGTAATAAAGGAAATGTTGTCCTGAAATTTAAATTTATGTAGAAGGCTATGTTGTTTTAAAATTCAGAATATTCTTTGGTTTAACTTGTTCTTAAATAATAAAATTGTAGCCAGGAAGAAAAAAAAAGAGGCATGAAAGCCCCATGAATGGGAGTATAGGATTATACTGTTTAAGGATTATATTGGTTTCAGAACCATTTAAAGCATACAGCATATTGACAAAAGTCTAGATTTGATCTTGTCAAGCACAGCCAATCAGCCTTTTTCATGGCCTGCTGGGTGATTAAGATCACTCTTGTTCCCTTGGTGCACTAGTTTCAGCTTGATAGGCCTGCTTAATGATGATGCTACCTCAGGCCTTGTTGCACAGGCCTAAGGTAGCATCACCATTTTGAAAGTAAAAAGTAAAGCTCTTCAGCTTTCACTTACAAACGAGTGGTTGGATCTGTTTCTACTCCTAAATAGAATGGTTGGGGAAGCATTTTCCCCAAAGAGTTACATCTAATTTCTAGCTGTACAATGGGGAATATGTACTATTTTTCATAAGCCCCTTCCCACTCTGGACCTTCTTCAGTTCTTTTAAAATCAGGACTGACTGAGGTTCACCTCCTTAAATGTGTATTATAGTCATGAGTGGTCTCAGTCTTTGGGGGTTAAGTTAGGGCAGGAGGAGCCAGATCAGGTCTAATTGTTGGAATATATGCTTAGTTCAAGTTAAACAATGGCTCCCAGGAGGAGAAGGGAATCAGCAAGAGAGATGCTGACTAGTGAAAAGAGTGTTGTTTGGGGCACAGTTTCCTGAATAGACTTGTTAAAGACCATGGCTGATGTATGCTAAGCAGGCTCAGTTGGGGAGAGAAAGGCCAACTGAGTCGGCACATCACTCTCTGAGCTAAGGCATCCACTTTGATGGCTCCTTTGGAGGTAGGACAGAAAGCCAAACCTCCACTCACTCCATACTTTTCCTCTCTCTCTCCCTTTCTCCCTCCCTCCCTCTCTCTTTCTCTCTCTCTTATTTCTGCCATGTAAAGATAATCAGGTTTATGTAAAGTATGTGTGCTCTTTTGACAGTCTGCGCTATCTCATTAATTCAATCACACCAAACCCCATTGTTCTCCAAGTGTTTGAAATGCGGATAGGGATGGAGGCTTTTTCAATTGTGTCAATCAATGTTAACATTTTTCTCGCAGTTGCCATGGTCGGGGCCAGAGTTCATGAAAACACAGAAGAAGAGCCAACAAAACAAGAATAAAGACTTATTTGAGATACTCTTTTTAAAGGACATCTACCATGCACAAAACATGAGAAGTAAATGTAGACAAGTTTGGAGACTATGGCACACTGTGAGGAAAAAGGGGAGGAAAAAGAATTTGAAAATCAAATAGGCCTATAAAAACTTGACCCAAGAGTTTCTGGGAAAAACCCAATGAATTGCTCCCTGGTTGAACAATGTTCTTTCTTTCGTGCGTTCTTCAAGAGGACAATGCTCGATATATTATAACACATGCCACCAATGTCTTTACACTGTTGTAAGCCAGCTCAAGCCAACTGAATGCTGATTGGGGACAACAAGAGATTGTGAAGGAGTAATTCTTTCTTTCTCTGGTTGTGCTACAAACAAGCACTGGGAAAATTATTCATGCATATAAGGCCAACAAACAGAGATGGGAGATTTGAGATGTCGTGCAGGGAGATCATGTGAATACGGTTTCCTTAAAGGAAAAAGACAAAAAAAGTACACCATTCACTGATAGAAACCCTGCAACATTGTCAATTCATTTTTGTGTACAGCGTCAAACTATTATAATCACTAAAGGATTTTTTCATACTGCATACATAAATAAATTTACCTGATTATAGCAAAGAGACTTGGTGAATTCTGAGTTTTATGCAGGCTTTCCATGAAAATATTTTATTGAAAACACCTCTTCTTCAGAGTGTATTCAAAATTATTTTATTAAGATATGTTTTTAAATGAGGCATGAAAGAAGGAAGGAAGGAAGGAAGGAAGGAAGGAAGGAAAGAAAGAAAGAAAGAAAGAAAGAAAGAAAGAAAGAAAGAAAGAAAGAAAGAAAGAAAGAAAGAAAGAAAGAAAGAAAGAAAGAAAGAAAGAAAGAAAGAAAGAAAGAAAGAAGTTTCTATCTGGATATACAATATAGAGGAGTTACTATTTATTAACAGATTTATTTCACTGAATTGTATTCTATTTTGCTTTGAAAATCTAAATGTATACTGCTTTTAATTATCCATCCCTTCAACCTTCATTGATAATGCCATTGAATGTTCAATAATTTGTTATATTTCACTTCCAACTAAAGTTCTCTAATTGTAATGAGTGTTGTAATAATGTGCTAAACTTGTGGTTGTTGAAGCTGAACTTCATGGGAATACTATGTCACTGGTTTGCATTGGTTTTGTGAATTCAGAATTATTAAACTTTTATCTATATTATTGTCTTTCACATAACCTTACAAAGTACAACTGAATTCCTGATTTAAGAGGCAAAAAATGTTTATATGTATAATCTTTGGCCTTTGTAAAGCTAGTTTATAGCAGTGGTAATTATAGTTTAAGATAATGTTTCTAAAACTTTAGGATGTGTGGACTTTAACTGCCAGAATTCCCCAGCCAGTCTTGCTTTTAACCAGTTCCAAGGTGACCTATAGTGTAGATTTGAGTGTCACCTATCGTACTCCTGGTCAGCTCTCCATAGAAAATAATGTAACAGTAGAATATTTGGAGGCGGCACAGTTGTATTAATGTTCTTTGCCCTAATCCCATGATGGCAAACCTATGGCACATGTGCCACAGGTGGCACGCAGAGCCATTTGTTAGGGCACGCAAGGCTGTCAGTTCCAGCATGCATGTGTGTGCTGGTCAGCTGACTTTGACCTTCTCTAAAGGCTGTGTTTTGTGTGAAAAAACAAGCCAGAAGTTCCAGTTTGCTCACGGGGCTGTTTTTCACACTCTGGAGCTTTCAGGGAGCCTCCTGAAGGCTCTGGAGTGTACAAAATGGCCCTATGGACAAACCAGAAGTCCATTCTTGGACTTCTGGTTTGCCCATAGGGCCGGTTTTTTTACCCTGAAGCCTCTGGGAGGTAGTTTTTACCCTCCCCAGGTTCCTAGAAAGCCTTTGGAATCCGGGGAGGGTGAAAAATGGGTCCATCGCACTCCAAAGATGGGGGGAGGGTGGGGTTTGCGCACACATGCATGCGGGGGGTCACACATATAGAATTATGAGTGTGGGCACACTCATGCATGACTCCCCCTGCGCTCCCCCCACTTTTGGCACGCGATGGGATAAAGGTTAGCCTTCACTGCCCTAATCCCTAATTTTATATGCAGAAATATCCTGATCCCTTCATTGGCAACACCAGCTTTTGAAATTGTCACATACCCATTGAAAGGGGGAACTTATTTTACTATAATAGTAGTACAATGCCAATTTCAATGTTTGCCTTTGTGTGGCAATACAATTCCATGAATGAAAATTATATGCAACTTTTTGCTTGAAAGATAATCAACCAATTAAACAACCCGAGCTTTCCCTCCATATGTATTATAGAACCATGGATCCTTTGAGGAAAAATAGCAGCTGTCAGCAAGCTTTTTGGGCTCCTTATTAAGTCCTTAAGTTGCTCTTCAGTGGCAACTGCGTATGCATAGAGAAAAGATAGAAGGAAAGAAAGACTTTTCCAGCCCTCACTAGTAGTCTTTCTTCCATAGCATCCATTGGCGTTACTGCTGCTTGAAGAAGTGATCATTTTCTTCATGATCATGTGCAGACTTCAACATTGGAGTGCAAAATAATTGTACTCCAATTATTTAGAAAGACAAGAAGTGGTGACAAACAACCCTTTTGAAACTGATAGAGATTAGGCTAGAGAGGCCAGATTCAGCGCAAGCAAAAGTAGGATTTCCTGGCAACTGTACAACTCTGCAGGGTCTATGACAACTCGGCCACAGCCAATTTGCCGTGGCCAAATCATTGTGGTCAACTCATAATGGGAAAACTTGCTGCGGGACTAATATTGAAGAAATAGTGGAAATGTGAATGACAAAGATTAAAATATTTTTAACTATCTTAAATAATTAAGTTGAATTATTGAATTGTCTTATCATGAGTTGTCCTGTGACGAATTAGCAGTGGCAAGTTGTCCTATTCTAGATTCTGCAGTGGAAGAAAAGTCTACATTGCTCCCCAAAGAATTGTGTTTCACTGCCTAAGTTCAGAAGTTATGGTAAATCAGAATGAAAGAACAGGGGTGCAACAAGGAAAAAGATTGGAAGGCAATGATTTATGATTAGCCTTGTCTCAGGAATGACAGGTTCAAGAATGGGAATAAAAAGAAACCAATTGCTAATCTGGAAGAATTCTGGTTCACTCAGAATACAGCTATCCAGCCAGTTTGTAAAGCTTTGCTTTATCCCTGTGCTGTAAAAAAAGGCCCCAAATGTTATTGATAGTAAATGTAAATAAGAGGGTTATTTTCAACTGAACATTTGTCTTCAACCAAAGGGATTCCTTTCCTTCCTGACCTCCTGAGATTTGCTGTTTACAGAATTTATTTCCTATTAATGCCTTTGAATTTATTTATTTTTTACTGCCTAAGAGACGGGGAGAGAGCATGGAACCCAGAGGCACAAATTCTAAAAATAGCTCAATGTGTCCCAGATAGAGGTATTCCTATAGCAGGAACAGTACTGAGTTATTGATTTGCATGGATGTGCAGAGCGAAAGTGGAGATAAATTTGGATTAGCAAGCAAAACTGAGCCCTGTTGTTAACTGGCACTTGATTCCATTAGACTGTGTCGGATTGTTAAAAATGCTAACATTATGTGTGACTATTCATTTTCATCACCTGCTCTTGATTAATCCAGCCCTAAATGGCATCTGCAGACCCTGCAATCTCATACTACTTAATTAAATTAGCAACACATTTGTCTCCCCCGTTTTCCTATCAAAGAGTTGCGCTCAGGAGAAATAAAACCTTTGTTCACTGCAATGCCGTATAATTTACACTCTCCTCCTCCCCCCCCCCCCCCTTCTTCTTCCAGCTCCTGGCTCAGATGCTAAATTGTAACTGGTAATAGGAAGCTATTAGCTCTAGTGAAGCGTGTCAAAGGAGTTAGGAGTCAGAGGAATCCAGGTCTGGAAAAAAAGGGAGGCCCTGGCGCTTATGGAACAACAGGGTCAGAATTCGAGATTTGGGATTACATTGTACTGAGATGCATTCATTTGCTGAATAAAACCAAGATGACCTTTATGCGGTTGGAGGTGGGGTGAAATGTAAAAAGAGAGATGGCTCAGGAGGTGCAAGGAAGAAAAACAGAGAATATTGACTCGGATGGGGTAGGGTAGGATAGAGGAGAATACCTCTCCTCCCAAAAAGAAAGAGCAGGTTGAATCATCAGATCAGTTTCCTTGCAATGAAAGGTATGTAGAGATGGAAGGAAAGGGGAAAACTTAAGGAGAGATATAAACTAAGCTTATAAAAATGATAAATGTTGTAGAGAACCATTCCTTTCCCCCTTCGTTTGTGATACAAGAATTCGAACTCCTGATAAAATTGAGTAGAAGCAAGGTTGAGGGACAAAGTTAATATTTTACCGAATGTAATTAAATGATAGAATATATTAGTACAATGTGTAATGACAAAATATCAGTCACTCTTTGAGTTGACTTTTTTTAAAAGCAACCACTGAGGAGCAACATGGAGCACGGCTGTACCAAGAGCTATTACTACCCAGCCAGGTTTGATAACACATGAGAACCAGACATCATTTTGGCATCTACAGCAGCTTTCCAGTGCCAATGTCAACTGTCCAGATGCCTCTAGGAAGATGCTGGAGCATCCCTCATTGTTATCAGGTTTGCTACACAGATTTGTCATATTCATGATACTGAAGTGCCATCACCCAGAAGTGCTTCATCTGCTCAGAATTAAAAGATGAAGCTGTATGTGCATTGCCAATAACGAGGAAGCCAGGAGGTCAAAATCAAATGCACAGAAATTCTCGAGTATTCATCTCCCAAGAGGAGGGGTACCTATAGTTCTCTTCAAGTTGTTGAGTTACAGGTCAAGACATCAGTTACTAACGTCCTCTTATAAGAAGATGGAAATATTTTGGTGGAAAAAATAAACATATTAAGATAGAGACATTCTAGACAGAATTCACAGAATGCAGAGATCTGGATGATGATGGGAGAGAAAATGAACCCCTATTTCTTTTAATCTCAATTAATAAAGTATTATTGGGTTTTTTTTCTTTCAGATTCTAAACAGAGTGGTACAAAGTTATTTGAAGAGCTGCCTGATTTCAGCAAAATAAAATTTATTTATGGAATAAAATTGCTCCTGGAGATCTCTACTTCTTAAGAAGCCCTTCCTCCCACCTTTTTTTCTTTTTCTTTTTTTCTTTCTTTTTTAATCATTTATCTGACTGACCTAGGCATATACTTGAATGCTGAAAATGTTTGCAGCTATTATAGCTGCTGTTTAGGTTTCAGTGTTGCGTTTTCATTTTTGCTTTCTTTCAACATCAGTAGAAAAGAGATCTTGAATTAGGAGTCCTGCTAGGACAAAGTAAAGATGGTGATGCCCTACGTGTGTAATACCCGAAACATCTTCATTTTCCAACAAGAATATTGATCATGATTGATAATGCTAACGCTGATGTGCCCTATGCTGCAATGCCTCTATTTATTTTACCACTGTACCAGCAAATAGAGTTTTGTAGCCACATTGACTCGTCTAGGCCCATCAACCACTGTATGCATCCCACTGGATGGAACATTATTGGTGAATAATAAATTAATATCATCCATGAAATGCCCTGCCACATATGTGAAGTCATATGATTGCCATTTGCGACCTCCTGCTGGATTTCCCCTTGCCTTTGCTTGCTGAAACTTGGAGGTGAAGGTTGCAAATGGTAACATACCTAACAATTGCATGAGCTTCACTTAATGGTAGCTACTGGAACTGTAGCAACTGCCCGTATAAATTGGCACAGTCATATGCCATTGCACTTTATGACTATGTCACTTAGCAACAGAGTTATTGATTCCAGTTACCGTCGTTAAGTAAAGGCTACCTGTAGAATAATATTTACAATAGTTCTACGAGGAATGCAGAATTGCAAACTAAATAGGGATGTCTGGGGTTGAAACACCAGCAACAGGCCAATGCTCAAGATTCTTTCACTTAGCACCCCAAGTGCCCACCACCACCTGCCCTTCCTCCCCCTCCATTCCCAAAGCAAAAAGATGACTTCTTCATATAACAGGAAGACATTTAAAGAAGTGGCCTCTTCAAGTGGCACTTTTGCTTTGCCGAAAGCCAGGCTGATGCAGGGAGAAGGTTGTGGTTTCATTTAAATGTCTTCATATCAAGAATGACATGCACAATCAATCTTCCTTGTGACACCTGGAGGACAGAAAATTATTGATGCTTAGTAGCCACAGAATCATAAACAAGGAAATTGAAGGTGATACTTAATTGACAATGCCTTGTCTGTTACAATATGAAACCTCTTCCCCTTCTCTGACGGAAAAGGGGGAAGGAGCCTGAAGTTCATGCACACTGGCACAGAGAAATATTGAATAACTAATCAATCTAAACATCAGATGGGATTTTCATGCAGCTCATCATTTCTGCAAGGGTTCCAATATAGCCATTCTCCATTGCTCATAGAAGGGGTTTCCCCCCCCTTCCTGTGAAATTTATTCTATGAAGATGGGAAACATATAGAGAAGCTCTAAAGGGCATAATTAATCCTGACATCTATTCCTCCAATCTTATGTCTGAAATTCTAACATTTATTTAACCCTAGTATATATTTTAAGGGGCATTTTTAAGGGGCAATTCAGACAAAGGTATTATTATGCAAGATCCACTGAAGAGAACAAGTAGAAATTACACAATCCAACATGCCTGGACCGCTTTGTGAACATCTTCCTTAAGGTTAAAGAAAAACTCTAACCTACTGTTTTTCTTCTTCAATGTTTGCAGATAGTTTTGAAAGTATGGGAACATATTAATTTAATTGTTTTTGTTTCTTGTGAGTCTCTGACTAGCTAGTATTAATCATGGACTGGCATTGAAAATACTTCTTACAATCTGAGGGTTTTTCTTCATGGCTGAGTTAAAATATGTGAGTCTTTGACCAACAGAAAACTATGCTAGCATAAAACTTGCTGACTGTACTGGCAATCTCTAGCCTACTGTGGGTTCGGTGCATAATGTTCCTTGTACACTTATTTACAGGATTCCTGTTTCCCTTGCCTCCCATCAAACTTAATCACCCACATCCTTAAAGGGAGTCTGGACTGACTTAGGGAGCACATGAGTTTTGCATAAAAGGCTAGAGTGGTAGGTTTAGTCTCCTATGAAAACTTGCAAATGTTGGGTGAAAATGTTTCATTTGGGTCTGTTGAAAGACCCAATCTGGCTATTATTTCCCTTTTGTCATGGATTTAGCACTGTTCCAGGAAACTATATTAGAAGAACACTAAATCCATCTTCCAGAGAAGCCTCTGCTACAGTTACAAGATCAAGAAAGCTAGTGCCATGGACCAGCAGAAAGAGAAAGTGATTGTTTCCCAGCCCCTCCCTTTCAGCCATTATTTCTGGTTACCTGCTGTTTAGATGAATGTGTCTTTGAATCAAGGATCAGCTTGAAGAAGATCAAGATCAGAGAGGGAAAGGCAATGCCATAGCAGCCTAAAAAAACCAAAAATGGTAAGCATTACTGACTGTACTATGGATTCATCTCTCTTCCCAAAACAAGCTAGTTCTGAAAGGATGGGAAATGATAAATGACTTCTTACTTCTAAAACTAGGAAAGCTATAATGTTTCAGAAACACCCTTCTGATTTTGGAAGGTCAAAATTCCTAATATTGTTTCAAAAGATGAATAGGAAAGAATCAAAGTCTAGATTAAGTTTTTTTCTTTTCTTTTTACATTGAGCAAAGAGTATACCTGTATTGTAATTTCAGACATGTTACTGAAAGAGTGGTTGTTAAGTGAGGACCACTTGTATACAAATCCATATCTACACCTGGATTATCACAAATTAGACTTTCAAATTCAGAGGTTAAGACACCCTATTATTATTTTTGCTGATCTACAGAAATTACTAAGCAATATGCAATTTAATTTTGATGTGCCTTTTTCCAATTCTCAAATTACGCCATTCATTACCTGAACATAAAATAACTACTACATCAGAAATAATCTGTGGTTGTTGGAGCTGGATTCCCTTAGCTTTCAACATACCAACTATACTATGACATGTTTCATCTTGGATAGCCCCACAAATTCTCTTTATAATTAATATGTTTATAAATCTATGTCTCACATTACTGGCTGATGATAGAGTACGCACCAGAATATGAAATTTTATGAGTTTGAGAATAACCTTCGTTACAAGGATTTTCATAGGCTCATAAACCATCAGGATGCTGTATCATGCCGATCTTATCTATTGTATAATAAATCAAAAGGCTTCCCATCAGTTGGGATGTCCTATGTGGGCGCTTTCAGCGATGTTTCATTTCTTCTATCATTGGATTCATTAGCGAATTAAGAGACAGTGATTGATTCCTAACTGGAATCCATCAACCAGGGTTATATTTTTTTATAATATTCTCATCAATTAAAATATATTGTTATCTCTTGACTTTATGGCATTTGCAGGAAGGAACTCTATGCACTGAAATGAACACAAACAGTAAAAGAAAATCGAAGCTAAACAATTAAGATTTCCAAAACCGTTGTAAAAACGGTTTCCCAATGAAGGTAAATTTTAAAAGTATATAGTAGATATATTAGAATATAAAAAACGGCCTTTAAAAATGTACATGATAGGCATTGCATTTTGGAAAATATGCTTCCTGGAATATTATCTCACAGAAGGTTGCTCCAATCAAAGACCTTTCAGCACAATAGAAAGCAAAATCAACAATCTCCAGAATCCACCTCACTTATTGATAACTCCTATCCACACAAAACGCTGGCTTTTTAAAATGTATAATAATACATTATTATAGACTGGAAATTAAATTAAGGCCACACTTCTACACCTGCTACTTAGGAAGTTAATTCCAACAAAATCAACAGATACCCTGCAGAGAAGGCATGCTCAGAATGGGGATACTAATAGGAAACAGAATGCTGTCCAGCAATCTCGGTGGGCGGGGGACAAACCTTGACTTCCTCCAGAGTATTAGTGTATGTCGACCACAGGGTTAGAAAGTTCCATTAATATGACATCTGGCTTCCGGGGATGCCAATATCTTTCATGTAGTTATTTCACTCAATTATAAAAGCACCAACTGAACTAATATGACTCTGGGCAACATACAGCAGACAAATGTAAACATTGACAAAAAATATAACCCTATGTCATTCCAAAAGACAATATGTAAAATGCTGGATCAAATGGGTTAAATAAAAGGGGGTCACCTCTCAACTGGATCTAGCAAGTAGATTTTGGGGTCTGATGTATATTGGGGGGGGGGGGCAAGATCATGTAGGCAACAGAAATGGCCATCAGAAAGACATTCCTCCTAGATGCCATGGAATGGCAATGTTTAAATGAGCACACCTGAAGCAAGCCCTCCCTACGGCAATGTATGGGATAGGTAGACCTTCTTGGGAGAAGGTAGTCTTGCAGGTAAATAGGCCCAATGCCATGTAGGGCCTTAAAAAGATAACTAGCAATAGCACTTAGACCTATGTACTGCTTTACAGTCCTCTTTACGCAAGCAGAATCAGCATATTGTCCCAACAGTTTCAGTCCTCATTATACTGACCAAGGCTGCCTTAATGCATGGGCCTGATGGGCACCTGCCTGTGAGCCCCACAAGCATAGAGGCTCCATACTAATCTGTGTACGTTAACCCTTCAATGCAGCTTGTATCGTATAAATAAAGCAACTAAATTGCTTAACTGAATATTATTGTGTTTTTCTCTTTCTTTTCTTTTTTTGTATATAAGTTTTTATTTTTCAACATAAAAAAACAAGTAAAAACATTCAATCATTTTCAACTTTGTATAACATGTTGTTCGGTCATAAGTTTTTGTGCATCGGTCTTTACAATTACAAATGTAATTATTAATTTTCCATCCATTGTAACCCAATATATCATCATTATTAAGTTTAGATATATAAATATATATGTAGGGAATTAAGACTATTTTTTCTTCATTTCATACCACCTTATTCTCTTGGATAATTAATTATCTGTATGGTAACAAGTAGTATTTCAAAAACTAGTCTTTTTCTGTAGTTATTCAACAAGTAGGGAGAAAAGTTCTCCGTAAATTCCTGTTGTATAACATTGTTCTCAATTGTCATTAACAAATACAGTACTAATATACAATATATCACTTAATCAAACACCCATAATATTTTCTCTATATAAAATCAAAAGGTTAGCCAGATTTTCCATTATATATTTATCTCATTAATAACCTAATTAATATACAAAATATCTTTCTAAGGTGACATAGTCTCAGCATATTACAATATCCACCATTCATAACAATTGACTTTTATTTCTTAAAATTCTTTTATGTATTATATCTCCTGATTTCTTTTGTCTAGCCATTGATAAAACAAATTCCATACTTTATAAAATTGTTCATCCTCTTGTTCTCTAATTTCAAATGTCAGTTTACTCATTTCAGAACAATCCATAATCTTATGGATAATTTCCTCCTGAGAGGGTAATTTCTCATTTCTCCAATTTTTTGCAAATACAATTCTAGCTGCTGTTAAAACATTCACAATCAGATTTTTCAAATTTTTATCAAATGTTTCTAGTATGATTCCAAGTAGAAAAAGTTCAGGTTTGAGGTCTACATGCTTTTATGTCATTTTCTCCAACCATATGTGGATTATAGTCTGATATTGCTTGGCTTCAGAGCAAATCCACCACATATGGTAATAAGAGCCAGGCGTCTGGTGGCATTTCCAACATTTTTCAGATTTGTTCTTGGACATTCTTGCAATTCTATTATTGTGCTTTTCAAGCCTCGAGTATTGTTCAAATGTTTATCATGTTGATTAGTTGTTGCTGCACAGCATGTTTTTAATGTTTTGATTTTGTTGGAAGTGCCAATAAAATAAATATATGTTTAATTTTATTGACCATTTACATTTTTATTCCTGTAACTAGTTGTCGTAGATAGCACAGTACAGTGCTTTGCCCAGGGCCCATAATGCTGTTAAGATGGCGCTGATACCAACCCCAGAAGGATGGAAGGCTGAGTCAATCTTGAGTTGGTGAGGATCAAACTCCTGACAGTGAGCTGAATAAGCCTGCAATACTGCATTCTAACCTCTGTGCCATCATTGCTCTTTGTATAGCACTTTAAATCACACCTGGAAGCTTATTTGGAGCCAATGTACAATGTACAATGAACTACCAAGGTTATTGAAGGTTTAAATAATATTTTATACAATGAAGCTGCTTCTGAAAAATCAATGGCTCAATACCTAAAATAAATAGTTTCCAGACATCCTACTCCACCCCATCTCACCTCCCAAAGTAGTCCACTGTTCCCCATGTTAAACAAAACGTATCTTACCTTCATTTGCAACAAATCTTATGCTGGTTCTTTGTGTTTTTCTCCTACTACTGCCTACCTAAGTGGGATGGGAATTAGTTGAAAAAAATATTTCAACTAATCCTCATCCCACTTTTTTTTAAAATCAGGGAAATCACATTTGCACATCTAAAAAAGTCAGCCATTCATCTGAATTTCAAGTGACAAGGCAGACTGTCCACCTTTATTGGATTTGTTACATATATATTGGCTAGAATATGACAAATGGCACCAATCCCTTTAGAGAGTGCTCTGAGTCACTGTTGGTTCAACAGTTATAAGCTACTCAACAAGAATCTTGCAAATCAAGCAGGATTATTCCTGCTATTTTTAATTCAGAGAACAAAGGGATTCAAGACTCAAAGACACTTTTAAATGAATTTAGTAAGCACTGCAGCCATCTCAACAGATCAAACGGTTAAGAGGATGATGGACAAATTGTCTGATGGTATTTTAAAGAGCTCTAGAAATTCACCTGACAGCAACATGGAATTACAAAGGAAGTATTCCTCTCTTATGAAAAAGTATGATATTTATTTGGCATGAAATGTATTTCCCCTGCAGAAACCTGATTGTGTGTTAAACTGATCAAGATAGAAGGGAAGTTGAATATTTCTTGTGGTCCATTTCGCTTCCCAAAAGGTTACCCAAATTATTTATTTCATATCTCTGCACACCTGATTCAACTAGGAAAACAGACATATACAGTAGAAACAAATATCAATGTGTTCATTGTACGATTAGACTACAAATCAACATGCATGGCTTAAAAGTGGAAACAGAATGTTACTGCAAACATGATTATTGGGTAGATAAACTAAGTTTAGCTCCAACTGGGATTACAGGTTTTGTCCAACAAACTAGTACACAGAAAATTTAGGCCAGAAATTAATGATAATTATGAGTGGATGATTTTAGCTCAGACTAAGTTACTTGATGTCATTGCTGTAAGGATAAATCTAAATTACTATGTGCACAAACTAGACTTCTTAGGAAAAATAAAAAGATCCGGATCCGGATCCAAATAGATATGGATACATATATGGATACAGATACTGACACAGATACCTGTACTGATACCAAAACTGGTACAGATATATGGCATTGAGCCAAATGGGAAAACTCACCATGGCCAACGTGCTGTGCCACAATTCCCCATGGCACAATTCAACCACTACAAAAGTTAAATTAATTTTGGCAGATCATGGCCAATAATAATCAAATATAGAAACTGAATCCAGAAACACAAGAGTTGCAGTAATTTTGATGAAAACCTTGTCACCAGTGATAAAGGTAACCGAATGCAATGATTAATATAGGGTTGAATTGTCCCGCAATGAATTGTCTTGCAACGAGTTGGCCATGGTGTGTTATCCTAGACCCATGCTGAGTGCTGGTTGACCCCCTAGGGCCATGATGGCGAACCTATGGCACGGGTGCCACAGGTGGTATGCGAAGCAATTTATGAGGGCCCGCGAGCCGTTGCCCTGTCAGCTCCAGCGCACATGAGCATGCTGGCCAGTTGATTTTCGGCCTTGATTTTCAGCCATTTTTTGCCCTCATAAAGCCTCCAGAGGGAGAAAAATGGCCCAAAGGGCAACCTGGAAGTCCTTTCCTGAACTTCCAGTTTGTGTGTTGGGCCTTTTTTTGCCCTCCCCAGGCTCCTAGAAAGCCTCTGGAGCCTTGGGAGGGCAAAAAATGGACCTACTGGGCCCACCGGAAGTCAGAAAATGGACTGTTTCCTGGCCTCCCCAGGCTCCAAAAAAAGCCGTGTGTACATGCGCTGCACAGCAGGGGGTGTCACACATGCATTCTCAGGGGGTACGGCATGTGCGGCATTAAATTATGAGGGTGGGCAAATGAGTGTGCACAATAGCGCGAGTGTGTGTGCTTTAGGCACCCAAGGCAAAAAAGGTTCGCCATCACTGCCCTAGGGAATGCCTTTACATGCCATAGAGATGTTCTTGTTCTAATGGTCATTCCCTTCTTGACCATATCAACAGTATTATAGTCCAGCAGGTGGCTGTTGCACCAGTAAGAGAGAAAATGCAGGAAAAATGGCCATGTCTTATAATAATAATAATAATAATAATTTAATTTTATATCCCGCTCTCTCTCCCCAAGGGGACTCGAGGCGGGGCACAGGCAATTAAAAATACAAATAAGACCACAGACAAAATACAAAATACAAAATTAAAAATGGATTAAATTGATCCTGCGCTAAAACCCATAAACTAAACTAAAAATACCCCTAAAACCCCTAACCTAAAAAGAGACTACCCAAGGCCGGCCAGGCGAAAAAAGTGTGTCTTTAATTTTAAGCGGAAGGAGCGGAGGTCCGTGGTTGTCCTGATATCGGGGGGAAGGTCGTTCCAGAGGGCTGGGCCCACCACAGAAAAGGCCCTTCCCCTGGGCGTCGCCCGCTGACAAAGTCTAGTGGACGGCACCCGGAGAAGTCCCTCTCTGTGGGAGCGAATCGGCCGTGAGGATGTATGGGGCAGGATCCGATCCCGCAGGTAGCTAGGTCCCGAGCCATGGAGCGCTTTGAAGATGGTAATTAACACCTTGAAGCGCACCCGGAAGACGACAGGTAGCCAGTGCAGCTCGCGCAAGAGCGGTGTTACGTGGGCAAACCTAGAGGTGCCCATAATTGCTCGCGCGGCTGCGTTCTGGACCAACTGAAGCCTCCGGGTACACCTCAAGGGGAGCCCCATGTAGAGAGAGTTGCAATAATCCAGTCGGGATGTCACGAGAGCATGAGTGACTGTGCGAAGGGCGTCCCGATCCAATAGGGGGCGCAACTGGCGTACCAGGCGAACCTGGTAAAACGCCCTCCTGGCCACGGCTGTCACTTGATCTTCCATGGACAGCCGGGTATCCAGGAGGACACCCAAGTTGCGCGCCCCATCCACAGGGGCAAGATGTTCGCCCCCTATGGCCAGCGATGGAGTCAGCTGGTTGAATCGGGCAGCCGGAAACCACAGCCACTCGGTCTTGGTCGGGTTGAGCCTGAGTCCGTTACTTCCCATCCAGATCCGCACGGCTTCCAGGCACTGGCACATCACCGCTACGGCATCGTTGGGGTGGTTTGGGGTAGATATATACAGCTGAGTATCATCAGCGTAGAGATGATACTCTACCCCAAAACCACGGATGATCTCGCCCAGCGGCTTCATGTATGTGTTGAACAGGAGAGGCGAGAGGACCGACCCCTGAGGCACCCCACATGTGAGGGGTCTCGGGGTCGACCTCTGCTCTCCTGCCAACACAAATTGCGATCGGCCAGAGAGGTAGGAGGAGAACCACCGCAGAACGGTGCCTCCCACCCCCAACCCCCCCAGCCGATGCAATAGGATACCATGGTCGATGGTATCGAAAGCCGCCGAGAGGTCTAACAGAACCAGGATGGAGGAGCAACCCCCATCTCTGGCCCTCCAGAGATCATCCACCAACGCGACCAATGCCGTCTCGGTGCTATGCCCGGGTCGAAAGCCGGACTGGCGCGGGTCTAGATAATCAATTTCCTCCAGATGACCGGGAAACTGTTGTGCCACCACACTCTCAACAACCTTCGCCAGGAAGGGAAGGTTGGAGACTGGACGATAGTTGGTTAATAAAGCTGGATCCAAAGAGGGCTTCTTGAGGAGGGGCCACACCATAGCCTCTTTTAGGGAGGCAGGCAAGGAACCCTCACTCAAGGATGCGTTGATAACCTCTTGGAGCCAGCCTCGTGTCACCTCCCAGGATGCCAGTACAAGCCAGGAGGGACACGGGTCCAATAAACATGTGGTGGCTCGCAGTCGCCCACGTAACCTGTCCATATCCTCGGAAGTAACGGAGTCAAACTCCTCCCAAACAAGATCCCCCTCGTGGCAATCCACTGGACCAGCAATGGGGGCTAACTCATTCTGTATCTGAGCGATTTTCTCCTGCAGATAAGACACAAATTCCTCTGCTCTACCCTGTAAGGGGGCTTCCCGCACCCTCTGTTGAAGGAGGGTACGGGTCACCCTAAACAGGGCGGCAGGGCGGTTATCTGCGGATGCTATGAGAGTGGCGCAATGATGGCGTTTGGCCACTCTCAGCGCCACAATGTAAGTCCGTAAATGGGCTCTTACCTGTGTCCGGTCAGATTCAGAGCGGGTATACCTCCATCTTCTCTCTAGGCATCTCTTGTGGCGTTTCATCACCCTCAGCTCCTCGGTAAACCAAGGAGCCAGGGTGGCTCGCCGCCGCAAGAGAAGCCGCAAGGGCGCGACCCGATCCAAGGCTCCCGTGGTCGCAGTATTCCATGCGGCCACGAGGTCCTCCATCGGGGCGCACCTCACATCACATATCAACAGAGGAAGGGGAAGGGGAAGGAGAGGAAGGAAGGAAATTTCTTAAGTAATGAAAGTTACTGGATGTAAATTTAAGCCCCTCCCTCCCGCTCCCTCCCTCTCCCTCTCCCTCTCTCTCTTTCTCCCTCCCTCCCCCTCTCTTTCCTCCCCCCCCCCACCGCCTTGGAGTTGCTTTACAAAATTAAAATGGTGGGAGGCAAGATGGAATTAAAACCAACAAATGTATATAAACAATATTTCAATGGAATCCACTCTCCTCCTCTTTAATTCCTTGCAAAGGACAGGTGCTATAATTCAATGAAAGAAAATATGTCTCAAAAGCAGACTGTGCCAGAGCCAATCCCTGGCCTCTTCTATCTCAAATTCTGGAAAGTCAGACTGTGCAGTGTCATGTTACATGAACCAGTGATCTGATTCAACACAAAGGAGGTTAATTTAAATAGTGCAACCAACCACATACATAGTCAGGGGAGGTGTGACACATCCGTATGGTTTCTATGCTTTAAAGTACTCATGCTGCTTATAGGTTCTCTCACATGATGATTCACAAGAGAATTGCCACTTTAAAGCACTAGAAGCACCTGGAAGTGAAGACATTACAATGAGCTTAAATTTCAGTGAATAAAGAAAGGGGTGAGCAAAGCCCTAAGGATCTGCCATCACCTAGAAGTACACCTCAAGTTTACTACTTTCTGTCTTTTCCAGCAATTATCTAGTGAAGGAGTGGAAGGAAGAGAATGTCCCCAGCAGAGTCCTTAGCAAGCCAGATAGGTAGTCTTAGCAAAAGTTTCCATCCCTCCATTATACTTACCATTATGAACAATTGAGACACTCAGGTTTACTTCTGTTTTAGCAACTTGCAGTATCGGCATCAGCAAGTAATCATGTTCAAATGATTTGTAACAGATCCTGAACTGCTGTAAACAAGCCCATTTTACTTGTGCCTGTGAAAACATTAATAATTTCACGCACACTACTTTTACGACCCAGATTTTCCAATTCCATTGATTTCGCAACCCAAGGGAAGCCAGGGCACCATTGTCAATAGACTTCCTTTAAATGAAAACATCGTTTTTCCTTCTACCCATTGCAGGGAAGACTGAAACTGACTCCAATAATTAATCCACAGAGAGAAATCAATATTGCAACCGGTTGGAAATGAAACAACTCATAGCAAAATAAACTTCTGCTATACCATTGTACTAGTTTTTAGAAACCATTTTGTGCTTGCTGCATAACTGAGTTTAAAAAAAGAAGAATAAAATGAAAAACAACCAGTATTAAATTATTCTCTCCAAAGAACTGAGTACTGTGAAACAGAAAATGAGACACAGTTGAGTAGTTTGGCATGTACAGCTCAATATATTTCTGGAGAGAACTAAATAAAGTGATATCAAAATAATGTGCACAAAGATTGATTACATGGATTGTCTTAAATTTATAAAATAAATAATCTTACACCGAGCTTAATACCACTTCCTAACCATGAGCCAAACAGCCTAGAAATATAAACTAGACATCTAGTTCCATACCAAGAAAGTCTACTAACAATTCTTGGATTGTCCAATCTGAATCAGAAAATGTGGGATCATATTAGAAAGCTATTGTACCACGACATGCAAGTTGCAAAACATAATGTACTATACCCAAAAACCAGGAATCACTGACATTTCTTTTTTCATTGCACATTCAGAAGTGTCTCACCAATACCACTTGTATTTCAATAACAAGCTAATTTGTCACAGCCTTTTTGAGTATTGTTAAACACACTTTGAAATTTTTTTTTTTACTTCTTCAGATTTAATAAAGTATTTCTTTGATCAGTAGGACAAAGTGTGAGATGGTTCTTGATGATCTTATCCAATAATTAGCCAAAGGAAATTACATCTGCTTAATACAATGTGTACTTTTTTCAGATTTCAGAATTCTAAAGGGACTTCTGAATAATTTGCACTTGTGTATGACTAAGAAAGCATTTGACTGAGAGAGAACAGCTGTGGATGTCTAACATATTTTACATTGTTCTTCCTAATTTTTGCACAGTACATTTTAAAAGTTTGTTTTATACTTCTTAAACATTATTTTGGCGTTTTCCTTCAATTCAATAGATGAGACAATTATGAGTTAGATGTAAAATAATATATTTTTGTGTAATTGAAACTATATTACAGAAGGCATTATCTTATATTAGACTGTCATCCTATACTCACCAACATAAAGTCCCACACATACAAAAAAAAACCCTCTAGAGACTTATATTTCATTAAACATGAACAGGATTGCATTATTTAGCTCCAATCCAATACATGTTTACTAAGGCGTAAGCTTCATTAAACTCAATATAAAAATAGATTTTTAAGATGTGGATATATTTTTAGCCTCCTATAAATTAAAATTTGAGCTTGCATGTCTCATCAGTAGACTAAATATTCTGGCACTTCCAAGAATATCTGCACATAATTTATTCTAATTGTTTGTTGAGAGGTGCACGTGAGGATCTTGTATGCCAGGGGTGTCAAACTGGCAGCCCAAAGGCCGGATGTATCACATGCAGGCTACGCCCACTCTGGCTCTGCAAAGGCAAGCAATATTGCAATATGTCACGTGATGTCCCATAACACAATCGAGTTTGACACCCATGTTGTATACAGTTTAAAACAACTTTTCTCCCCGAGCTTCACTGTCAATGGACTATTGACAGTGTTAATGCCACTGTATAGTGCCTTGGTAAGGCCACACTTGGAATACTGCATACAGTTTTGGTCGCCACGATGTAGAAAAGACGTGGAGACTCTGGAAAGAGTGCAGAGAAGAGCAACCAAGATGATTAGGGGACTGGAGACTAAAACATATGAAGAACGGTTGCAGGAGCTGGGTATGTCTAGTTTGATGAAGAGAAGGACCAGGGGAGACATGATAGCAGTGTTCCGATATCTCAGAGGGTGCCACAAAGAAGAGGGAGTCAAACTATTCTCCAAGGCACCTGAGGGCAGGACAAGAAGCAATGGGTGGAAACTAATCAAGGAGAGAAGCAACTTAGAACTAAAGAGAAATTTCCTGACAGTTAGAACAATTAACCTCTGGAACAGCTTGCCTCCAGAAGTTGTGAATGCCCCAACCCTGGAAGTCTTTAAAAAGATGTTAGATAGCCATTTGTCTGAAATGGTATAAGGTTCCTGCCCACGCAGGGGGTTGGACTAGAAGACCTACAAGGTCCCTTCCAACTCTGCTATTGTATTGTATTGTATTATATTGTATTATTATTCTATTTCTTCTGCAGATCTAAATGTAGGAGAAGAACGTCATGTATTAAGGTACCTGCTTAATATATTTTGTATCTGCAGTACAACTTTTGTCTGAGAACCAAATAAAGTATTGCAGATTCATTTCGTTCTATTTGAATGTATACCTAAATTAACTTGAAAAGGGATATTACTGATAAATATAGAGCTACAAAAATCAAATGCAACATTATTATGGATGATGTACAAAGAAGAATAGACCTTCCAGTTGTGTAGTCCTGATGAAATTGTTTACTGACCTGTAACAGAGTCTAGTATTCTCTATCAGGGAAGAAACGATTAGTACTAGTCAAAAGATGAGTAAATAAAATAGACATAAAGTATCTATAACACATGATATGTAGTTTAGCTTCAAGTTTCAATTTATTATATTAGTGACATATTCATGATTTTACTAACAAGCTCTTTTTGGAGAAACAGTCACATACAAATACTACTATTAGCAATGGTCAACATTTTTTTAAAAAAATGAAAATAAATTAAGGTAATTATACTAAAAACCATTGGGTCACTCTACCATATCTGATGGATTTGCAAAATAAATAAATAAATCAGAAAATGTTGCGTTAAAATACATGCAGTGATATTGTACTTGGCACAAGGAATCTGTGAAAATTGTAAGTTTTGTCCTTCTGCCTAGACAAAATTCTAAAGCAATAGCCTTTGAAAAAAAGGAACAAGATAAGAAAGAGAAGAAGGATGATGTTAAAGTTTTACTTCTGCATCCACAATGAGGCCTTTATATAAGGAAGTTGAACAAATACTATAAACTGAGGCCCTAGGACACATCTCTTCCTCACTTTCCAAAATGTGAGCTGAAAACATAGATTACATCTGGTAATTGCTCTCAAACTATAATTTAGTATTTATATTTTAATATAATTATGAACAAGGGAAAATGTCTATTTAAATTAAATTAAATTGAACTTTATCCTGGTTCCCTCTTCTGTCCTGCATGTGGTCATTCTGGGAAATATGCATATTGACAAAGTTATGAAAAGACAAGTATGCGCTTTGGGCCAGAAATGTTGGATATCCATGTTATGTCTGCTAGGGGGCACTGTGTATTTGTAATAGCTTTGGCCCATTGCAATTGATATAACTCGGAGGACCTTTTATTTGTTAGATGAAGCTCTTTTTTTTGTATTCTGTGCATTTCATTCATACACTCAAAACAATCCAACAAATTTAAATCCAGGAACAAGTGTTGCAATTTTAAGGGAAGCATGGATAATTTTAGTAAGGGAAATTAGTTATCTATCAAAATCCCATCAGCTTCATTTAACCAGAGATGATCTGGGTACTCACTTTCTACTGGCAGCATCTTCACTGGTCAGAATGCATTAAGCTTGTCTTCAGCCCAAATGATGTGTTTTAAATCCTCCCTTTTGTCCTTCCCAGAATAAATTCCAATTTGAAATCAGGTTTCTTTTAAGCCCAGGACTACAACATTTTATGAAAGAAAGATTCCATGTCATCCAGATAGCATTAATGTATACAGATACTGTAATTCATTGCTTCTGCTGCACCTCTTTTCTCCTACCAAAGTTCCTGGAAAAGATATTATCAACATCTTCTCTTAGCATGGGGCAAGGAGAAGAGAGGGGGAAATACTTCTGCAAAAGATATTACCAAACAGCAAAACAAAAAGATTCATTTTGTATAACAGAGTTCCAGAAAATAAGTCCACCATTTTTAGTATTCACATACACCATTCTTCTCCGATGAACTGAATCCAAATTGAAAGCCCCTTGGAATTTGCCTCCAGAGAGATCTGTTTTCCCCTCTCTTAGCAGAAGTTACCATAGTTTTCGTCAATCAAGTGCCCTTGCTCGATTCCTTCCATTGCTAGTTATCTCAGTCATAGTTGTTATCTTAAAAGGAAATAACACCAGCATTATAAATTATTAAAATCAAAGAATGCTTTTTCTTCAAAGACTCCCATTAAAGGAGGTATTGTTCTTTCAAAGCCGATAATGTTTATTTTGCAACCTGAAGCAAGGTATAACAACTGTACTATAACCAAGCTCATGCTTATTAATATTAACACAAAGAACTCAGAAGAACATCAAGATCAGCATTCTCATGTATCTTCACAGTTAGGCTAACTTACAATAAAATAGCTAAAATTATAAGTGAAGCTCTTTCTCTGCAAACTGTAGGACAGTCAACTTTCTATTTTCTCAGAACATTGAGCAGATCTGAATTACAAGTTTCTTTTGAAAGACGTGTTGCAGAATTGGTGTATTATCCTTGTATAGTCACAAGATGTCAGCTTTCAGAGGTACTGTAATAATAAATAATAAATAATAATAGTTAAATTTATTAACCGCTCCCTCTCCCCACAGGGACTCGGGGCGGTGCACAGGGAGGATAAAAACAATAAATATACAAAATACATACGAATTTAAAAACAGATTAAATTAATTCCTGTGCTCCAGACAAGAAGTGCAAACCCCGAGGAGCAAAACCATGAGTAGTAACAGTAGCTTTATTGTAATGTTATTAGAACAACATTTTGGAGATCTGAAATTATATCTCTCCTTTCAGCAAGAAGGCTCCACACCAGGGGTGGGTTCCTGCCAGTTCTAACCTCTTCAATAGAAGAGGTTCTACAAATCTACAGTGCCGTTTAGAACCGGTTCCAGCTCCCTCCCCCCGCCCATCCGCACATCATCAAGATGAAGAGTGAGAGGAGGAATTCTGGGAGTTGAAGTCCACAAGTCTTAAAGCTGTCAAGTTTGAACACCCCTGGGTTTTTTTTTCTAAAGGGTTAGGGGTGCAAGGGTCTTGTAACTTGACAGCTTTAGGACTTGCATGCTTCAAATGCCAGAGTTTCTGAGCCAACATTTTGGTTGCTGAGCAAGAGCATTGTTAAGTTTCACCACATTTTACAAGTTGGTCACGCCCACCCAGTTACATGACTGCCAAGCCACTCCCACCCAGACTCATGGCTGGCAAGCCACTTCCACAAAGCAGGCCACACCTACAGAAGAGGTTCTAAAAATATTTGAAACCCACCACTGCTCCACACCCATTTGCTCTAACTCAGGTGACCCTGGGGACACAGTCAAACCACCAAGTGGCCTCAATAAATCTCTAAAAGAATGCAAATGACCAGCTGTCTGCAAGGAATATAAAGCCTTCCATTCCCCACCAACCAGACAGAGCTGAAAAAGCTTCTTGGATGAGAAGCAAAACATCTTCAAAGAAAAACAAGAAAGCCCAGTTGCCTCTTGAAAAAGCACATTTGGGATATCTCTCTTTTTCCTTACTTTCATCCTTCTGAAAATTAGAGATGGTCCCTTCTGAGATACTTTCTCACCCCCACTCCTTCTTCATTTATCAGACCACTGTCTGTGATTAAGCTCTTCCTCCTGTCTCCCATTCCCTACATACCATTACACGAGATGGGAGCAGTAGGTCTGATTTCTGGGACAAATGAAGCAGGTTGCCCAGACATCACCCAGAAGCATTTAAGGCTGAAGTGGCATAAATGGGGTACCTGGTAGGTGGAGTAATGCTATAACCAGGAAGGCCAATTCTGCCATATTTTTTTTTATAAATCAATACTACCATCTGAATTTGTCAGCTGGTCTAGACTAAAAGCCAGATGTTCCCAACAAAACTAAAATGTATTTTTCAGAAACTTGGAACCACTGCTTCTTGATTTGAAGCAGTTTCTCCACTGTGAAGAAATAGGGAATATTTGGTGCCAATGTTTTCTTGTGCCACCTGGTTATCCACATTTTTTTCTTAATACAACCTCCCTCTAAATTAGTGCTCTGGCTGGGAATTCTGAATGTTGGGATCCATGCATTTAAAGTTGTTAAGTTTGAAAGCACCATCCTAAATGTTTCTAGATGAGTCATAGACTTTTGCCTGGGCAGTTGCTGGATTTGACCTTTGATAGAACCCAGATATAAAACCTGTCATCTCACAATGATGATCACCCTTCGTAACAAAGAAGAAAGACTATATACACATAGGACAGACCCTATGACTGAGGTAAAAGCTGTTATTCTCTTACAAGTGGTCGTCATGTTTGAGTGGCCCGATTTGTGAAGCTTTGGGCCTGCCTTGTCCACTTAAAAGATCATTAATCACCGCCCCCGTTTATAAATCAAGAAAGCCAACTTGCTGAGAGCGATTAAGAGCTTGAAGCTCCGCTGAAGTACTTAGCCAATTCCCAGACCTAGATTTAGCATCTCCTCTCTCCACCTCCAAGAGATGACCAATTCATCATCCCTCTCCCATTGAGGCAAAATGAATTTGACAGAAGAGCGCAGGAAAGCCAAACAATATCACAAAGCTAATAGTTAAAGGGTAGACATAGCTCTTTTTATTTTTCCCCAGCCCTTGTTTTTTTTAAGATGCTTATACTTTAGAATAAATGAACACTTATTCCCATAAGTGTTCATTTTACTCCATAAAGTATCATCGACCATTTATTTGGTGGCTTTCTGCTTTAGACTCTATTTATTTTAGAATAATTAGATTAGAGAGCAAACATTTAGAGAATAAATGTTATGAATTAGAACAGATTTTGCTAGGATTTAGATCAGGTAGACAGAAGCAAACACTTGACATTATGGAACCGTGGTTTTAGAGTATGGATTATTCTGCTCCAGTGCCAGAATATAGTAGAAATTTGTTTCGTTCCTTTTCCTTCCAGATGGCAACACTTGCTGTTACTAAATAAACATCCATATATCTATCTGCAAAGTGAAAGTCAGGTTAAAATAATGTTAACCTGAGTATACCATAATCATAAATGAGGCATCAAATTAAAGCACGAAATAAATGTAAATTTGCTGGAAAGCAGTGCATTGCCAAGACACTAGTGTTTTTGTTAGTAAACTCAACAAAAAGTGGCATTCTAATAATGAGAAAAACACAGAATCAGACTGCAGCACCTCTACGCCAAGAAGCTTTAAGATTTCTAGCTTCAGTGTACTTAAGAGCTTCTAGTCATTGGCTCAGCAACTTTAAAAGAGTTGGGTTTTATATGTTTTTCACAACACAGAAGATTTTTTTAAAAGACTGTGGCAACCAGTATATTCACATCAGCCTCTGTGTAACTGAGAAAAAGCTACCAAAAGAGAATATTTGTAGCTCAGGCTTGAAATGAGGAGGTGTTCTTTGAACGTGGTTGTTTTCATTACTGAATGAACTTCATTGCTTAATGAACCTACTGAATGAAACATCTGCAAGAAAACAACCAAGCCCTGAGAGCACCAAGGATTCCCGAGAAAAAGGTTTCAGCAGAACAAAGAATAGTCCACTAGTCAAGTACATGAATTTTATCCAACTAGAATGTAGAGATGTTTGCTCACAACAACTCGTTTATCCAACACATTGTTGGTTAATCTTGGGTGAAATGTCATTATCTCAGTGAGACCAGTTCTGAACTAGTGGAATGCTGTTGTTATTATGTATGACAATGACAAATATGTTAACAGAATAAGTATAGAAATGAATGTCAAAGAAGAACAACACAAAGACACAACTGTACATTTTAAAAGATGTTAAAGTGCAAAACATGAAATGTAATGAAGCTATTCTGATCAAATCTAAGAATTTGGGATATTTTTCATGGGCATTCTTTTCTTTCTTTCTTTCTTTCTTTCTTTCTTTCTTTCTTTCTTTCTTTCTTTCTTTCTTTCTTTCCCTCTCACTTTTTCTTCAACAATGCTGTTTTGCACTTCTAAAAGGTACACTTTCTGAATTGCAGAAAAGGTAGGAGTATAAATGTATCGCTGTGGAGAAAAGCATCTGAGTGACTGACAAATGTAAATAGAATGGACAGTTTCTATTACCCCCTCACATTTTCTGGAGAATAATTTGAGAAGGCTGGGTAAATTGTGTTTTACGAAGTGTAATGATGTGTAATAATTTCCTGTCAGTGTGAAAGTTACAAGTGGAGTGAATTGGATCATTTTCTGAGGCAAGATGGCAATAGTTGAAGAAAAGGGAGGACAAAAAGAAACAATTGAGAAAGGCCCTTTAAGGTTATTCCCTTTAAAAACGAATACAAACATAACCATAGGAGTAAAAGTTAAACTCTAAATACAGTAACAACAAATATTACTGATCTTCAGTAAGACTCAGCTACTGGCTCACTGTTGGGTGAACTGTAGCCCAGGTTATCACAGGTCATACGCACCAGGATCCCATGTCAATCAACTGAGACAAGACCTGGAAATTGATTGACTCTGGAATCCAAACAACAGAGATGGAATAACCACAAGGCTGCAAGGCAAGAGTTAAATTGTATTCCTCATTTAGGACCTGGGGGAGTGGCAGAAAACCTGCATTTGAAAGATCTCTATTAAGTACCAAAGATCCTCTAGTACAGTGATGGCTAACCTTTTTTGGCTCGCGTGCCAAAAGTGGGGGGAATGCAGGGGGGTTCTGCATGGGCGTGCCACACTTATAATGCTTTGTGCGTGACCCCCTGCTTTTGGCATGCTTTTTTTGCACTCCCCAGGCTCCAGAGGTTTCTAGGAGCCAGGGGAGGGTGAAAACATCCTTTCCCCCCCCCCCACCTCCAGAGCCCTCAGGAGCTTCCCTGAAGCCTCCAGAGGGCGAAAAATGGCCTCAAAAGAAGGCATAAATCAGCTGGTCAGCACACACAAGCACGCTGGAGCTGACAGGGCAACGCCTTGCGTGCCCTAAGAAATGGTTCCGCGTGCCACCTGTGGCACCCGTGCCATAGGTTCGCCATCCCTGCTCTAGTAATTGGGATACAGAACAATTGAAAGAACTGTACCAATATCACAAGTCTGTTTAATGTAGCCAGTAGTTAGAATTTTTCCTGCAAGACTTGTCTGCATCATTTCTGTTTACATCTGTTCTATCCTAAGCATTTCTTATTAAGCAAAGAGATTTTACCTAGATAAGCTTCAGATTATGTAACTTTTCTGTTACAGCTTGCTAGATGCTGATTCTATTTCAATAAAAGCTGTTAGACATCATCAATTAGGTTAAAGCTTATCAAATCTCACAGTCTTTTTGTTAACATTAGGTATTCCACAAAAAAGACCTAGGTAAGCCTGTAGCAAAGAAAGTATAGAGTGTGGCCCCAAGTCTAGCTAATAATCTTGAGCAAAGGCCCAACAAGACAAGTTCAAAGCAGAGGACATTCTCTTTAGAGGGAGATGGGTGGTTTGGAAAGATTTAGAAATACACACACACACTGTGTGTATATATAAAATTTAGTCAGCACCCTGTGTGTGAGTTCATTTATATCTTGCTCCTTATTAGGTCCAGAAGATTTTTCCTCAAAAACTAGGCCCAGTGTAATGGACTTTCACTAAGCCTATTAGGATTCTCAGTCCTCATTATTTATTCTGATATTTAACTTTTGGTAAATTTATGAGGCTCAAGAAGATTTTAAATATTCATTGCTAAGCAAGTTGATGAGCAAACTGTGCCCTCCCCCCCCCCAAATTCATGCTAGAGTGAGGCCCTTCAAGTGTAAGTGGGCTGTGATAGGAAGTGACTATTCATAACTGCCTACACAAGAACAAAATATTAGAAGGGAAGATTTTAAAATCTGTTGTATCGTAAAAGATCATTAATGGTCTACTACTTCTCTTGTTTTATGAACAAGGAAGATCTATTAAAAATAGTATAGTATCCATCTAACTGGGCTCATTGATGTTGGCTAAAAGGCAAGCACTGTTCCACAATCTATCCTATTAAGGGAGTGTCTCCACTATTAAGGGTCAAAGAAATATTATACAACATACCGAAATCTTGGAAATTTTTAGCATAGATTAATCAACAGAGAAAAGAAATGTGAGCAGTGCTGCATCAGTCTCTTGTCCCCTATCCAACTCATCCCATGTATGACTTATTCTCCAGAGTTTTCACAAGGACTAGGATAGTTCAATCAACTTGTGAGCTAGAGGCACAGTGGCTAAGTAACGAGTGTGAGAAACTATTGCTAAATACAGCTAAAATTATTAATGTTCAATTATTCATGCTGACACTATCTCTCTTTTTCTTCTCCCCTCCTCTTAGCTGACAAACGTAACTATAATATTGTACTTTGAGTCAGAGCAAGGCCTACAGCCTACAATTAATAATTGAACATCAGTTCGTAATAATTACATGATAACTTTATTGACCAAGCTCAGGGCAGAGTACATGACACAGTATATTCTATTTGGATTATTGGACAGCAGTAACTCAAGCAATACAATGTATTTAAGTGTAATAAATTATCATTCATATTAATTATTATTTTTCAGCCTAAAATACCCCTATATTCTTAAATTATTGGTGCAAGAAATTTAATATAAATATTTTTTATTTAATTGACAATGGAAATTTTCTACTAGCTACAGTCAACCGTGTGTATAAATTACCATTGTCATTTCCTCTTCAAGAAAGCATTCAGAACTACCGTATGCCAAATAAAACATAAGTGTGTACTTAACTCAAAACTCCTTGATGCTTGAATTAAGAGCTGGATTGCTGCAAATGGAAAGCATCGTCCGGCTGAGGAGGCCCTAAGAAAGAATGTTAGGCTTGTAGTACCTTTTTATGCAGCCTGTTAGTTACAGCACCCCAGTTACTATGCCCATTTATGAATCTTTTGAAGCTTAACTACTCTATGCACAATTTAGGCTCTTTAGCTAATATAGGCTTCCTTATTTAAGCTCTGGAGATGAGAGCTGGATTTAAGTAAAGTAAAAAGACTGTTCTATTTAAGATAAGAGCAGGGATATTTTATACAGTAAATACTGTATAAATGCTGATGCTATAGCCTGAGTTAATCTTTTTCACCACAAATAGGCCTGTATGTTTCAGTTCATTTTGGAAGAGCTCAAACATGTGGTTACCATACCTTGATAGAATAGTTACAGTTAGATGATAAAAAAATAGTTATAATAAATGTTCTAAAATATTCAAAATAAAACTTTTAACTCTTCTAATTGCTTTCTAGCAGTTTTCCATACATTTGTATCCTGGGAGACAAAAGAATTAGCCATCTGGTTTAGATGGGTCCTCTCGGAGAAGGGCGGGATATAAATTGAATAAAATAAAATAAATAAATAGTTTGCAAGTGTAATGAAACTTTTTAAAGGGCAATAAGTTCTCAAACCTCACTTTCTAATTACTTTCAGAAATTTCCTAATAACAATCTTAAAGTGATGAGAGACTTTCAGAATGACACAAATGAAAAATCTTCATCAGGTGAATTAATTACCAGTTTAAGAACTTAAAGAATTTTAAAATGGCAAAAAGATAAATAAGAGTTTGATCTAAAAAAGTTATAAATGGCCAAGTATATTGAAATATTGATGTTATTATTAGTTTTGTTTAATTAACTTTAAAAAAATAAACAAAAAACTTACCTTAGATATTCATAGTCATAATAAAAGTCATAATAAAAGTCAAGGGATGAAATTTTGGAAACTGGACACTAGAGAGGACCAAACTTTTTAAACAAAAGAAAAAAAATACAATACAAAAATGCAATATTCCGCAACATTTTATGGACATTTTGCTGACGCTAGATTGAAAAATTGATGTTTTATGGATTTGCTTACAAAAGATGGCATATATGATGAAGTAATATCTGTTCAGTCTTATAGACCAAATGTTATTACATTTGTTTATACTTGTGAAGAAGATTCCTTATGAATAAGTCACTTCTTCATATATCTTTTCTTTTTATTATATTTTCTTTTCTTTTTCTTCTTTTTCTGTTTTCCTGCACTTTTTATTCTTTCTTTCCATTCTCTTCTCTTTCTCTAAGTTTAGTTTATATAACTTTTTACTATTTTCATTCAAATTCTTAGTACAATTAATTTTTTTAAAGAAAACTAGAGATGTCTTTTCCATGATGGCTTCAAAACTGAATCAGAAAAGGAACCCAACTTTCCAGTCATTCAAAAGCTACACTAATGCTACAGAGAAGACAGAGTGAGAGATGGAAGCTTCATCTGTTTGTCCCCTCCAGCAGTAAATGCTGCTCCAACCAGTAGGTGAAAGTACCTGCATAGTTTGGAAGATGAAAAGCAGATGACTTGTTTCCAAATTTAAGATGAGTGATGGCCAGGGGCGTTCTATCAGGTTCGCCTGATACGCCAGTTGCGCCCCTTACTAGACCGGGGGGCCCTTCGCACAGTCACTCAAGCGCTTGTGACATCTCGACTGGATTACTGTAACGCTCTCTACATGGGGCTCCCCTTGAGGTGCACTCGAAAGCTACAGTTAGTGCAGAATGCGGTCGCACGGGTGGTTATGGGTGCCCCAAGGCAAGTCCACATAACACCTCTCCTGCGCGAGCTGCACTGGCTGCCTGTGGCCTTTCGAGTGCGCTTCAAGGTGTTGACTACCATCTTTAAATCGCTCCATGGCTCGGGGCCTAGCTATATACGAGACCGCCTCCTGCCCCATACATCCCTTCGTCCGGTCCACTCCCACAGAGCGGGCCTTCTCCGGGTGCCGTCGGCTGGGCAATGCCGGCTGGCGACACCCAGGGGAAGAGCCTTCTCTGTGGCGGGCCCGGCCCTCTGGAACGACCTACCCCCCGACCTTTGCACTACCTTGGACCTCCGCCTCTTCCACCAACGTCTTAAGACGTACTTATTCCAACAAGCCGGCCTAGGATAGCCCCCCGCTTCTGACTTTTAAATATAAATTATAATTCAGTTACGGTTTTAATAATGGGTTTTAGCACGGGTTAATTAATTTAATAAATTTTTAATTGATGTATATTGTATTTATGGTTTTATATAATGCCTGTGCGCCGCCCTGGGTCCTAACAAGGAGAAGGGCGGGGTATAAATTTGATAAAATAAATAAATAAATAAATAAAATAAGAAAATAGCTCAGCTGCAACATAACTTTACAGGAAAACATGATTCTTTATAGTATGTATAAACAACCACTTGACTAAGTTAATAAAAATATATACAGGTAGTCCTTGATGTACAACAGTTCATTTAGTGACTGTTCAAAGTTACAACATCACTGAAAAAAGTGACTTATGACCATTTTTCAGTAGATGTATAAGAATTTTTATGGAGATGTATAAGAATTTTTATAAGAATTTTTGTAGATGTATAAGAATTTTTATGGAGAAGACCTTGGATAGACTGCTTTTAAGCCTTTTTAAAAACATGAGAATAACTTATGGGCAAAAGTAACTTACAGAGCCATGCAGAATTAAAACTCTGATATCAAATGGAAATCAAGCTACTTTTGCTTCTCCAGGTCATTCAGTGACTGATTAGTTATCCATATTCAATAAAACTATCCTATTTCATGTCAGCCCATATGTAAATAGAGTGTGGATTGTCTACAATGTGGAGGAATTTCACAGTGGACCTGTTAGCCTGTTCTAGATATAAATTGATATGGAAAATTTCCTGACTTTCAGCTTAAAAAATGGGGGGCGGGGGTGGGGGGGAAACACCAAAATCCTGGGGGTAGCATAACATTAAGAAAGCATTTTGCTTGGTTGGTTCCTTTTGTGTTTCCAGTTATATAATATGGCAATTGTGTAATTGTAAAGCACAGATCATGAAATATTCTGGATAGATTTCAAATACATCCCCATCCTAGAGTAATGTTGAAGTCCCTCCGTGGCTAATCTTTAGCCTTGCCATAAGGAAAATGTAATATTGTAGTGAAAATATGAATACAATGAGCCATCCTCCTAAAATCATAATGGTGTGAACTCAGATTTACAGTAATAGTATAGATAAAGCATAGAATCAAGAATCCAAATAAAATGTTTATCAAAGCCATATATTAAGCCATCTGGTTTGTTATAAAGTAATAACAGAAAAGCATCCATTGAAGCATTTGCAGTTGTTAAATAAGATTCTTTGTGACTTGCAGAAACTGGAACACAATGAGGAATTATCAGTGCATTCTCCATTGAAGTCATCTACATGTGTTTATTTAATAAACAGAAGATGGCTTTATTATACACATTTGATTTCCATATGCAATCAGTGCCTCATCTGTCACTTGTATCTAAGCAGGGTGCTTTGTACAAATCTGGAAATGAAAAATTCAGAGCAGGGTGCAGGAAACTCATTTAATGTCGAGTGCAGTCAAAATCAAGATTTCTTTATTTGTAGTAACAACGCTGTTAAATCAGAAAATTACTCTCCCTTTCTGCATGTCCTTCTTTCTTTACAATTCAGTTGTTTGATCATAAATTGTCGAGTGCAATGGCTTGTCTCCTCCACTTTCCACAGTGGTCGAGACAGATTAAAAACTCCGGCACACCACCAACCACTTTCAGCATACCATTAGCATATATATGAGATTTGAGACATTTTCTAATATTCTCCAGCAGAACTCATCTGTCAGCCAGGTGATGAATTATAAAAACTCTTAGCTTGTTTAGAAAAGAGAGGGGGGTGAAAAAGAGGAGGAAAAGAAGAGGAAAATATATTGATCCTTCCTTTTTATTTCATCTTATCCAGCCACCTTTATATTTGTTTTCATAAGCAGGGATAACCAACATTTGTCTTCTTGCGGGCTACCATTTCTCCACTTATTAATCTGGAATCCTGGACAATCTAATTCTCTCCACCAACAGTGTAGTAAAATGGAGTCAAGTAGTTCTTACAGAAACTTCACTGGTAGGAAGTCATCATTGGAAACTAAATATGTTTCTTAGAAAATCCTTATAAGTGACATTTTGGTTTGTTTAGAAACAGAATCTTTTCTAAAAAACAGAATATATAAAACAGAATATATAAAATTCCCATGCATTGGTTAATAGATGTAGATGAGGCCAGATCAAGTTCTTGAGCCAGCAGTTGGCCATCTTTGGTGGCAGATCCAAAGTTGGCTCTAGCAACTAACAACTATACAAAGATCAACAATATCTCCAACAAACATAGCTATGTGCATAACTATGATTAAATAATTTAATTCCAAATTATCCTTTCAAATAATAATAATTAATCTACTAATCAACCTTTTAAATCTATGTGCATATTACATTTTCCCAACGAATGCATTCTTATAAATAATTATTAGTTTTGAATGCTGAATACCCTCACCCCAAAAAAAAGAGTACAAGTTACTATGGTTTCTATGAGAAGGCATTGTGATGGGATACGTTCTGATGTGACATCATTATCTAAAAATAGATAATTTATTGATTGATTAGTCTTACAACCATATTAAAAGAAATACCGGTAAAGTAAAAAATACAAACATGCCAAATAAAATGAATAGCTATTCTGAAAAGTATATTGCCTATACACAATATCCCAATCTGTTCAATTCCAAGTAATATTCAATAATACTTTCTTAACATATTTATAATATAAATCCCATATATGAAATTTAGGCTTACACATGAAGATGCAATAATAGCATTTCTAATATAAACATTCAAAGTCCTTGTAATCAATTTAGGAAAAGAATTGAAGACAATATGTGAATTAAAATACATTGGATTGTATACTAATTAATTAGTTCACAGTTAAGGTTGTACTTCAGAAAGTAAAATCCCAGAATATGATTGGTTAGTAATCCACAGTAAAATTATATTACTCATAGCATTTATTACTCACATCATAGGTGTAATGTTTGTGTAATGATTATCTATAGAAGGTGTGTAAGCTAAGGAAGAATCCATAAAATAAAGTGAAAAGGAAAACCTGTTGGATAGGATCAACCCAAGCCGTTACAACAGTTAATAAAGTTGGGTCATCTCAAAACCTGTGGTTCAAAAATTTCTGCTGGGCAGCTCTAGAGAGCTCACATAAGAAAGCAAGAAAGTCAAGTATAAATTACAAATTCCCCAGCAACTGCACAGAAGATGGAACTATGAGCTATGAGCTACAAATAACTTGGTGACATGCCCATGGCTTTGGAGCTTTCTGTGTCATTTTGCTGTCACTAGATTGTAGAGTGTAGAAGTATTTATGGTCTAAAGGTAACTATATATCTATGGGTAAGATCCAAAATAGAGTACTTCTGCTTATGCTAGAAAAAGGGAAAGAAGTCAATCATATTTTTCTCCCTTCTTTTTGCTTTCCCTATTTCACTTGAAAGCTACTATAACACTGCAAATTTATTTATTCATTCATTCATTCATTTATCAAATGTATTATTAGTTGTTGTGATTTTGCCTTGTGAAAAATTTTGATTAATACTTGTCTTAAAGTCCCTGGCATTTCTGGCTTAGCCCGTTCCAAACATAGCTACATTTTTTAAGGATTATGTTAGAAAACAGAAATCAGTTCTGATTTATTCTCCAGATGGGTTCTTGAACTCTTGAAGTGGGATATAAATCTAATAAATAAATAAATTTAAATTTTGATCATTTTGGAGGTGTTTTTTGTTTTCACATAGCAGTACAAATATAGCAACTCTATTATCAATTTTATTGAACTATGAAGAAGGAGTTCAAGGATACACAAGCTTTATGGACAGCTAGTTTCTCTCCATGAATTTCATGCCCCTCTGCAAACTTGTAAAAGACTATTAACGTATGTCAGATGGCAATTGCAAGGAACAGTGGAATAATATTTTAATATTCAAAAGTGTTTGTAAATGGGAAATATGGTTTGCAAAGGTAACTAGAACAAGTCACAGATCAGAAGTTTGTATGACTTTATATGTCGTTGTGCATAAAAGAGGCCCAGTAAGAGTCAGTCTGTAAGTGTATAGCTTATGCAACAGATCTCTTAAAAGAAATTCATAGGACACATTTCCAATGAAGATGATGCTGAAAAGCTCTCATATTTGCAACAAATTGCTGAACTGGGAATTAACACTTACAGAGGAGGAGGAGGAGGAGGAGGAGGAGGAGGAGGAGGAGGAGGAGGAGGAGGAGGAGGAGGAGGAGGAGGAGGAGGAGGAGGAATCACATTAGATTATTCAAATGATCTCAAGAAGAATTAAATAGCTGCTTAATGTTTCCTCTGAATTCACAGGGCTTACTCTCAGGTTAAGAACATGAAATTTCTCAATGGCTTTGTGGTGGACATTTTTCAAAGTCTGTTAGCATTATAACAATGACCTCCTTCATGATAACTGAAAAAGGTTGATAATTGGTCTAGTGGAGCCAAATCTGATCCGTCATCAGCTCAAGTAACCTATCACAGTGAACCAGACAGAAAGATTATTTTAGTAAATTCAAGGACTCAAAGCAAAGTTGTTTCTTTTCTCACAGCTTTTAAAATATCTCATTGGAGATTACTTTACCAACATGTTAACACCGCAATGCCATGTACTCAATCAGCATTATTTGCACCACAATACCATGAAGTCAATTCAGAATATTAAGAAACATTGCTTTTTTTCTGAATGAGTATTAAGAAGGAAGTTGGGCTCCGAATATGTATTTCTATTCCTGTGTGCCAACCACACTTGAAAATATCATTACCTCAGCCTTAATGCAACCAAAGATTTCAGAAGAGGTATGTTGTTTCTTAAGTGGTACATAAAAGGAACTGCAGCAAAGCCAGTTTTAAAAAAGAGGTAGGGGGGAGGGTAGATAAAATCCAGTCTGATCCAGTCTGATCAATTCGTGCTTCTGATTAGTTTTAGTATTATAAGGTCATTGGTTGATGATGATTATGATGATGATGATAATTGATTATTATGATTTATTACCATCATCATCATCACAACAATGTGAAATCATAGGTACCACTTTTTAAACTGCCGTTGGCCTTCATAGACATTGAATTCTTCACAAGAACCTGTCATAATGTATCGACATAGTATATGCACAGTTCCCACAATGTGGCCTTTTGTAATTGAAAGAGGGACATTTTTGTCAATGTGCAATTTCTAATCACTTTTTCGAGTATAAGTTGCCACCAATTTTTCATTACTGGCACGTGATAATTTTTACAGATGTTCTAGTGAATTATTTTGGCAACTTGTGTAATTTTCTTCTACAAGCTGAGTACATTGTGTTTTTTGTGTTTTTTCACAATCTGCATTTTTACAATTTTTCAGTTCTGGCCTTGATTGCATTAGTTAGAATAGTTTGCTCTTAAACAACCAAAATCAAGCCTTCAGTTTCTTTTTTTTAATTGTAAGCCATTTCACATAGATCTTTCCAAAACTTCTTTTTTCCATTTTCCAAATTTCTATTGTCATTTATACTCTGGTAGAATCACCTCTCATCTGATTGAAATAACTGATTGGATGATTTGTAGCTCACAATGTTCACGTTGTCCAGCTATTGCTCTTATTTGTTGCTTTATAATTTCTGAAACTTCTTCAGTAATTTCCAGTGCTAAGTCAATATTTATTTTATTAGACTTGTCTTGATCTTTACATTTTTCAATTTTTGTTCTTTCATGTTCTTTAAATAACTTGCATTTGACCTTAATTTTGTTATCTTGGCCTTCAAACTGATCTTCCCCTTTGGAATTGAATATGATTTTGTTTTCAGTTTCCTAATTTTTATACCCAAATTTTCTGTAAACAGTATTGCTGTACCAGTACTGTAGGCCATCTACCTCCTTGATGGATGTTATTTTAATCCTTGTGAGCATCCTATTCACAACCTTTATTATAGGTAGCATATCTTTTGGGGCCAATACTTTCAGCACTGGCTACCTTTGACTCTCTATTGGTAATTCTGTGTATGCCATAATTTTATCTTTTAATTCTTTATGTTGAAACTGGTAGAAATCCAGTTCATAGGTTGCTTCAATTCTGGCCTGTACTGATTCTGTTGTTATTACTTCTTCTAAATGGTCATTTCTGTAGTTCACATCAGTTATTTCCTCTATATTTTCCATTTTAATGAATTTCTTTTACTATTCTACTATTGTTTTTGCATCTTCCATGTTCACATTTTTCTAAATTGCTTTTGGTTTTGTATCTCTGAATATTTTATTTCTGGTAATGAATCTCCTTTGATCTGCTAATCATTGTTCAGTGGTATTTGAGTCTGGATAAATTGTTTTCCACAGTTCAAACATTCACTTTAAGTAATCCCAGTTTGTCAGTTCTGATTTATAACAGAAGGCCATAATGGTGTAATTTTTGAACACAGCATACTTTTATCTTCTCTGTGGTTGTTGTTCTTCTAGTAATGCTAGTTAAGCCCCAGTTGTATAGACATAGCTCCTGAGTCCCATTGCCCATTTTTCAACAGATGCCCAGGAACTCTAACATCTGACATGATTCTCGTTAACCCAGGCAATGGCTGAACTGGTATAGAATTCTTTTTCTGATTTCTCAGCTTGTTAAATGGGATGATGGCTAAATGGGATGATGGACACTTATTTATTTATTTAGTTTGTCAAACATGTACGAGATAACAAGTATAAGTATAAACATGGACATGAGCACATGAAATGAATACAAATAAATGGGGACAGCAGGACAGGGATGGTAGGCACGCTGGTGCGCTTACACTTACACTTGGTCTAGTTCTTCTATTGAACTTATCTGGCATGGGTGATCCTTCTGGTAGAGTACACCAGTATACGGAGTATACTGACAAATGCTAGGAGTTATTATGTGGCTGGCACTTGTCTGTTTGCATTCTAAAGTCCCAGAGCACTTTAGCTTCTTCATTTTTTATTTTTTATGTCTATTTTGTGGTCCCACCAGTTCTTGCTTGTACTTTTTGCAGATATTCCAGTACACCATTGTTACCACTTTGTCATGCTGTTACTTGTAATCAATCTGTGTGATCTTCATGCAACAGCCAAGCAAGTAGTCCAGAGTTTCTTCATAGAGGTAGTACTTGATCTCTGTTGTTGTCTTCTCAATTCTGCCTTTGTATGCATTTGCTCTTAAGGCTTGGTCTTGTGCAGCCAGAATTAGCTCCTCTATCTCCTTCTTTAAGTTTTCTGCTCTTGACCCTTTCCAGGTCTTGTTATCTGCTTTAAAATATTATCCTTTAAAACATGACTGCTTGTGTCTGTTTTGTGTTTTGTGACTGTTTGCTACTATTCTATTATGAACTACTTACCATTACTTTTCTCTGTTCCTATTAATCGATTGGACAAATCCCCCTTCTTTTCATTCTCTTCATTTGATCTTAATCAAAGATAATGTATTGGGAATCATAATATTGCAAAGTCATTTAGCAATCTGACAGAATTATCTGTTAATTCTTAATATGTACATCATTCTTAGCAGAGTAAATGGTTTCTTTATATATGTCATTAGCAGAGAAGTAATGTATCAAGAATCAAATACACTTGCTGTCCTTTCATAATAATTCTTGAATAGTTTAGTGGAATAAATGGAGCTTCTGTAATTTTTTTGATATTTCTATTAAATATGTTTTTATTTATTTTCTTTTAAAGAAAACTTTATTTGTATTAAACACCTTGGTAGAATAGGGATAAAAGAAAGGAAAACAAATTACTTGAGTTGGTTTGTCATCAATTCAAAATGATTCTTGTAATTTATGGATCATATGCTTGTAGAAATAGATCATGCATGGATCATTATAACAAGATATATTCATTCATTATTGACATTGTCATTTAAAATTTCACATTGTCATTTCAATTTCGTGTGTGTGTGTGTGTGTGTGTACACATTTTGATGTTGCATTAATTTTTTTAGTGGGTGATCAAATCACTGATTAGTAGGGAGAAGCAGAGCTAGTTCCCACTCAAACTGGCATCCCAAATATTAATAAGAACTTTGGCAAAACTAAAAAGAAAAAAGGTATGATGAGCAGTGCCAGATTGCTGTGATTTCTATAAACACGAGGAAGATTAAAACATCTGGATTGCAAAAATTCATGACCACTAACCCGGTAGTTCTAGATTTCCTCATAATATAACCAGTCTATGGTTTTACAGCTATTGACTTTCAGCAGAACTTGCATAGTGTCAGAGATAACTTTCTAATAAGAACTCTGGCCTACTAATTCCAGTCAAATGAAACAACTCTCAGAATGAAGGAGAAAGTACCCAGTGAATGCTTTTACAAGAGGCATAATATCTGACACAGATGTAGAATTAAATTGAGCCCTAAAGCACAAACAATTGGAAGGGGTGAATTTTTTGTTTGAGACGCAGGTTGTACTTCGCATTGAATGAGATCTGATTGAATCTTCTGCTGTATGCAATAAGCCTCCCAAACCTGAATCATTGTGAATGGAAGGAAATCCAATTAAGACTCTGGACATTTTTATTGGTCTTGGCCTTGGTCACTTATCTTTCTTCATCCACCCTGGAATGGCAAGGAGGGTCACATTATTTATTAGTCTCTAATAAGCCTATGGAGACCATCATAAAATGCTGCTTAATTTAAGCTAAACTAATTTGATGTTGTCTTTTATTTGTGGCTTTTAAAAAGAATTATATATTTTTCAAGTTGTACAATAACTTCCTTTTCTTTCTCAAAGAGATCTTCAGGAAATTTCTTTCCTTGTTGATAAGCAGATTCAAGCACATATGATTTTCATGAATGAAGGCAAATATAGTACATGAAAGTGTAAATCTCTGATCTCAGTGACCCACCCAAATTCAATTTCACATAATATTTTTGTCAGTAGATGGTCCTAGCTCACTGTAGTAACTTGAGAAGTCATAAAGGGTAAATCCAAATCATGTCAAAAAACTTTTTAAGATGCTCAAAGGCTAAATGCTAAATGCTAAAAGAATTAGCACAAATGCATTATTCGGAGCAAGTACAACTGTATTGTATTTCAATCATAACTTCCAACCAGCAACTGACTGATTTTAAAGTTTAAGAATCAGATACTACTACAAACAACCCTCCCCTGCCCAAGAAAAATTGTAAATGAAACTAGACAAGAAATCTCTGCTAAATCTGAGTCCAGCTACCTCATATGGAATTATTATATTAACTTCTCCTGACCTATACTTTTCTGTATTGTCATTGTATGTATATACACAGTTTACATATACAATGAAATTCACATAACACCCAGAGACCAGGCCCAACACATATAGCAATCCCCAAACACACTCCCATCCACCAAAACAATTCCCCGCCCCTAAACCACCCAAGCATCCACACAACAGACCAAGTAGTGCTGCCCAATAGCTCACTGATGGTGATCTTTTAGTTCATTGTTGAGTGCAATTATAGCTCTGGGATAAAAGCTATTCAAAAGATGTGTGGTCCTAGTTTTAATTGTTCTGTATCTTCTGCCAGAAGGCAACAGTCTAAAAAGATTGTAAGCAGGATGGGACGAGTCTCTGAGAATGTTATACAACTTCCTCAAACAGCGAGATGCGAAGATGTCATCCAGGGCTGGTAGTTGGAGCCCAGTGATATTCTGGGCAGTTATATAGATTCATAACTGACAATTGCCAACTGCAAGGACAGGATGTTTGGGTGGAAGTAAGTCATGGAAAATAGAATTTGTTTGGGCATCATAAACACATTGTGGTATGTGCATCTTTCAGTCGATATACTGGAATTTCTTCATGATAGCAAAATTCCACATTTTTTCAATACCTGCTCTACCATTTCCTATCACAAGTGGAAATATGTGTAGTGTGAAAGTTATGTGTTTTATTCCATTTCCAGAGTACAATCAGGAGTGTGTGTGTGTGCGTGCGTATGTGTGTGTGTGTGTATAGATGAGAGAGAGGGAGGGAGTGGGAGGAAGGGAGAGAGGGGGAGAGAGTATGTAAATAGCTTATTCTTAGAGGTCTCTTCTACAGCCAAAAAATTAAAAGACGCTTACTCCTGGAGACTTGCTCCTAACCCTAACCCTAAGGTGACTGTTTTGAACTCTTGGTATGGTGAGATCTTAGAATGAAGTTGAACAATCATCTGATTTCAAAGTTTTCTCTGTTCTAAATCATACCTCAAGAAGATTAAAATAAAGACAATATATATCAGCTAATGATCCATGAAACATCTCATGTTAAAATATAATACTGGAAAGTATAAATTTCCACACATAATACAGTGGATAATTTACAGAGATCTTGCAAGATTCTCTTTTGGACATGCATCTTTCGGAGAAGATAATCACAAACTCTTGATGATGTATTTTCACTAGCCTCTTTGCCTATAACAACACTGCTTTGCAGTTTATACACTAGAAAAGTACTAGTTGACACTACTATAGCAACTAATAAATGGAATGAAAAGTGTGCTTTTTCAAATTTGATGATGCAGTTCTTGGCTCAAAGAGTTCTACAAAAATGAAAATATTAGAGCAAATGTATAATAGGAAAACGTTGAATAGAAAAAAATGTATACATTAGAAACAATACATTTAAACAGTCAGCCATTTCATCTGATTGGCAGTTCAACCTGATTTACAGTTGAGAGCAGTTGTCATACATACATTCGTGTAACCACCCCGTGTGCATGCACATGCAACCCCCGCCCTCTGCTTTTGGCATGCAATGAACCTGTTTTTCCCCCTCCCCAAGCTCCAGAGGCTTTCTAGGAGCCTGCGGAGGATGAAAATGGCCTCCCCCCTTCCCGGAGGCCCTCCAGAGGGTGAAAAACGGACCTACAGACACTCTGAAACTTCGAGAACTGACTTCTTGGTTGCCTGTAGGACCATTTTTCTCCCCCTGGAGGCTATAGGAGGCTTCCCTGAAGCCTCCAGAGGGCAAAAAATGCCCCAACATGCAAACTGGAAATCTGTTCCCAAATGGGTTGTTTTTCGCCCTCCAGAGGTTTCAGGGAAGCCTCCTGACGCCTTTGCAGGGAGAAAAACAGCCCTATGGGCAACCCACAAGTTCAGGAACAGACTTCCGGTTTGCCCATAGGGCCATTTTTTGCCCTCCGGAGGTCTGTTCCTGAACTTCCAGTTTGCACGTTGGGTTATTTTTCGCCCTCTGGAGGCTTCAGGAAAGTCACCAAAGGGTGAAAAACAGCTGAAAATGAAGGCCAAAGTCAGCTGGCCAGCACATGCATGCACACTGGAGCTGACAGGGCAATGCCTCATGTGCTCTAAAAAATGACTGCACATACCACCTGTGGCACATGTGCCATTGGTTTGCCATCACGGGGACAGGGGTTGGCTTGCAAAGCCTTATTGATTGTGCACTTGTGATCAGCACATATCCTGATGGAACCATCCTGTTTGATTGGGATTACTGGGGGGGTTTCCCACTTTGAATGGTCAAAAGCCTCAAGAACTCCTTGGGCTATTAATTTGTCTAGCTCCAGGTCCTCCTTGGGATGGAGTGCGAAGGGCACCCTTCTAGGTTTCAAGCAGATTTGCGCTACCTTGGGTCCAAATTGAAGGAAATGGGGTTCCGCTTATATTTACCCAGGCTGCTGTCAAAGATGTCTGCAAACTCACTGGATAGCATGCCGAAAGCATCAGGAATGGTGGCGTGGATGCCATATACATTTATCCCCAATGCTGAGAACCAATCTAGCCCCAGGAGACTGGGCAATGTGCTATCCACGATGATTAGTGGAAAGCGGCCAGTGAATGTTTTGGTGATGTTGAAGGTGCCGCATTCCAAGATTGGGATAGACTATCCCTGATAGGTTCTCAGTCTTACAGGGCACGGGTTGCGGCATTTATTTATTTTTGAAAGGCTGGGCACCAGGTGTTTGATAGTGGCCCAGGAGACCAAGGATTTGGAGGAGTTGGTGTCCACCTCCATCTTGCAGAGCACCCCTTCCAAATTTACCATGAGGTAAATTTTGTTGTTCAGGGTGGCCATGGAGGCATGGCTAATGGCCACTTCAGGCGGACATCTGTCTGTAGAAATAGTGAAGCAATATCTTTGAGGCTTTTTGACAAGCCTTTTGGTGTATGTTGGTTCTGATGGCAGGTCAGAGTAGCCCTGCAGACCTTTGCAAGTGTCCTTTCTTGCCACAGCAGCGACAGATGGCGGCTTTGAACCTGCAAGCAGACCTGGCATGACTTCCACAGCTCAAAGAGCTAGCCTTTGACAGCTGGAGTCCTTTTTTTTTCTTGGGCCATTCTGAGGTGACTCACTTCACCCTCATCACTGGTGGTCTCATCCCGATTGGCTTCTTCATAGTGGACAGCTTGATTCTTGCCAGCAGGGGCGGTTATTTTCTGGAAACACTGAATCTCTGAGGTTGATCTGTCCGACATTTCAGATGCCCTCGCTTCATCCATAGCTATCTGGAGAATCAGCTCAGTCCAGGCCAGTAATCATCGCTGAAGCCTCAGGTCTCTTACCCTGCAGACATAATCCAGCTCATGTATTTGTTGATGGACTCCCCTTCTCTCTGAGTCCTCTGGCAATGCATGAGGGAGCTGGAGAGTAGTGGTTTTTCAATTTCTCCAGAAGAATCTTCCAAGGCATTGTGTGGATGGGCTGTGGGGAAGCTAGAGCCCATGCCACCCTGAACATCTCATGTCCACATGAGTTGAGGAAATAACCTCATTTACAGCCACTGGATAGTTTGGAGAAATAATTTGCCTCCAGGAAACATTTGAATTGTTTGAGGTAGGCATCCCAGGTCTCAGTGGCCAGGTTGAAAGCTGCAAACATGGGCAGAGCAGCCATCCTTAGAAGGACAGAACGCTGGGGAGGTAGCTTGGTGCGACATCTCATCGCCTGTGACTAGAGGGCAGCGTCATCTAGACACACCTCAGTTCTGATTAGTGACTTCGACTAGCTTTTACCTCAGTCCTGATCTCACCTTTGTTGCCAGTGCTTTGTGCAGGCAAAAAAACGAGACAAGGCAGGTTGTAAAGAATAACAACCTTTATTACTAACTTTTAACAAGGCAAAGTGCAAGGCAACTCCTGAACTAGCAGCAACAACATTTCCCATCTGACAGCTTTTTATATAGTAGCTGTCAGATGAGTGGACCAATAGAAAGACTGCATTCTCCCACCAACTGGCTGCTCATGTCTCAGCCAATCAGGAGCATACAACAGCCGACAAGTCTTTAAAAGGACTTTAAAGGCGGTCTAGTTTAAAAGACTGCTCTACAAATACCTGCAACATCTCCCTGATGTGGGGCTCTATGGAAAAGATAGGATGTCTTCTTTTCAGCAGAGATCAGGGAAAGTGTACCTTGTTGAGGAGATTGAGCCTCAGCAGCTGTCTGAGAGCACCAACCTGAATCAATTATTTGTTCATTTATTGTCATCCATCCAACCTCTAGTGACAGTTGACAGTTCACAATACACCATTAAATAATGTTAAGCAATAAACAAGAAGTTACATCTATTTAAAAAGTGCTAGGAAGATAATAATAATATAACCCAAACTACCTACACAATTCCAGCTTTGCAATATGTATGACATGACCTACACACCTTGTGTGAATTTTCCAATTGTCCCATCCACTGTAGTCTTGCTAAGTATCAGCCCTCCAGGTAAACCAGACCAGAAACACGATTAAATGAGTTAATTCTGCTTTATTGTAAGGCTACATTAACAAAATCTTGCCAATCTGAAACTACATTCTGCTGCCACTTTTACATGCTTGATCCATTAGGGCAGATCCTTCCTAAGTTTCTTTCTCATCCCTTTAAGCCACTTAGGGCTCCTGCCTTTCTTGTCTTGTTGTTTCCTATGTAGTATCTCTTCCCCTGGTTCTCCAAGTTTATCCACCTGTTCCATTACATCAAGTGAGGCCTGCTCTACATCAACAAACACTTGCTAAGCCTTTCTTCACAGAGTAGGCCTTAGTGTAGAAACTCAGCTTCCTCAGAGCTAGTGGAAAGTCTGTTTATTGGACACAACCCAACAAAATCCATCCGGCTTTAATTCTGTTTTGTTTCCAAAATAATAGTGCAACCATGTGCTTGAATCTCCAATTGAAAAAAAAAGTTTTCAAAAGAACAAGATTTTCAATGAATTTTATTCCTTTCTGAATAGCATTTAATCATTGTTTTCCAGACTGAAAACAAATGGTAGCACAATGGCTGTGTTATTTGATGTTTCAATGAATTGTAATAGCCATTTATATCTCTGGAAGCTAGATCATTCCAAATTAAACTGTGAACATACTAAATAACACTATATGTCTACTGTTTAAAAGTGTCTGAAAAAACATTTGACTTAATCTGTCTCTTGGCATTTATCCCTATTAAGTAGTCATATCATTTATAACAGTGCCAATAAAATTGATTAGATTGTATTTCCCCCCTGGAGAATTTTGTTCCACTAAAAGAAACCCATCAGCCAATCATTCTGCTCAATTTAGCTCCAGAAAAGATAATTACCTCTTCTGATTTCACTTTCTGTCAGGCCCATATGGAATAAAAATGCTAGGCTACAGTCCTGAGCCTGCTTACCAGAATATACACCTCGTTCACAGCAGTTTTCAAATGACTATGGCTAGGATTACACACTATGTGAATAATCTACACAACCTAACACGGGTTATTGTGATATAATACCCAACATCTAGAAGTTCATACATGAAAAGAAGAATAATGTCATCTACAGTTAAAATCTCATTCTATCACTCAGTCCAACAAGTGGGAATTCTCACCTATTACTGGGTTCTTCTCCAACTCTGCACTGGATTGCATTTCGTTCAGAAACCCATATCAGCACTTCCTTACAAATTAGAATTTAATAGCAAAATAATCATAGCAATTATTTCTCTCATTCCCTTTCCTTTTTATTCTTATCAAATAACTTCCCTGCAAATAAATTCAGTCATATTTAATGTCTGGATATAACCTTTATTTTACTTGAAAGCCAAAAGTGTGATGCAGAAAAAATATGTGTCTCAATCTCAATCTCAGGAGTCCTTACCAGGTGTTCATGATAAACATTATCTAGTAATGTATCATATACTGTCTTGTATCATATACTGTCTTGTATATATGTAAAATGCATAACATGATCCTACAATCTTAATTGTCATTACTCTCCCCTAGTCATAATAAATTATCCAATATTTGGGCAGGTGTTAGCATCTGAGACAAAGAGAGGCCATTTCTTGTGTTATTATTTTTTGCAATGGCTTTATTTGACATTTCTGTCTCCATCTTTGTAATAGTTTTGGCTGCTTTATTGCTATGTTTGTATTTTCAAATGGCAGTAAAAGCTTAATCTTCCACTTTTAACATTATTTTTCATGCTGTATTGTTCTCTCTTTTTTTCCCAAATGATTGTGAGCCATTTTGAACAGTACATATATGGTAGAAGAGCAAAATATAATTAGAACTAAAATTGGAGAAAGGGGGGAGAGAAAAGAAACAGCAACTGAAATAAACACAATATTTTTTATTTAAGTAATCTCACTTTTTCTAGTGTACTAAGATTGCATGGAAATTAGCCCCACTAAACTCCAAACCTTTTTTTTTTCCAGCTAACTTGTATAGGACTGTACATTATAAGATCTATGTTTGGGCAAAAAACCTAAGTATTATTTTATTGAATCATTGGACCTCAGCCTTCATCACATTTTTTTTTATCATGCATTGTATTGGACCTAGCTCCATTTTACATAACTCTTTTTTAAAATTTAAAACGTTCTCTGGAAGAGTTGAAAACCGAGATTGGGAGACTCTTCTAGTCAAACCAGCAGGTCTGGCTTGAATACTTGCCTGCCTGCCTGCTTGTCTATCTGCCTGCCTGCCTGCCTACCCGGAGAAAGATTTCATGCTTTCCTTAATTAAATGATCAGGGGAAAAATACAGTGCAGTAGGCTGAATCCTACATAACAGCTTCAACTAATAAAAAGTAATAGACAATTTCCTGCATTCAATTCTTTTGAATACCATTATACAAGGTAATAGAGTTTGGGAAATGGAAGTCCTAGAAGCCTGTCAGAAAGAGCTCCCTTCCTCTCTTTTTTTATTATTATTATTAAATGACTAAGTGCAGCAGGCTGTGTCCTGTCTCTCCCCCTTGCATCTATTGGATTGTATTATTTTACATTTTGATTGAAATGATGTCACCAGCAGATAAAGGCTTGGCCAAGGCACTGTAATTGAATCAGCCAGAGTTGTTTATTCTAGTGATCTACAGCGATGCTGAGCTTGTCCTAACACAGAATACATAAAAGAGCCCCTCTTGTTTAACATGCAGCTGATTAGATCTTTTAAAAAGAAAAAGAAAAAAAAGAATCAAATTGAGGGGAGCAAAGACACCTGGTTCATCTAGGAAGGATAAGAAGATGGGAGAATGGTGAGGACCAGGAAGTTGAACAGAATTGGAAGGGCAAATTAAAAAGAGACACCATCTGTAAAATATGCCATCCGTGACTGAAAGTTTTCAGTAAATAAATTCACATAGCACTGTACCAGATGCAAACAGATTTGATTGACAATTTTTAAATAACAGTTAATGAGTGCAGGTATATTTGACAAACACAGTTTTATGCTCATTTCCTAAACCCAATAGCATCTGTGAGATTTCTGCCTCCCACCTCCATTGTGAAAAAAAAAATGTCTTACAGTTTTGAAAGACTACAGAGTAAATATGAAAGATTATGAGGAACACATAAATGGATTTATATTTCATATTAATTTTTAATGTTAATTTTATCTTGTTATTTTGAGCGATGATTCTCAAAAATATTGCTCTGATTTTACAGATTTGTCGACATCATCAAGAAGCTCGGTTTGTATAAGTCATTCCATCTTACACATTCAAACCCTGGAAATGACCCATTATTTTATAACCAGACATTTTTATTCAATTTTATTTATTCCATTTAGATGCTGATCAACTGCGCAACAATTTTGCACAATGTAACACAGGATATATAAGTTTAATACCATTTGTCTAAATACTTTTGGTAACATATCCTGGTTGATGGCAGTTGTCTCCTTCAGAGGGATCAGTTCAGGAAGAGAAGCAAACGTTTACACTTTCCAGCTTTAGAAGCCAAATATTGAGATAAGATGCTTTACTAACTATTCAGAGGATCTCCCTATTTTTCTCAACAACAATCACTGCTACAAAAACAATAAAGAGTTTTGTGCTATCTTAAAAAAAACATAACATTTATTCTGCTTAAACTTCCACAAAGCTACAATTTTCCCATCCACACACAAAGGGGCTATATCCATAGGTTTAGATAAACTATGATGTACAACATAAAAAGGTAAAAGTTCCCTTCACATATATGTGCTAGTCATTCCCAACTCTAGGGGGCAGTGCTCATCTCTGATTCAAAATCAAAGAGCCAGTGCTGTCTGAAGATGTCTCCATGGTCATGTGGCCGGCATGACTAACTGCCAAAGGCATATGGAACACTGTTACCTTCCCACCAAAGGTGGTTCCTATTTTTCTACTTACATTTTTTACATGCTTTCGAACTAGGTTGGCAGAAGCTGGAACAAGTAACGGGAGCTCACTCCATTACACAGCACTACGGATTCGAACCACCGAACTGCCAGCCTTTCTGATCAAAAAGCTCAGCATCTTAGCCACTGAGCCACCACGTTCTTTACATACCAAATAAATAAAAACAAGTCCAACTTCTTTAGGGAAAAAAACAACTTAAGGACCAGGAGTAAGCATTTTCCATGATATTGGAATGCAGATAATGGTTGGGGAGAAGTTTTTAAAAATTACATAGGGTATAAATTAAATGGGTCAACATAAAAGAGCATGGATGGAGCTTGACTGGAAACCTACATGGGAGCATTCCTTAGTTTAACTATTTCTTTTTGGATCTATTTTATTCTGTTGGTAAATAGTCAGGTTACATAGAATCCTTTCTGATCATATTAAAAAAATTAATCTTCCTATTACTTCACAATAGAACCAGCACAAAGAACAATCATTAATCACACAGCATGTAACCAACTTATCATTAGTTTAAAAGGCTTTAAAATTGTTGGACTAGGTTAGCAGATTCCAACCTTGTTACTCTAGTAACTTTAAATTCACTATCTGTCTTGCATGAGAATAGCTGGCTGGGGAATTCTGGGAGTTGAAGTTCACAGGTCTTAAAGTTGTCAGTGTTGGGCATTCCTGATATATAGGGATGATTATAGTTATAGTTATAGATGATTATAGTTATTATAGTTATGGTTGAACAGTTTAAGACTACCTTCAACTACCATCATATTCTGGATAAGCTTTCTAAATACATCTGCTTGGTTCTGTTAGAAACAAAGTATTCTGATTAAATAAGGCTGTTGTGGAGGCTTAGCTGCTTGGGTGTGCCTAAGAGGTACACATAATTTATATCAAGGTACACTGAATATGACACAGTGGCTGGGTGGCTCAGTGGCTAAGATGCTGAGCTTATCGATCAGAAAGGTTGGCAGTTCAGCTGTTTGAATCCCTAGCACTGCATAACAGAGTGAACTCCCATTACTTGTCCCAGTTTCTGCCAACCTAGCAGTTCAAAAGCATGTAAAAATGCAAGGAGAAAAATAGGGACTACCTTTAGTGGGAAGGTAACAGTGTTCCGTGCGCCTTTGGCATTTAGTCATGCCGGCCACATGACCATGGAGATGTCTTCGGACAGCACTGGCTCTTCAGCTTTGAAACAGAGATGAGCACCGCCCCATACAGTTGGGAACGATCAGCACATATGTGCAAGGGGAACCTTTACCTTCACACCAAATCAATAAATGAGTCTAAATCATGATTTTGAAATTGTAAATCAGGAAGGCATAATTTCTGTCATACTGATGATTGCACATTGTCCAGAGTTGTACTGTACATTGAGGACCAACCTCTAAAACAACTGAGTCTCATTTTTTAAGGGAGGTCTTTTAAGGTACCCATTTTACTCCATAATCCCTTGAATCTCCAGAATACAAAATCGGGGTTGTTATTTCTGGCTACAAGGACCACTTTGGGGTGTTCCACAAAATGGATCTTAGTGGAGTACCTCTGATCCCTGAGAAATGCTTGGGGTTGTTTCCTTTTATAAAAGAGGATGTAAGCAAGAGGTATACCTCGTTGCATTATTGTACTATGTAGATAATATTGCATTCTTAGACCATGTATGCTTTTTCTTGTACAATGTATTAATTGTACTCTAGGACCAAACTACTTGAGTTTCCACAAACTTAGTTTCTCTTCCTAGGCCCACACTGTGCTCCATCAGAAATCTGTCTGGACATTCCCCCCAAAAAATCTTTTGAAAAATATCTGAAATACAGTGAAGTAGATGCACTGAAGCTAGTACACTAGGAAGACTTATTAAGTATTAGAGAGAACGGAATTGGTCTACAAGAAAGACAAAATGAAGAATAGAAAAGAGACATAGCAAGGCAAAGTATTACATGATCAGTACATTTAAAAAAAACCTATCAGACAAAGCAGTTAACAAGAAGACTTAACAATGGGTGTAATCATTGCAACATTGGCTCCAAAGAGTTAAAAAAACATTTGGAGTGGTGATGGACATGCTTCTGTTTCTCATTGTTAAATTCCACATTATTTATAGTTTCAGAAAGGGACGTAAAAAAATCATACCATAAAAAAAATTCTTGAATATTTCCTTTTGTACATGTTTCATGAGAAGTGTTGTAAAAATTCATTGATTCATGCAAAAGTTTTAATTTTGACTTTCAAACAGATGCATGCTAGGGAATATGATGATGGAGGTGAATATTTAAAATGTGAACAGAGGCAAGAAAGTGCTGCACTCTATTCCACCTGTGCATGTACCAGCTCTTTATCTCTTAGACAACATATGTTCCATATGAAAAATGGGGTTGCCATAGCATCTATATTTTTTTAAAAATGACTAGGAGATCTCAAAGAAACATGAAATTGATTTAGCAAGTTGTCATGTAAGATATTCTGACCTGTTTAAAAAAATTAAATAACTAAAGACTATTTTGCTTTATAAAAACTATTAATTACATATTTTGCAAATTTATTCATGGAAATAAACTTTCCTGTTACCATCAACCTGCTTTCTTCCTATATAAGCACCAACTCCATGTGGCTAAAAGCACCTTGGTATTTAATTTGTATTAATTTTATTTTTAACAACAGCCATAGGATTGTAAATACTGAGTCATTTGGCAAATTCATTGATATAAGCAATGAAAGACAATGTATATGTGTGCATGTAAGTGTATAGCAAACTGTTTGAGGCACAGTAGAATTGAAGGTAGGTAGTAACAGATTTTATTTTCCTGGGCTCCAAGATCATTGCAGATGGGGACTACAGCCAAGAAATTAAAAGACGCTTGCTCCTGGGGAGGAAAGCTATGGCTATTCTAGACAATATATTAAAAAGCAGAGATATCACCCTGCCAACAAAAGTGCATATAGTCAAGGCTATGGTTTTTCCAGTTGAAATGTATGATGTGAATGCTGGACCATAAGAAAGGCTGAGTGCCAAAGATTTGAGGCCTTTGATCTATGGTGCTGGAGAAAACTCCTACGAGTCCCTTGGACTGCAAGATGATCAAACCGGTCAGTCCTAGAGGAGATCAACCCTGACTGCTCTTTAGAAGGCCAGATCCTGAAGATGAAACTCAAATACTTTGGCCACTTAATGAGAAGGAAGGACTCACTGGAGAAGAGCCTAATGCTGGGAAAGATTGAGGGCAAAAGAAGAATGGGACAACAGACAATGAGGTGGCTGGATGGAGTCACTGAAGCAGTAGGCATGAGTTTAGATGGGAGAGGACAGAATGGTAGAGGACAGGAAGGCCTGGAGGAACATTGTCCATGGGGTTGTGATGGGTTGGACATGACTTCACGACTAACAACAACAACAAGAATTGAAGGCAACCCCTTCCAACTAGTACCTTGGAAATGTGTACACACTACAATTAAACACAAACATAGTCTGCACCTCTGCATGAAAGTGTCATTTGTATGAGTAATACAGGGGCTATAAATCTGCTGTTTGTTTACTATGGTTTGCAGAATCAACAATGATCCTGCATCCTAAATTGCATATTCACATTTTAAATGCAACATGCAAAATTCCAAGTTTGATTCTAAAGCGGAATAATTCTCCCAGGCCATTTCAGAAGGCATTACTTGTTTCAACTGGCAGCCCAGAAGCATGGGGACAAGTGGCAGCTTAATAATTCCCAGGGAAAAAAATGATTACACTGGAGCCTGGCTCTAAGATCTCTACAGCCCTGGATGTTCCTTCATGAGCAGTACCATATGTAGATTCAGGACTGCTGAAGGCAAACTGGATAGAAGATCAAATGAATCCTAGGATTTCCACACAGGGGCTATTATCATAACATGAAGCAGCCTTGCCTCTTAAAACCTAATTGAGTGCCTCATGAAGAATTAGTTAATTTAATAGCTATTTCCTAACACTTTAAAACAGAGGGTGGTCAAGCAACAGACCTCAGTGTTGGCAAGCCTATTGCAAATACAAATTGAGTTTAGCTCTCAATCCAGCACAGTTTAGAAGCTCATTTTTAACTTAATCCTCTAACAAAAACAATAGGCATGGAACCATTGAGGGTCATTTGAATCACAAGCAAGATATTTTAAATATCAGCTCATAGAGCAGGATTAGATGAGAGCTACCACTTGTGAACTATTTGAATGCATACAGCCTTCAATGGATGAGATAGGGCTTTGGCCTCATCCTATAGGGATGATGCGGTGTGAGGTGACAAAGAAACCCCACACAATACTGTGGGGATGCTATGACTCTCCTAAGTGTGAGGACCTGTCATAAGTCACTTTTTTCAATGCTGTGGTGTTGAAACTGTCTCTGAATGAATGGTTTAAAGTTGAGAATTATCTGTACATGAATAGAGAATGTGAAAGACATAATCTTACACTATGAATTAGCCAAGATCATTTCAGCTTTTACACAGTTCTGCTCCATCTCTCACATACAGACTATGAACAATGAGACAGAATCCTCCTCTTTTTTTTTCAAAATTATAATTTAGGTCAGGGGTGTCAAACTCAATTTCATTGAGGGCCGCGTCAAGGTTACATTTGACCGGGGGGGGGGGGGTGTCGGGGTGTGTGTGGTCAGGGCCCATGGCCAGATTGACATCACTAGTGTCAGGGATGCCTGTAGTGGCCCAAGTGCTCTACCAGCAAAAAAAGGGGGTCCCAATCTCTGTTTTCAGCTGGGATGGCCTCCTGCAACCCTCTGCCAGTGAAAACGAAGCTTGTGCGGCCCTCCCGAGCTCCATTTTTCCTGGCAGGGGGTTGCAGGAGGCCGTCCCAGCTGAAAATGGAGATTGGGAGCCTGTTTTCATTGGCAGAGGCACCGTGGGCTGGTCCTTCGTTGTTTTCAGGGTGACTCCGTGGGGCAGATCTAAGCACCCATGGGCCAGATTCATCCTGCAACCCTTGAGTTTGACACCCCTATTTTAGGTACTTGCACGATATTATAAAAATAAATTACTTTCACTTGACATAAGCAGCCTTGATCTTTGGAGGAGACAAAGTAAATAATTTTTTTAAATGTATGGAGTTATGTGAGTGTGTATGTTTCTGTCACATGCACGTACATATTGTTGATTATACATAGCAGATTTGAGGTTATGTTAGTGGATCATACTACCACCACCAGCATCATATATCCAACCTGGTAGAAGAACAAAAGAGCTACTAAAATAGTGCTGCAAACAAAGAAGATGAGTGGCCGTACATCATAATTAAAATGTTATTCTTTTAATTAGCCAATTATTGCACTGAGATCTGGACATAAATATGCCCATGAATCCTATCTGTAAATAATGAAAAGTATGGATTTTTCCCCCTATCAAGAAGGTTAATAGTTTAATTGTATAGTGTTATTCTTACATTAAAAGCTGCATACCTGGCGAGCTTTATCGGGTAACAGGGACTTTTAAATGTGCCAATGTTTCTACCCAAGTAACACGGGTCAATTGCAAAAGGGATAACCATAATGATTAAATCATTAAAATTTTGTCTATGCTTCACAGAGCATAGAGAAAATTAACTTCCCACCAACCTCATTTTTCTGCTGAACATGAAATAATGATTTTCTGCCAGTATAATTACAAAGCTAACATCTGATAGAGTCAGCATCCAGGGGGGATTATCACATGCATGAGTATTAGACCTCATTACCAGCTTGACTGCAAAATTATTACATCTTGTAATTGGATGGTGAGATTTATATACAGATTGGCCGGGTTCTCTGTAAGATTGTAATTACAAGCTTCGGTGGTTCGCTACTTATCACACGGTGCAGGAGGAGGCAAAAACAAGCAGAGGAAAGACCATTTCATTAAGCCATAACCCTATCAAGGGAGGAGCATTGTAACATCCCAGTATTTATTAGGCCAAACAGAGCTGTTTGCCGAAGGAGAGGCCATTTATTACTGCCTGACAAATGGGATTTCATTTATTTAACCTCAGCGAGATCTATTTCAGTAAAATGTACAAACGAGCCATCCATTTTATGATTCCAGAGTCAACGCCTCAATTATCTAAAGGCTAACTGACTGTTAAAGCACCCATCTGCTAGGGCAAATCCATTGATTTAATTTGCTTCATGCTACTGAATGATTCTTAGCCAGGGAGAAGGGGCTGAGAAGGAGGGGGGGGAGACGGATGAGGAGAGGGGGCAGCTGGTGGTTTGGGGGAATGCAGAAGAAGAGTGATTCTAGGTCTAGGGGTGTCTGGGGGAGGGCGCACAAACGCACATCCACTCCTTGGCATGCACGCACACCCTTGCCCGGGTGAGTTTAATCCTTCAGTACAAAAGAAGAAAGCGATCAATAGCAGCTTAAATTTTATGAGACAAGGAGTTAAGTTGTTCAGCCTGAGCCAAAACACCTTTGTTCTACCATAACAAGTAATCTCTGTGGTGGAATTAATATTGACAAGCTGGCTTCTTTGTAGCTAATTTTGTAGGCACCTAAGCCAATCAGGAGGCCAGCAGTAATAGAGTTGTTATTAGACTTCATTATAAAGGCTGTGGATCAATGGCTACACTAGGAGGCAGAGAGGACATGTCGCAGCAGAATGCATATGTATGCTCAAGGAAATGAAATCCTTTTAATGTCCCGACAATAATTTATTCCATATCTCTCTTTCACTCAGTGTGTGTGTGTGTGTGTGTGTGTGTGTGTGTGTGTGCAGTGTAGCGATATATACACATGCATATCATATATGCATGTGTGTGTGTGCGTAAATAGTACAGATATATATACCTACACTATGTATTAAAACACTGCATTAAAGCAATGGGGGTTTTTAAGAAGAGATTGGACGATCTTTTCTCTGAAATGATATAGGGCAGGGGTCCCCAAACTTTGCAACTTTAAGTCTGAAGGACTTCAGCTCCCAGACTTCTCCAACCAGCAAAGCTGGCTGGAGAAGTCTGGAAGCTGAAGTCCTTCAGACTTAAAGTTGCAAAGGTTAGGGACCCCTGATATAGGGTTTCCTGGTTGAGCAGGAGGTTGGACTAGAAGACCTCCAAGGTCCCTTTTGATTCTTATTCTGTTATTCTGTTATATACATATATATGTACAATTCTTATTCTGTTATATACATTTATATGTATACACACACACACACACACACACACACACCTACACACACACTATGGTGAAGTTTTTCAGCTTAAATAGAGCAGCAGGGTTGATCAGATAGTTATTACTGCTTCCTTGGCTAAAGGATTCATCTCTGAACTTTAAGGTAGGAATTGTGTTAAAAGTATGCATACCAGGTTTCATTGAAGTTTCTCGATCCTGAGGAGAAAATTACAATTTAAGGTATCTTTTAAATCGGATGCCGTCTAGATATGTCAAGCTGTTATATAAATAAATAAAATAAGAATTGGATAGTTTCAGAGAAGTATGGTACTGTTAAATCTGAGCCTTACTTTTATAATAAACTTATTCACAGATCTATTTTCATTTTAATCTCTCAGTCATTATAACATACTTTAAATATCTACCCTCATTCTATTGAAACCAAAGTCTAAACTGAAAATGCCACTGTTCTACAAAGAGTTGGCCTAGGTTTGATAAGATCACAGCCCAAGCCCTCACTCAGCCATAAAATTCCCTAGGAGATTTGGGATTCATTCCTAACTTCCAGGATTAATTGTGGATATAAAATAGCAGGGAAACCTATTATTAGCATCCATGAATTTTTGTAGGAAGGACCAGATATAAATTAAGGATGAGCATTTAACAATAATTATATTTCATTTATAATTTATATTTCATGAGCATTTAACAATAGAGCATTTAACAATAATTATATTTCATATTTTAGCTGATTAGGTCTCTCAAAAAAGAAAAAAAGGATGATTCTTTCATCCTATCTTTCTGAATGGACTGATTGTATTCAGTGTTTCTTAACTTCAACAACTTTAAGATGTATGAACTTCATGCTGGCTGGGGAATCCTGGAGGCGGAAGTCCACACATCTTAAAATTGTTGGGGTGGAAAAATACTGATATAGACCATTCTGACATACCAGTAGTATTAGCATTAAACAAATAAGGCAGAACCTGCTGCTTTATAGAAGGCCAACTTCAAAATATACTGTGGATAATCCTAGTTTAATTATTGGTGCACTCTGTCTTTCTCACAGGCTCAAAATCTTCACCAGAGAAGCACTGATGAGATTGTTTCAACTCTACTTTTCAACATCACTGAAAATGACAGCCAGATCAAAGGGAAATCAGATAGTGAATGACTTCAGAAAACACATCAGTTTGTTCATCTTAAGCATTTTGCTATCTCAGCTCTTTGTCCTGATGTTTGTATGACTTTACTCCTAGACTTGCACTTTTTATCCGACTTCAAAACCTATAACTAATCTATTCCAGACTTTGATAACATTATCTCCATGAGCCCTGGATTAATCCATCTGATCTTAAAATTAAGTTTAATACAGAAAGAAATAATTGCAGTAGGTATGCAATACACTTCGTTGCCCAAAATAATGTATGGTGCAGCAGATACAGCTCAGCATTCATTAACTTGTACCTACAAAGCTTCAGTTGTGCTTGAAAAATAATACCAGCCAGAGGTGCTTCAGAAGGGACTCTAGGGTTGCTCCTACTGCTGTCTTGGCCCTGGAATTCAAGTAGTTCAATTAACCATAGTCGACATGAATAGAATGAGGTCAGGGCTGTGACTTAAGCACTTCTAAATGTTGAATGCAACTTTTATCTGATTCATTTCAACCAACCAAATGAGCGCAGTGAATTGCAGGTCGCGTCCTCACCATTCTCTTTATATGCTTGTATATTATGCTGTTCAGAAAAACCTGAACCAACATCACTCTTCAGAAGTCAATAAGTTATTCTTTTCCTGTGTTCAGCACATTAACCCAGAGCAGCTTGTAAATGCATTTCCCATTGATCAGATAAACTGTTTGCAGAGTATTTTATTACCTCCCCCCAAAAAACCCAATTGAGCCACCTTTTCAAACACTCTGTGTGTGTGTGTGTGTGTGTGTGTGTGTGTGAGAGAGAGAGAGAGAGAGGGGGGGGAGGGAGGGAGGGAGGGAGGGAGAGGGAGAGGGAGAGGGAGAGGGAGAGAGAACAACAGAGCTTGATAACAAATGTGTAGCTTCAAATTAAAGATCTTGATTGTGGGGAGAAAAGCTCTATTTCTGGGTTTGGAATATCTTAATGGATTACACTTTTTAAAATTGTTTGCATTTATAATTGTTCACGTGAGCAATGAGATTAACGTAGGACGGCATATTATAAGTATATCAAATACATTATTTCATTTCATTTCAAATAGAATTTGGATCCTTAATTATAATATTTAATTTTGTTCAGTACATTATGTATTTTGAAGGACATCCCAAACTATATTCTAGATTTCACTCAAATTTGGACAAGTGAGAGGAAGCTTTTCATTTGAAATCCTTTTTTGTCTATGCATGTTATAATATTACTGGTGATTTACTTATTTTCTAATCGGTATGCATCCTAATTTTTCAAAGAAAATGAACAATTCAAAATCAGTACAAACCTCAGTTACAGAAACTTCAAGATGAATTTGGATTTCCAGGGAAGAAACAGCAAACTGAAGATAGAATGAACATCTGGCAAGTAGAACTTTCAATTCCTTTCTGGACAAGGAGAGCAGTTAAGATTGCCCACAAATGCTCTAGAAAGTTGCTTCTCATTAGGAGACTACAAGACAGCAGTCTCTGGTGGGTTTCCAAAGATCTGGGACACAAGTGAATAATTGTGTTTCTCAAACTGAGGTTTGACGCTTTCAAAAAAGACACTGGAAGTGCATACTTCCTTTTCTAATTACTTTTGGATATTACTTAACTGTTTTTCAGTTATAGGAACCTTTCAATTTGCAAAATTTACAGCACTGGGTTAGTTTCATCCAATCCTTACTGAAAGAAGTTTTAAATACAAATTTAAGAACATGAAAATATTTTGTAATAACTCTCAAAAAGGGCAATTAGACTTTGGTTTTTGCCAAGTTACAAATAAACTAAAAGTCCAGAGGGATTTGAAATAAGAAACTGGAATTAATTACTGGAATTCTTCCTATGAGAAAATGCTTTTGTTTTGAATTCTTTAAAAGAAAACTTGATATGATGTAACTTCTAAGGTTGGAGAAGAGAATGAGCTAAGGTTACAATTAAAGGAGAACAATTCGATTTGAGTACTAACACAGAATGAAGCAAAGTATTGGATGTAGAGAAGAATATTTTTGAACAATAAACTCAGAGGTTGCTTGTAAACATGTTTGCATCGATACTTGTGTTTAAAAGATGTTATTTCTGGCAAGCTTGAAACTGATCCAAAAATGGACTTTAAAATGCCAGGCTACAAAAATGATATGGTAAAAGATGCTACATTGGACATACAAAAGAAGTTGACTGATATCTTAATAACTAAGAGAGATATACAAATAATAACCCAAGATAAACTGGATAATTTTCCTAAATCAGATTTCCAAGTTTGAAGAATTTTGGGAGAAAGGGCAAAGAAAAAAAGGAAATGAAATCAAGTTCCAGGACAATATTTGAAAGGACTAAAGATCATGATGGTTAAAAGTAAAAGGCAAGACTCTTAAGTTGGTTTATTTGGTTAAAGTTAAAATATATGTGTGATTATCTCTTAATTTTTTTCTGATTAAAATTGAAACAAGAAGATTTTAAGGAATTGTTTACAGTTAACAGATGGGCTATGGGAAGAAGAATTCTATACGTCTCATAAAAGGGGAAATCATTTCTTCATATTTTGCTTTTGTTTTTCTTTACTGTAGCCTTTTCTGTTTTTCTTTTTAGCACCATTTTTTACTATTTTTAGTTTATATTTTTTATATTTTAAATTATTTTTGGAGGGGAAACACATCAAGGTGCATTTGATATGGATGCAGTATTTTACATTTTAGATCTGAACCTAGCTTTGCTTCTAAAATGCATTTTTAAGTGAGCAAGGAAAGGATTGGTTTTATTATATGATCTTCTTTGAAACTGATACTAAGATTAGGTGAAAAATTATCTTTAATTCCAGGTTTCAAAATTAGAACTCAACTCTAGATAATTCCAAAATCATATGCATTTGTGAGGAGATCAAGTTCAAGTTCAAAGCCTTTATTGTCATTATACATCATGTATACAACGAAATTGGTTTAGCCTCTACTGGTGCATACAAGAATACAAGACAACATGAATAATATAAAGAATAATCCTTATACAAGTAGTTAGGGGAAAGAAGTCTGCCTGATGATGACAAGTGAGATCTTGTCGAAACGTTGCAATAACATTTCTAAGCCTTATACACGGGAAAATCCCCAAAGCCAGCAATACCAGCATACCTACACCCGTGAAAATCTACAAAAACAAATATCTTACCTCTACGGGGAGGAAACCTTTCTGCTCACCAAGACCTACGAACACAGACAGAAGCCTGCCTGATGATGACAAGTTTCTATGTTGTGCTTAGGAGTCTGAAAACCCATGGGTAGAAGCTATTTGGCTGGCTGGCTATATTTCTGTGTCTTCTGCCCGATGGTAAAAGTGAAAAAAGACACTGGCCAGGGTGTGAATCAGCCCTAAGTATCTTCCTTACTCTTGCTGAAACAGTGAGATCTGTCAATGATATCCAGTGGTGTTAGAGGGCAACCAATAGTTTCTTATGCCGAATTGATCACTCTCTGTAGTGCCTTCCTGTCCATGGCTGTTAAACCAGCGTACTGCTACCCAATATGGGAGGACACTTTCTACCATGAACCAATAGAAAGAAGTCATCAGCCGTTGTTCCACCTGATTTTTCAACAGGACTCTAAGGAAATGATGTCTCTGTTGAGCCTTACTAACCACCAGGGATGTGTTGTTTTTCCACATGAGGTCTTGACTAATGAGCACTCAAATGGTAAACTGTGACTCTGTCCTTTTTTGTACTTGTATTTTGATATGAAGGCATGAGGGGTGGCGCATGCATGATGATGTCACTATACGTTTCATTGTTTTGATAAAAACTCAGCTTTCTGTGCCCCCCACTACCACTACCCAGATTGCAATGCATTTCCCTTAGAAATTGAACACTTATTTTAAAATTGGCAAATACATTGCAAAGGATATTGTAAGTCAGGGGTGTCAAACTTGTGGTGTCACTTTGTTGTCATGTGACATATCATGACTTTTTTCCCCTTTGCTAAAGTGGTGATGGCCAGTGCATGATACATCCAGCCTGCAGGCCGCAAGTTTGACACCCCCTGTTCTAAGTTATATGATGTGTAAAGTCCTCAACCCATTTTCGTATAGAACAGGGAAGTTAAGCTGTAATGTGAAGCCTGCTTTGAGAGATTATAATAGCAGCTACCATAAAGCTAGCCAAGCATTGGTCAACTGATCTTCAAAATCCATTGCCTAAGTTGAAGTGTCCAAACAGAGGTCTTGGCTTAACATAACAAGGATATTAGTTCAGGATTGTTCAGTCTTAGCTGTAACTGACACTTGTATTTAGGCTGGGTTGCCGAGGGAATGTAGCATTTGGATTGTTCCTTTAAAAATAAAGCAGCTGCTGGTAGTTCCACTTTGCTCTTGTTTCTGGCACAGGCACAAAAAGAACATAAATCTGATCATGAACTCCAGATAAAATCACTGTTCACCTTATAGCTATAGTTCACAATCATAGTGGACAAGATCAAAAAGGGGATAAGGTCATGGAAACTCTTTTAGTGTCTTCTACTTGTGATATTATCAGGAACTCAACCCTAAAGACATAGAAAGAAACTGATTTTTTTTTTAAAAAGAAAGAGAGAGAAAGAGAGAAGGGAAAAAGAACAGTGATAATAAATCAACTCAACTGCAGAGAATGTGCCAGGGAAAACAATATTGATTTTTCTTTTTTTTTACAAGTCAGTGCACAGATTTGTCAGACAAAAGAATAGAGATGTCAGACCACACAGAGTCAAATGCTAATATTAAGACAAAAGAACACTACAGCTTGGATAGTGACAAAATTAGTGCACCCCCATGTTTATCCATTTGTCTCATACATACAGAATTTTTAAAAGCTATGATTAAATAATAAACAGTATTAGTAGCCTCAAAGTAAGCACCATAATAGCTGGACTAATGTAGAATATAAAGAGAAAATGAGAAATACAATTGTATCACAGTTCTGTCCAATGGATAGAAAGAGTTGAATGTACCTTCACCTATCGGAGATGACTTGGTAAGAATCAGCAATTGGCGTACCCGGTGCAGACACTTCTTGCAACTTGGGAGTCTACTGCCAAAATCAGGTTCCAAATCAGGGAGGAACAGGAAAAAGTAACAAAAAATAAAGGCATTTCAAATGTTGTCTTCAAAGGAATCACAATAAAATTTGACAAAAGCACAAGGGTTGCATAACTATTTACTATAAGCAGAGCCTCCTGATCTGGTAATGGTTGTGAGTGGCATTACTCCCAATTCAATAATAGTTGTAACTGGCACATCGGCAGTGTGTGTCCAAGAGTACTCCTGTGTTATCACTCGGCTTTGTGTTAGTTAATGTGACCCCAACGAGAACCAAAGATGGAATATTTATATGTTTTTGTTCAATTTCTATAGCTGCCCATCTCACAGAAGTGACTCTGAGAACCTCACACAGTTAAGAGTTTTAAAAAGAAAAAAAATACTATCTGCCTAGAATTGAAAGGTTTCTCTACCCACAGTCACTCAGTGTTGCTGTGGTTAAGTCTAAGTATGTTCTCCAACAAGACACACCTCCAGGCACTAAGATAAACACACCATGGTCTCAGGAATCTCCCGGGCACCTCTGTAAATTAATTGGATCCATTATATGCCTGGGGGAAACTGATCAAAACCGTCCATTCTCCCTGCAGATGTTGGTGGCACCACTTAGCCTAGTGTCAATCAAATAATCTGAGCATGACAAAAAACAGATACTGGTGACTTCTATAAAATTGCATTTGCTTAGAAAGAAAACAGATACTGTACAATGGACCCAATATCTCATTCAAGAATGAGTTTACCACTCCCCGGATCTAACCATAGGTTGCCTATCAGGATGACCAGACCACATCTTAGGCAACTCAACAGGGCCTTTGGAGTCTGGCTCAGAGCAGATCCAAAGGATTTTATTTGTCAAATGCCTATAATATTCTTCACAATGGCCCTGGAGATATTCTTGTGATTTGTCCCTCCCCAATACGGAATAGATCAGTTACATTGTCCACCAGCCAACTATCTGCAAATGTGATAAGAGTGGGTAACTATGACTCATTGCTCTTATTGTCATGATGTAATCCCTAATATGGATTCTTGCACATGCTTGTTTTGATTCATACTTTGTCTTTATCACTTCTGTCATTCCATTTCCATTTCTTGGGAAATGAAGCAATAATGTGGAAACAATGCACAGAGAGGGCTCCCATTGACATAATCCAGGGATGTCCAAACTTGGGAACTTTAAGACTTGTGGACTTCAACTCCCAGAATTCCCCAGCCAGCATAGCTGGCTGGGGAATTCTGGGAGTTGAAGTCCACAAGTCTTAAAGTTCCCAAGTTTGGACATTCCTGACATAATCTAATGCAAGGCCCTTGTCACAGTCTAATTTTGAAATATACTCTTAAAATCTTACATGAAGAAGAGTGTTTGTCATTAAGATGCTTAATAGAAAGTTACTGATTTGATATAAGAATTTTAAAAAGCAGAGGTTTCTGCAATGAATACATTCATAGTTGGCATCATCATTTAGAGTACAAACATCAAGTCTCAATTTAGGTGCCAAAATAGTAACCACTAAAAACTTCTCTGGAAGCTTTTTATTTCATTCCAGCAGAATTCTTAGCAGATCATTAAAAAATATCTAATTATTAGTTTCTCAAAGGAAAATCAAGATATAGTTCTTAGTGAGTTACATGGACAGTTCTCTATTAAGTTATTGAAACAATTATGCTAATAGTTGAACAATCAATCTCACCTGCTTGTTAACTTATTTCTTTCTTAGTCAAAACCTGTTCCATTGATGAAGATGTTTATTATAATTCAAGGTCTTCTAAACATGTTCACATTCATATTGGACAAGGAATAGAAAGGAAACAATGTTAGATCTTGGTAAATCAACACTTCGATACCTTTCCACAGATTTAGAATCCTGGTTCTCTGTGGCCCAAATTAAACATCTGAACCACTGCAGTAATTTGTTTGTTGAGAAGCTGTATAATATAGTAAATAATTACAGAATGTGTTAATGCACAACCTCTGGATGCTGCCATAGTAACTAAAGGTTAGTATTTTTTCTTCTTCTCACTTTATCACTCTTAATTTTCATTTTTGTTGCAACTCTTATAGGCATTGCTTTATCAATAAACTCTTTGGTTTTGATGTTTTCACATATTCCTATCTCACGTAACTAAATCAAATAAACACTATGGATACATCTTGAGATATCTTCACTGTTTTAAAATACCACTGTATATTTTTATACAGTCCAGACCTGGGTACCTAAATGTGCGAAGGGATCCGTTTTCTAGCTGTTATCAGTTTCAACTTTCAACAGAAAGTTATCAGTTTCAACTTTCCTCAGCTGCTATGTACTTTAATTTTTACCTTTGTGGCTGTCGTTTTTTTTAAAAAATTTATTTTCCCTTGTTGAGATGGGTGGCTATATAAATTGATTAAATAAATAAATAACACATTGATCTGGCAGAGACTTCCAAAGAGAGAGAAAGGGCTTCAGAGCAGAGGAATCATCCTCACTGCCTCCCTCTCAACTGGTTCAAATGATATTCTAACAGTAGAGGGCACCATGGAACAGAAACCTAAATGTTCAGAGAGGATTTTCCTTACTCCAGATTACTTTGGTTGGTTTTTTAACAACCACAGGGACAAACTGGAGTGACCATGTGACAATGTCACTGTCACTAGGAAAAAGGACTGGCTTTCTAGTAAACAACACTGCAGTCTGCACCCAGTCAGGATTAATATGAAGCAGCACGACAAAACAGATATTTTAGGGATATGTTCCCTTTGTCTGTCTGTCTGTCTGTCTGTCTGTCTATCATCTATCTATCTATCTATCTATCTATCTATCTATCTACCTACCTACCTACCTACCTACCTACCTACCTACCTACCTACCTACCTACCTATCTATCTATCTATCTATCTATCTATCTATCTATCTATCTATTTCAAGGGCCTCAAGCTTAACAAAAACCTTTAACTTGTTTTTTAAATTCTCCTAACCATTTTTTATTACTTTCTTTTATTTTTATTACAGGCTGTTCTTTGTTCTCATTTCCTTCTGTTTACTGCCTTGGGATTTTTTTTTCCAGAGAAAAATGTGAACAGTAAAAGCAATAATTTGCTTGGCCTGTAGAAAAATAACACAGAAACTGAAGTAGCAAATTCTGACAGCATTTCCTCTAAGACTGCAAATTTTGATCAAGAATGGTGCAAAAAATATAGCCGAATCAAGCGGTCTTTCTTGAAGACTCTAATGTGAGAATGAAAGCTGGTAGGGATGGTCCAGACGTTACTCTACAATTTGGATCTCTGAAGACCAGTTCATGTCTATATCCATTTTCAAGAACAGAAGAATCCTGTTTAAGTGTTCCATTCACTCAGATAACATTCTGTAAAATTGCACTGGGTTGCCTGCAGCAAAGAACTTTTTGCCTGTAGTTTGAATCCTGATAAAACAGGCTTCAGGATTGTGTGCAATTCAGTGCACGAAAGAGCTCTTTGCACACCTATTTCTCACTGCAGATTGTCATGCTGTATTTCTGGGTAATTAAGCTATTTTACAGAGCAGAAGGGTTGCTCCTCTCTGTCCTGTGTGAATACTACTCCTGGATGGGCAAAAGATATATCAATAAAGTCCACTGTGCCATAACTTAACAAAAACTGGCACTAGTCAGCTTAGGACTTCCTGGAGAGGGGTCCCCTCTTCAAGATAGGCCAGGTCAAGAGATAGTCCCTGGATAGATTTATTTATTTGCTTATTAAATTTATATGCCTCCCATCTCACCCAAAGGAGACTTTACACATTTCCAGAATGCAGTGAGCCTAATTTTATTAGTATAAAATTCAATTTCACTATATTATTCTATGTTTAGTATGTATATTGTATGTATTTTCTGTATATAGAGATATACATATGCACTTACATGAAAACACGCATTAACACAGAATGGAAAGCATTATATTTAGTATTCTGTTAGATGCATATAAATAACCAAAACAAATCAATCACAGACCATGAATAGTTAACAGAGATACTTTAATTATTTCTTCCCATGTCCTGAATTCTCACTGCCAGAACACTACAGACTAGCATCCTAATGCATTTATTTTACAGAACTAACATACATATTAATTGCTTATTCTGAGGGGTGAACAGCAACACCCGTGGAAGCCACTATTTCAAAGCACAGAAAGACAGCTTGGGTATATCCAGAGTTGGAAGAGGGAGAAAAGGAGGATCTTCTCATTCTGCTCTGGGATCTCATAGACGTTCATAGCAACACTAATGGTGAACACTGAACTTTCATTTAAACCAGGGATGTCCAAACTTGGGAACTTTAAGACTTGTGGACTTCAACTCCCAGAGCTATGCTGGCTGGGGAATTCTGGGAGTTGAAGTCCACAAGTCTTAAAGTTCCCAAGTTTGGACATCCCTGATTTAAACTATATTTTAAAGGAGGAAAGGCAGACCTCGGGGGCTTCTAATTGCAAAACCAAGTGGAAGCCTCAGTAAGTAAAGAAAACAACGGGTCCTCCACTCCATGCGATAGTAAAGGTAGTCCTCGTAGTCCTTACGAGGTAGTCCTTACGACCACAATTGAGCCCAAATTTTCCATTGCTAAGTAAGATACTTGTTAAGTGAGTTTTTCCCCACTTTACAACCTTTATTGCCACAGTTATTAAGTGAATCACTGCAGTTGTTAAGTTGGTTACACGGTTGTTAAGTGAATCTGGCTTCCCCATTGGCCTTGCTTGTCAGAAGGTCGTAAAAGGTGATTGCATGACCTTGAGACACTGTAGCCGTCGTAAATATGAGCCAGTTCAGTTACCAAGCATTTGAATTTTGATCATGTGACCATGGGGATGCTGCAACGGTTGTGTGAAAAATGGTCATAAGGCACTTTTTTCAGTGCCATTGAAAGTTTGAACAGTCATTAAACAAATAATTGTAAGTCGAGGACTATCTGTATGGCAGAACATTTGGGTTAAAACTTTCATAATATTTTTGCTTCTAGTGTAAACCAGCATTAAAAAGCCAGGCTGTCCTCTCGGCCACAGAGAAGAGGTAACACTGAGTCTTGTGAATGAGGCATCTTGCCAAGACTTTACTGCTAGTATGGGATCACATCTGATACAATTCAGTTTTCTGGTAGCAGATGCTGGAATCTTCGTATCCTGAAACTATGTTTAAAATCAAAACAAGGTCCAGAATGGTTCCTAAAATTAAGAATACTCTTGAGGAAAAGGAAAACTGCCTTACTGCCAAGCACAACAGTAAGACAGATAAGTCAGTGGACTTCCAGTGACCTAATCAGAAAAAGATGTTTTCAAACCTAATGGAAATTTCAGAAGGGAATTAAAAAAAAACATTTTGCTTGACATTAACCTAATTTTTTTTTAAAAACTAATTTGAAAGTCTGGGAATGGTGTTAGCTGTTAGTTATTACTTCCATAATAATACAACCTCAAACTACAAAAGGTGGTAATTGGAAACTTCACAAACTTAATAGTAAAACCAGATTTATCTATAAATATACTGTATCCTTGGTGAAGAGTCACAGCCATTTCTCACACTCCAATGGGTGTGCCTCTTTAATAGTTTCATTTCTAAACATCTTTTTGTTTCATGCATATACATTACACATAATGTGTGAAATGGCCCATACTAAGTTCTTGGCCATAAAATAAATACTCCACACATGTATTCATGACATGGGTTCATTGCTTTACAATCATTCCTGTGGATAATCTTACTCAATATTTGGGTCAAAATGTGCATCGTTTCTATTACTGGTTGCAAAAAGATTGCAAAACAATTTGCCTGTGAATTGACTTTTCCCTTTATAGTACTCTTCTCTGAACAAAATTCAATAGAGTTGCCCTTCATGACATCACAATGTAGTGAAATATGATTGGCTACATAGTTTTGTGACTTCATTCAATCCACTACATAACACTCAATTGATTAATTATTCACTGGAAGATTCTGCGTATTGCCATTTAACATACTTCAGTAGGAAAATTACAATTAGTCCTCAATTTACAACCATAGCTGAACCTGAAATTATGGTTGTAAATTGTGCTGGTCATTAAGCAAGTTGTGTGATGGATACAATGTTATGAATTTGTTTGCAGTGATCATTAAACAAACACCATGGTTGTTAAGTGAATCCATTGTCTACAAGGGACTTTTTTGGCCAGAAAGTAAGAAAAAAGCAAGAAGAAGTAAGAATTACTAGAAGTAAATGCTGGTTTCTAGCCAAAAATAAATAAATGGTGAATTGTGAAAATATGACTGCAGGATACTGCAAATGGTCATAAAATTGAGTTGGTTGCTGAGCTCCCTAAACGCTATGAGATGTCTGTGAGAGGAGGAAAAGCCATTGGAACGTCAAATCTGGGTCATCATAGCTTTTTGTTGTTGTTGTTGTTCCATTATTACCGTGACCTGTTGAGGACTATTAGTAATAGGCTGATTATGTACATTGCCAAGGGTTTTTTTTTCACAATTGTTAAGTCTAACCTTAATAGGTCTTTTTAAAAAATTCTTTAAAAAATGGAAATGCCGCATACTGAACCCAGAATCTTTTACGTGAAAATTGTCCTCTTCTACCACTGTTTTCACCACTCTGACCTTCTATATTTTCCTCCTAATCTCTTTGCTAGGCATAAGTAATTCTGCTGCTTCTCACTATTATGCGTGACTGTCCAAGGACTGTTCCAATTGCACATGCCTTTCATGCAGAAAATTCAGAGTGTCTGCAAGTAAAGGGGTCAGGTAGCAAACGATTACACTTGCTGAGACCTTGGAGAGCCTTTTCCAGGTGAAATTAAAAAAAACAATCCTGGAGAAAGGTAACAAATACATTTAATTGGCATGAAGCATTCTCTGGTCTTCTGTCCACGGCTAACTTTATTCCAAACAGGAGGCATTCTATTGTAGAATCAGTGAGCAAAAACATATACAATGAAAGAGAGCACTATTTTTTTTTAATCTAGGTGGCTCAAATTAGCTGAAAGAAAGATTATACTCACCATTCGCAAACCCGCCATATCAGTTATATTATTAGGTTTAGGTTTAGGTTTATTGGTTTTTTATACCGCCCTACTCCCGAAGGACTCACGGCGGTGTACAGCCAAAATAAAAAACAAATATATAAAAGTTAGAAAAAGCTATTAAAAGGCATAATTAAAAAACATCATTAAAATTAATATTAATATTAATATTACAATTCTTGAAGTTGATTTCATCTTGTATATTATTCTGCTTTTTTAATACTGCTTTGTGTTTTAGGATTGCATGTTAACTGATTTGTACTTCACCCAGAAATATAGATTTAATAATGGTCTACAAGTATAATCCAACCACCCATCAAAAAGAGAAAGCGGTGTTTATAAGAATGGGCAAGGGATGGCAGAGAAATGTATCATTAGTTGTGGGTGAGTAGCAAACCCCTCTTATTTGGCCTACAGTAATTCATTATTCTTCAATGTTTTCTGAAAAAATTCTGTGAAATTATTAACTTCGTATTTTCAAGCAAATTGATCAACAATTTATTCTTTGCCAATACCGTCACTCTCTCGAACCAGAAATATAATGTCATTTTCCTCAACAAGAAGAACCAGTTTTCAATTAGAGGAAATAAGAAAGTCTAGTTTTTCATGTTCTTTTCAAATGCATGTTCTCTCAGGGAGAAGAGGTAAGACAACTAGTAGGGGAAAGGGCAGTTTGCTCCTCATTCATTTTTACTTTAGTTTTCTTGAAAAGTTTTTTTTTTTACAATAATTCTAGTAGGTGTAAAACTGGTTCTCCTAACATGTGCAGAATAACCTGACTGCGGAGTTCTATATATTTCAGTTTTAGTGGCAAATGATATTTGAAAAAGTGGGGGGGGGGGGGAGAGACACCAAGAAAAGCTTATTGATCAATGATTCATAGTGAAACATTCAAGGACTGAGTCCTTTCTGGGTCAGGACTTCATAACTATAACTATTTAATCATAAGATTGAAGGGCCCAGGTTTTTACGCAGAACAAAAGTATACCTTATTCTTCAAAGCTGCAAAAAGTTCCCTTTAAAGAAGTGTCAATGTCATGTGCTAAAACTGTTCCCTTTCCTCCCTCCTGCCAACAATCTTTAATTGTATAAGAGAGAAGCTAGATAGAAGTTAGGAAACCATTAGATTGACAATCATATGACAAGAAAAACAATTAAGCTGGATCTCAAGGAACGCTGTAAGGATTTGTAGCCCTTTGGTAACTTGTTTCAATATGTATTTCAGTTGCCTAAATCAATTCAAGGACTTTTAACAGCAAGAATAGTTTGTGGAGTAAACATTAGATTGCTTAAAATAACGATCAATTTTCTTAAAAGATCTAGGAGACATAAACTGAATTCTCAAAACACTCAATACCAAATTAGGCAAATTTTTAAAAAGTTCGCCCTCCCCAAAGCCACTGTACATAACCATGTGGTAATAGAAAGAAGCAGAGATGAAAAGTATCAAAGTTATCAAGATTGCTAAAGGATCATGAATTTGATAATGATGGCATCTGCCAACACATTCAGCAACTGTTCTAGAAATATCTGGAGACCTGTCAGCTAGGTGGATGGGAAGATTCTCTGAGCTGGCATGAAAATGGAATAAGATACTTTGGCCACACTTTATAAAAGGGAGAGTGCAGAATTCCAGGGAAAGCCATTTCTGTTTCTGCCAGAAGACAGGGTAAAGTCTTTTTTATAGAAATGCTACTTAATCTTCCACTAATAGTAAAGATGGGAAAACATTGTAGTATAGAAGGGTAAATGCTCTTCTACAAGATGCTTGTTTATTTAACACTTGGTATGGGAGAATGACCTCCCCAATAGGTCTGCTTTGTATAATGTTAGAGTTTTGTTTAGTTGTTTAATATCTTATCTCAAGGAATTTTCTTTAGCTCAGACCAGATTATCTCATGGCTAAACAAAGTCAAGGCAAACAGTCCATAATAGTCTAGGCATCTATCTTCCATTAGGATTTCTAGTGGTCCCACAATGTCAAGATGGCCTGAGTACTTCCCATCAAAAACAATTGAACCTAATATTGCAAATGGCAAATTCACACATGAGTCTCCATAGGCCAGATTCTAATCTTGAGGGCGAGCTTGATATCCAGGGAAGAAATTGCAGCAGAACCGTTAAAAATTTACATTGGTCTACTCCTATTGAGCTAAATTGGTGGTAATAGCAAAGCTCTATGCCATAAAGAAGAGGGCAAATAACCCAAGCTCTGAACATTTTCACTTTGGTCAGAATAATGATTATTGCCATTACCATTGCCAAAATCAAATGTTTGTTGTTTTATCAGTCCAATTTATATGGCCACCCATCCCCCAAGAAACTCAGAGCAGTGAGCAAAATAAAAAACAACTCCATTAAAACAAAAACAAATAAAACAAATAAAACTACACTGAGACTCAAGCCACAAATCCACTAATCCATTCATCATGCATAACTGAGCTCTCATACTAATATCATGACCCAAAACCTGGTGGTACAGCCAGGTCTTCAAGGCCTGGTGAGTAGGGGCTGTCCATATTTTGGCCAAAGAAACTGTTCCATGGGGCACTTACCATAACAGAGAAGGCACACTTCCTGGGATCCACTAAGTGGCATTGTTTTACTGACACTACTTGAAGCATACCTATGCTTGGAACATAGATGCTGACAAATTTGGTAGGGCAAGCAAAAACCACTGGGAAGAGCCAGTGCCACAAGTAATCTGGCCCTATGTTATGTAGACCTTTAACCAGCACCATGACTTGCACTTGGAAACCTATAATGATGCACCTAAACCAGCAATAAAATATACCAGATGGTACACATTACATTTACTATCATATCAAGTTAGCCCAAAATGTTAAAATGCAAAAATAATTTAATAAGGAATTACATTGTAGGGGGAGATGGGTGGGAGAGAATTATTTTAACTCACAATTCTTTGCTTAAAATATTTGTCATTTGGAATGCTGATGGATTTTGGAAACTTACGAAGTGGTCCAGGAAGAAAAAAAAGTTTCCTTAAAAGAAGTCAGTTTGTTCTCAAGAGTAGTCTTACACTGCCGAATTCCTGGCAGAAATTTCTTTTAAAAACACAGCCCATTCACACAGGGCAACCGAAACTGAAATAGTTGTTCTTGGGCATTTATCAACTATAGGTACAAGATGAACTTGTCTACTTTCATCCCATTCCATTTTTCTGTATGTTCATGGGTAGAAGAAAATAATTCCTACCCATTTCCAGTTGAGTCTGTGATTGTCTTTAATCTGCATTGCCATTTGCATTGAACACCTTTTTATGTTATATTTAATGTTTTCATATGCACTTTCAAATATTTCAATACTTTTTTTGAGCCGAAAGCTGTCTCACAACTAAAAAGACCAATTTTCCAAAGAGTTACTATGTTCTACTGTATGCATTAACATGGAAATCAATCAATGCAACTTGTTGCAGAATTTCCGAGTCTTAAGATGCCTGTGGCAAATAAGAAACTTCAGTAAGGAAACCACTGTTGGCTAAATCTGGGTTTGTCATTTCTTCAACAATATGAAACTCTTGCTCACCGGAGGCAAGAATGGTATGCATGTACATAGTAGCCAGTAACCCTTTCTTCAAGTTCTTTGCTCCTTGGAGACAACGCTCATCTGCTTCCAACCCAGCACAGTTGAATATCCAACTTTGTTTTCTTTTGAACTGGGAAGCTGTAAAAACATCCCAGAAGAAGGTAATGGAAAAAAGGGTAAGAAAGTAAACCTATGTCATGCCTAGAAAATTAATGGATGTGTTTATGATACCCAGACATTTTTATATTTAAACACATTACTTATTTGATGATTAAATGGTTTATATTATTTTTATTTTTGTTATTACCATGAATTTGTTGTTTCATATTCATTAAAAATATTCTACCTTTATAAATTAAGATTAACATTTACAATCCTAAAATAACACACACAAAATCCCACATGCATACATACATACTTTATATATATAAAACAAAACATACCAACAATGTAGTAGTGATTGTAATCATTTGCTAAAATTGACAGTTTGGTACAGATCATGCTCAGCTGGAGGTGCTGGAGGAAAGTGACTTTACTTGTCAGAAATCATAGCTAGGTTTAAGCAACTGCCATGTTAGTTATGGACAAATATTTTGTGTCAAAGAATTTCACTTCTTAGCTCTTAGGAAGTTCCAACCAAAGTGCCAGCAGAATGCATGAAACTATGATGGCATATAGCCTGTGCAGAGACAATTCAACAAATATCCCAAGGCATGGCATTTGGCCCATCAAATTAATTTGAGTCCGCCATTATGGATGCCATCCAAGGGCTTGATAAAACCCAGTTTCTGCTTCTTGTCTGAGGAAAGAAAAGTGCAGATGTTCTCAAGGATTAAGCATAAGTTATCATTGTATGTCTGGATGGCTGTAAAAACCTCTCTCCCCATTGAAAGATATAAATTACTTGGGCTTTTCTTGGATGGAAAAAAGAGCCAGTTCCTACCAGTGAAAAAGTGCTGGTCCTTCTCAAAATGCACATCCATTTATTTTAACATCTTATGGCTCATTAGCAGGACAAAGAGGACTCCAAGGAGATAGGAATGAAGCTCATTCCTTCCTGATGACCACATCTGTCCATAAATCTTTTCTTTAGAAAACAGTTTGAACCTCAAGTAGAAAACCAAAAGTTAAATCTCTTCAGGTTTCTGAGAAAGAGCACTTCAAAGCCAAGTCCAAAGGTATTAAGGAAGTATTTAATGGGAGGCTACATATGGAATTGCTACACAACTGCAAATGGCGAACACTGATCTAGATCTCATTTCCCTACTATGTTTTACTGGAGAAATTTATATGGTGATATTGTTATAGTGCATGTTTTTATCAACTTTCATTGGAATATAAGGTAACAATATTTATGGTGAGAATCCTGTCTCCTGCTTTCTTATTTTACTACAGTAATGTTTTGATAATCTCAATAATCCTTTCTTCTTTAAGAGCAAGGTTTTTCTTTTACAAAGTTGACCCACATTGATTTGAACCTTGTCAAAATTCACCTAGAGTTTCCATGCAATAAAAATCAAAATTAAGCTATAACTTTGATTTGAGCCATACTTAAATGAAATAGAAAAACAAAAGAAACATTTAATTTGAGGAATCTATTGGTTGCTCTTTGAGGATTAAAAACAGACATCCCTGAAGAGTTTGTATGGAGAGAAGAAGAAAAAATAGTGATACTAATCTAAATTATGGTAGAAAAAGTGACCTAGAATGAGAGAAGTACTTCAACCAGGACTTTAATCTATATTGTTTAGAACATCAAAACCTACAACAGATGGTATTTTATTAGGATCAAACAAAATGTCACAAAATAATATATGATCTTTCAGGTTTTATGTGATTCTTCTTCACTCTAATAGAGTTAAGGGAATGAGAAAGAAGGACAATAGATTTTTTTAATTGAGCCAAATTCATAGCAATGTGACTTACACATAAAAGTCAGATTGACTCAGATTTGCAGATTGAATGCATTTGTTAATGGGAGGCATGATAATAGCAGTTCACAATTTCCAGGGTTTCTTCCATCTCTAAAAGCATAAAACCATCCAAGTAACTTCTGTGTTGAGCAACCACAAAGAAACATATTGATCTGTTACAAACTAGAATATGTTTAGGATATGTACCATCAGCTTGCAGTATATAGGAATTAAAAGGCTATTAAGTTCAACGAATTCTAATCCCTTTTAATTTGTACAGCTATATCATTTTTGTTGCTTTCCTTTCTTTAATCAGCTAGTACATTTTATTGGGGTTTTTATTTGTAGAACTAGCACTTAGCATTTATTTGTAATAATAGCAATAGCACATTCTGAGCAGTTTACATCAGCATATTGCCTCCACAATATGGGTCCTCATTTTACCAACCTTGGAAGGATGGAAGGCTGAGTCAACCTTGAACCAGTCAGGATCGAACTGCTGGCAGTCAGCAGAGTTAGCCTGCAATACTGCATTCTAAGCACTGCACCACAAACCAGCTCTTGTATTGCTTTATATCGTGCAATAGTTTGCTAGAATTAAACCTGCTGATATGTTCCAGTGTGCCTGTTGAAAGTTCTCCCCTCCAAAGTGCATAAGATGTAGACAGTCAAGAATTATTCTCAGAAATAACTGATTCCTTCTCATCACGGCTCTACCTCAATGCCTGTTAAGCATAATTTTCCAAAGGGTTTGCATGTGCTGACTCTTCTGAAATTATGATGGATATAGAAGGAGTAGGATTGGTAAGTAACATCTCCTTAGTAAGAAGAAATGAATTATCAAGAGACCTCAGGTGTGCACAGCCTTGTATTAGAATTAATAAGCAGAGGATTGGGCTCCATGTACTACAATGCAAAGATATCTGATCCAGCAAAACAAAATGAAATGTGACATTATGCCAACACTACATAGAAGTTTTATTGGTGCTTCTAATCAGCTTGGTTTCCTCTCCAGTCTTTCATGTACCGCATCAAAAATAGATGGAAAAAAATGCTATTGTTTTCCAACATCTCTTCACATTCCTTTAGCCTAAAGCTGTTATTTCTGGTTGTAAAAGTTATAAACAGGGTGACTTGTTGCTTGCACAGGCTACTCAGGTGAGCTTTAAAAGAGAAAACTAAAAGTGGAAGGCTTACCTATGTTTCCTTTCTTGACATCACTTCCAGTTCAGGACAAGCAGAGAACTCCACTTTTTCTTCAAACATTTCTCTTCATCTTCCCATGATAAAGAAAATAAAGGAGATCTTGGACATAACAGAATTGTTATGTTCAATTGAAACTAGTAGACAGATGCTGCCTATGCAAAAACCTGAGGTATCATAATAAACTGAAAGCCCCTCTAAGTATCCTCCCTTAATACTAATCTAATCAAAAGATCAAGAAGGAATCTGATTTCTCAGACTGCTTGGCTAGGTTTTAATAATTTTCACACCAGGGAAGCATAAAAACCTCTTCTCAGTTAAGAATGTTTTGCTTTATTTTAAAAAGTGCTCCCCAGCCCCCTATAATCTGTTCACACCAAAGGGCAAGCATTCCTGCAGATTTTTCACACTTATTCTCAAATAGACAAAAATGACAGCGTCAAATTATTTTGCCATTTATTTTATTTTTCCTCCTGATTTTTGAAAAATTTCACAGTAGAATTGGTTGCTTTGGGGGGATAAAGAAGGGAGGAGTTGATGAAATAGGCATTGAAATTATTCCTCTAAAACAAAACAGGTCACATTACCTGCTCTATTTTTTTTTCCTTAAGCAGCTGGAACAGATTGAGAAATTTGTGAGACCTGCTTTCCCATCCCATTTCTAACTTTTCCCTCACGCTGTCACACATACAACATTCTTCAAATTTCAATTGCTGTGGAAACTCAGCACAGTTGCTCCTGTCCTTTTAAAAAACAGGTCATTCATACTATTACTCTCTTCAGAAGGGCTGTAATCTAACAGTAATACAGAGGTGAAAGCCAAAACTTGGAAAAATATTAAAATATATTCCTTTGATGATTTATCCAATGTCATCTTGTAAAATAAACAAAATGTCAAATCACAATAACCATACATGATTTGATACACAACATACATTTGCTACTAAATGCGCTACTACTATTTGTCTGACTCCAACAATTATGCTAAACAGTTAGCCCCATTGTATTGAAACCAGCTGTTTCAGTATAAAATTGTTCAAATCCTAAGATTAAATAGTGAAGCTGAGATCTGATCAGCTTCCTTGCACAATAAAACATAATTCATGTTGTGACACTGGCTGTGCCTAAAAAAATTTCAAATTACCTAAATTAGCAATTTAAAAGGCTTGCTTCACTTTTAAGTATAAACTAAAATGCGACTTTTTTAAAATTTCAGTGCATTGTATGAGTTCAGCCATTTTGAATTGTAAACCATGGTTTATAAATTAGCATGTTACATTGATGTATCTAATCGTATGGACTTTGTTCCATGTAATCTTATAATATACAGGTGGTCCTCGACTTACAACAGTTCACTTAGTGACCATTCCAAGTTACAACAGCACTGGAAAAAGTGACACATGGTCATTTTTCACATTTACAACCATTGCAGTATTTAGGATTTATTTAGGATTTATTAAATTTTTAGACCGCCCTTCTCCCTTGCGGGACTCAGGGCGGTGTACCGGCAATAATAAGATCAATAATATAGAGCATAAAATACAATTAAAAATACAATTAAAAATATATTAAATAGATTGGCCTGATCTAAATCCTGTTAAAAAACCCTTACTAAAACAATTTAAAAACTAAAACAATTTAAAAAACTACGCCAGGCCGGCCACACGAAACAGATAGGACGGAACTGGCGCAGGTCCGTGGTTGTCCGTAGGTCAGGGGGTAGGTCATTCCAGAGGGCAGGAGCTGCCACAGAGAAGACTCTCTCCCTGGGGGTCGCCAGCCGGCATAGCTTGGCCAATGGCATCCTGAGGAGGCCCTCTCTGTGGGAGCGAACTGGTCGGTGGGAGGTATTTGGCAGCAGCAGATAGCCAGGTCCCAGTATTCCCATGATCATGTGATTCAAAATTCAGATACTTAGCAAGTGACACACATTTATTATAGTTGCAGTGTCCTAGGGTCATGTGATCACCTTTTGCAACATTCTGACAAGCAAAGTCAATGAGGAAGTCAGATTCACTTAACAACCATAATAATAATAATAATAATAATAATAATAATAATAATAATAATAATAATAATAATAATAATAATAATAATAATAATAATAATAATAATAATAATAATAATAATAATAATAATAATAATTTAATACTTATAAACCGCTCCCTCTCCCCATAGGGACTCGGGGCGGTGCACAGGTAGAATAAAAACAATAAATACATACAAACATTCCTTAAAAACAAATTAAACCTAACCTGCGCTAAAATTTCCCATTAAAACTGAACTATACTAAAACTACCCAGTAAAAACCCCAAAGACAGAGAGTAACCATGTTACTAACAGCAGTGATCCACTTAACAACTGTGGCAGTAGAGGTCATAAAATGGGGCAAAACGCACTTAACAAATGTCTCACTTAGTAACAGAAATGTTGGGCTCAATTATGGTCATAAGTCAAGGACTGCCTGTAATTAATATGTTAGTCCTTAAGAAAACACAAACTTTTCATAGTTTTGAAATTAAAATCTCAGTAACTAAGAAAAGTTCTAATAATGTTTGTTTGCATTCCCCCTTAATATACTGCACTATGCTTCATTGGTTATTGTTATATCAAACTTTCCATAATTTTGGTGTTCTAGTTACTAGGGGCAAGAATAGCTTATAAAGAAAAGGAGTAAATAGAAGGCAGTAAAAGCGGTAAATTTTATTAAATGAAAAAAATTATGCTATTATTGTTTATATCAGCCCTACTAGGTTGATCAGACAAGGAAATAAACCCACAATAAAATTAAAATCAACTTTGTTGAGATTGGCTAAAAAAACAGAATCTTGCCAGTATGATTCTGCTGTACCTGCTCCTGAAATCAGGGACGTGTCTGTGTGAACTGTTCTGAATATTTATCTCATTGTTCTGGACTTTAAAATGTTTCCGTCCCTCTTGCCTAGGGTTGGAGGAACACAGATTTCTGGAGGAATACCATACCAGATATAAATAATGTAGCTATTATTTTAATTAAAATTTCATTATAAGGTAAAAGTTCCCCTCGCACATATGTACTAGTCATTCCCAACTCTAGGGGGTGGTGCTCATCTCCATTTCAAAGCCGAAGAGCCAGTGCTGTCCGAAGACGTCTGCATGATCATGGGCCAGCATGACTAAATGCCAAAGGCGCATGGAACACTGTTACCTTCCCACCAAAGTAATCCCTATTTTTCTACTTGTATTTTTACATGCTTTCGAACTGCTAGGTTGGCAGAAGCAGGGACAAAAAACGGGAGCTCACTCCGTTAGGCGGCCACTAGGGATCCAAACTGCCAACCTGTCTGATTGACAAGCTCAGCATCTTAGCCACTGAGCTACCGCATCCCAATTTCAATATATTCACATATAATTGCAAAGTTGAAGATTGAATTTTTAATATTCATCAGTTAAGAAGTGGGCCGGTGCTAAAGTTCTTTCCTTGGCACAATAGTAAGTAAGATACAATGCCCTTCTCTCATTTTCATTTATCTTAATGCTAAAATTTTCATCAAGTGAGCACAAAATTTAAAGAGGAAAGTTCCATAGAAGAGTAATCTTTAAGAGATCCACTTTGGTAGCCTGTCTGATATTTGACTATAACATTTATAGGAGGTTATATTGGGAGTTTTAGGTAAAAATGATTCATACTGTATTTTCAAACTATAAGTTATTGAGCTCTCTTGAATGAGATGTATATCAAATAAGTCTCCGAGTTCCCTCATTTTAATCTATTTAATCTAAATACTGAAGTTATGAAGAACAGAGCAGCAGTTAACCTTAGGAACAGTTTAATGGTCCAAATACCTTTCTGAGCAATATTTCTGAAGTTGAGGCTACACGTGCTGGGAAGTTTTAGTTCACCAAGGGTAAGATAAGGACAAAATACATGAGAGACAACATACGACATATAGGTGAGGTTTTGTGGTTTTTTACCTAGTTTTTTCCAAGGTAGTTTTAACATTTTTTTAAAAAATAATGGTTTAAATCTATTTTCTTATATTTTTCTCTTTCCTCTTTCAAAATGTGGGAGATTGTATCAATTTTCAGTAACTCTGCCATCTGAATGTAGTGGTCTGCTTATCCAATAAAACATCGGAAATTAAATCTTCCCAGAGACTTCTGCTGAACTGTAAATGAAATGGTGGCCCTTCCACTTTTTACCCCTAATTTTATTTTCCTCCTCCTCCTGTTTTTTCCCCCTTGTTTCTATTTTTAAGCTGAGTTTTGGGGGATAAGTTGTAATAAGCCCATTTCTTATTTAATGTGTACATATGGTGGTATTAAGTATAATGCAGATTTAGACAAGGGAGACAAGTACATTCAGATTTTGCTCTGCAAGCAAAGATCAATATTTCTGGCTGCTACTGGAAATCTTCCAAAGATATCAAGCAGCAGTGAAACATCTCATAACTTCATCTAGTTATTTCTGTTCCGTGCTGACAGGCTGACAGGACTTTTGGGATGGTGAAGGGGGTGCAATATTGGCCAAGGAGAAGACCCCATCTAAAATAGGATTCACTAGTTAACATTTTTGTGTGAACTAATACTTTTTACTACAGTTATTTCTGTGGGTTACAGTTCTCCACATGTACCTATTTACTGGGCCATTTACCTAATAGACAAAAACAATTACAAACGTCGGATCCTGTGGGGGAAAAGAAAGAAGTGCATTAAATTAATATTCTAAAGTGTTATGTGCCATGTTTTGTTTTTAAATATCTTTTTTTTTTCTTTAGGACTAAAAGCAAAAATTTGAAAGTTTCTATTTCTGGATTGTACTGAGTTAGCATCTTACCTTTCTCTTTAGAACAGATATATAAATGCATCCATATTCCCAGCCCAGCCTCATCATCTGGGGATATAACATCCATCTCCATTTTACTTTCATAACACTGGCATCTTTTATGAGGAAACATCTACCGTAAATCTTCCAATGAGCTCTCATCATTTCCCCTAAAAGTTCCGAGTGGAATTCTTTTATGACCAAATCCAAGGAGAAACATTTTTTTTAAATAAACCAGTAAGTGATGAAGAGAGAAAGAGAAAACATCTTACACACAATAGTAGACATTGAAATATTTGTATAGAGGCATAAAAAGAACACAATGAATTTCAGGTTAGGCAAATGTTCATCATAATCAACATTCCTTGAAATAAATCCTAATAATACTAATGAAGTGAAAGAGTTGAATATAGAATATGCTACCCGCAAGCACTTCGTAATCAAACAAACAACATCATATATTTTTCTAATTTATAGATTGGACTGAAAGAAACATACTGATAATGTACTTCTTTCAAAAAAATATGCTTGCTTACTTTTGAGTTAGTACAAGTACAGAGATATCCAGGCATATCATAGGTGTCAGAGGAATCAGAGAAAAATGAATACTGTTATTAAATGGCTCAAGCAGAATTTTAATAAACAGGTGGAAAATCAATGAAAGGAAGGAGAATGGAAACAAAAAACACAAGTAATGGATACACAATCCAGTAATTCTTTTCTCTTTTTTTTAGTTAATGGGAATCAACCCATTTTAATGTTATTTATGGAAGGGGGGAGTTTCTTCAACATACTTAGTGAACAGTACATTGTCTGGGTCAATTTACTCCAGTAATTCTTATGCAATTCTACGCCAGAGTTAACTACTACTAAGTACTGCTTTTAAAGTGTTCATACAATACACACTTTTCCCCAAATATGTCTTAATTTGAGACAGACATAAAATATCTGTTCACATATTTCACACCTGATGGATGTATAGAGATAAAAATAGCATACAATCAATAGAATCCATTAAAATGTTGTTTTTAATTGTTTCAGTAGATACTTGATTTGATATTTGTTGCAGTAATTTTTACTTTTCTCACACACGCATACATCTTTAGAACTTCTGGAAACAATCCCAGTTCTGCTTCAATATCAGTTTTATAATATTTTGCAAGTGACTTGAATTTCTTTGACTGAAGAAAGTACTAGTACTTTAGAATGATCCCTCTTAAAATATTGCATAAAACATTGCAATTTTTTTTTAAGTTCACGGTTGGTGCAATCACAAATAGGAAGACACATCCTTATTTAAAATTGTCATTCAAAACTTTGGCACATACATCATATTCTTTTTATTTTGCATTTTGATGATTTTTTTTTTGCAGTAATAATTTAAAATTTTCTTCATAATAATGCAGTTTATCATTTGAGGGTTAATAAGAAAGCAAGCTTGAGACATATCACAATCTGACTTCTGGCATTAATCTAAAAGTTCAAGATGTTCACTAAAAAGATTCTAACAATACACATTGCCAAAGTTAATCAACATGTTTCTATACTTACTGCAAAATTGGATGCATTGTTGATTATACTCAAAAGCAACAGTCCCAAAAGTGTTGACTTAACAGCAAAACATGATGCAATCTGACAAACCCAGCAAGTCTGATAATTTTTTCAATTCATTCATTATTCTTTCAACATTTCTTTGCAATTCACTGAAATGTAATTGTAGATGTGATGCAAACAAGTACATTTGTTGAAGAATAAAGAATGTTGCAACAACAGCTGTTTTTATCAGCCATCCACAACTTCTAAGTTCAACCAATGGCTATCACTGTGATTTCCAATACCACCTTCAGAATCTTCTTGCACACCTTTTAATGCTCCACCAATTACACCACACCACCATTAACATATGCTGTATGTATGTTTATATCTATGCCACAAAAACCCAAAATAATCTTTGAATTTTTAGTAAACTGGTAACCAATGAATTGACAAGAATGAAAATAGATTGTTCTTGGGAAATTGACTCTAAAATGGGCAGCATCCATGGGGGGTGGGGGGAAGAGACCAATTGGGGGACCTGGCCATTTGACCAAAACCCAATCCCTTTTTAAGTGTATATGTCAGCAATTTTTTATCTCTCCATACCCATTCCAATCTGCAACCACTCCTCTTATACTTAATCATTCATCTTGAATGATAAGTTTATCTCACTGTGCAAAATATAAACATAGTTAGGCTGAATGCTGGGACCATGGCTTGCAACTGGCTGCAAGATTTCAAGCAAAGTTCCTCGGTTGTCATCTCAAGTCACTTTCCCAATCCATGCTAAGCAATTTTTTTTTGTTTAGAGGTAAATAAAATAATTTCTGTCAATCGCTAGACAGGATACATAATATCTATTTTGTTTCAAAACTTCTTTAGGAACACACTTTATTGGGCTAAAAAAGTTTCCTTCATCTTTCTATCTGGACTTCTCCCAAGCCATCCCATAATTTCTATGGACTGCATTTCTGTTATGAAGCCTCAGCCTGATTCTTTCTCACTGACTTTCTATCACCGCACACTTTCGAGTAAACCCACACTATTTCTTGCGTCTTTTCCAGTGAAATACTGACTTGCAAAGCAAACTGCAGCATTTTCTGAAGCTTTGCATTCTAAAAGGTTGCCAGAGTTTGCCAAATGTTATTGGTGGAAAATATTTCATCCATATAATATTTTCTTGCTAGATTGTACAATGTTACTTGGCCTAGGTAACTGGTTTCCTTAAGCAAGTAGAAACACCTTGGACGATATGGCAGATTTACTAACACCTGCTCCAACAAGAGCTTTTTATCAGGCCTTTCTCAAAAACACACTAATTTCCATGACATCTTTGGCTTTCATGTTGGCTGGATTTAAGAAATATTACTCTTGACAATAGGTATTTGCCTGCAAGCCCTCAGCACATTACAGCCAGGATTTTCAGCTGCACTCTCCTGCCATTCCCTGCAACATCAAGAGAACAAGGTAAATTTTACAGAGCGATCAGCTTCTTGGCCCAGATCCTTACAGGGCCAGGGCCTTTCACCTTAAAAGGATTGTTTTCATGAGATCTAGTAACCATGCTTTATCACAGTAAGAATATGTAGTCCTGAAACAAGGTGGGACCAGCCACCCTTGAGCTTCTTGGCTGCAGATGGGGAGCAGAATGAAAGAAAAATAATCTTGGAGGGAATCTTTTTTTTTTTGTTTTACAGCATTGTTTTTCAAATTTGGCATCTTTAAGATAGGTGGACTTCAACTCATACGGGGTGGGGAATTCTGGGAGTTGAAGTCGACCTATCTTAAAGATGTCACATTTGAGAGCTGGCTCTTCTTACGTTTCCCTCCTTTCTTTAAGTCAGCAAGACCAGCTTTTCCTTGGAAGAAATCTTGGCTTCTCTTTGTAGGAGACAGAGGCAGGTTCATTTAGGCAGCCTGAAGAGGAAAGCAAGCTTTTTCCCACCACCCCTCGTGGAAGTGCAGCCCTCGAAACGTTCCGGCTTCCTGCGGCACATTTAACCTCCCGTCAGCTCCAGGGGGAGTCCCTCTTACACCGGAGGCAGCGGTGGAAGGAGAACCGCGCGCTCGCCGGGAAAGCCAAGCAGCGAGGCGCGCGTTCCTTGGCGAGAAATCCGCGCAGCTGCCAGAGGAGGGCGCTCACTCAGCTCTTCTGCTCCTTCCGCGATTCCTCCTTAGGGGAAAGCCACCCTCTAAGATGTGTCTCCCCCCGCCCCCGCCCCCCCCCCCAGCCCGTCCTGGAACAGCAGAAAGAGGATGCCCGTGGTGGTTGTCGTTGTTTCGGCGCCCATCACGGTTCATCCCGCCTTTGTCCCGATCACTGATGCTTAAAAAGGATGCTCATCGTGCAAAGAGGCTTCCGGGCCGCTAGGCGAGCCAGGAAAACGCAAGTTTTTTGTCCAAGCTTTCAGAAAAGAAGCAACAAACGGGAGGGAACGCGCCAACAGCGGCGACGGTCCCAACTTCGTTTTAGCCGCTTTCAGCCATTGGGACGCTGGGCTTTTCGGGGACTGAAAAGGGAGGGCGAGACGCAGCCCTCTCTGAATCAATATAAAATTCAAATACTTTTGTGCCACCTGTTGGATCTTGCTACTAATTGCATGCAACATTTGGGGGCAGAAACGCTTTCTGTAATTGGTTGAGCGGTCATTAGGTTTCATTCTTTTTTTTTTGGCCACGTGTTTTGTCGGAAACACATAATTAATCTGTATTTAATGCAGCCTTTGCACAGGAACTTGTTGCCTGTTTGTGTTCTGTACTAATACATTATGATTCTGGAAGATAGAGTTACATAATACACATTCCTGGTGTTAACCTTTGACTTTGGTATTATTTTGGACTGTAAATCAGGAGTTAGCATCTATGCAGTAGGGAACTTGGATATGGGGGGGGGGGTGTATGAGACATCTCTGAATTTTAGTTTCTTTAATATATTGCTTGTTCGGATCTTATAAAAGTTAGTTGCACACCTAGAATAATAGTATTTGGATTTATATTGTGAAGCCAAACTATTTATTGAAGCCAACACTTTATCGAATAAACCATACTTAATTTACACTACACTAAATCAGATCCAAAGAAATCACATTAAGGCTTACTGTAGAAGTTGTAAAACTTGGCAGTACTGTCATCCCTAGAATGAAAAGGATTCCATTGAGGTTAGGTTTGGCACTTATCCTTTACAAGACATATGATTTCATTGAGGTCTGGGCTGGGCACTTTTGCTGAATAGGTTTTGTCTATATTATCAGTGAAAATAGTGGTAAATCTTTTCTGCATAGTTTGGTTTCAAAGGTAATTTTATTAGCACCATATTGTGAGGAAAGAATGTTTTTATGAAATATTCTGAGATTGTTCTTCCCCATAAAAAAGGATTTAGAAAATATATACAACTTCTATCATAATTTTTGATTTGACTTTATCAGCTATACCATATAGCTGGTCGCTTTTAGTTTTTCTAAAAGACTCTTATTTTGAAAAGCTAGACCTTTAAAATGGTAGAAATACTGAACTTCGCTGATAAGTATACTTGTTATTGGTATATCGATCGACAATCTAAAAACGTCTGATACTGCTGCTACATGCATCCCTGAAATGTTGGAGACACAGGAATATTTCCATGAGAGACTGGACCTATGTATGTCAATGAATGGTAAATAACTGATCATAGTCTGTCCTGACCAATAGGGGTCAGTTCTACTTTACAGAAATAAGAGTTGTGCCCATTTCAATTGCATAAAAAGTCCCAATCCATAAAATGTTACGCAAAAGTTAATTAAAAATATCCCTGATGTTTCTGACAAAGCAAATTTAATGGATACAATTCATAAAAATCAATGGATGAGTATAAAGTTTTACAAGTTTTGCATTTCAATGAGACATTCTATAATTTAAAAAATGCTAATTTAAAGAATATATCTTTGTTGGCTGTATATGGGACCCTTTCAGATCCCTGGCAAAACGAAGCAAGTAAAAATGGTTTGTATTTATTATTTAATTAATTAATTACTTAATTACTTTTATTGCTGCCTATTTACCCATGGTGAATCAAGGCGGCTTACAGAATATAAAACCACATTTAAAACAATAAAAACTAACAAAAAGAATCAAATAAATTAATATAATAAAATAAAATCACCTCCACCCCATGCTCCAGTGACAGCAGATCACACAAGCCATTTAATGGGCTCCATCCCACTCTGGATTCCCCAGGCCTGCTGACAGAAACAGGACTTCAGCTCCTTCCGGAACAGTATTAGAGTGGGCACCATTCTAATCCCTGGGGGAATGATGTTCCAGAGAGAGGGAGCCACCATGGAGAAGGCCCTTCTTCTGGGCCCCATCAGGTGTATCTCCCTCAGGGATGGGACCCACAACATTCCTTGCCTCTCTGCTCTGTGGCAGGCCCGGCCCTCTGGAATGACCTACCCCCCGAACTTCGTACCATCACGGACCTTCGCCTTTTTCGCCGTTCACTGAAAACATACTTCTTTCACCTAGCTGGCCTAGCTTAGAGCTTAGATTTTAGATTTTAGCTTAGACTTTAGCCTAGATTTTAGACTAGAAATAATTTAACTATATTTGGTAGGGGATTTTAAAAGTTTTTAGTTATACTTTAGCACAGGCTAGTTAATTTAATTTCATTTTAACACTGTATTGTATTTATTGTATTGTTTTATATTTGCCTGTGAGCCGCCCTGAGTCCCTTCGGGGAGATAGGGCGGGATATAAATCCAAAAAAGAATTTAAAGAATTAAAGAATTAAAGAATTGATTGACTTCCTGTTCCGGCTTCTGGCGGCGACGGACGAGTCCTGGGACTCGTCTGCCGTTTTGCTCTTTTTTCGGCCCCAAACGGGGTGGGGTGCCCCTTTTTGGGGACCCCCCGTAGGATCGGCTTGCCTGGACCTTTCTAGCCTGGCGGCGGCCGGGGGGGCAGCTTATCTTCAGTCTAGGAGAGAGAAGACATGCTGCGGGGGGCTTGGTTCCCTTCGCCAACGGAGGACGGTAACAACTAATTGATTTGGAGAGAACGGGAGCGCTCGGGTCGGATGGCTTTGCCGGGGCTTTGGCGGCGAGGTGGAGAGTAAGTGACTTTAACTTTTTTGCTGGTGGCTTTGACTGAGAGAAACGTGGAGGGGGGTGTTTGTTAAAAAACCACTCGGATTTATAACAGCGGCGTTCAGAAATGGCTCCTCGAACGCGAGGAAGCGGATATTTCTCATCCGGACTTTTGCGGAGCAAGTGAAAGTCCTTTGCGGCTTGTTTCTATACAATGTATCTAAGTCCGGCTCTATTGGAAAAAATTTCTTTGTTACTTTCTCCTGCTGGCTGCCAGACTGGGCGGTGGAAGATGGCTGCTCTTTGTTCCTAAATGACTATTTTTTATGGAAAATTACCAACATCTCTTTGTGACCTGGACTCTCTCTCTACCAATGGAGGATTTTTCTGATTAATTGATTCCTTCCCTGGAGTGCCTTCTTTGTCTTAATAATTGATTGTGAAAATTGCTTTTCTCTCTGGATCTGACAACTTTCTATAACTTTGATCTGAACTTTTTTCTCTGGATTTGCTCCAGCGGCCGCACCCAAAAAACACCATCTTAGTGGCACTGATTTAAACAGCTCACCATGGCTGCAAAAAAACAACCAGAAAATCCAGGATTGGAAGAAAGAATGACAGCTATGGAAGCAGTGTTACACTCCTTGGTGTTGGAAATTAAAGAACTGAGAAAAGACCACTGCAGCTCTAAACTTGAGCTTTTGGAGACACAGAAAAAATTGATGCAGAATACACAGAAGACTGAGGAGTTGGAAGTGGGGCTGGCTGGGGCAAAGGGAGAACTTAAAAATATTAATACTGAAATTGGAGATTTGACTGGTCATATGTCTAGGATGGATTTTGAAAGGATGTCATATTTTTTAAGATTTCAGAATATTTCGGAAGAAACTGGTGAATGCCTTCCTGATCTCATGAGTACAATTTTAGCAGACTATTTACATAAACCCAAGGAAGAGATCAGGGGGGACATTGACCTGGTTTATAGAATAAATTCAACATATGCCAGGATAAATGAATTACCCAGAGAGATACATATTAAATTTGTTAGAAGGTCTACTAGGGAGGGAATATTGAGGGCGCAGAGAGAGGGTCCGTTAATGTACCAACAGAAGGAAGTCGCCATCTTGAAACAGATCCCGAAAAAGATTAGAGAGGTGAGGAGGAAATATTCCTTCTTATCTAAAAAATTGTTTAACCAGGGGATTTGGTTCAAGTGGATGATGCCAGAAGGGATGTTGGTGTTCTGGGAAGGAGGAAGAGTAAGGATTAAAACAGTTGCTGAGTGGAAGCCTTTCTTAAAAACCATTCCTCTACCCTGGGGGAAGATCCAGGAGGGACGGAGGGGGCCACGGCCCCGCCCACTGGGGGCCAGGGAGGAGAACAAGAAGACACAATTGCCAAGAGACTTAGATCTAAAAAATGACTTTTCTTTTTATTAATACAGTATAACTTTTATCTGGATGTTTGTACACGACTGCCAGCATAGAATTTAGAATTTATATGATGTATGCATTTATTTTCACCTTGTAGTATTATTGAAAAATGTATTACCAATGTCTTATTAAGAAGCCCTGGAGGGGCCAACAATCTCGACGTGAAAGTTCTCAAAATATTTCTGTATTTCACCTTACCCTACCCTACCCAAAAAAATTGTAAAAACCAATAAAACTTTTGCAATTAAAAAAAAAAAAAGAATTGATGGGTCGTTTAGATGTGACCGATGAGACAGTCCCTCAGATAACCTGATCCCAAGCCATATGCTTAGTAAATCTGAAAAGTCTGTACTTGACTTTTTTTTAATGTAATGTTCTGAGCTGTTCCTAACCCCATGGAGAGGACTAATCCACAATTTGAGAACTACTGATAAATTGTAATATGTGAAAAGTCACATTTTCATTTGAGGTTGTAGAGTAGGCATCCTCAAACTACAGCTTGCGGGCCAATGCAAAGTATCCAGCCCGTTGAGTGGTGGGATGAAAAGCAGCTGCCACCTTGTAAAGAAGTGATTTAAACGTGTTTAAAAGTTTTTAAAAATAGCCTTTCAGATGTTTTTCACGGCCATATGATCCATTAGAAGTCTTTAAAAGTCATTAAAAGTCGTTAAAAGACTTTAAATACAGTGGTACCTCGGTTCACGAACTTAATTCGTGAACTGACTCTGTTCGCGATCCGAATTGGTCGTGAAGCGAGGCACAATTTCCCATAGGGTTCAATGTAAATCCGGTTAATCCGTTCTGACCTTGTTTTTTGGTCGTGATTCTTGAACTGACTCTGTTCGCGAACAGAATTGGTCGTGAACAGAGGCACAGTTTCCCATAGGGTTCAATGTAAAGCAGCTGAGGGGCGATGGAGCAAGCCAGCATGACTTTCGCCCGTCTCTTTCTGGGCTCGGCGCTTCTGGGAAGCGTCCCGACAAGCAGAAGCGCCAAGCCCAGAAAGAGACGGGCGAAAGTCATGCTGGCAGCCGCGCGCGGTGTGTGTGTGGAAGCGAAGGCAGGGGGGAAGGAGCTGCCTTCCCGGCCGGGCTCCGCAGCTGAGGGGCGATGGAGCAAACCGCGCGCGGCCGCCCCTCAGCTGCGGAGCCCGGCCGGGAAGGCAGCTCCTCCCCCCCCCCCCGCCTTCGCTTCCACACACACACCCGTCCCCCTCACTCACAACAACCGCGGCAGGGTGCAGCCCGGAAAAGGCGCAGTGCGAACTCACAATTCGCCTGCGCCCTCAATGGACCGGCCGCCACTGCGTCACCCCACCCCAGCCAGCCCTCGTTTATAACGAGGAGTTCGTGAAGCGAGGTCGAGTTCGTGAACCGGGGCACATTTTTTGGGAAATTTTTGGTCGTACACCGAATTGGTCGTGAAGAGAGGCGTTCGTGAACCCAGGTACCACTGTATAGCCTTTCAGATGTTTTTCACAGCCATGTGATCTATTCAAAGTCTTTAACAGTCTTTAAAAACAGTCTTTCAGGTGTTTTTCACAGCCATATGATCCGGGGTCAGTGGGTGAGTAGGGAAGGGGCTGTTTTTAAAGTAGCACTTTAAAAATGAGTGAGTGAGTGAGTGAGTGAGTGGGTAAGTGGTAGGTGGGTAGGAGACAAGTCTCCTAGCCTTTTCAAAATCAGCTGAAGTTGGCTAACACTACTTCAAATGCAACCAGAGTATAATGCCTGAAGGAGAATTCACCCACTATTTTGATTCTTCCCATATAAAGTACATCGACCAAATTAGTCACTGAACAATTTTGGTTGATATTTATGTGTGTATATACACATGTACAAGTATGGCAAAAAGCAAATCAGTTTGTGAATTCTTCTCCAGGCTTAAAAGACCATTAGCCCTGTAATCCCAAATAAACAGTCCCATTGAATTAGTAGTGTGTTGTGGCCCAGCCGGCTCCGGATGAGCTGCTGATGGGCTCTTCTAGAGCCCTATGAGTCTGCCCTGGAGGAGGAGGGAGACCTTGAGGAAGCAGAGAGTCTGGTTGGCCACCAGGAGGCGCCTGGGTCATGGGGCAGTGGGGAGGATCAGGGGCAGTTTGTCCCTGATGCTAGATTACGCAGGGTTGAGAAAAGGAGGCAACAGTTATGTAAGAGGCAAGCTTGTAAGCCCTGATGAGCACCAGCTGATTGCTGAGTGGCCTCTCCCAAGAGAGCTTATAAGGAAGGCTTTGGGGAGGGGTCATTTGCAGGAAACAACAGTGACAACTCCTCATTGGAAATTCTGGTCATTCGCATCTGCAATTCTCTGTCTGTCTTTGTTACGTGAGTTAGGGCTCGCAGTCAAAGAGATAGTGGCAAGCAGCCAAGCTTGTGTGTGTGTCCGTCTGTGGGGGCAGAACAGTAGTATATTTATGCTGGTTAAAATTGTTCTTCATTTTATATATTGTATTATTTCATGTTTTTTGCACTAAAAATGAAGATATGTGCAGTGTTCAAAGAAATTTGTTCATGTTTTGTTCAAAATATAGTCCGGCCCACAACAGTCTGAGGGATCATTATCCCTCCTTAATTCACCATTGAGACTGTGTGCGTGTGTACGTGTGTTGATTCTCGCCTTCTTCCGCCTGCTTCCAATGTCTCTCAATGCCCATCTTGGGGGTTTTAGTTGCAGTCTTAATTGGTGCAGTTCTCAGTATGGTTTATTGTGTGGTCATCTGAAACATATGATCAGGAGTTATTTTGAATGAAATCCTGTTTGTTTTATTCTTTTTTTAATGGCCTTTTTTTAAGGAGCCTGAAGCTGCTGTTGTAATGAAGTGGCAAGAAAGTTTGCGCTCTTTTTCCCTTTAGGGGGGGAGGTGGGTCTTAAGCAAATAGATTGAAAATTAACTGAAAATTGATTCAGTTAATTCACTTAACCGTTGTGTTTGCATAATAACTGTAGCATTGGTTTATCAACCATCACAAATAATACACACACACAGGTCCAGTTGCTTGATGCCCCAACTTAACAGCTGCAGCGATTTATGATCATAATTCCAGGCTCGATTTCAGATGTAAATTGGGAATTACCTGCAATCACTTTTATGCTGTAAAATTTTGACTTGCCATTTAGCCCAAATAAGGTGATATCCTTCATCTTTGCAGTACCATTTCATGTTGCAGATATTCATATCTCCACATAAATGAATAAAGATATCAAGGAGAAAAACCAAGTTAGCTTCTTCACTCTCAATTGTTAGAGGAGCATTTGCTTATTATATGTGAAGAAGTGAGACCCTTCTCTATAATTGGAATATACAGAGATGCAGTGCTTCAGAAAATCAAAAAAGTAATAGTAGAATAAAATGAGATTATGGTTTCATTCATACCCAGAAAGAATGAAAGAATCCATGGCAGCAATCCTACACAACACATTCAACCTATCCAAATTTGTTAAGGTCACAGTCCCCAGAATCATGGACCTCCTCAAGCTCTGCCACACTACCTATTTCTGTTTGATGGGCAAATATAGCAACAAATCAGAGGAGCACCCATGGGATCACTAGTCTCAGGACTTTTAGCAGAGACTAATACAGCATCTAGAAACTTAATACAACTAAAAGTAAGGATCTGCTATGTAGAATAGCGGTCCCCAACCTTTGTAGCTTTCAGCTTGTTGACCCAGCTAGGCAGGGAAGAGGGGAAACAGGACATACAAGCAGCAGGCTGATGCACACACACACACACGCACACGCACACACACACATACACACACAGCTTGACTCACACAAGAAGAGGACCAGCATACATGTGCATGCACATGCAACTTGACTGCAAGTTGAGCTGCCTGCGCATGTATGCCGGCCCACTACTCACATGAGTTGAGCTGAGCATGCGCACACTTGTGCCAGCCCACAACCTAGTTGCAAATAGGCCACAGCCCAGTAGTGAGCCACAGCCGGGGGGCGGGGGGGGTGGGGTTTGGGGACCCCTGATCTAAAGGAAACCTTTATAATAAAAAAGGAATGATTAGAGAGGACACATGAAACAATCAACATCTTCAAAGGAATAAAAATCACAAGTGAAAAAGAAAACACACTATCCTTCCTGAATATCCTTATCAGCAGAGGAAGTGACAGCAAATTAAAAATACAAGCCTAATTTTTTAAAAAGCCCCCACTTTAACCAAGTGCTCCACTATCAAAATAACAACCCGTTCTCTCAAAAGAGGAATTGTGAGAACGTTATTCAGATGAGTACAAATGCATTGCAGCAAGCCAGGACACCAGGGAAAAAAAAGGGGGGGGGGGAAACAGACTACCTATATAACATGTTCCAACAAAGTGGATACCCATGCAACTTTATGAAAAAGTGCCTTATCATTCAGTCCACTGCCAATACAAGCAGCACAAGCTATGGCAAGGATAACATGAACATATATCAAAACCAGCTCAGAAACAACCAACAGACTATTTACACTACATAGCATCACTCACCTTTCAACATTACTGTGTGTTGGAATGGCTACATTAATAAATTAAACATGGTTCTTTTCTATTATGGCTATATCTGGTATATTAATTTATTTGCTAGGATGCAGATGATCTGGCTGAATTTTGAAATCTCATAAAATTTTTGCTCCATCACTTTCAATGGCTCTAATTTCACGTTCCAGTAATTCTTACTGACTGAATCCATACTTTTTACCAATGTAAATCTTCCCATTATCAATCATGCCCCCTTTTTGTAGTCAATTATTATATGGCCAATTATTCCATCTTATTCTAGCACAATCTTTTCTATTTTTCGCCCTGATGGCATTTACGCTTATTCTTGGGCAGCATATCTTCTGTTTTCTTTTTAAATGAATTCTTCCTAAACCAGTGCTATGTTCTTGTCTTGTTCAATTTTCCTTCACTATATTTCCAAAAGTTCCCATGGAACACTTTGATTTTCCAATTTGCTAATCTTAGGCTGTTTGTTTGTTTGTTTGTTTGTTTGTTTGTTTGTTTGTTTGTTTGTTTGTTTGTTTAGGTTTCATTTCTGCAAATAATCTTTTCCTCTGAGATGTGCAGTTTCTTTACTTGTCTTGATGTAATCATTAAGCACTGGATTTTTTGTCCTCTACAGTTTGTTTTACCTGTAAAAGTCATCGCCCAACAGTCTTCCTTGGAAGATACAATCTGTCAACATCATTATGAGACTATAGGCCATTATTCATAGTCCCAGGCTCTACCAGGGCAGGGCTGATGATAAATGATGACCATGATAGTGGTGCTGTGGAGAGAAGGGGAGATCCCTTCCCCCCCCCTCTCATTATATTGAAAATTTTACTTATAAGTAATTGGATTGATAAGGTCTGTATTCATGAAATTAAGAAAGCTTCAAATACTTCATCAATAACTTCTGAATACAACTGGTTGTTATGCAATCTTGGTTGTTAAAAATCATGACAGTTGAATGGTTTTGATCAACATTTTGCATAATTGTACTGCTGTTGGTTTACAAATGGACTGTAGGGCAATGGCCCCATTTTGAATTTAGTCTTGGATCCTGGACCAAAATTAGAACTCCAAGAAAAATCATTTACAGAGGTAGATTACTTTAAGGAATTCAATGTGGTTGTTATATGAAGATAATTAAATTAAACAAGAATAATTAATTAATTTAATTTGTTCAGTGTATATAACTCCCAATGATCTGGGCAGTTCATTAAAAAAAAGGTGAAAAAGTTTAAAACAATAAAAAAGCAGGCAAGATGGCAAAATAAGGCAGCAACAAGCACACAAGAGGGTTGCAAGGGGCTACACCCATCCTAGTCATAGGCCTGGGCAAAGAGCTAGCTCTTCAAAACCCCACAAAACATCAGCAAAGTGAAAGTCTCCTAGATCTCAGAAGAGACCTTATTCCAGAGGACAAGCAGTACAATTTCTGTCCAATAATTAGATGACCAACTACCTTTACACAACAGTATTTTAAAAATGGATAAGGACCCTACAAATTGTTCTGGTCATTCTTACTAGATATGAATGCAAAGATTTTGATTGCCACTTTGCTACATAAACTGCAGAAGAGATTACCATCGATAATTAATCCTTCACGAACTGGCTTTATGGAAGAATGACAAGCTTGTGTTAGATGTTAGATCATTGGTAGATAATGTCAGCGTTCCAAATAGCATCCTCCATAAAATAAAAGTCTGAGGCTAGAATTTCCTTAAAGTCCCAGTTTACATGCCTTGCTCTTGTGTGATCCTGGTGGGTCAAGCATTCCTGGAAAAGGCAATAGTGTTGAACTGCCACCATTTGTATCTGACCTGCCTGAGTCCAAAATCTCCATATAACACACTCATCAATAGATGAATACTGATCATCATGCTCTAGTCCAGGGGTCTGCAAAGTCGGCTCTTTTAAGACTGGTGGACTTCAACTCCCAGAGTTCCCCAGCCAGCTATGCATAGCTGGCTGGGGAACTCTGGGAGTTGAAGTCCACCAGTCTTAAAAGAGCCGACTTTGGGACTTCCGGTTCCGGCTCCAGCGGCGACGGGCGAGCCTAGGGCTCGCTCGCCGCTTTGTTTCTTTTCCTGCCCCCCCACGGGGGCGAGACGCCCCGTTTTTGGGGGTCTCCCGTAGGGCCGGCTTGCCTGGGTTGCTCCCCCCCACGGCAGTGGGGAAGCGACCCTTGTCTTCGGCTCAGGTGGAGGAGGACATGCTGCGGGGGGATTTCCCTTCGCCAAAGGAAGACGGCATCGTTCACGAACATGGAGAGAGCTGATCGGCTGAGTCGGAAGGCTTCCCGGGGCTTCGGCTGCGAGGGGGAAAGTGAGTGATTTAAAACTTTTTTTTTCCTTGCTGTCAGCCTGGCTGAAAGAACTTGGAGGGGGGTGTTTGCTTGCTAACCCCCCCCTCGGATTTAAAGCGGCACTTGAAAATGGCTCCTCGCTGCGAGGAAGCGGATATCTTCAATCTGGATTGTTTGCAACAAGGGAAAGTGATCTGCGGTTTGCCTTGCAACATAGTTTCTAGGTCTGGCTGATTTGAAACAATTTTTTTTACTACTCTCTCCTTCTGGCTTTGAGCTTGGGCGGTGGAAGATGGCTTCTCTTTGTCCCTGAATGACTATTTTACTTATGGAAAATTCCCAGCGTCTCTTTGTGATTTGGACTTCCTCTTGTTATTAAAGAAAAAAATTTTTTTGGATTTGTGATCTCTTTTTTGGAGTACCTTCGTTATTATGATTATTGATCTGGAAAACTGTTTCTCTCTTGGTTCCTGAACTTTACAATCCTGATTTGAACTTTTGGCTCCTGATTTGCCTCAACAGCCCCACCCAAAAAACGCCATTTTAGTGGCATTGACTTTAACAGCTAATCATGGCACAAGAATCAGCACTGGCAAGCTTAGAATTAAGGATGGCTTCTCTTGAATCTGTTATACAAACTTTGGTACAAGAAATCAAGGCCCAGAGAGAAGAAAATATCAACTTTAAAAAGGAACTATTGGACACACGGAAACAAGTGTTGGAGAACACACAGAAGAATGAAGAGTTGGAAGGGGAGCTGGTGGGGGCTAAGGGAGAGATTAAAAATGTTACTAATGAGGTTGTGGAAATAAATGGGCATGTGTCTAGGATTGATATGGAAAGGATGACATATTTTTTGAGATTTCAGAATGTTTCTGAGGAAACTGGTGAATGTCTCCCTGAACTCATGAGCACAATTATAGCAGACTATTTACATAAACCTAAGGATGAGATCAGGGGGGACATTGACCTAGCCTACAGAATTAACTCTGCATATGCCAGGATAAATGAAGTACCCAGAGAGATACATGTTAAATTTGTTAGAAGGTCAACCAGAGAGGAAATCTTGAAAGTGCAAAGAGGAGGTCCGTTAATTTACCAACAAAAGGAGGTTGCCATCCTGAAGCAGATCCCAATAAAGATTAGAGAAGCAAGAAGGAAATTTTCCTTCTTGTCTAAAAAATTGTTTGACCACGGGATCTGGTTCAGGTGGGTGACGCCCGAAGGGATGCTGGTGTTCTGGGAAGGAGGAAGAGTGAGGATTAAAACAGTTGCTGAGGCGGAAGCCTTTCTTAAAAAACATTCCTCTGTCCTGGGGGAAGATCCAGGGGGGGCAGGGAGGGTCACGGCCCCGCCCGCTGGGGGCCTGGAAGGAGAGATAGAAGATACAATTGTCAAGAGACTTAGATCTAAAAAATAACTTTGCCTTGATTTTCTGAGTAATATTGTATAACATGTGCATCTGGATTTTTGTAAATGACTGACAGCATAGAACTGAGAACTTAGAAATATGTGCTTGCTTTCACTTTGTAGTGTACGGAAAATGTTTTTTTGTTAATGATCTATTTTGATGTCCCGGTAGGGCCAACGACTTTGACGTGAATGCTCTCAAAATTTCTTTGTATCCCTTACCCCACCCTATTGAAAAACTGTAAAACCAATAAAACTTTTTCAATATAAAAAAAAAAAAAAAAAAAAGAGCCGACTTTGCAGACCCCTGCTCTAGTCAAATCAGATTTTCACATACAGGTAGTCCTGAACTTGCAATTTTTCATTTAGTGACCATTCAAAGATACAATTGCACTGAAAAAAGTGATTTATGACCATTTTTTACACTTATAACTGTTGCGGCATGGTCACGTGATCAAAATTCACAACTGGCATATATTTATGATGATTGTAGTGTCCTGGGGTCATGTGATCACCTTTTGCAAACTTCTGACAAACAGTCAATCTGGGAAGCCAGATTCACTTTGTAATCATGTTACTAATTTAACAAGTGCAGTGAGTCACTTAACAGCTATGGCAAGAAAGGTCATAAAATAGGGGGGACTCATTTAACAAATGTCTCGCATAGCAACAGAAACTTTGGGCACAATTGTGTTCATAAATCAAGTATTACTTATAATGCTTTTTAGTAAGATCCAGAAAAAGTAGACTTGGCTACCAGATTTAGTTGTACCCAGTGGTGGTATTCTGCCAGTTCTTACCAGTTTGGGCAAACTGGTAACATAAGAACATAAGAATAGCCTTGCTGGAACAGGCCACAGTCCATCCAGTCCAGCATTCTGTCTCACACACTGGCTCACCATTTGCTTCAGGGTATTCCCAAGCAGATGTCTTCACCTGCTTATGATTCCCTGCAAATGGCATTGAGAAATATCCTGCCTATCTCTCCAACTCGGAGGGTGTCCTTAGGCATCCATAATGATAGCCATTGATACCCTTGTTCTCCATGAACTCATCTAATCCTTTCTTAAAGGTGTTGAGGCTGACAGCTGTCACCACTTCTTCTGGCAGGGAGTTCCATAGACCAGTGATCCTCTGGGTGAAAAAGTACTTCCTCTTATTTGTTTGAGGTCTAGCTATCAAAAGTTTCATGGAGTGCCCCCTAGTTCTAGTGTTGTGCAATAGGGAAAACAGTTTTTCCTTTTCTACTTTGTCCACACCGTGCATGATCTTATAGACTTCAGTCAGGTCACCTCTCAGGCGCCGTCGTTCTAGAGTGAAGAGGCCCAGCCATTGCAGTAAGGAAAGTAGTGGCAGCTGCTGGAAGTTCCGCCCACCCACCCCAACATAATGCGTGACTTTCTGTGCATGCAAGCACGCTCACATTTGCGAACCAGTAGTGAAGGTAAGTGAATCCAACCACTGGTTGTACCCATACCATATGCAGCATTCTATGACAATAGTAAAGACACAGCAGTGATCAGAATTGAGACAGAAGAACAGACAGAGTTGAGAGCAGAGCTAAATGAGATATCAGATTAAATTGTTATCCTCCCCCAAATGGTCTAACCCTTCTTGAATTCTGTTGACCCTTAGCTGGTACCAATTTAGTGTTGAACTTTAGTTGACTAGATTCGTGTACACAGCCTTGAGCGATAAATCTTCTGAACTGCAACTTAATGTATGGAACTAATTCTTTCCACCTTTGCACGTTTATTCTAGGCATGTTATTTAACCCAAGTAGGATTGCTAATCCAGGCAGTATCTTTCAAGTGAACAAAGCATTGTCCACATTCCTTCAACTATGGTGGGGTGTCTGATTCTATTGCCACATATAGAAAATATTTCATCATCTACTTTTTTCCTCAATTTTACCAAAAACAAAAATATTTAGATTTTTTTCTGTTTGTTTTTTTCCTGTATAATTTATATAGGTAAGCTTCACCATAATTTCGCCCCTTATTTCAAGAAAAAAGTGAAGAAAGCTGCCACCAGAATCGGGGATGGATTTGGTGTATCTTGCTATATATTAAGTGGAGACATTCAGAAAATGAAGATTAAATTCCTGGAGATTACCCTCAGCACCTTATATACAGGATGAGTTTTCAAACTCATTGATGAGTTTTGGTCACCATGATGTAGAAAAGATGTGGAGATTCTAGAAAGAGTGCAGAGAAGAGCAACAAAGATGATTAGGGGACTGGAGACTAAAACATATGAGGAACGGTTGCAAGAACTGGGTATGTCTAGTTTAATGAAAAGAAGGACTAGGGGAGACATGATAGCAGTGTTCCAATATCTCAGGGGTTGCCACAAAGAAGAGGAAGTCAAACTATTCTCCAAGGCACCTGAGGGCAGAACAAGAAGCAATGGGTGGAAACTAATCAAGGAAAGAAGCAACTCAGAACTGAGAAGAAATTTCCTGACAGTTAGAACAATTAACCAGCGGAACAGCTCTTCCCTCCAGAAGTTGTGAATGCTCCAACACTGGAAGACTTTAAGAAGATGTTTGGCAGCCATTTGTCTGAAACGGTATAGGGTTTCCTGCCTAGGCAGGGGGTTGGACTAGAAGACCTCCAAGGTCCCTTCCAACTCTGCTATTGTATTGTATTGTATTGTATTGTATTGTATTGTATTGTATTGTATTGTATTGTATTGTATTGTATTGATTGGTCATCATCTCTTACATTAACTGCTTCATTTAAAAAATGATTTGCATAATCTTAATATATTTTTAATGTTCTTCGATGAGATGAATTCATAGTAAAGCATTAGGGTAAATTCCATATGAAGTGATAGAACATAGGAATCTCCCTTGGGTTGACTAATGATTGTTCTTAGAAACTGTATAAATGAGTCATTCTCAGCTGCCTCCCAGGGCATATCTGACTAGATCCAGGTATTGCTGTGGGATGCCTGGGAAATGTCTAATATTCTAGTAATGAGCCATGCAAATGAATGATGTCCTCTAGAACATGGTCCAGAACCACAGAATATGAATTACTTTACAAAGGAATCTCTAAAGATGATCTTTTTTAAGATTCTACATTTTTGGAAGTGAATCTAAAGCATTGTGCAACCCTATTCTATATTGCTTATGTATCAAAAGCCAAGCCCTACATGAATATGCATGCATTACCCTAGATAAAATCTGACAACCAGGAAAAAATCCATTTCCTGATGAATAACAAACACAATAAATAAAAAGTATATTCTTTGATGTAAAAAAGGAAAGGGATTCCCCCGGTGCCAATTAATAATCTGCGTATGATAAATCATCAATCAGTGGCTTTAAGACATCGAAAACATTGTGAGAGAAGAGAGGAGTGGAAAAGTAGCTGTTGCTTGCCTGCCATTCAATCACAATCTGCCTGAAGAACCGCAAACCATTTTTCAGAGATAAATTCAAATTAAAAAAAAATTCCAGACTCCCCAGTCTGCAAGGCCAATCAATCACTTGTGTGCCTGATGAATCATGAAACACACTCAGTGACATGTCAGTGCGCATACATAGTTGGTACAACTCTCATCACCCTGAGTTTGTCTTGCAGTTAAATTGACTGAAGGCAAGTTTCAGAAAATGTGTTTTTTTTCCCTCTCTCTCTGCTGTTGACCTCCTCTTTCATTGCCAGCCAATCTCACATTTCCTTTGCCTGTCTTTTGCCTTTAAACTAGAGGTGTCTAGATGAGAGCTCAACAAGGCAGCAGAAGGCAGCAAACAGACGTTTCCGATGTCAAATTGGCTGTTAAACCATCATCAAAGTTGTTAGACAAATTTAACAAGAGAATGAATTCCTGCAAGATATGTTTTCTCTCCTCCTTTAGACTCATCTGTTCTGCTTAAAACAGCATCACAATCAATGGTGAGACATTAGGATCAGAAGGCCCCTGTCTCAATCTCCTTTGAACTTGCCTCTTCCTCCTGTAATGATGTAGTCCTGATAGAACTGGAACATGGCTCTCTTGATTTTGTTTCTCTTTTTCTTTTTTCATCAACACTTGCGAAAACTCTTTACTACACATTCATTCATCCCATTTCAGGCAGTAAATTACCCAGATTTAGCACAAGCAAGAAGCTTGAGATTATGCAAGACTTTTGAGTAGCTGAGAAGAGGCTCTAGTAAGGAATGAGAAGGCAAAGTTTTCAAACAAGGAATATCAGAGCCTTTGAATCAGAGTCTTGAATTGGTGAGCACAGAAATGGAAGACTGCATATATGACAAAATACAATGCAGTGAAGATTAACACAGATCTCAAGATAGTGAGAACCATTACAGCACATTTAGACCAGAAAACTCTTTAACTGGCCTGGGCCCCATTGAAATATGGGAGTAGCTATGAACCTTTTTCCTATTTATCCCCTTTTTATTTATCAAGATTTGAATTAAAAACCTTGGTTTGAGTCCTGACACAATTAAAGAAAGAATAAGAAATATAAGAGCATAGGCAGAAGGGGGGGGGGGGGGGAGAGAACTCTGAATATAAACAGTAGTTGAAACGTGTTCAAAAGTACAATAAACAAATAACTGAAAATGCCCCGTGTACTGTTTTAATATACGAATGATAAAATTATCATAATATGGTAGGTATCTCAGATCTGTAAAGGCAAAGATTCAACCAGCATTGGTTTTTCTGGTTTCCCTTCAAAGTATTCCTGGATCAAACCAACCTTTTATTAAATCCAACTTTTCCATAACTTACCAAAGATTTTGCAGAAGCTTGCACGCAAGACCTAAACTCAGGTCATGATGAAGCAGTATTCCACTCTCTCCTTTTTTTTCAGGTTGTGGCATGACTTATTCGTGTGCAGTTGTGGTAAAGGGATGCTGATGGATTGGGCTGAGTTTTAGTTTCTCAATCTGCCATGGCTCATTCACTCAGCCTTTTTCCAGGTGCTGAAAAAGTAAATTAAAACCTTATAAAAATTGTGAGAGGATTTAACTATTTCAGACTCAGGATGAAATGTGCGTGCATGAATTAAAGTGGCATGCACGGTGCTCTCCTCTAGCTTTCAACACAATAATGACAACAACACAGGGGGATGGGGGTGACTGAAAGAGTGACTGGTTGAAAGTCACCATTGAATTTCCAGGGTTGAGGATAGCCTGAAGCCTGGATACCCCCACTCATAGTCCAACTCCTTAACCACAATTGCCCATAATTATCCTCTGCCTAACCATCAAGAAATCTAATTCCCTTCCCCTCACCCACCCACTCACTCAGTTCTCTGCTCCCTGAAATTCCTTCACCTTTTTTCCTTGATGAACATAGCCACTTGAGGACTTTTTTTATTTCTCTTATGTTCCTCCTCAAAATGCTTTTTCTGCAGGAAAACTGGCTGATTCCATTAGCTTATTTATTGAAGCAATTGTATATTCCTCTGGTTATCCATTAGAGCTAAGCACACTTGGAAACTCACATCATCCTTCAGATCTCATTCAAGTATACTTGTCTACTATTAAGTAACCCAAATTTATTCAGGCTTGCCATGATTCTTTAAAAAAAAGTTATTGCTACTTTAAAGAAACTATTCAATAAAATGAATTCAGCTCATAAAGCAGTAGCACCCGTCTCAATTGTTTTTCAAACAAGTTTCAGAGTACTAAATCTTTGGTGTAGGGCCATTCTTTGTAAAGTACTAAGTATGTACATGGCACCATAATATTAACATTGACTTTTTTATATTAGACATTTCAGTTTGTACAAAAAGCAAAATGTCAGGTGAGAAATTCTAACAGCTTAAGGATAAATGAAAAACTTCTGCATTGAGCATCATTCATAGCACATTCTTCATGATACCAATATCAGGATTTATGCCATCTCATAGGGGGCATGATGGCTCAGCAGTTAAACACGCTGAGCTTGTCAGCTAGAAAGCTGACAGTCTGGGTTCACAACCAGATGAGCTCCCATTATGTACCCCAGTTGCTGCCCACCAAGCAGTTTGAAAGCATGCAAATGCAAGTAAATAAATGGGTACTATTTCAGTGGGAAGGTAACAGCATTCTATGTGCCTCAGCATATAACCATGCTGGCCACATGACCATGGAAGTATGTTCAGACATCGCTAGCATCCCTGACTAAGAAATGGAAATGAGCATCACCCCCTAGAGTCTGACATGACTGCCCAGGGGAAACCTTTACCTTTAATGTCATCTCATAAATGTCACCATTATCTACTTCAACATCTGTTGAGCAAATCTGACTAGAAGGGAAATCTTTAAAAAGTCAGATTTTGAAAACTTTGACCAAGAATATGAGAATGATTTGTTTAGGTTAATTCTGTAATTTTTGCAAATTAAAATTAAAATAATTTAAGAAATTATTAAGATTCCTTCTTTCAAGACTCCCTTTAGAGCAAATCATTTATAATCTTAACATGCAGACTAACAATGCCTTTCAAAAGCATGATGTTTGATAATATATTAAAGGCACGTTAACATTGAATAAAGGTTCCATCTTTTAATCTTGTATTCAGTTCAGTTGAATCCCTTAGGATACATGAAGTAGTTCTCAAAAGAATGTCCTTCGTTGTAGGCTTTCAACACCAAAAATGCTTCACCTGGAACTTCTTCTAAACTTCATTGGGTGTACAGAAAAAGTTGGCAAGAGAAAAGAAACATTCTTATTTAATGGGAAGCAACAATACAACAGTTCTTTGAACAGCATCCAACTTCATAGCAGAGATCTTTCCAGGTAAAATTACAGTCATGCAATGCTTCTACCAAAACAGCAAACTGGAGCTTGCTGCCAGTCAGTGCCCAGATATCAGGACCTTCATGATGATATGTGACACAGAGGAAAAAAAGTGGAGGTTAATGACAAGAAAAGAAAAGTGTAATGAATATGTTAATAGAAGTAAGTTGGTGCATCCAGGGTTCCAAGGTAATTGGTGATCCATCAAGTCAAGCACAATTCAATAGCTTTAGATTGGTGTGGTTTTTTCCTAGGCATCTGACAGCTTCACAATTTTCCAGACCTGGACAAATAACAGAAGAAAAACATTTATCGAAGGAAGCTGCTTTTTACTAGGCAGATCATGTGTCTCTTCAACCATTGATAAGATACCTCACAACTCGCAGGTAATGTATGGGCTTCAATAGCCATCACTGTGACCTCTTATAGGAACTGCCACCCTGTACTTGGCAGCTTGTCAATCACTTGATTGACAGGTTGCCAGGAAGCAGAAGGGCTTGAAATATGGATGCAAAGATAACTATCCTTACTATTTTTCATGCTGGAAAATTGCATGTTTATCGCTTTACTAGAGGACAAAGTATATCAATATATTTCTGAAAAATTCAGAATGAGTAATTGGGAATTTCTGAGCTAGATTACATTCACTTTACGCAATTGAATTAGGGTTGTTACTAGAAAATGAACTCAATATTGCATACTACACCCTGTTTGTATTGGATAGATGCCCATATTAAAAAGTAAGCCAAATGACACTAGGTGGAGGAAAGACCTACCATGGAAAAAACAAACTCAAGAAGAATATAGTCCAATGAAGAATGAGCATGCTCAGTGGCTACTTAGAAAACTAAAAATGTCTTAAGGTAAGGAGAGCAACATCTTGTTATATCTTCTGCTTTTCTAAATTAAAATGCAAACTGATGTTTCCTTGCAGTCTTAATTATCTAAGGAAAAGAGGTGCCATTTGGTTCTGCTGAAGATAAACCTTTAAGCTAATACTTGCCAGTCCCTGTTTTCTTTGATATCACGTCTATATTCTTTTTGCTTGCCTGAGATTTGCCTTGGCAGTCTAGTTTTTCTGGCTTGAATGCCCCCTGCATCTTTTCACCCAAGAATAACTGCATTGCTAACACAAATGACAAGGACAAAATGATTGCCTTTTTCGGTCATTACATACAGTGGTCTTCCCTGTAGAGTACTCAGCAAGAGATGCTACAACGTTGTGTTCATACTATGCATGAATCCAACATTCTGTCAGTAACAGTAGCGAAGGGCAGACTGAATGATCTTTCTGCCGTTACATCCATTTAATGCGGAATCTTTGTCCTTTTACAACACTGGCCAGGCAAAATGCATCCGGGAAGTCTCCCAGTGAGGCATAAAGGCAATGGTCATTCTTACTGTTTTGCAGGAGGGAAGGCAGAGAAAGGAAAGGTGGAGGAAAGCAGACAAAAGGCAAAATAACCATTACATGCAATCTGTCTTTTCATATCCTCATATTTTGTAGTTCAGATGATTTTTTTTTTTAATAGCCCAGTCCTTACCTGTTTCAAATGAAAGAGGATTGGGAGGAAAGAGGAAGAAAGCAAAGGTTTTCTACAGACTTATCATGTCTAGGCTGCAAGAATCCAGATGACCACCAGAGAGCAGTGAGATGGTATGTTCTGCTACCATCTAGTAGTTGTCCAGGTTGTGTAAGCCAGATATGGTAAACCCAATGAACAGTCAGTAAATAGAGAACAAAACAAGCTAACAAAGAGACTTTCCCATTTTGGTGAAAGGCACAACATTTTTCTTAAACTGAAGGGATTATTTTAAAATTGACCTCTACACAAATTATAAACTTGAGAAAATAGCATATGCAACTGTTATGCAAATACAATGCGCTGTTTTTTGAAGAGATAGTCTTCTTTTCTTTCTTTCTATTTTTTAGTGATCTGAAAGTGGTAACCCTAGTTGCAAATAGGGAGGGAGATTTTCTCAATTGAATAAAAGAGAAAGCCTTCTTGGAAAATGGTTAGTTGGCTGCAGGCCAGTTGGAATGAACTTAAATATGCCAGGATCCCTTTGATGTGTGTGTGTATGTGTGTGTCTTGGGGTAATCACCCTCCATACACAAACAGACACACAGACACACACAGTGGGAGGGGAATAGAATATTCAGCCAAGAGTTCAGTCCCTATTTCCTAATTTCTGGCTGTGCAATCAAATTATTAAGAAATATATGTCATGATTATGTTGGGGGAGAGGAAAGAGAAAACTGCAATGAACACAGCTGCTGGAAGGTTTGCATGCATATGCTTGTAACCTGCAGGAGCAAATGAACAAAAAAATGTATGTGTTCATTTCCAGACATTTTTAAAGGCAAATATGCCTCCACATACCTGGATTAACATCCTGTACCACACACACACACACACACACACACACACACACACAGACACACACAGACAAACTGTGCAAGGACTTTTGCAACAAAAGACACTCAACTGAGAAACTAATTAGCACTATCAAGAAAATCTATTTTCACTCTTTAACTTGAGTAGTTCTGCATAAAATCATTTCCAACCCCTCTCCCATACTATTGACCTATACAAAAGCCAGTTCAAAATATAATGTTTTCAATAAAAATGACGTAATTAATTGCTTAATTAATTTCATAATATTCTGAACTAAAAACCAGGTTACAAGTTTCCATTTACGGCTTCTGGTTGCTAAGAATGATTAAAAACAAAAGGCTACTCAACCTTTAGTCATATACCTCTCCTCACATGTGTGAAAAAATAATAACTCTTCAGTTAAATAAACCTAGAACTGGGAAATGCAGTTGGAAACTGGGAAGTTGAGATGCTCCAATCAATATGATTCTGTGACACACCTGCAACAGCAGGTAAAATTGTTAGCACAGTTTGAGAGGGAAAAGTTTTATGAACTTCAAAATGGATTTGATGAACTGGCTCCCCTCTAGTTTATGTCTTTTGCCATATATATCTTTTCTACCCTTCCATATTGTTATTATTTTTATTTATTATTAAATTCATTGACTGTACATTTTACCTCAGGGTAACCCTGAGCAGTTTACAATAATAAAAGGAAAAACTTTTATAAAACCTATACACAATATGAACTAAAGTATATAAAAAGACAAATACTCAATTTAAAAACAAAGTTGGAAATGACCAAGTCAAGCTGGCTGTCTGGACCTTAGATCAAGCCCAAATTCCTTCCTGCGAAGAGCTTTGGCTAAACTAGCATTGCTCAACCTTGGTGGCTCCCAAATGGATAGACCCCCAGCTCCCAGGATCCATATGTACTGTTTGCATCTCTTTTCTCAACTCATACCCTCTTCAACCCCTGAAGATTTGCCAAATGCCCTTTTTCCAAACACAAATGCTACAGTTCAACATTGCAAGGACTAATGTTCTTATCTGATTAAGGATCAGAGACCATCATTTTATTCTGCAACGTCGAACTGTTGAAGAATTTATTAAAAGAAAGACTCCTTTGCTTGCAGTTTCAGCATTCTAGATTCTGCCAGCCAGACGTATTCGTGCAAATGAGATAGACTAAAGTAATTTTGCGTGTAATGCTCAGTATCATGAAACCCTTTTACTCTCTTGAAGAAGAGGCATTTTGGGTGCATATACAGGGGTGTGGTGGGAGTCCTTGACACTATTTTCAGTGCTGAGAGATTGGTTTACAAGAAGATAATTTAAAAAGTCAGTTGAATTGCAAAGTCAGTTCCATGCGAGGTAAGCAGAGAACTTTTCAGATCTTTCTTGTGATTCCAATGGTAGTCACTGAGGACACACTGAATTGGGGCGCTTTCATACGCACTAGTTCTCAATTACCTTGTGGGCACAATTCAATATGCCAGCTAAGCATGGGTGAGTCTGTCAAGTTCCATTTCACTTAGTTTCTTAATTTTCAAATGTCAAAAAGTCTATCCCAAAATGTGCATAAAACTTTGCATGTGTAGGAATGTTTGCATGAACCGAATGAAACAGAAAGATACACAGAGAAAGAGGGAGGGAAGGAGAGAGGAAAAGGGAGCCTCCCATTTTCTTTAAATAAATTCATTTATCTCTAACTTTCAACCTTATATCTACATTGTACATTTTGAATGGTAAATTATATTTGTCATTAGATGGGACATGGTGGCTCAGTGATTAAGAGCTTGTCAATCAGAAATGTCGGCAGTTTGGTGGTTCAAATCCCTAGTGCCGCGTAACGGAGTGAGCTCTCGTTACTTGTCCCAGCTTCTGCTAACCTAGCAGTTTGAAGGCACGTTAAAAATGCAAGCAGAAAAATAGGGACCACCTTTGGTGGGAAGGTAACAGAGTTCGGTGCGCCTTCGATGTTTAGTCATGCCGGCCACATGGCCACAGAGATATCTTTGGACAGTGCTGGCTCTTCAGCTTTGAAACGGAGATGAGCACCACCCCCTAGAGTCAGGAATGACTAGCACATATGTGCAAGAGGAACTTTACCTTTATCTTATATTTGTCATTAAACTATATTGAAACATTTTTAGCACTTTCAGGAAGGTCATCTAATTTGGAACCAATTTGATTTCAGGTGGGAGGTGGTTTAAGAAGGTAGGAGCTACAGTGGAAAAAGCATACAGCCTGGGTCCTGCTTTAATTGACCGGTCCCAAAGTGTGCCCTTCTTCCTGGATCAAATAAGCCCAGTAGAAACCTCTACAGAGGTAAAATCCTTCAGTTGTTGCTCCTCCTCTGCTCCTGGTTTTTAATAAAGAGATGAGTCCAGGTTTTCTTAGTAATCTCATATATGCTGGGGTAGATCCCTGTTAAAGCTGTAAGTGCCATCCAAATTGATATAGTTCAATGGTACCATATGTAAGTTGCCAAGCAAGCAAGGCTTTCTTCACAATATGGTCAAAAAAGTCAAGACAAAAAGACCTAGACAATGTTCTATCTGGTTTTTCATGTACATTGTATGGCTTTGATTGCTCCATGGCAGGAGCCATCATGAATTCCTTGGCCATGCCCTGTGAATATCCTTTGGCAAAACAAACACCAAATGTAGTGCCTACTATAATGCCAAATAATATCCGCTCTACCAATAATCCCTTCAAAGCACCTTACATAAAGAGAATGTTGTATTAAACAGAGAGCCTTTGGATAATAGGGCCCGTACTGATGGGCACCAACATTTGACATGAAGTAGCAGCAGAGACAGTTAATTCTGGAGGACTTTCATGTTTACAAATCTCATGCAGGTGGCCACACTCTGAATAGATAAAGGGAAATTAATTGCTTTGATTCTGATCTTCCAATGCATACATGCCTTTGGCAGCACCAAATTAATTAAGGCTGCAGTTTAACCATTAATTGATCAAATAATCAATTCAATAAATGTGCATAGGAGTAAAATAGTGGGAGGGAACCAGACTGAAAAAATATCCTTCAGTCCAATTGAAATCAGTGGGCCAACTTTTTTCTTAGTTCATTTGTTTTTAACCATAGTACAGGATCTCCCCATACCCAGTTCCTCAGCCCAAACCTCCCTAATGTTTCTCAGTCACCCATTGTTTCACAGGCTAACTCAGTTTTGGCATAAGAAGTCTGAATAAAACTGGTGGTAAGACTCCACATTTGCCTAGGAAGAATTTGTTGAAGGTGGTTAGAAAGTAAATCCATATTCTTATGTTCTACATTCTATTTGATGGAACTAAAGATGACAGTTATTGGTTTCACTATAATAACCACTGGATGACATCACCAGATCTCGCTGCTTTAGCAGAGTAAGGAAGATACCCAGAGATGATTCACACCCTGGTCGGTGTCTCTTTGCACTTCTACCATCAGGCAGAAGACATCAAAGTATAGCCAGCTGAACAAATAGGTTTAAAGATAGTTTCTATCCTTGGTCTGTCAGACTTTTAAATACAACCACAATCACTCCATGCACACACTAGTTTTGTTTTTTTGTTTTTTTTTCCCGTTTCTGCTATAATTTTGCACCAGTGGGGTTAAAACGAATTTCATTGTATTTAAGTACAATGACAATAAAGATTATGCTTAATAATCTTTCTATCTAGGGTTTTGGGAAGCTGAATTCCAAACTATTTGCAGAGCAAACAAGGAAGCAATGATTTCTGCAAGCCACAATTTACAATAACTTGTAGCAGCCTTTTTTCTATATAAATTACTGTCATACACGTTCCATTTTTAAAGAAAGAAAATGTTTAATTTCCAATGACAGCATTAAGCACATTCCAATTTCCACTTGTGTTTCAAAAAGAAGCAAATTGAAAATTAATCTCTTAATAACTCACAACATAAACACTAAAGACTTTGTTAAGACTCATAAGCTATTATGGATTTAGAAGTAAATTCACTTGAGCCACAATCTGCACTGGCATTTAAGGTCAAGCTTGAGCTGTGATGAGATGTGCCTAGGCAACAGTGGTGAGTTTCAAAAATTTTTAGAACCTACTCTCTAGGTGTGGCCTATTTTGTGGGCGTGGCTTGGCAGTCATGTGACAGGGTGGGAGTGGCCAACTTGTAAAATGTGGTGAAACTCATTTAACAACGCTCTTGCTTAGTAACCAAAATTTTGGGCTCAATTGTGATGATAAATTCTCTTTCTTTCTTTCCTTCCTTCCTTTCTTACTTTCTGCCTTCCTTTCCTTCCTTCCCATTGGGTTACTGGCAGCGGCAGGCCAGACTTACTTCTGGGTCCGCCGGTGGAACCCCCTCTCACCGGTTCTCTAAATTTCACTATCCGGCTCTTGCGAGTAGGTGCGAACCTGCAGAAACCCACCACTGCTAGGCAGGAATTGAAAACAGAGCTTCACAGAAATAAACCTGATGACACCAGGTTTCATGCAAGCATATGAGGCACGCATAACCTGTTTTTGTAAGATGGCTGCTCTCCAGCTGCAGAGAGCCCTAAAAGAAGTAGAGCCTTGACACAGGTTTCAGGTCAGGGTACATGGAAACTGCAACTTTCAATATCATAAACCAAGATATCATTGGCATCATCTCCAAATGATTGGAATGGGGAGTGGTGTCTATCAGTGATCGTCCATCTTCCTGAAGGACCAGTTCCAGCTGATAGTCACAGAAAAGAAGAGGGATTTCCAGAGCTCTCTGCTCTGTGGAGTTCCTTAGGTTCTCAATTTTATCACATATGGGAAAACTAGGGGACATTATCTGCCAGCATAGAGCTGGTATCATTGATTTGCTTATGATATCCAGATATACAACTTTTCCACAAGCTACATAGGTGATGCAATAGGAATGCTGACACAATAGCCAGAGGTTGTCAGGATCTGGGTGGGGAGGAACAGATTTCCAAAACTGTGGCATTTAGTTTATAAACCTAACAGTTTCAGGGAAATTCCACCCTTGACTCTGAAAGTGATCTACAATTTGGGTTTGTTTTTTGTAGACTCAGAGTTCCTGCTTGAAGAGAAGGAACAGCTATGCATAGGAAAGCTTTTCACCACTTTATATGCCAATTGAGACTATTCAAACCAAGAAACCCCACTCATGCCCTAGTTAGGCCCTGTTTGGATTACTGTAACCTGCTCTACATGGGTTGGACGTGCAATGGATGTGTCTCAAGATATTCTGATGAACCCACCAGCTTCATATTCCTAGGTCTAATCCAACACACCTGCTTGCCATTTTCTGAATCAGTATGAATAATTTACAGGTAAAGATTAAACTTCTGTACATACAGTTCAAAATATTGTATGATCTTATTGATGTGCAACAGTAAATATCTTTCAATGTTATTGTGGATCTGCAGCCTGAAGAATTACTCTCAGCAGAAATAATTATAATAAACAGCAACTGTTTAGAGGAGTAAGAACAAAGCCCATGTAAAACAAGTAGCATTCCATCTGATGCTGTCCAAGAAAAGGTTTGTGACTAGATTGTGGCTTAGTTGAATTTCTGCCCAGTTCACTTCCTACCATCTAAACCAGGGATGTCCAAACTTGGGAACTTTAAGACTTGTGGACTTCAACTCCCAGAATTCCCCAGCCAGCATAGTTGGGGAATTCTGGGAGTTGAAGTCCACAAGTCTTAAAGTTCCCAAGTTTGGACATCCCTGATCTAAACAAACAGAGTTAAAGAAGGTTCTGGTCTAAATTGTTTTTTCTAAGCTCTCTGTTATTAAAAAATATATTTTGAAGTTGAGGGTAGCATTCCATCTTTCCATTTTCAATGAAGGTGCAATTTCTACAGACAGAGTGAGTCTTTTTATATAGGGTCTACATATACTGTGTTTGGCTGATAGGCCTCCAAATCAGCTGTGTGGTTTTTAGGGCAGTCTCATATGCTATCAATGAATAGTATATTCTGAGCCGAAGCTTGTTGGCCACATTATATGTAAATGTAGTATGGGATATCTTTATTTCTATGTATTTATTTTATAAGATTTAGAAGCTAGTCAACTCCACAGTGTATCTGGATAGCTTACATTAAAAATATAAAACAATGAAAAAGGAATATATCATTATATCAAGAAAATACCCCCTGCAGTAGAAAATGTAGCCAATGCAATGTGTACAATGATTAAAACAATTACAGATTTGAAAGGTTTCTGTCAGTTACCATAACTAAGAGCTTATTAGTGTCTATGGAGATTCTCAGTCATCCATGGTTGTCCCAAAGGTGCTGCTTTTTTTTCCCCAAGAGGCAACTGGATTTTCTGGTTTTTCTCTGAAGACATTTCACTTCTTCCACTTCAGTGAGCTGAAAAAGGTTCTTGGATGAGAAGCAAAACAATCTTCAAAGAAAAACCAGAAAGTCCAGTTGCCTTTTGGAAGAAAAACAACAACTTTGGGACAAGAGTTTATTAGCTTATTCTTTTATTTCATATCCAAGAATTAATTTTTCTCATATTAGTCTTATGATCACACAGGGAACCTGAACAAACAATAGCTCTTATTAATTACCCCAAAGATATTAATAATAGATTTTCTTTTACAAAAATACCTACTACGTCCATATAAATAAATAGGCATTAATTCCATGAATTCATTAACACAGAACTATGTAGATTCATCTCTCAATTTAATCTTAATAAACAAGGTATTAAATTTCTCATGAATATGTTTTTCTCTATGGAGTTATTAACTAACATATAATTTTGCCTCCCAGAGTTGCCCTTTTAGGGAGAAGGGTGGCGTATAAATTTAATAAAATAAAGAAATAATAACAGATAACTAGGTTAGCATTGTTTAGGTGGAATTAAAATAATGATTTTTTTTCTTGGCCTTGTCTTGTAACAGTCAAAACAGATTTCTCACTATGTACTTATCAGGCTTTAATAAAAAAAATTCCCCAAAGAGTTCTTAATATTCTATATTAGAGGTCAAAGCTGTTATTAGCTATTTGCATTTCTGTTAGGCAAAAAATAATAATACCAGGGTCTTGATGTTAAGGAATAATGGTGATTGTTGCCTATCTGCCTATACTTTACTGGTTATATTTGATTTCTTATCTGTATTGACTAGTTTTATATTATTTTAAACTGGTATCTATATTATGTGATTTAAAAAAAAACATTATTACCACCATTCTTTTGGAAAAGGAAAAGACAAAGAAGCTGTTATATCAGCACTAGTAAGGCATGGAATGAGGTCCACCTTTTAAAAAAAAATAATGGAATAATGGGGTAAAAAAGCAAAGATATCATAACAGAGTTACAAATGCTCTGCAATATTAATTGCATATTTTACATTTTGAAGTTAGCCACAGAAATATAAAATATATTTCTGATGAAACATTGCATAGGATTACAGTGTTAGAATGCTGGTAAAAGAAAAGAAACTAAGAAATTAAAAGTGTTGACATTTATTTGCTTCTCTCTACTGTTCATGTTTTAATTAGTTTTTTAGTTTTAATATTTGTAAACCGCTCCCTCTCCCCATAGGGACTCGGGGCGGTGCACAGGAAGAATAAAAAACAATAAATATATACAAACATTTCTTTAAAAAACAAATTAAACCTAAACCTGTGCTAAAATTCCCCATTAAAACTAAGCTATACTAAAAAACTACCCAATAAAACCCCAGAGACAGAGAGACTATCCTAGGCCGGCCAGACAGAAAAGATGTGTTTTTAGTTTAAGACGGAAGGAGCGGAGGTCCGTGGTCGTCCTAATGTCGGGGGGAAGGTCGTTCCAGAGGGCCGGGCCCGCCACAGAGAGAGCCCTTCCCCTGGGTGTCGCCCGCTGACAAAGTCTAGTGGACGGCACCCGGAGAAGTCCCTCTCTGTGGGAGCGAATCGGCCGTGAGGATGTATGAGGCAGGATCCGATCCCACAGATAGCTAGGTCCCGAGCCATGGAGCGCTTTAAAGATGATAATTAACACCTTGAAGCGCACCCGGAAGACGACAGGTAGCCAGTGCAGCTCACGCAAGAGCGGTGTTACATGGGTAAACCTGGCGGTTCCCATAATTGCTCGCGCGGCTGCGTTCTGGACTAGCTGAAGTCTCCAGGTGCACCTCAAGGGGAGCCCCATGTAGAGAGAGTTACAATAGTCCAGTTGGGATGTCACGAGCGCATGAGTGACTGTGCAAAGAGCGTCCCGATCCAATAGGGGGCGCAATTGGCGAACCAGGCGAACCTGGTAAAACGCCCTCCTGGCCACGGCTGTCACTTGATCTTCCATGGACAGCCGGGCATCCAGGAGGACACCCAAATTGCGCGCCCCATCCACAGGGGCAAGATGTTCGCCCCCTATGGCCAGCGATGGAGTGAGCTGGTTGAATCGGGCAGCCGGAAACCACAGCCACTCGGTCTTGGTCGGGTTGAGCCTGAGTCCGTTACTTCCCATCATAAAATCCTTCCCTTTCTAAATTTATTGTAATTCTGAAAATTTTCATTCATCTGGCACTGCCTGTTGAACACGTCATCTCAAGATAAAAGTGAAAGTGAGATCACATCCAAGCACTTCTTCATTTGTATAGTGTGTGGATCCAGTCCATCTAAAGATCAAGCTTTCCCTAGACCTGTTTCTTGAGACCATTTTTAACAAAACGGAGGGTTAAGTTGGGGGGAACTGAAATTCAAATCTTTTGCTTAAAAATCAGTCTAGTTAGAAGAGATGGATTCAGAACTTTGGCTGCAAGCAAGAATAATTATTGTAAAGTGACCATTTTGATCAGTGGTGGGATTCAAAAATTTTTACTACCAGTTCTTTGGGCATGGCTTGGTGGGCATGGCAGGGGAAAGATACTGCAAAATCCCCATTCCCTCCCAACCCGCTGGGACTCGGGAGGCAGAGAACAGATGGGGGCGGGGCCAGTCCGAGGTGGTATTTACTGGTTCTCCGAACTACTCAAAATTTCCACTACCGGTTCTCCAGAACGGGTCAGAACTTGCTGAATATCTCCTCTGATTTAGATATCAGAGAGAGAGAGAGAGAGAGAGAGAGAGAGAGAGAGAGAGAGAGAGAGAGAGAGAGAGAGAGAGAGAGAGAGAGAGAGATTTGCATGAAAATTGTATTTTTCTAATTCAAACTTCAAAAATAATGAGTAGGTCTTAAGAATCTAGCAGTTTTTTCAAAAGCAACTGAGATCTGGTGACACATGTCCCAAAAAGGGAAAATTGAACCCTCTTTCCTTCTTTATGACAGTTAATCGGTAAATCAGATCTGAACTGGACAAACCTTCAAATAGAGCAGGCCTGAAAATGCAGAACAATCCTCGTTTTGTTTTTTTTATGATAGAATGACATTTTTCCCATCAGAAGACAGTATTAATCAGACACCTGCTGCTTTTCCTAGTCAGCTCCACTGTATTTCTAAAAGACCAAAGGCAGAAATACTTTTTTTTTTTTAAAAGGTGCACAGGTTCCAATCCATTTATTTCACCACACAGAAAAAGCATTCTTTGCTTTTGTTGCTCCACAGCCTTCCTGATTTATCAGTTACAGGAGGTCGTATATTTGCTGAATTTCCCATCCATACTGGGAACGTTGCCTGGGCTCCAACTGATTGCTTTTCCCTGTTTTTCATATTGGCTATTGAATTTACCACGAAGGGCTTTTCTAGAGGCAATTTCCTTTCTCTCCATTTTATTGTGTCTTCTGAAACTGAAAGCACAAGTCTAAATTTTGCAGTTTGGCTGGGAATTCGATCGCTGGCTTATCCCCTTGTACCTATTTCACAGCATTTTCCATTGGCAGCCATCTGCTCTTTCCACACTCAGTTACTCCATTTTTATAGTAACTCATTTAAATGGAAGACAAGTCATATTAATAACGTATATCAATCCAGAGGACTTAATCTCTTGCTCATTTTTTTTACAAGTCTGCCTTATTCAGACATAAGCTGATAAGATTACAAGTGCTAAAACAATCTGTGAAATGATGCATGGACTTTTAAGCAAATTAATAAGTGCCTGGGAGCAATGATATATATAATCACTGAAACACCTGAATCTTTCACAGTAGATAGAGCCTGCAAGCTTCTTTTTTATCTGTTTAATTATAGTGAAGGGGATAAATTGTTGGCATTGCTAGGAGAGAGAAAAAGCCAGCTTAAAATGTACAGCCTTTCTTTGAGACAATACACTTCCTACCCTCTTAAATATTAAAGTTTGATGCTTTAATATTTAATCAATGGACAGTCTACCTATTTCATATCACTGGGGTCTCAGTACAACCTTCAGCTAGTTTTAATAGACATCACAATTTACAAAAAAAAAGGGGGGGCAGGTTTGTGAAGTCATCGTTCAGCTAAGAGCCATGGGGCATAATATACCATATGGGTCAAAAGCACACATCCTAGAGGAACCACTGAACTAGAAATGTGTCTTTGTTATTAATCCAAAAATTGCATTTTTGAACATATATTGCTGACAGTATGAGCCTTCCATCTCCCCCACCCAGCCTTGTGATAAATTTCACTGAAAACAAGGTTTCTCCTTTTATTTACATTCTTTCCTTCCACCCAACAGTGCAGCTGTCTAACTCAGTTCCAGTTGAAGGAACACTTTCATTAGGGCATTTGCTGTAATGGTCAGACTGGTCTTGAATGTTTGTGCCAGTGCTCTGATACAGTAAACACCTCCCATAATATCCCATCTCTGGATTCAGTTTGGAGATAACGTTCTTTATGGGTAAAAGAAACTTTATAAGGTCATCCTGAAGGAAGTTGATCAAGTCAAATTGAAACAGTTCAAGGGTGAAGTTTAGAAGCTTGGTTATGGACTTAAATTAGTAATGATTTAAGTAACCATTGTCTTTGCTACATTTTTGGGAAGACCCTAACGGATAATACAAAACCTCACCATAAATAATAAATGTCACACATCTCTAATTACAGGTAGTCCAATTGAGCCCAAAATTTCAGTTGCTACGGAAGATAGCTGTTAAGTGAGTTTTGCCCCATTTTACAACCTTTCTTGCCACAGTTGTTAAGTGAATCACTGCAGTTATTAAGTAACATGGTTGTTAAGTGAATGTGACTTCCCCATTTACTTTGCTTGTCAGAAAGTTGCAAAAGATGATCACATACCCTGGGATACTGTTAAAAATATATGCAAACTGGCAAGCATCTGAATTTTGATCATGTGACTGTGGGGATGCTGCAATGCTTGTGAGTGTCAAAAACAGTTATAAGTCACTTTTGTCAAACTGGTGGCCCATAGGCCAGATGCGTCACGCACAGGCCATGCCCACCCCAGCTCTGCAAAGGCAAAAAATGTCACTATATGTCACGTGATGTGATCGAGTTTGACAGCCGTGGAATAGAATATAGGAAACACTCAAATACTTTTTTTATATGTTTGTTTTTACAAAATAAAACATCTCCCTAATGATGTAAAGAAACCATCTGTCCAGGGTCCAATGCTACTGTGTCATTCTTGAGTTTGGGTCAATCTAATTGGGTATAGCTTACAAAAGAACCTGTGGCAACCACTAAGGTAAAATCTCCATTGAATTGCATTTGATTCCTAGGGACTTCATGGGTTCAAGGGACTCCTGTCTATATAATTCTCCATTGATGTTTCAACACTGACATTTGCCACTGTTTAATGATTTGCGTAGGCACACCTAGCATGAAATTATAACCTCAATGGATTTTTTTTTAAACCAAGAGTAAAGACACAGCTCACCTTCTGATGAGAGACTCCATGCAATTTTCTTGGCAGCATTATGTAAGTGGTTTCCAATGTTTTTTAGCACACAGAGAGAGAGAGAGAGCATGGGGGAGGGGGAGAGGGAGGGAGGGAGGGTGCTTCCCAATCTGTAACTGATCCCTCATTCAAGCAGCAACCAATCCTGACCTTGCTTAGTTTTTTAAATCATCCGAGATTCAAATACAAACGGGCAAAAAATAAAAATGTTTGCAAATTATCAGCCCTTTAAAATAACCCTATTAACATATTCAGGTTGTAGGTTGTACTTTGTGATGTTAATCCCCATTCGAACTAACCCCTCCCTATTCTCCAATTCACCTCTCCTCTTTGCTTTTAAAAAAGAGTGGCATTATCCCATCAAGTGCTCTATGAATAGAAAAGCAGAATATCAATCAAAGCAATAAATAAATGATTTTTGAAAGGATATTCAAAATATAAAATATATGGAAGCATTCCTTTCATATGTTCTCTAAAGAACCTTTGCTCTGAAAGGTTCAGACAAAGACCTCCTTGAAGCTGCTCTAAAAAGCTACAAAGCCACACAGCCACCTGGCAATAAAGTGAGTTGAAGTGGTCACTCTGCTTTGCTTTGTCTGCTCCACTTGTCTCTGTTAGCTTGATCAGTCACCAGAAGAGGCTCCATTGCACAGAAGAATCCTCTGAGCGGAAGCCTCCTCCAGTTTTTGCAAGTGCTAGACGAAGCTCTGAGGAGACTAAGCGGAAACGCTCAGACTTGTCAAGGCAAATCATGCCGCCTCGTCACCTCGCCAGGTCACATTGGACCACAGTCCAGATGGAAAACATCTCAGCTATCAAGTGTGTGTGTGTGTGTGTGTGTGTGTGATTCCTCCATTTATCTAAACATGAAATTTCCCTAAATATAATAAAGGATTTTTTTACTGCCATGTGCAACATTCCAGATATTTATATGAAACAAGGCACACATTTTGGAAGTAAATAAAAAGCTTTTTACAGCTCTTTATTTGGACATTGTGGCCGTCGCTTACAAACTTATTACAATGTTTGTTTTAAGTCTTTGAGGCAGCAAAAATGTATGTTTTTCATGGCCTTCTCTGATAAGTCTTATTATGTCTCAAAGCAGTTGATTCCCATGGCTCCACTTCCCTCTCACAAATCATCACCAGCCAGCAGGACAACATTCACTCTAAAGCAGTGTTTCTCAACCTTGCCGACTTTAAGTCCTGTGGACTTCAACTCCCAGAAACCCCCAGCCAGCACAGGACGGGGGTTGGACTAGAAGACCTACAAGGTCCCTTCCAACTCTGCTATTGTATTGTAATGTATTGTATTGTATTGTATTGTATTATTATTGTATTGTATTGTATTGTTGTATTGTATTGTATATATGAGCTTCCAGAAATAACTATTTAAAAAAAAAGGTTGAGAAACACTGCTCTAAAGAATAGGCCTAGGAAGTAGCCATTTTAGCAAAAAATGTATATGGCAACATCAGATGTTTTCCAGAAATAGACCTCTTGCATCTACAGTATGCACAAGATTAATGCTTCTCTTAAAAATAAGGGCACTGATTTTCTATGTATTTTTTGCTGCAAAATGTTGGAATGTTGCACAACATTGGAAATTTCTTGAAAGTTTAACAATTGATTTTTGAATTTAAAAAGGTTTTTTCAATTGCTTTATTAAAAAATATACTGACAGAATAATGAACTTTCAGAAGCAAGAATTACATTTTTATTACTTTTGGGTATATTATATTAATTATGTTAATAGTAACAGTGTAACAGTCCATTCATATGATATTTGGAAATTATGAATAATTTTCAGACTTACGGTATATGACACTGGTGCCTTCTCCTTTTTATTTACCCACATTGGTTTTCGTATTATTCCTCAGAACACTGTATGCTCTGCGCCTAGTTCTTTCTTTATTATGTAAACCAGGGATAGTCAACCTTTTTACACCTACTGCCCACTTTTGTATCTCTTTTAGTAGTAAAATTTTCTAACCGCCCACCGGTTCCACAGTAATGGTGATTTTATGAAAACCTAATTAAAATGTTTTTAAATAATGCTATGGAAAAAATTTTTTTAAGTCAATTAAATTTTAAAAAAGGAAAGTGCTTCAGCATCAGACAAAACCCCTACCGCCCACCATGAAAGCTGGAACACCCACTAGTGGGTGGTAGGGACCAGGTTGACTACCACTGATGTAAACTATTATTCAAAGAAATTTAAAAGAAACATTGCATGACCTTGGATTCTCTCAAATAATCTTTATTTGCTATTGACTAGCACAGTTTTACACCATAGCACTATCATAGTCAATAAGGTTAATTCAAGGCATGGTTATTGCTTATTGAAAGACTTGACGTCTTTCCAAAAACTGTAAACCTGAGATGTAAGATGAGATGAGATCATATTCTTACAAAGTACATGGCAACAAACAAGGTGGAGATTTTCTAAACACTGTAAATGGCTAAAATGTAATTCCATTGTTCAGTGTAATAATATAGGACATTTTTATTGGATTTGGCATCCCTTTAAAAATGCAATTTGAATAAAAGCCAATATTAAATTAGATCCATCTATTTTCTTGGGTTTTTTTTATGATGGGACTAAATTAGAGAAGAATGGGGGGGGGGGGACAGCAAGACCAACAGTGGCCAAGAAAGCCAATAAACCAACAAACCTTGAGACTAGTGCCAACTGGAAGATATATTAATATAGATACAAATGCCGAGAGTATTTGAACAATTATATTTTCAATAAAAGCAACATATGGTGAATGTTAGAAGAATGTGACAATCTAGTGTAGTCTACAGTATCAAGTACTTTGGCATACACTTAACCAAATGTTTATGCATGGAATTTAGTTCAATATATTTTGTTTCAACAAAGTCCTTTCACAAACCATATTATCTGGGCTCCAGTGGGTATACTGAATCTTAATTTAACCATCATTTTAAAAAATTACCAACTTTATAATTCTGTGAAAAACAGTTAATTTTCACAAGTTTAAGAGGTGACGGAAGAATCCACACTGAAATATTATATCTTTCTTTACTTTTATATATTCTACATTTTTAAGATGTGGTAAATGCTAAGGAGAACTGGACTTTCATTGAATCTGGTTCCACATAAAAGTGTTAGGCTAGCTCCATCTCAGTTCTCCAACTATTGTCTAGGAAAGAGCAGTGAAATTAATATGAAATTTCAGAATGGATGTGAAAATTCTTGTTTGTGTGAAGCATGCCAGAAATGGCAAAATAAGCAAAAAGTGTTTAAAAGTAACATTTATGCAATTTCTATTGAGGGAAATGATAGGTTTGGACCTAGGCTTCTTTTATACTAAAATTATTTTGTTGGCAATTACTGAGGAACAATATGAGGAATTTCAAGGTAAACAAAGAGTTGTGATAAGGGCCATATAATTTCTTTGTGATCTGGAAATTTAGGTCATTCCTAGATATCCCAAATATCAAAGATTTAATAATATCTCGTCTTCCTCACATACTTTGTGGAATCTTCAACTCAGAATTTTAAGAATGTTATTTCTTCTAGGACTAGAGTGAATGAACTCTTAATTGTAAATTATATTGACCAGATAGGGCCTGACACAGTTAAATGGCCTCTTCGTTGTGATGCCTCTAATTCTATTTCCTGCCCAGGGAAAACATTATTCTTCTGCAGTTATTACGCTCTTATCCCAGCTGTTAAGCATTCAAAGTAGTGAATTGGACACATTCCAAGAATCCTGTGTGATATACTGAAAGCCCAACCTTCATGCATCACTAGCCCATGGCTGTTACATGCCTCACCGCCTCCCACAAAGGCCCATTTTCAGTGTGACCATGCATATGTGATTCCTTCTAAAATATGTACAGCCAGGACATCTGCATTGTGTTTCTCTGTGAAACCTTTTCTGCTTGCTTTACAGCATGCTAAGGTCACAAGAACTGATTTGATAGCCAGCTATCAATCAATTTTAAAAATTCTTGTGCAGTCATTTGATAACTCTAAAGTATATTTATATTTATGCATAAATCATTGCTTCTAGTTCTTCTCATTACCTATTACTTGTTTTACAGCCTGACCCCTGTGGCAATAAACTGTCTGCCTCTCCAGGAATCTTTTCCATAGCAATTCACCTGAGGAATAGTCCATAGTGTTACACCTGTGAGAGCTGAATCTAGCAAGACTGGAAATAAAGACTATAGACAAGATCACTTTCCAAAGACTTTTCAAGGAAGTAAAATTCTGTATATTTCTACAAAGAAGAAGAAGCATGAATAAACATTGAAGAGGGAGAAAAATGCAACATTTGAACCTTATAAGTGACCTTTAATATACAGTATCTAGGTTTCTAAATTCTAAGGTCGTCCTTCTTTGTCTTAATAATAGCTTCATCTGAATCTGTAATTTTTTAATTAAAAAATTAACTCTATCCTTCAGTTCTTCCAGTGTTAAATTTATATATCTATGCTTGTGTTCTTAGTGAGAGATTTATTGCTATGCTGAGGATGAAGTTCTGATCCTAAGAGACTCCAGTTCATTTAGTACTGTGGAAGACCTGTTGAGTTTGCAGCTGTCCCCGGTTTTTGAAATTACTCCATTCATGGATTTGATGGGCACATCAGCTTTTGTGTAGATCATTTGTTGTGTTTGTACAGTTGACCGTCATTTCGTACATGTGCATACCGTACTCTACCTCTTTACATCCTTGTATGCAGATACATAATTCACATTGATTGCATCTTTAATAATCTGAAAGCTATATTTCAGAAAATACAGAAGCATTCTTTTCCTTGAAATTTCCACAGCTACAGTTTTACTGGCTGTAAAATCTTACACCCATTTACTTTAAGACAGGGGTGTCCAAACTTGGGAACTTTAAGACTTGTGGACTTCAACTCCCAGAATGCTTTAAGACATTAGAACATGGTGGGACTTGATTTCAAATTATTACTTATTTATTTATTTTTCTTTCATTTTTTTATGCGGGTGGGGGGGGGGAGATGCTAGAACTCATAGTCTCCTGGTTTTACAGGCCAGTACTACCCTAACCCTAACCCTAACCCTAACCACTGCACCAACTTTGGAGTGTAAAGATCTTAGGAGATCCAGTAACAAATTTCCTGTATCCCATGATCTTCATGGGTAGCCAAATCAGATAAGTCTGTGCCCATGTCTCATTGTATTTAAGTTTGATAATTAAGTTTGAAAGAAGGCTTATGCAACAATAAAAAACACAGATCAATTGTCTTAGATAGAAAAAAAATGTCACGGGTGGTAATTGATAATAGAAAATTCACAGCAGTTAAAAATCATGATTAAAGACTGTCAAGTAACAAGAACAAAGGCCTATAATCATCAAGTGCCCCAGGCACCACCCAGGTGTTAGTGAGGTATGTCATCTGGGCATGCTATTCTTCAATGGAAAATTATTCTAAACATTTTATTGATGTTACAGTGAAAGTTGGAAAAGAATTCATGAAACTGAGCTTCATTCAGAGCCTAAATTAGAAATGGAATAACTACGTTTGGATTCAGTATTTTTTTTCATGTTCCCAATTCTGTTCTGTCTTAAAAGCATTAATTGAAAGTATACTGTACATACATCACAATTATGCTGCAATTTATTATAAATCTCCCAGTCATAATAAATAGGAAGAAATAAAATAAGTAAACCTAGTATAAATAAAATAAGTAAGCATAGTATGTCTTAATTCACGTTGTCAAGAAACTTTGGATGAATCAAGTTTACTTATGAGAAAACCTATATAAAAACATTATTTGGTAGTATCCACAGTATAAGTAACAGTGTGTGGAATTGCAATTTTAATTTCTGTACTGATTCTGGAGGAACAGGGCAGGCAAATCTGAAAGTATCAAGAGTAGACCAGGAGGAAGACTTTCCATATTTCCAAGCGGATGAACTAGAGCAAAAGTCATAATCAGCAGGTTAAGTTCAGAATTGTAACACGCTGAAACCTTATTCTCTCTTTGCCTGTGCAGCTTGTTGAAAATGATTAAAGATCATCCCAAGCAAAGGGAAAATACGAGTTTAGCCTTTTGAATTTGTTCTCTGGGACTTCTTGTAACACCCAGACTGGAGCACAAATATGGAACAGTTCTCATCAAACTGAAATATATGGTAAACATTTCAAGAGAAGTTGGGAGGCCAAAGGCAAGATGGTGAGGAAAGAGGAAAGATTCAGAGGAATGACAGAAGGCCAGAGGGGGGAAATCTGAAAAGAGAAAGAAACCTGAAACCAAAGGAAGAAATTTATGGAGAGGAAGAAGGCCCGGTGAAAGTTTCAGATCATGTAATGATTTGAAATAACTTGTTATAATCTTCAGAGCCCAGTGGCACCTCCTCCTCCTCCTCTTCTTCTTCTTCAGCTATATTCTTCAGTGGCTCAGTGGCTAAGATGCTGAGCTTGTCGATCAGAAGGTCAGCAGTTCAGCAGTTCGAATCCCTAGCACTGCATAATGGAGTAAGCTCCGGTTACTTCTGCCAGCTTCTGCCGACATAGCAGATCAAAAGCACGTACATACAAAATGCAAGTAGAAAAATAGGGACCACTTTTGGTGGGAAGGTAACAGCGCTCTGTGTACCTGCAATGTTTATTTATGCTGGCCACATGACCACAGAGATGTCTTTGGACAGCTCTGGCTCTTCGGCTTAGAAACAGAGATGAGCACCACCCATAGAGCTGGAAACAACTAGCACGTATGTGCGTGGGAACCTTTCCCTTATTCTTCAGAGCAGTAGAATTCTTCTGAAATCCCAGCTATCTGATCATAACACCATGTAAAGAATTCAAATGGTACTATTTGTATCAAAGAATGTTATCTGCATAATGCAAATGGCTTTTTTTGTGGATTTGTAAAATGCTTTTATACAGCTCAGGATACCAGCAAAACAAAGCAAAGGTAGATGCCAGAAGAGGCAAAATAAAATGTCCAACTGAGTCAATAATCTAAATTTTCTAGACTCATAAGTAAAGTGAATACTAACACAAAGAGGTGGACACGATCAGATGAATTTTTTAAAAAGATTGTTATCTAGAGTGGGTAAGCTGGATATAATTTGCCACATTAACAATGAGAAGTATTGAAATATAAGAGCTACACAACTGATTTCAATGCTTTAAACGTGCACATAAACTTCATTAGTTCAAACTATTATTTAACGTAATAAAGACTATTAATAAATAAAAAATAATTCATTAATTTGGTTTGTATAATGATAATATTGAATTTATCAGACCTGAACACCCTAATTTTGCCTAAAACCACCCGACTTGGAACTGCCTATATTCTTAAATGCTATTTTAATAATTTTCATATCCTTGATTAGCACTTGAATTATTACGTTTCTACCAGTCTTAGACCATGAATCTAACTGTAGATTGCTCACATATGATATTGATATGATATATGATATATGATATATGATTTATGATTGGTGATAGGTGATTGGTGATCGGTGATCGGTGATCGGTGATATTATATTAATTATATTATATTATATTATATTATATTATATTAATTATATTATATTATATTATATTATATTATATTATATTATATTATATTATATTATATTATATTATATTATATTATATTATATTATATTATATTATTATATTATATTATATTATATTATATTATATTATATTATATTATATTATATTATATTATATTATATTATATTATATTATATTATATTATATTATTATATATTATATTATATTATTATATTATATTATTATATTATATTATATTATATTATATTATATTATATTATATTATATTATATTATATTATATTATATTATATTATATTATATTATATTATATTATATTATATTATATTATATTATATTATATTATATTATATTATATTATATTATATTAATTATATTATATTATATTATATTATATTATATCATGGTTATTCTAATAAAGAATACCAACAGACATACTAGCTAGCAACCACAAGGAATGGAGGTGCAAACATGATAAACTGATTAATCAGAACAATCTGATGTGATTCGTATTGTGAGTTGTGAAAACTGATAGTAAAACATCTCTAAAAAATGAAAACGTTGGCAAGTTTTAATAATAATAATAATCTTTATTGTCATTGTAATACGATTGTAATAAAATTACAATGAAATTGGTTTTTACTGGGTTCAACAGCAATATAGACAGAATTAATCTAACATACAAGAATACAGTTTTAAAACGGAATCTTTTCATGGCACAGTAGAAAAAGGTCAGACCAAAGCAGCTGCAGACCAAAAGAAACATAATATACAGTATACAAGAACAAGCCTACACCAGTTGCTAGAGGAGTTGCTGAATTTGATATGTATCCTGGATGTCTCCTACTAGTACTTTTTTAATACTCCACAAGGAAGCTCACTTTCCCTGTCTTGATATTATCCCCTACTGTTGTGGTTCTGATCATAAACACACATACACACCTATGACTGGACATTTATTTTCCACCATGCAATTTCAACCCACTTGGTTTAACTCTGTCACTAATATCAGTGATAACTGAATTGCTTTGATATTAACATTTGCTGAAATTTTTAGGGGAAACCAGCAAAACAAAAAACGGAGCTGTCAACATTTCCTTTTGCAGATAGCTTTTTAAAGTTATTTTCAAATGTGTCAGCTACTTCTGCATTATCATTTATTGCTTGAAAACACTGGGAGAGATACAATTTAGATCAGTGCAATTCTCTTCTAAACTAGTTTGATGCTGTTGACTTATTAATGTGTTCAGAACACTCATTGATCTGATCTAAAGTAGAAAAAATATTTTAATGTTTGGAAATGTATTATAAAATATGGTTTTAAAATTATAATTACAATTTTAGATGCACATTTTATCCTAAAATGAAGGACATGAACCTCTTGGTTGGTTTGGTTTGGGCAAAGATCCCATTATAAATGCATCTCAGATTCTGTAAAATCATGGCATGTTGTTTGCCAAAAAGCCTATTTTAATATTTATCAGATACAAATAAATGCTAATCATCATCCCACATCTATTTATTTTAAAAAGGATTAGATTATAACACATATTGACTATCCAAGATATTGGACCCTTCATTCTATAAGTTGGCAATCAAATAAAGAAATATAGCCAAGTTCTTTTGCCAGTGCATATCAATTGCCAAATACCAAGTGCTGAAATATCCTTGACTCTCAGATATAAATATTAATATTGAAATGGAAGGAATCAGAGCAGAGTAGAGGTTTTGATCCAGAAAACAGTTTTCCAGCGTGCTTAGTGAGAAGACCTGCCCCAACTGGCTGTTCCCAGTGTCCCACATGTACAGGCAGTAGCATATGTTCCTGTTCTTTGACTCTTTTGAAACAAGTCCTCTCTTTGTCTAAAATTTCCTTGGGGTCATAAAATGAATTGTATCTGCTCCATCAGGCAACAGTATTCTACATCCCATAGCAATGTTGTTCAGCTTAGTACATGTCAAGAACATTCTGTTAACCCTTTGGGGTGTAATGAATAAAGTGCAAGAAGATCGATGCTTGTCCTACAATTCATTTTGAGAAGGACGGCAGCTTGTAAGGGGTGTTCAGATAGATTTCAAGTCTCAGATCTAGCCTTTCAAAACCCTGACAGAGGTTTGGTAAAGGGGGCAAGAAAGCAGGGTCTGAAAAAGAATGACAAATGGCATTAAATGTTCCTCTATATCACTTTTTATATATATTTTAAAGCACTCTGCTTCAAGAGTATTTTTATTTACTTTAAACTCAAAATATTCAGCAATCACACATGCTTTTACAATCAGGTGTGATCTAAAAATATACTAAGTTACATATCTGAAAAATAGGAAGGGGGGTTTAGTGACTGCTAAATTGCTGGATTTCCACCACTCCTCAGATATTTGACCTCATTGAACTTCCTACTATAGATTACTGCACAGAGGAGGTCAGATAGAAGTAGATTTGGCTCTCACCTTTTATTTTTTAGGATGCTCTTTTCCCCAAAACCTGCCTGAGACACTTTTCCTGAAGCCAAGGCAGAATTCACTTTGTGTTCCCTGAATGAAAGCAAACCAAACTAGCAACTAAAAGCAGAGCTGCATGACCAGCTTGCCCCAGCATGAATATGGGCCACTGACCGTATCTCAAGGGCAGGGAAGCACAGCATCACTCTCCACCAGCCCCCAACTCATCATAAAGGCCACGTCCGCCTGTCTTTTTCCTCTATACATCAGAAGTAGTACTTTCTGTCTTCTGCAGCTAGCCCAAGTGATACTGCCTGGATTGCTTGTAGCTCATCCCTTCATTGTAGGCACACTCCAGTTAGTTACTACACACTGTTGCATGACACCCTGGTCATTGATTGTTCTTGTCCTTCACCCTTTTGTTATAGTTTTTGAAATCTCTGATTAGAACGGTGAAAAGCTGGACCCTTTTATTTCTTTTTATTTCCCTTTTCACTGATGAAACTCTGAAAGGATAATTTTTGCCACTTTTTACCACTTTTTAAGTTCACTTTCAATGAAGTGATCGGCAGCTCACAAAGGCTTGTGCCTTTTAATAACATTTGTTAAGTGGAAAAGGTGCTATTGGACTTTTTCAGTACTTTTAACAAGAAAAATTGACAAGAATTCTGCCAATTGCCTCTTCCAATCAAGTGATGAGAAAAATGATAAACTGTGCTGTTCAGGGGCATTTTTTGCCTGAAGTTGGTTGTCTATCTCTGACCTAGATTGACATTTGTATATATTTGATGGCAAAATATTTCACCAATTTTCATTCAGCTTTAGGCCCGCATAGCAGGCAACTAGTCCTTTACAAAATGAAGGTAAGAAGTTTGAAAATAGAATTGCCAGATGTCTTTCTTACAAAATTGTCCCTATTTGATTTCCATTCTATGATTGCTCCAGCATTTACAAAAGGTCAGTCTCTATCAGTATGACAGGTACATTTTTAAAAGGTGAGAAAAAATTATATTGGTTAAAAAAAAAGAAAAATATGGAATTTTTCTTTCCTAGCCCAGCTGAAAAACTTCTTTATCTGAAAGCACCTGAAACTTATGACAATGCTGTCTATAGAAAGATTCTATAAAAGCTCAAAAAGTTATCTTTTTACAGAACTGCTGTGTGTATAAATAATATACGGAGACATATTATTTGAAATGATACAAATCAAATCCAAGTCTTTATTTATGAAAGAGCCAAATAAAACCAGCCCATTAAGAGGAAAGAGAAAAGGAAAGATTATCATGTTAGATGTTAACTGTTGCCTTGCTTTTACTGCTACAACAATAAATTTAGCTACTATATTCTCAAGGTGGTTTTGCAATTTAAATATGAAAAATATAAAAAAAAGGGTGATAAAAATAATCTTTTCTCCCAAGTGCACATAGAGTAAAAGATGAGTTATGAAGATCTTGTGAAAATCCTCATTAAAGTTACAATTAAAAAAGATATGTTAAATTGTATTCATTTCCCCAGAATCATAAGAGCAAGATAGGAAAATATAAGTATACTTGTCAAATAATAGTGCACATAGAATGATGTTGTCCCTGGCCCTGAAAGTTTCTTTCCTCAAGCAAGAGGAAATAAGATATACGTACAAACAACTTTGCTTCACAATTGAGCAACTGATATCAAAAGATTTTTTTTTTAATGTGAACCTTTTACTCAGCTACCAAGTGTCAAGCCTCTCTTGGTTATTAAGTCAAAATGCTGTAGATTATATTTTCCAGAACACAAAAGCTGAAATATATGAATTTATTATAACAAAATGTTGATGCCATTACAAAAGAATTCCAGCAACTTCTTTCTATGCATCAAACCTGAATTCTATTTATGCTACAATCAGTGATCAAATTGTTTGTGCTTCTTTCTTCTGTACATTCTATATAATTAAGGGGTAGAGGTTCTTCCCTTTGGAGGCAGAGATATAGTTTCCATCTGTTTCTTGTTTAGGTAAAGGCCTGATCTTGTATCAAGTTGCTTACTTTTTCACCATATGAGAACTTTCACACAAGGAAACTTTTCATATTCTTTTGTTTTGGTTTCCTGGTTTGGTCTAATTTCAGCTTTGGTTTTGGGATTGGTGGAATATATATTATTCATTCTGCAATTCCTACAAATTGCAAAGCCCCACTGGCATCTGGAGAAGAAGAATATAAGAAGGCTGTCCAAATTTAATTATTTATAGGTAGAATAGAGCTGATTGCTATAAGCAAAAGAACAAATAATCCATTCATTATCAAAATACATAGTAAATACCAAGGCCAGTCATGTTGTCTTAACATCTAAGACAGAAAAAAATCCCATATAGCTCTGTTATTTCCCATAAATTTAAACAAAACTGCTGTAATTAAATAGGTTACACAATTTCTACTCTTTCAGGATATTCCAAGTCAGCTGTGACAAACAACCATCTACAGGTAGTCCTCAATTTACAACAGTTCATTTAGTGAATGTTCAAAGTTACAACGGCACTGAAAAAAGTGACTTATGACCATTTTTCATATTTATGACTGTTGCAGCATCCCCCTGGTCATATGATAAAAATGCAGATGCTTGGCAACTAATTCATATTTATGACCCGTTGCAATGTCCTTGGGTGATGTGATCACTTGTTGCAACCTTCTGATAAGCAAGGTCGATGGAAAAGCCAGATTCAATTAACAACTGCATTACAACTATGTTAGTACCTTAACAACTGCAATGATTCACTTAATAACTGTGGGAAGAAAGGTTGTAAAATGGGGCAAAACTCACTTAACAAATATTTCACATAATAATAGAAATTTTGGGCTCAATCAGTCAAGTGCTGCTTGACAATCAGTCAAGGACTGTTTGTAGCTAATGGGGTGTCCCATCTGCTTGGCATGGTTAGGAAGCAATCTGCCTGGGATGGTTAGCAAGGTGAGACTGTCTATTGCTAGTGAATTTCTCACTAAAAAAACTCTCATAGAAATGTTTCAATGAATAGGAAATATACAAAATTGCCTGGTTTCGGGGGGAAACACTATTTGCAAGACAAATGAGTAATATTCCATTCTGGGAAAGTTGGAAAGAAAAATTCTCATAGACCTCCACCTTGGAGATTCTTGGTATCTGATTAGATTCATGCTGTCATTACATTTTGAAATCATAAATAACAAAAAATATGGAGTTTTTTCAAAGAAAAGAAAATCTTGAGGAGGTGGATATTTCTAATAGAATACTTCTTTTGAAGATCTAAATTCTCCAGGAGCATTTCCCGAAGAGTGAAGTAGAAGCTTTACCATGACAGATGGATCTGGTGTGTACTTTTGTGGAATAATAAAAATAAATATGTCAGCTTGTCATTAAAAGAAATAGCTTGTCATTCTTTTTTATTAGCACTGCCTGTGACCCAGGGTTACCCATTCTGTATAAATAGGCTTGACAGATATCTTGATTTCTGCTTTCTTTTTCCAGGAAAATAATATTTGAAACTATTGTCTCATTTATTACACTGTGTATATAGAAGAGAGGAAATTAAGATTTTCCTCTGCAGTATTCTGTTGTTTTAAAAATTAGACAATGGAAATTAATCAAGCCTGGTATATAAGATGGGTTTTCACACTATTTTATAAAAATATTCATCAATCTAAAACATTTACGGCTAACAAAAATTAGCAACGAATAAAACTATCAAATTGTACAATAATTTCTGCTTCTAGGAAAATAAATGAATGTATCCATCAGATTAAATAGTCATTCTGAAGGGGCTTATCCTTTGAATTAAGAATGGCATTTTCTGCTTAAATTGCTTGGATGAACAAGACAATTTAAATCTAGATTCACACAACTCATTAGTAGACATCTACATTTGTGACGAGAAATAATATGATATTTCATCATGCCCCGTCCTAGACCTCATGGAATCACATGTGAATTGTCTAGAAACAAATATAATCATCTGCATAGTTGCATATCTTATGCTAAACTCTAAAAACTTGAAAATGAAGGGAGCACAGGTAGAATTTTCTTCCCAAGCTCCATGTTCCAGATACCTTTTCTCATTGTTTTACCCTGACATTATCATTCCGGCTTTATAATTTGTTTTTTATTAAAGAAATACTTCCAGATCAGATCATAGACTTTGTTCAGGTTCAGGTCTTGTTTTCCCAGCTCCTCCATCTTTCTCTGTTTCTCGGCAATTCATTCATAGCATTCTGTAAGAGTTATTAATGCAGTGTAAAAGTGCATTCTATCCATAATACTATGCTACACCCACTTTGCTGACCAAACCAGATGATTACCTTTCTGGCAGTCCTCCAATGATGGTCCATAAGTACCCGGGGGGGGGGGGGATGAAGTGGGCATTCTGGCATTGTGTTTCAAACTCTGTCCCTTTGGTTTTTGTATAATCAAATCACACACTAGCATAGGATGGACATAGCTTGCCTCACAATGTCAATGTTCACTTTTTGTCACTTTGACCAAAGTCCTTTTGCTACAATTGTCCATGCAATTTTAAAAAATCTCAAAAGAATGTGGAATAGGATTCAGGATGCTCCTGAGGGAGACACAAATGGAAAAGTTCTTCTATAAGTTAACAGTGATATCTGTCCTGAGACTGGGGGTGCTATATTTCAGAGACTGTAACCAACCTCTAATTTCCATTCTGAGCATTAAATTTTAAAACTAAGGCATTCTTTTCAGAGAATAGTCCTGCAAAATCTCCATAAAACAACTAAAAGTTTTTTAAAGTGGAGGTCTATCCTTTTCTGTGGAAATTCATTTAAACAGGAAGGATATAATCAGTTTTGAGGACAGAATCAAGACACCCAATTAAGATACAGAGACTGGCTTAAGATAAAGTCTCTCTGACAAATGTCTTGAAAGATGTTTATTTTTGGACCCCATCCTTCTTCCAGCCCTAGTGCTCCTGTCCCTGATGAACACACCATGTGAAAAGGCACAATGCAGCTTTCAGGAAGCGTCAGGACCATTGAGTGTGTGAGAAGAAGGTAGATTTCATGCCTGATTGACCTGAATTCCTTTCAAGTAGTTTGCTAAATTCCCACTGGCTGAGAAACTGCAAAGTTAGAAGTGCAGTAGCTGGAAATCTGAGGTTACAATAATTGTATCAAAGCCTGCTGAGATTTTCTGAACCACTTCCAGTAAAAGGAAAATGTCCCCTAGTAACAGGAGCAAAATCCCACAAGAAGGACCAAACCTTATGTTCACTCATATATAAATAATATCTATTTTATCACATGAAATTATGGATCCAGGTACCATAATGGAAATATGAGAATGGGGGCAAATATTGGGAAAGTAAGAAAAGAAAAGAAAAGAAAAGGAAGGAAGGAAGGAAGGAAGGAAGGAAGGAAGGAAGGAAGGAAGGGGGGAGGGAGGGAGGGAGGGAGGGAGGGAGGGAGGGAGGGATTCCTGCTTTTAAACATTTTTAATTAAAAAATATGGATTCACAATGGTATCAAAACTGCTATATAGAGGGGACAGCTCCCAGGTCCACTCCACTATCTTATTCATACACAACCACACAAAATACAACATTTTGTGCTGAGACAGCGATGTCCATAAATTATAAGGTCAAGTTGGCAGCCATGACAGTGCTGCCATTTGCACTGTCATAGCTCCCATCTTGACCCACTTTGACCATCACCTGTGGACACCAATGAAAAAGAAGGTATTTTCCTGTAAGTTAGGTATCCAAAATATTTAAATCTTTGAACTATATGTTCTGTTCCCAGGTTCTTCACTTTGGATACTTTGTCTCACAAAATAATACTTTTCTTTAACTAACTGTCTCATCTGTTTCATTTCTTCCCAGTTATTTTCTGTTTTCCAGTTGCTGATTTTGGTGATAATTTGCTAATTGGAAATCTCAAGCAGGGTTTAATGTTTGTATGGTTGCTGGGGTGGGTGGGGGTTGGAGAGGTTCATTTGCATGATTCTTGTTTGTACATGCTATGGTGTAAGATTGATATAAAGTTATACATTACCTATAGAATAAAATATTTGTATTTTACGGTTGAAATGAGGGCCCTTGCTGTTCTCTTAGGTTGGTTGATTTGTTGCAGACGTTTCATTACCAGACTGATGGGGCTGTTGTTTACTTTTAGTTTGTTTGGCAGCTCCTTCATTGTTTGTTTCTTGATTGTTAGTCTAATATTAATCTTGGTGTTAATTTTTGCTCATCTGGGTGTTGATTGTTGGTGAGGAGGTGTTTGGTCTTTTTGTTTTCTTTTTGGCTTTTTGATTCTGTCTTTTCATTTGTGTGTAGGTGTTTATATCTATGTGCTTGTTGATGGCTGAGTTGTCAGAGTGCCAGAAATTCTCTAGCATGTTTGGACTTGGCTTGGTCTAGAATACTCACAGTTTCCCAGTTTCATGTGTTGTGGAAATTAAGGGGGACCCATGGCCAGCTACTACAGTAGAAAGAATATACCTTATTTGGTCTTCTTAGATCATCCCCAATTCTACAATCTTGTCCTTTGCAGAAAATGGTGAATATATATGTCTAAACATATGTTTGGATTCTTTTTAATAATCTGTTTCCAAATCCTTTTCAGCTTTTAAATATCAACTTTAACATAGTTCAGAAATGCATTACACACCTAAATAGTTATGATAATTGTTGTAGGGCCTTGATGGGCAGCTTTGGATAGGAGTCCGATTGCCTGAAGCTTGTTTGTCTTAAGCTTGTTTTCTAAAGACTTTTCAAAGGGAGTCTCATGTAGATGCCCAAACAGAAAGCTTATGGATGGGAAGATGCTGGGTGAAATCATTGTTGTATCATCCAAATTGCATTACTGGAGTACCAAAGTGAGCTGAGAAAAGATTATCATTGCCACAATATGTGGGAAAATCAACAGCATAGGTCAAGCAATTGTTCAAAACTGCAAATGTGAAACTTTACAGTGGGTTAAATCCAATTTATGGGCAATCCAGTCTACTTACCATTATTGCTTTAACTAAATTGATTTTTAATTTACTGGCATTCTATCTTTAGCCCATCACTGCTTCCTTACATTCTGTGATTCCTCTGCTTGACTCAAATTGGAAAAAAAGACAAATATAAAATAAATATAATGAATAAGTATTTCTGGAACCTATTCTCAAAATCATTCTTGGGGGAGTGACCCTTCATAATGTAGTCTACTATCAATGTCTACCCAAAGAAGCAAAGAATTTGATGGTCCAAAGAGAGCTCAAAATATGATCCCCATCCATTGTATGCTTCCTTCTGTGAATACTTTGCAATGAAAAATTTTGATGGTTCATCCCAATAGTCCCAGGCCTACCTCAAATGAATTAAGGCAATTAAGACAAGTAGGGGGGGGGGGGGGGAACCTTCAAACATGTCAGGCGAGCATATTTTTATTAATAAGAGAGACCCATGGCCAGCTACTACAGTAGAAAGAATATACCTTATTTGGTCTTCTTAGATCATCCCCAATTCTACAATCTTGTCCTTTGCAGAAAATGGTGAATATATATGTCTATATTGTTAAAGGTATCAGAGCGGAGGCTTCAAAGCTGAATGACCACAGGAAAACATGAAAATAGCCAAGATTGTCTGACAATAAAGGAGGTTTAAAGATGATGGCCATTTGTGTGTGTTCAGATTCCTCCTCCAACCCTTGTTTTTTGTAGTGTCTTTGTTTGTTTTGCTTTCTTTTGCTCTGTTCTTAGCTATTGACTATTTCTATTTCCACTGATTATAATCTACACTAAAATTATATAAAGCATTAATGGAATAAAAAATTAGATTGTCTAGACAATGGGAGAGTGTCTTAACTTTTACAACAAGGGTCAATTGACCTTAAAGTTATATAAAGTTTGGCAGATATTCATGTGATAGTCGAAACAGTTTTGGTGGCAAAGAAGCTCACAGATGGGAGCCACTGACAGCTCACAGACAGGAACTACTGATCAGAGTGAAAGGTATTGGTAATGCACTTCTAAAATTACGTATTCATAATGCAAGCATGGGCTACAATGAAAAATAAGATATATTATGTTAGAAAGCATTTATTGTCTCCTTCTGTATCTCATTTTATGCTTAAACCTGTAAATGGATTTATTTCTAATGACATAGCTGTGTTATTATCCAAGTGTGTATTGTACTGCCGAAGATGAAAGCAGCACATTTGAAAATCCAATTACAAATTCTTTCAATCAAAAAAAAAAAAAAAAAAAGCTCTGTGAAAGCATTTGAACATTCCTTCAATTCAGAGTTCAAAATTGCAGGTAAAATGTAAATTTAATGTGTTTTTTTATTTATACATTTATTTGATCACACTTGGAAACAAGTTATAATCCTGACAGCTATCTGTTTAACTGTTTCTTACATTTTTAATCCACTTTTCAAGACATTTTATTTGTTTTCGATTAAGAAAAAGGAAGGTTGGCTTTACCCGCTGCCTTACAATATAAAAAAAGAAGTATTGAAGGGATGCTGCTAGATATTAGTTCTTAGCAAAAGCTACCAAATCTGAGCTACAAAAATGTAGATAGAGCTGTCTGAGTTCACTGCTGCCTTATATGTGGCTTATGGACTTCTTCCCCTCTTGTTTAGTTAAACTGTTTGATTTTTGCAAATTAGTTGATAGTTTCCTGGACCTTTCTTTGCAGCTGTAGAATGGTGAGAATGACCATGGTGAGTGGGTGACATTACCAGTTTACAGGGAAAAGGCTTCTGTCTCTCCTGATAACTAACTTTCTCCAAATCAAAAAGATACTTATCATCTCACATTTAAAATTGACAAAGGAAGATAAACAATCTAAAACGTCAAGAACATTTTACCTATGGTAGGTAGTCATATATATTTGCTAACAATGTTTGGGGAAATCATTAATACATTGGCAACTTCCAGAATACTTTCGGTTTCAGAAAACTCAAAAGATAAATATTTCTATATTGGAGTTAATAGCTACCATAATGTCAAAATATCTAATCTGCAGATGTGGCTGCCTAACACATTTGTACATGAGTTACTGATCTGAAATTTCTTCTCCTAATATGATAAAATATCCCAAAGCTCTCTGATAGATAAGGTTTCAAGTAAACCTCTCAAACATATCCCAAAGGTGCTTTTTCAAGAGACAACTGGACTTTCTGATGATATATTTGGTGAACGCTTCCAATTTCTTTATTTTAATCTTGACCCAAGTATCATCCACATACCTATTCCAGTAAGTGGGGGAAATTCCTGTAAAGGAGTCTTGGGCTTTGGTTTCTACCTCTTCCACATAGAGATTATGTCAAGTACCCTAACGATGCCTGCTTCAAAATAAACTACCCAATATTAGAATCCAAAAAGCAGTGATTTATTAACAGCTTCATTAGGCATTCCACATTAGACATTTCTTATTTGCAGCCATCTTTTTTGCTTTCTTTATCTGTTTCTGAACTTTGCCCACATTACTGTCCTCCCCTCACCCTTCATCATAAATCACAGCCAATGAGAGATGGTAGTTTAGACATGTGCATTCACAGGCCAGTTTGAGATTCCTTTTTGACCACAGGTATGTTTGGAATTCCCCTCTCTCTATGGCAGTTTGATGGTATTCATAGAGATGCTTCACAAACTTGACAGATTAGCAACAATGGGGGACACAGGTGAACCAATAGCGCAGCCATGTTTTTATCTGTAGAAACCTTCATTGTATTTAAAATAGATAATAGTCAGGCAGAGGTCCAGCATGGCACATATGTGGCCAGAAAGTCCAGTTTCCTCTTGAAAAAGCACCTTTGGGATAGCCATGACCTGGATGACTGAGAAGTTCCATTGACACTCTCAAATATATCATTAGTTACTGTAGCCCAACTTAGACTATGGGATCGAGGCCTTGGATGGCCACCCTCTTCATCAATCCTGCTGGCCAATGCATTACTAAAACGCTCCTCTCTCCACAAATAACTGTTTTCCTAAATTATGTTCACTCCACCAGGGGTATATCCTTTACACATTGCTTATAGCAAGGATGGGATAGTTATCATTGTGCCTTTGTAAACTATCAGAAACCCTCCAAATCATTAACATAGTATTAATATAACATACAAGAACTTTTACTCTGTTATGTAATTAGTTGTCTTAGTTTTGATTTCTATCGATTTTGTTAATTTTACCCTGATTTAGGCCCAGAGTGAAATACTTGTTCTTCAGATGCTTCCAAACTATAGAAAGGAAGTAAAGTTTAATGAATTATGACTGTACTGAGCTAAGAAGAAAATCTTAGCTTACTACATTGTCAATTGCTATAATGGGAGGAACTTGCTTTGACATTTTAGTCTGTGCTTGTGGGACAACATTTAATTCAGTTCATCACCAATCTTAGGCTGTTTCAGGAGAAGACAAGGGCTTTTAAAATTAATAAAGATTGCATGAAAAGATTAAATACATTAAAAATTAAGGATATGACTTGAAAACTGGGAGAAAGAACTGGGGAACAGTTAAGTGTTTTTCTTCGGGTAAATGTTGATGAAATCCTAGAGTAGTGCCATGGTGAGATGTGCAGCAAATAAATTTAACAAGTAAATAAAATAAATAAATGCAAGATTTACTTACATATGGTGAAGATGTTAGAAAATTAAAGATCTTGCATTCTCATTGTCTTGACCTTCATGGAGTGGTGAAACTTTGCAGTAAGGAAATGTTTCTGCTCATGGAGAATCTGCACAAGATTTTTTCTAGAGTTGTTCAAAATCATAGCGTAAGCTCCCAGGCAATGACATTTTTCTTCACAATATTTGGAAAATAAGGAGCCTTTATTTTGAAGATGGTTTCTATTTGGGGAGAATGGAATGTTCTAAGCCAGAAGTTCTCAACCTTTGGTCCGTGCACCTCTGGGGGAGGGGCATGACATCATCATAAGTGGTCCATGAGGGCTTGAAGGAATGTTATGATTTAAATCTTGAATTAAGTCTTGGGGGTCCATGGCCATTATCCATGGCCATAAAAGATATTCCAAAGGGGACCTGTGGTGAGGAAAATATTGAGAACTACTGTTCTAAGCAACCCTGGGGCATTCCTGCTAGTAGATGGTGTCTGGGAAAAGGGGTCAGTGGGAGGGAGGCAGAGAAAGATAGTGGACTACCTTGGGAAGTGGAAGACATTTTACATCCTCAACAGGCTTTATTTTCCAGTACACACTTTGACAATAGCAACACTATGAAACGCAAAGGAAATTGCAAATATATTTCAACTGGGGGGAAAACTTCATTGGGAGGGGATGTTTATTTTAATCCCCAATGGGTTTAAGATTTTTCATATACTCATTCACCTGTTTTTAATACTAGAGAATGCCTGAATGCTGAAGAGCAAAAAGCAAAAACGACTGAACCATGAAAAAATATGTACAGGGACAAATATTGATTGAGGGGCCAAGATTCATTTCCATTCAGTTTTCCTTTCTTCTGTGGTTATATATAATTTCATGCTTTTGAACATTAATATTTAGAATGGCATTCCTTTTTTGTTAAGGTCTCTTTTTTCCTTTGAGGGGAAATCAAATTGATCCTTTTAAATATATATATATATATATAGTTGTTTTTAGTTTTTAGATTTTTGTCCCAGCCACCTACATTTCTATGCAGAGAAACGCTATGTGGTTTAAGATATTGTTGTCATTTTCTTTTCAGTATTTCCCCACACAATATTGTGATGAAGATCTTCAAGAATAGGATGAGACCCAGAGATGGCATGGTTTCCTATGGTAAGATTAACTTAAGGTTAATGTTGAGCTGAAGAATCGTTATATTAGACATACAATATTTAGAATATGAAATATTCTAAATAAAGCTCTGCCCAAAAATGCCCTTACGGATCTCAGCACAATTAAAAAATGTATAGGAAAGTAACAGCAGGTAAAGAGAAATTGTTAACTTAGAGCTGTTATAACAGGAGCATGGAGAATATAAAGTGAAACCAAAAGAGCAATGGACTGCAGATGGATTTAATTTTTAATGGTTCTTGTGTGCAGTTGACACAAAGATTTAAAGTAGATAAAAAGGCACCTGAATTGAGCAATAGAAAACAGAACTACAGTGTATACAAAGCATGAACATGCAATTGCTAAACTGTATAAAGTTTTATTGAAATTTGAAATTGAAGAACAGGTAAAAGATTGTGCGATAAAACGGGCTATGAACTTTGGCAGAATATACTGATAGAACTGTGGGAAAATATGTAGTTAAAAGGGCTGAAATTCACATTGTTATAACCTAAAAAATATTTTTTTATAAAAGGATGTATCATTATCATTGGTATATGACTCCAGAAAAACTGTCTATAAAAGTACTTCAAATTTACATTAGAAATGTGGACAACATGAAGGGCCATTATGCTTGATGAACTTGTAAAAAAAAATCAGCAACTGTTGAGTTAAAATATAGTACATGTTCTTATATTTTAAAATTTTTAAATCTAAAGTTCAACTCAAACCAGAACTGTTTTGTTGGAATTAATGGACAGACAACTAGAAAAAACATGGACGGTTATCTTTATAAATTATCACTGCTGTGAGACAACTATATACACAAAAATGAAAAAAAAACGTGAAATACCACATCAAGGGAATGATTGGTAAAGATGAAAAAAGTAGAAGAGATGGTGAAATTAACTTGTTTGATTATAGAAAGATCAATAATTACTTTTTTGTGACTAGAAATACCTTATGAACTTTTTGCTGAAAAAAGGAGAAAAATAAATTTGTGATGTTTAAGGATTGGAAAGTGTAATTTATGGAAACAAAGAAATTATGATATAACCTTAGTGACTGGGAAATTATGCATTATATGCATTCAAAACCACTGTCAAATTGGAACTTGTTTACCAATCTTCATTATTTTTATTTTGTTTCTTTTCTAATATTTGCATTGTTTTATTCTGTCAAAAATTACTTCAGTAAAAATTATATTTAAAAAAAGAATAGGATGGAACCTGTTTCTCAAGCACCCTTCTAATACTCCCATAAATGCATCTTTTCTCTGAAGATAAAAGAAAGGAAATTACAAAAATGACAATGGCAACATAGAGCTCTAATATTTAGAGTTTCATTATTCCCAAGATTTTTCCAAGAGAACCCCCCTAAAACCCCCAAAATGTGATTTCCTATAAGGAAATTTGAAGGATGCTTTAGCTTAGTTCATGTTAAGAAAATTCAGAATATAGAAATACAGTATGTATCTCACTCACTCTAGTAACAAGATTTACCACCCACTTTTTCACATCTGAATTAAATTGAAAGAACATTTCACTTTAATTTCACAGCCACCACTAGCTCTTTGTTAAAAAGTATATTTAATTATGTGCAGGTAAGTGATATTTGCCTTTAGGCCAACCTGACTGTGCATTTCTCTATTAGTTCCCCCCTCTGTCCTCCTCCTTTTCTTTCTGGTCCTCCTCCCCCTTCTTCTTCTTTATTACTTCCCAACATTTTCAAATCTTATCATGACTGAGACAGAATAACAGAGTTGGAAGGGGCCTTGGAGGTCTTCTAGTCCAAACCTCTGTTCAAACAGAAGACCCTATACCTTTTCAGACAAATTCCTGTGCAGTCTCTTTTTAAAAGCCTCCAGTGATGAAGATTCCACAACTTCTGAAGGCGAGCTATCCCACTGTTTATTGTTCTCACTGTCAGGGAATTTCTCCTTAGTTCTAGGATGCTTCTCTTTCCATCCATTACTTCTTGTCCTGCCTTCAGATGCTTTGGAGATTAGGTTGACACACACCCCTTCTTTTGGCAGCCCCTCAAATATTGGAACACTGCTATTAAGTCACCTCTAGTCCTTCTTTTCACTAAACTAGACCTATCCAATTCTGTATCTGTTCTTCACATATTTTAACCTCCTAATCACCTTTGTTGCTTTTCTCTGCACCCTTTCCTGAGTCTCAACATCTTTTTATATTGTGGTGAACAAAACTGAATGCAGTATTCCAAGTGTGGTCTTACCAAGGCCTTATAAAGCAGTACTAACACTTCACATGATCTTGATTCTATCCATCTGTTAATGTAGCCTAGAATTGCATTGGTTTTTTTGGGCAGTAGCAATACACTGCTGGCTCATATTTAAGTGATCTCTGTCACAATTATTGCTATTGAGCCAAGTTTCACCTAATCTGTATCTATACATTTAATTGTTCTTGCCTAAGTGTAAAACCTTACTTTTCTCTACACCGAATTGTATGTTGTTAGGTAGGGCTCAGTGTTCAGGTCTGTCCAAATCCAGAGCCATCTGGATCTAGAGCATATAATAATAATAATATAATAATTTAATACTTATAGACCGCACCCTCTCCCCACAGGGACTCGGGGCGGTGCACAGGAAGAATAAAAACAATGACTATATACAACATTTCATATTAAAAATAGATTAAACAGTACCTGTGCTAAAATACCCGTTAAAACTAACTAGACTAAAAATTCCCCAATAAACCCAAAAACAGAGGAATAACTATCCCAGGCCGGCAAGGCAGAAGAAGTGTGTTTTTAGTTTAAGACGGAAGGAGCGGAGGTCCGTGGTGGTCCTAGTGTCGGGGGGGAGGCCGTTCCAGAGGGCTGGGCCCACCACAGAGAGAGTCCTTCCCCTGGGTGTCACCCGCTGACAGAGTCTAGTGGACGGCACCCGGAGAAGTCCCTCTCTGTGGGAGCGAATCGGCCGTGAGGATGTATGAGGCAGGATCCGATCCCGCAGATAGCTAGGTCCCGAGCCATGGAGCGCTTTAAAGATGATAATTAATACCTTGAAGCGCACCCGGAAGACAACAGGCAGCCAGTGCAGCTCGCGCAAGAGCGGTGTTACATGGGTATACCTTGTGGTACCCATAATTGCTCGCGCGGCTGCGTTCTGGACTAGCTGAAGTCTCCGGGTGCACCTCAAGGGAAGTCCCATGTAGAGAGAGTTACAATAGTCCAGTCGGGATGTCACGAGCGCGTGAGTGACTGTGCGAAGGGCGTCCCGATCCAATAGGGGGCGCAATTGGCGAACCAGGCGAACCTGGTAAAACGCCCTCCTGGCCACGGCTGTCACTTGATCTTCCATGGACAGCCGGGTATCCAGGAGGACACCCAAATTGCGCGCCCCATCCACAGGGGCAAGATGTTCGCCCCCTATGGCCAGCGTTGGAGTGAGCTGGTTGAAACGGGCAGCCGGAAACCACAGCCACTCGGTCTTGGTCGGGTTGAGCCTGAGTCCGTTACTTCCCATCCAGATCCGCACGGCTTCCAGGCACTGGCACATCACCGCTACGGCATCATTGGGGTGGTTTGGGGTAGATATATACAGCTGAGTGTCGTCAGCGTAAAGGTGGTACTCTACCCCAAAACCACGGATGATCTCACCCAGCGGCTTCATGTATGCATTAAACAGGAGAGGCGAGAGGACCGACCCCTGAGGCACCCCGCATGTGAGGGGTCTCGGGGTCGACCTCTGCTCTCCTGCCAACACAAATTGCGATCGGCCAGAGAGGTAGGAGGAGAACCACCACAAAACGGTGCCTCCCACCCCCAACCCCCCCCAGCCGATGCAATAGGATACCATGGTCGATGGTATCGAAAGCCGCCGAGAGGTCTAATAGGACCAGGATGGAGGAACAACCCCCATCTCTGGCCCTCCAGAGATCATCCACCAATGCGACCAATGCCGTCTCGGTGCTATGCCCGGGCCGAAAGCAGGACTGGCGCGGGTCTAGATAATCAACTTCCTTCAGGTGACGGGGAAACTGTTGTGCCACCACACTCTCAACAACCTTCGCCAAAAAGGGAAGGTTGGAGACTGGACGATAGTTATTTAATAGCTGGATCCAAAGAGGGCTTCTTAAGGAGGGGCCTCACCGTCGCTTCTTTTAGGGAAGCAGGCAAGGAACCCTCACTTAAGGATGCATTGACAACCTCTTGGAGCCAGCCTCGTGTCACCTCCCAGGATGCCAGTACAAGCCAGGAGGGGCACGGGTCCAATAAACATATGGTGGCTCGCAGTCGCCCATGTAACCTGTCCATATCATCGGAAGCAACGGAGTCAAACTCCTCCCAAACAAGATCTGTCTCGTGGCATCCCGCTGGGCCATCAATGGAGGGTAGCCCGTTCTGTATCTGAGCGGTTTTCTCCTGCAGAAAAGTCACAAATTCCTCTGCTCTACCCTGTAGCGGGGCTTCCCGCACCCTTTGTTGGAGTAGGGAGCGGGTCACCCTAAACAGGGCGGCAGGGCGGTTTTCTGCGGATGCTATGAGAGTAGCACAATGATGGCGTTTGGCCACTCTCAGCGCCACAATGTAAGTCCGTAAATGGGCTCTTACCTGTGTCCGGTCAGATTCAGACCGGCTAGACCTCCATCTTCTCTCTAGGCATCTCTTGCAGCGTTTCATCACCCGCAGCTCCTCGGTAAACCAAGGAGCCAGGGTGGTTCGCCGCCGCAAGAAAGGCCGCAAGGGCGCGACCCGATCCAAGGCTCCCACGGCCGCACTATTCCATGCGGCCGTGAGGTCCTCTATCGGGGCACGGGTCAGGGGTACAGGAAGTGGCCCAAGCGCCGGGTCCATCAGGCGCCTGGGGCGGTACCAGATAGGAGGCTCTGGTTCCGCCTCCCCGCGGAGGGGAGCAGCGGTCAGAAAGTCGAGCCGGAGAAGTGAGTGATCTGACCATGACAAGGGCGTGATGACTATATCCCCTGTACCCAGATCACTCTTCCATTGGCCTGAGACAAAGATAAGATCCGGCCTATGTCCACCCTCGTGAGTGGGGCCCTGAATTAATTGGGTCAGGTCCATGGCCGTCATGGAAGCCATAAACTCCCGAGCTGCCTCGGATGATTTGCCCAGCGATGGCAGATTAAAGTCCCCCATGACTACAAGTCTGGGGGTCTCCACTGCCACCGTAGCGATCACCTCCAGGAGCTCGGGCAGGGCTGCTGCTACATAGCGGGGAGCCAGGTATACAACCAGCAAGCCCAACTGCCTCCCTAGGCCCCACTTCACGCAGAGGGACTCACAACCGGTAGTCTGTGGCACAATGGTCTCTCTCGGCTGCAGGCCTTCTTTAACAATGACCGCTACCCCACCGCCCCTACCTAGGGCCCGGGGCTGATGAAAAGCACGGTAGCCTGGTGGGCACATTTCAACGAGGGGGAGTCCTCCCTCGTGGCCCAACCAGGTCTCCGCAATTCCAGCCAGGTCCGGCTCCCCCTCTGACAGGAGGTCACTGATGAGGGGGGCTTTGTTGACAACGGACCTGGCATTACAAAACATCAGCCGCAGGCCCTGGCTCTGTACTCCCTGACCACCTAGCTTGCGGGGGTTGTGGCACCCGACCGTTTTTAGCCAACGGCTGCGTGCCACCAACCGGGAGGATGCAACTTGTCTCCCCTCGGCCCTGCCTCTCCCCACGACCCTCTGGATCGGTATGCCCTCAAATGGAACGACTTGTGTGTCCCCCCCCCCCTATCGGCCTCCGCTTCCCTCCGTCGACTGCAAGCCTGGCCCTCTCTGTCTAATTGATTGTACCCTCCCCCCTCCCTGGTACCCCCTAAAATTGACAATAATTTACCCGCTAAAAACCCCCTTAGGCCGCGCTTCGCCCGCCTCTTCAGATTAATGAATCCTTCATCGAGGCGTCTTCTGAGGTGTTGGCTATTCCTGCTAGTTTGGTGTCATCAGCAAATTAGATGAGTTCCCCTGCTATTCCCTCATCTAAATTATTACGACAAAAGAATTTGAGAAAAAGATTTTTAAAATGTAGAACAAAAGCAAAAATTATAGAATAACATCTAGAGATATGGTTTTTTACCATCTCCTAAGGTTCCGTTTTGTACATTTCTATTGAAGTTAATTGGTTTAGTTGGGTAAACCTTTATTCCACTTTTCTCTTTAATTGGAACTCATCAAGGAACCTAGGATGGAAAAAAAGCAAAAGTGGAAAAAAAGTGAGAGTGACATATTTGTTTCACAATTCCATTGCGGGAGATGCCTCTTCTTCCTCTTCCAACTAAGAAAAAGACCCATCACTCCAACATCATAACCACTGTGGCAAAATAGAGTGGGAATTTAATTCCCTAAAGGATAACAACTGACTTAATTGGCAGTGTTCAGATGTGTTGCTAAGATACACTGGCATTTAAAAAAATGATCTCAAAACCATTTGGGGTTTATTTTAGTAGAAAAACTAGCCATTAATCCAGTTCAACCATCCTTCTCCTTTGAGAACTTGGAATTGTAATTTCAGAGAAATGAGCAAGAGGGTAGTGTAGAAAGTTAGCACCCACCCTTCTCCTAGAAGAATGAAATATTCTAGGAAATATTAAAAAGTCAGAATATTATACCTACCTGGATGAGAAAAGGAGAAACATGCTCTTGGAAAGCAGCCCCTAATATCTCCAGAAAGACTGGAGCCAACCTATCTACAAGACAAAAGACTGGGCCAGTTTATGTACAAAACAAAAGACCTTCACCCTCAAAACATAATAGGACTAGCCCTCTACCCATCTCAGCACATGGCATCTGGGAAGATTGCATCACTCAGCAAGGTTCAACCAAGCCTGGGACTCAAGACAGCCTACAAAGTTACCCTTGCATGGCCTGATGGGAGCCTGATAACCAATCAGAATGCATGCCCTTGCCACAGGAACAGGAAGCAAGTTCAAGGCCCAAGAGAGGGTATAAATCCCTCTTTCACACACACCCATGGGCTTAATTGCCCAGGACCTCGAACCATGTGATCCTGTCCACAATTATACCATCTTTCCAAACAGCCTCTATGTTTCCAGTATCTTTCTCCCCACTTGCAACTGAACCCAGATGGACATTCTTCCAACAGTAGGAAAAAACGATGTGATTCCTCTTGGCCTTCATCCCAAATTGTATTCCAAAAGATTCTTTGAAACAAGCTAGAAAAGTCCACCTGGCATCCACTTAGATGTCTTTCTCCAATAGTCAAAGAGCCATGAAGTTTTTTTGAACATCTTCCTTCCAACACGGTCAAACTGCTGCTTATTCTAAGAAACTCTTAGTAGAACTCAATAACATTCTTCAATAATAAAAAGAAATTTCTTTGCAGCACAAAATGTTAATATCTGTGATTATTAATATCCCTCCTTCTAAAAGAGGAAGAAAAATGAGTAATACATCATTCTACTAATAAATTCTAAGAGACATCAGAAATCCATCTGATTCTGAAACGGGGCTAACCTTTAACCCTGTCCCCAATCTAAAGGCTTGCACAGATCTTTGTATGATGAATGTTAAAGTTAGACCCACGTACTCCCAGTCATAGACCTTTGTATTCAAGACATAAACATTTACATAAGAGCTAGGCTATGACAACGTTGCTGGGGGGGTCTATTTTCAGCCACATTAATCTTTGAATCCTTATACATATAAACCAAAATACCCAAATACGGTCACTTATTAATAAAATCCAAAGATGTGTATCTTCCTGAGATGCTGAAGGAAATATGAAACAACTTAAGTTTTAATTTTATGGACACTTGATTGGCAGTAACTCCAACTGAATTCAATATATTTCAGTATACTGTAACTATTATCTGGATAGACAAATACAAATTCTGCTATTAAAAAATAAAATCTGTCCTTCATTATTAGAAAAAAAAAACCTATGAATTTAAAATGCATAGAGGATTTGCTATAACTGTAAACTGGGATATTTTATTTATTTATTTATTATTTTATTTTTCGAATTTATACCCCGCCCTTCTCCGTTGTTAGGACCCAGGGCGGTGCACAGGCATTATTAAAATCATACAAAAAACAATATACATTATTAAAAGCATATTAAATTAAATCCCGTGCTAAAAAAAACCATTTTAAAAGCTGAAGATTAAAATTTATAGATAAAAGTCAGAAACGGGGGGCTATGCTAGGCCGGCTTGTTGAAATAGATATGTCTTAAGACGTTGACGGACGAGGCGGAGGTCCGAGATGGTGCGTAGGTCGGGGGGTAGGTCGTTCCAGAGGGCCGGGCCCGCCACAGAGAAGGCCCTTCCCCTGGGGGTCGCCAACCGGCATTGCCCAGCCGACGGTACCCGGAGAAGACCCTCTCTGTGGGAGCGGATCGGACAAAGGGATGTATGGATATCCTTGAACTATCCAACTAAATGATAAAATTACCATATTTTTCAGAGTATAAGATGCTCCAAATTATAAGACGCATCTAGCTTTTGGGGAGGAAAACAGGGGGGAGGGAGTCTGCCTCTGCCTCCTAGCAATTTTCCTGCTTGCAGCAAACAGGAGGTTTCACTTTCAGTTTCAGCAAGGACCTCCTGTTTCAGGCTGCAGGGATTACCATAGCCCAGTGATGGCTAACCTTTTTTGGCTCATGTGCCAAAAGCAGGGGGAGTGCAGGGGGGTCGTGCAGGGGTGTGCCCCATCCATAATGCTATGTGCTTTTGGCGCACTTTTTTCACCCTCCTCAGGCTCCAGAGGCTTTCTAGGAGCCTGGGGAGGGTGAAAGCCTCCCTTCCCCACCTCCAGAAGCTTAAGGAGCTTCCCTGAAGCCTCCAGAGAGCGAGAAACGGACTCAAAAGAAGGACTAAATCAGCTGGTCAGCGCACACAAGCACGCTGGAGCTGACAGGGCAACGCCTCACGTGCCCTAAAAAATGGTTCCGCGTGCCGCCTGTGGCACCCGTGCCATAGGTTCGCCTATTGCCACCTCCACAGGCCCCATTTTCTCAGTTTGCTGCAAGGAGGTAAAGTGCTGGGAGGCAGAGTGGGAGCTGGTGGGTGGGCACTGGGCAGGGCTATATTCTGTGTATAAGATGCACCCAAATTTTCACCTTCTTTGGGGGGGAGGTATGTCTTATACTCTGAAAAATACAGTAATGGTATTTGTTTTATTTTTTTTAATCTATGTTGCTTAAGTTCTGTCCCATCTCCATTACTTAGCGGGATAGTTTTGAAAATAACTACAAAAACTTTAAACAGTCTTACAAAAGTTCAGAAAGTAATTCCCACCTCACAGAAGGTAAGGTAATGAATAATACTAATGGGAAACTCATTGTATTTTTTGCATACATGTTGTTTTTTCACATCAGACCAATTGACTTTGATGAAGATTATTCTGATTTCAATTTTTATATCTCAGATTTTCTTAGGTGATAGGTTTAAAAGAGTCGCTAGTGGTAAGAAGTGTGTGTAATTTTATTGTGAATATTATTATTATGATTATATTAAAATTCATAGTCATCAAATAGTGAAGTTCCTGGGGCAGATAACAATAATTATCAATAAGAAAATTCAAAATAATGTATTTGTATTACAAAATTAACTGCAAAAATAAATCTGAAATCAGCAGGAATGCAATAAAAAAGTACATCTTATCCCCCCTACCCCAAATGCACGTTCCCTCATTATATCAAAATTACCTGAAGATTACCTAAAGATAAATTAAAAGATGGAAAAATATCATCTTCATTGCTGATCTTGCAAAGAGGATAGATAAAGACATGGTACATTTCAAAATAAGACAATAGATTGGGTCGAAGCACCAGAAAACTGTGTTGAATGCCAGAGAAGCCAGCAAAGAAAGATGACAGGAGAAGCCAATGACAGGTACTGCTTCAGTATTAACGCATGCAAAACAATGCACAATGGAAGGAATAAATATATTTAAATTCTCATCCAAAGGTGCTTTAAGCTGTCATCCAAAGAATTTTCAGAAGTCAGAATGAATCTCATACATTTTGTATTGAAGGCTCAAGTTAAAACAGCTTGGGTCTGGTTAAAAGAATTTACCAATATAGTCCAAGAATTGTATTGTTCTCTTGGGACTTACCCTTTGGCTGGATATTACCATTCCCTACTCCCCACTCAACCTCTTCCCACTCTTGGCAGATGCTGGATAGATGGATCAATTGCAGAAACCACAACATAATTATATCAGATTGTGGGCTAAATTAAACAATGTTATGTAGAAGAAGGAAAAACCTGAAACAGATTTCAGAAATAATCCCTATTTTTTGAGAGGTTTACTTCCATCCTTCTATCCATTATCAAAATATAACAAGTGAAATTTAGTAGTACTCTGGATTCATGAGTAGTTATGCAAAATGGACACTTCCTTCTAAATATTTACATTGTCTACCATTTAATTCTGGATTGATAAACTGTATTTCAGGTCAATACTTCCAAACTACAAAGACTTGAAGAAGGCAACTTTTTTTTCAGTGAGAAGGCATTGACATCATGGTTTGAATTACAATAGCCTGTTTCTGGCATCATTCCAGTATATTCTGGTATATAGTATTTCTGTACCCATCTGCATTTTTAAAGTCCTCTCCAGATATTACAGTATGTGTGTATTCAAATAAAGCAAGCATTTATTTTTGATATATTTGAAGCAAGCTGTAACACTAAGAAAAGTTCTCATCCATGTATTAAGACAGGAGGCATGTATTCCACTATTTCATACTGGAAGTCATGCTATTATACTGTTCAGGATTATAAAACAGGAAATAGTATCCCTCCAAGTTTTTACCCATTCACATCTGTTTATGCAATCCACAGCTAATTGACTGAGAATAGAGATAACAATTGTCATCAACTAGACAGATGGATGATCTGCTGCATGAAAATAATACCAAGCATAACAAAATCCACATGCTACAGATATTTCAGGATGAAGCACTTTAGGGCCCTCATTCTTCTGCTCTATATTATTTTCAGTAGGGTGTGTGGAGTTTCAGGAAGGAGTAGCACCTTTGGCAAAGAAACACATTGTATCCTTTCCAGGCAGTTTGCCCACCTTTGACCCCTACCTGTCACTCAACTCTCACCAGTAGCTCCCCAGACAACAGCTTTGACAAGTTGGCTAAAACAGGGTAGCTGATGAGTCTTAAACTAGCATGTGAAGATGGATTCTGAGAAGATAAGACCATTGGAAGGCCTAACAGTCATGAAGGCAGTCTCTGCAAGCATTGTGAAACCCAAAAGGCATAACAAGACACAGAAGATGTCCTGGTTATCCACTGTACCTATTCCCTTCTCCAATGCAATGCCTTGCTACTGGACTCAAATGAGAATTGAGAAGAAAGAGGGAGGCTGCTGATGTGTAACTGTCCCTCAGTTTAATCCAATTTAGATGCTAGTGTAAACACCATCATTATCATCAGTCTTTTTTTTTAAGTCCTCTGGTGATGGACAAGTGACAATAAATATGGATACATTGAGAACTGTAGTCATGGATCTCTATGTAGGCAGCTTAAGTCTTAAGTCTAAAAGTCGCTTTTTCACTGGAAGAAGTAGCAGTGAAACTCTGGACAAGGGGGTTGGACAAGAAGACCTCCAAGGTCTCTTCCAACTCTTTTATTCTGTTAATCTGTTAAACTTGGTGTCCACTCAGGAGACTGAGCAGCTCTCTTTAGGAATGCACTGTTCACCCCTGACGTATGAGGACAGGACTAAAAAAAGTCCCAAATACTGCTTGCTTCACTACAGTTTGGCCAGTTTACCATGGCTAGTGGGGTCCCATCTTGGCACTTGAACAAACACACACACACAAAAATGCAGGGTGGTAAACATTGGCACTTGGAATATGCACCTACATTCGGACAATCCTACAACAGAAAAACCAGAGAGGAAAAATATCTGTAATTGCCAGAGAACTTACAAGTTAAATATTGATATTGCAGCCCTAACTAAGACTTGCCTTACCATTGAAAGTCAGGTGACTGAAATTCAAGATGGATGCACTTTTGGGGGGAGCAGTCATGACAATGATGAGAGTCATGATGCTTGAGTTAGGTTTGTCGTTAGGAGTCATCCTGTTATGAAACTTATTAGTCTCTCCAAGATTGTGAACAACCAGCTCATGATATTGCAATTTCTTCTACAAAACAAAAGTAAAGTCACCATAATAAGCACCTATGCCCCCACAATCACCAACCTTGACAAGATGAAAGACATGTTCTATGAAAAACTAGGTGCCCTACTATCAGCAGTGAGCAGCACTGACAAGTTGATCTTGCTCAGAGACTTTAATGCAAGAGTAGGATGTGATTCTGCAGCCCGGCAAGGAATTGTTGAGAGACATGGAGTGGGAAAATGTAATATTAATGGCCTAATCTTACTGAAATGAAGAACGTGACTTCCTCATCACCAATACAATTTACCATCTCCCTACCTGTAATCTGGCTGCAACCCACCCACCCCACTCTAAGCATTTATTGACTACTAGCAGTACCCAACCATGCGTTGCTGTGGCCCAGTCCGGTTAAATGGCCAACCAAACTGTGTACACACAACCACTGTATAACCCCCAACCTACCTACCTACTGTATTTTTTCCTCTCTCCCTCTACCTATCTACCTACTGTATTTATCCCTCTCTCTCTATCCCTCTACCTACCTACTGTATTTATCCCTCTCTCTCTCTTTATCCCTCTACCTACCTACCTACCTACTGTATTTCTCCCTCTCTCTCTATCCCTCTACCTACCTACTGTATTTCTCCCTCTCTCTATCTATTCCTCTACCTACCTACTGTATTTCTCCCTCTCTCTCTATCCCTCTACCTACCTACCTACCTACCTACTGTATATCTCCCTATCTCTATCCCTCTACCTACCTACCTACTGTATTTCTCCCTCTCTCTCTCTATCCCTCTACCTACCTACCTACTGTATATCTCCCTCTCTCTCTGTCCACCTACCTACCTACCTACTGCATTTCCTAAAGGGAGGGAGGGAGGCCTGGAGGAGATTGACTGGGGGGGGGGCTGTAGAAGTGCCAGGAGTTGCAGGGACAACAACGCCAGGAGCAGCTGGACGCTTCTGATCCTGGGGGTGGGGGTGGGGGAAGGAGAGCGGCTGCAGGGACAGTGCCTCGCCCTCCTCAGACCTCTTCACCTCTCTCCTCCCCACTGGCTTCTGATCCTGGGGGTGGGGGGAGTGGAAGGAGAGCAGCTGCAGGCTTACACAGCTAAGATTGGGCTGGGACAGGGAGGCACATGCGTCATGTGTTGCTTTCCACATTGCCCCTGGCAACGCGCCTTCTCAAGGCCGGTCAGTCGTGTGCGCAGGGAGTTTTTGCCGTTACATGTGCGTGATGCAGCAGCCTGGTGGGAGGAGCTACAGGGAGGTTAAAACCTCACAAGTGAGTACATTTTACGTTTGTGTATCTTGCACATGACACACGTGTGCTAGCCACAAAAAAGGTACGTATTATATCATCGGAAGTCCTTGGGAACATTGTGTCAAAATTTGGTGTTGATCAGTCCAGTAGTTTCTGAGATTAGCGGCTTTGCACAAACTATTTTACATTTTTATTTATATAGATGTCATTGTCAGGAGAAAAGGCAGATAAAATCCTAGGTGTAATACTGACTGTTGGAAAAGATTACATGCTCCTTGTTTCCAAAATGAAACTCCACATCAGATCCAAGAGGCAACAAGGAAGCAAGGCCATGGGGAAAAAATTAATGTGGCCAGATCACAGCTTTAGCATAGGCTCAAGATTTAGTAATTAAATTTGCTTACCTACATCTTGCTGCCAGTGCTGAGGATGACTGGGAATTCTTTAAGGATGTTGTCCATTCATCTGCACCTGAAGATGCTAATGCCCAATACTCACAACCAGCATGATTGCTTTAATGAGAATGATGAGGAGACACAGGCTTTACTTCTTGAAAAGCATCATCTTCATCAAATCCATCAGAACAATTGCAACACATGTGTCCTTCTATCTTGTGCTGCTTCTGTTTCACCTCATTCAGGACTGCTGCAGTTGAGATCCACATAAAGTTAACAAGAATCTATCGATACAAAAATATTCAGATGACAAATTGAAAGTCAAAACAAAGTGGCTGAAAACACCAGAACAATTGCTCTAAATCAAGGAACAAAATAGAAATTAACGTCAGTATAATATTAAGGTGATGTACATTGTGTATTAGTGGGCTCTCTAACTTGGAGTTTGTTTTTAATTATAAAAGCAAGTTTAATACTTTATTAAGAAGATAATTAGGGATCATTATGGCAGCTCAGCAAAATGTTAATGCAATGTAAAGCAGTTGTGGAAAAGGCAAATTCTGTGTTCAGGTTCATTGAGAAAACGATTGAAAATAAAATTGCCAAACTTTATGATGTTTTTGTTGTATAACCACCCTTAGAGATGTCCTGAGGCATCTGAACAGAAATTGTGTGGAGCCGATAAAGCAGGAAAGAACATCTTCCATACAAATAGTAAAGGCTACCACAAGTATAGTTTTATTTTTAGGTTTGAAGGATTGGATTATTTTTAGGTTTGAAGGATTGGAGAACAACACATTAAGGCGGGTCTTGGAGAAATAACTTTTGGTGAGGAGACCTTGGTGCTTTCTCAGCTTGACTGTTTTCTTGGGTAATGAAATGCAGACATTTCATTACCCAAACTACATAGCATCATCAGTACTGATGATGTTGCCTAATTTGGGTAATGAAATATCTGCAAGAAAACAACCAAGTTCAGAGAGCACCAGGAACTTCCTCATTTCGATCCTGAGTTACAAATAATCTTCTTTATTGGAACTTTGGTCTAATGGTTAAGGTACTAGGCTAGAAACCAGGAGACTGTTATTAACAATTAATGTTATCAAGAACAGAAAGCAGAAAACCAAGGCAGAAAACATTTACTGTTTATACTTTGGTGGCCTTCAGGTGCAGTATAAATCATTCTTTTACATCTACTGAATCCCAAAGAACAGAGGAATATGAACAGGTAAAGACAACTTAGGCTGAGTCAGCTGATTCAGCTAGAATCCTACATTTGCACAAGGCCACCTCAACGCATCATCATCCCCAGCTTTAACTATCCTGTTACCTGACTTGACAAGAGGTTTGACTGAACTCTTCTACTGAAAACATAAATCATTTCTTTTAGTCAGAGTGTACCTGCAGGTTTTAGGCTGATAGTTAAATACATAAAGGTGAGGGGGAGAGAGAAATATCTCATGAGTCTCTTTCGTGTTAAATCTGAAATCTCATTTGTTAGTATGGAAAGGAGATTAGCTTCTTTCCACCCACCCACTTCCCCAGTTGCATGTCTTATATCTGAACGTTCATCTAGGTTCACCCTGCCAGACATTTGTTAGAGCTGAACCTCTTCCTCCACCCCCATTTGTCAATATCCATTTGAATACTTGGTGAATATTTTCTTGTTTAAATCTCTTATTTGGGGGCAGTGACCCCAAAAAGAAACTGCATCTTTTACCAAAAATGTAACAGTTCAGAAATGTTCCATTTGGATGGGTGGAAAATTTAACCAATATCGTATCTAGCAATGATCCTGAAACATCTTGTTTCCTGATTTGTATTAGAAAATCTATCATTTATGTCATGTTCCTTAGTGTCTACACCAGGGGTCTCAAACTCAATTTACCTGGGGGCCGCTGGAGGCAGAGGCTGGGTGAGGCTGGGATTCCACAGAGGTCCACTCCCCCTGTGGGCTGCACTAATATTATACTTTCATATCACCGTGGGGGCCACAAGATACCGTCCTGCGGGCCACAATTGGCCTGCGAGCCACAAGAATGAGACCTCTGGTCTACACCCACATCACTCCTTGAATTCAGGACTTCTGGTTTTTAACAGCAGTTGCTTAATCTAAATTTTAGTTCCCTCATAAATTTCAGATTTTCTCATTTGGGCCATTTGAGCTAATCTATAACATAATAGATAAATGGAACATATTATTAGTTCTCTCATATTAAACAATAGCTATTTATGAGTGGATTATACTGTAGGTCCTACAGCAGAGAAATAATGCATTTTTTTCCACTTATCTTTCTGAACTAGCAAGGAACTCCAAAGTTAAATTAACTCCTGCTCCTCCTGAGATTCCTGACACAATATCGAATCTCATGTTGCTTGGCTCATGATTCAGAGTATTATACAACAACAGGGTTTCAACAATTAAAAACTACTATAGCAGGTTTAAAAATCTCTGCTGAAGGACTTGCTTCTTTGATAAGAACATGGTAAAGCTGAAACAGTTCATCTGTGGCTTTGGAAAATAATAAATCAATTTGAAACCATGGATAAGCAGCACATTAAGGAAATGGTGCTACAAAATCATTTATAGGAATTGAATTTGGTAAATATATGACAGATCTTTGAACTCAAGGCTAATATTCTTTTTTTTTTAAAAAATATAAATGATTTCTGAATGGATTCATTTTTAAATTCTCCCCTTTTAATTGGTCAGGTACATTATTACAATATATTGTCTAAAATTTCTGATCAAGCTCAGTTAAAATACAACTATTTTAAAGAAGATGCATTCTATATTTTAAAATGCTATTTAAATAAATACCGGTAGTTATTTTATGTAAATATATACTTTATAAACAAAATGGAACAATATATCGATTATTTTTAATATAAAAAGGTGTTCTGCAAATGTAGAGGTCTGGATTATTGGTTATGCTCCATGGAAAAAGAAGCAATAAAAGTTAGATAATTAAAACTGAGAAATAAGATTAATATTTTTAACAATTTGCAAGGCAACTTTAACTGAAACTATATAATACTTTCTCTATTAAAATGAAACTCAGTCATTTTTATCCCCTCAACACTGAGTATCCTTTTTTTTAATTATATAAAACTAGATTACTGGAAGTAAGCACAAAATTATTACTTTTTGCATTAAAACAACACCAGCAATAGAATATTATTCCTATAAAGCAGACTTTTTTTCATTTTTACACTCAGCTTAGGATATACTAATTAAGTATTTTAATGGAATAACGCTTCTGTAGATTATTCAAGAGAAACAACTTATTTAGCTGCATCATTATCTCCACAAGAAATAAAGAATATTATTACATTGATGAAATTAAATAAAATATCTAGTTCTTTTTTTTTATTGAAAAAGTTTTATTCAAACCAATTTTCCCCCTTTTTACCCCCCGACATATAATATAAATCACATACCAATACTATACCCCCTCCCCTCCCCCTGTCTTAAAATTAATTTGTCATTCCAGTATTGTGTCCCCTCACCTCCAAACAATCATAATATAAATCTCTCTTAAGATAAGAATATCCCATTAACCCCATCTTCTAAATTAATTGAACATATATAAATCATAATATAAATTTCTCTAGACATAACCATATCCCATTAATCCCATCTTCTAAATTAATTATGCATATGTATTTCCCCACCCTCCACCCTAACCCTCCCCCACCTCCCATTCAAACCCACCCCCCTGACTTCCGCTATACACCACTCTAATAATCCCAAACATCCCATGTAATATTTGCTCTATTCACATTGTTTCACTCACATATCAACCTATCAATCTAAACATTCTTACCTAAAGGCTACATAGTACTTCCTGGTCTGATATCTATTCTGTATATAATCAATCCACTTTGCCCATTCCTGTGCATAATTCTCCTGTTTCTGATCTTTTAAAAAAGCTGAAATTTTTGCCATTTCGGCAAACCCCGCCACTTTTTGAATCCATTGATCAATTGTCGGTAAGAAATCTTTTTTCCAATGTTGAGCAATCAACAACCTCGCTGCTGTAACCATATACAAAATCAATTTTGTTTCCCCTTTAGTAAAATCCTTAATTATACCCAATAAAAACATTTGCGGGATAAATTGTATTCTTTTCTTAAATACATTTTGCATAACCCACCATACTTTTATCCAAAAAGCTTTAATCTTATTGCAAGTCCACCATACGTGAAAAAAAGTAGCATCTAAACTCCCGCATCTCCAGCATTTAGGTTGAACATTTGGGTACATACATGATAACTTCTTAGGATCTAAATACCATCTGTAAAACATTTTATAAAAATTCTCCCTTAAATTCTGTGACTGCGTAAAGTTAACATTCTGAACCCATATTTTTTCCCCCGTATCCATCATAACCGGTTCATCAAGATTCTGAGCCCATTTAATCATACAATCCTTCACCAATTCACTTTCTGAGTCTCTTTCTAACAATACATTATATATTCTTTTAATATGTTTTGGACCAGTCTCTTTTATCTGCTTGATCAGTTCAGCCTCTTTATCCATAAAGCCGACCCTACAGTCTTCTTTCCATCTCTTCTGTAACTGTATGTAATGTAACCAATTTAAAGTGATTCCTGCATCCAACAGTTGTTCCATAGTTTTCAATTGCCATTCAACCCCATCAAAAATAAGCACATCTTTATATAAACACCCCCCGAGTGACTTAGTATTTATAATCCACATGGTGTCTGCAAGATCCAACCAAAGCGGTATTTTATAATCCCAATTAGGCCGATGCTTCTTCCATATTCTCATCAAAGCACTTCAGAGAACATGGTTATTAAACGATTTGTCCACCTTATATTCGTAGAACAGATATGCATGCCAACCCAGAACAAGGTCGTGACCTTCTATATTCAATAGTTCAGATTTTGTTTTCCCAAACCAATCTGCCACACACGTCAGTGCCGCCGCTTCATAATACAATTGAAGGTTTGGAAGTCTAAGGCCACCTCTTTCACGAGTGTCTTGCATGATCTTCATCTTTACTCTCGGTTTTTTCTCCTTCCAAACGAATTTATTTAATGTTGCCTGCCATTCTAACAAGGTTTTTTCTGATTTAAGCACCGGTATCATCTGAAATAAGAAGATAAATCTAGGTAGAATATTCATTTTAATTGCTGAAATCCTTCCAAGCAAAGATAGTTGTAGCTTTTTCCAAACTTGAAGATCCTTCTGTATCTTTTGCCACAACACTTCGTAGTTATTTGAAAAAAGTTTTGTATTTACTTCTGCAATTTGTATTCCTAAATATTTAACTTTAGAAACAATTTCGAAGCCTGCCAGACTTACAAGTCTCTTTCTCTGAATCTCTGACATATTTTTAACCATCATTTTTGTTTTATTTGATTCAGTTTAAACCCAGACACCATGACAAATTCTGTAATAATATTTTTCATCTGGATTATTGAATTCGGAGGATGTGAAAGGGTAACCACCAGATCATCAGCAAATGCCCTAGTTCTGTATTCCTTTTGCCTAATAATTATACCACTTAAAGAATTTGAGTCCCGAATTGTATTCAACAAGACTTCCAGAGTTAAAATAAATAACAATGGAGATAATGGGCATCCTTGTCTTGTACCTTTTTGTATATCAAAAGTTGTGGACAGATTTCCATTGATAATAAGTTGTGCGTTTTGTTGCTGGTAAATTGCTCCAATCGCTTGTCGAAACCGTCTTTTCCAACGTCTTGGTTAGAAAATTCCAGTTAACACGATCGAAGGCTTTCTCCGCATCCAGAAAAACCAGCACTGCAGAGACCTGTTTATTCTTATCAAGATAGTCAATTAAATCTATAAGTTGCCTTACATTCTCCTTCATATGTCTGCCTTCAATAAATCCTGCTTGGTCATAATGAATAACCTCTTGGATAACTGGCATCAATTTGTTGGCAAGTACTTTAGCATATATTTTATAATCTGTATTTAGAAGAGATATCGGTCTGTAATCCTCTGGTTTCTTGGGGCCGTCTTTGTCTTTAGGTATCACTGATATAAAAGCCGCTTTCCATGAGAGAGGTATTTTACCTCCTTGCTGAATATTAGAAAATAATTATGTAAGATATTAAATCATTTCCAATTGTAAAGTTTTATAGTAGATTGCAGTCAAACCATCAGTCCCTGGAGCCTTGGCTAATTTAAGTTGGTTTATAGCTAAAATAATCTCATCTGCAGTTATCATACGTTCCAAATTTGCCTTTTGAAGCATAGATATTTTAGTAACCCTTTTTCCTTCCAGAAAGTCGTCTATTAAGTTATTCTGTATATTATCCTGTAAATATAACTTGGTATAATAATCCACAAATGATTTTTTAATCAAATCTTGTTGGTATACCGTTTTCCCTTCATATTCAATTCTATCAATAATTCTATTATTCGTATTCTTTCTCAAGATATAGGCCAACCACCTACCAGGTTTATTAGCGTTAGCAAAAGTATTATGTTTAGCAAATTGTAAGTTAGTTGCTGTTTGTTCTGATATAAGCATTTGAAATTGATCTTTCAACAACTTTATCGCCATCTGGAGTGTCACATCTTTTGGTGTTACTGTAAGTAACTGCTCCTTTTTTTTAATTTCATTCTCCAAATCCATCCTCTTTTTCTGTCTGCTTTGTTTATGTTTAAAATTCATATGTATCAGGACCCCACGCATATAAGCTTTACTTGCATCCCATACTATTTCAATAGGAGTACCTTTGTTCATATTAAAACTAAAAAATTCCTTCATATGTTTTTTAAGTTCATCAACATTTTTTTCATATCTAAATAAATTTTCATTTACTCTCCATGACCTTCTTAACCTCTTCCCTAATTCAATCTCTAACCACACCGGGCTATGATCAGTTAACGTCCTGGAGAATATCTTAGTTTTCTTAGCTTTAGGAAGTAGATCCGGTGTTAGCAAAAAAAAATCAATCCTTGAAAAAGATTTATGCCTATCTGAATAAAACGAAAAGTCCATCTCACCTGGATGTTGTATCCTCCAAACATCTTTTAATTCCAAATCATCTTTTAAATAAAAAAAAAACCTGTGGTAGTTTAGTGGCAGCCTTAGTCATTGTTCTCTTGTCTATCCTTGGAGAGATCACTCCATTCCAATCTCCCATAATTAAAATACTCTTAAAGTTCCAATCCAAAATTTTTGAGTGAAGGATCCTGTAAAAACTTTCTTGTTGCTGATTGGGTGCATATATTCCTACCACCAAAATAGAACCAAAATCTGTATCAAGTTCAATTGCTATATATCTACCACTATCATCCGCCTCTATAATTTTAGCTGAAAATCTTTTATTTATATATATCACCACTCCATTTTTCTTTACCAAACTAGAGGCTGCATAAAATGTTCCCAATCTTGGATTCAATAAATACTTCTGATCTTGCAGCCTAATATGAGTTTCTTGAAGGCAGACCACATCATTATTAAATTGCTTCAAATAATAAAATATTTTTCCTTTTTTGTGGCGAGTTCAATCCATTCACGTTCCAGGATAATAGTTTAAGCATCTTTTGGCCTTGTCTGAAACATTGAGAGCATTTGCTGAAGATCTCTCTCCACCAGGCTAGTCTTCGGCTCTGCTCCTCCCACAGCTTCAATTTCTTTCTTGCCTTTACCTTTGTTCCTCTTGGTACCTTGTTGTTGGGGTTGCCCCTGCTTCTGAGATTCCTGCATTTGTCTAGTCGTAGATCTAGTAACACGTTGTTCCACTGGCTCAAGTACTGGCATTTCACTAAGTGCCTTAGATGGTTCCTCCACAAAGGAGCTTAGAAGAAATCGAGAAGAATCCACTTGAGATCCACTTGCAGCACCCTGGGCTTCCCTCTCTTTTTGTGTCTGCCTTATCTGTTCTTCTGTCTCTTTCTCAAACAGCCTCTGCTCTAAGGCGTCCAGGTCTGCTGGTGTTGGTGTAGATGTACGTGGGGGCGTTGCACTTGCCTTCAGTATTCCATCATAAAAATCTCTTGCCTTATCTATAGTGTTCAGACGATACCTCACCCCCTCATATCTAAATATAACACCCATTGGGGCATCCCACGTAAACAGTATCTCTCTTTTCTTCAACTCAGCTACCAAAAATCCAAAATCCCTTCTAAGCTTTAATACCACCGGAGGCAGCTCCTTAAAAACACTGATCAATTGTCCATCTACATGAATAGAGGAGTAATAAGACTTCTGCACAATATCGTTTCTAAAGTTTCTCTCGGTGAAATATATCACAACATCTCTCGGTAATTGCCTTTGTAATGCTATACGTGAATTTACTCTATACGTTTTATCAATTTTAGCATAAATTTCACCAGGATCCACTTTTAATAATATAGCCAAAGCATCAGCGCAAGCTTTTCTTAAATCTTCTCTAGAATTCTCTCTAAGACCTCTCAGCCTAATGGCATGCTCCATTGACCTAAGTTGTAACATAATAACCTCATGATCTATCTTGCGCATGTTTCCCTCCATTTCCACAAATTTCAAATCCGTTTCCTTTGCTTTAACTTCCACCTCTGAGGCCAATCGCTCAATTTTAGAATCAACCTTAATTATAACTTCAGACAGGCTCTTATCCATCGCTTGCATATTTTTATCCAGTTGATCATGTTTATCCTGAACCGCACTCTTAAGTTGATCATATTTATCCTGAACCACTCTCTTAAGTTCTGTACTTTCCTTAGCTATGAAATTCATCGATTCTTTAAAATCCTGGGTAGTAACTGCACCAGCCTGTTCCGTTGCCATCTTTTAAACTTCCCAAGAAAATGCTCTTCGAAATATCCAAGTAAGTCAATAAATCAAATAGTACGTTTGGCTTTATAACTTGCTCCCCCTTTCCGCCTGCAGCTGTCCGCTATCAGCCAGGGGTTAAGCAGAGACCAAAATCCACAAATCAGTAATTAGACAAAGCAACTAACTTTCGTTTCATTTCATCTAGTAGTTAACGCCATCTTGAATCCTTTGTTCTAAAAGCTGTATCTTAAAACAGTTCACGAGCTTTAATTACTTGCGTTTAGTTTAGTTTCCTTTGAAGTACGAACGCTTGAAATATAGTCCTTCTTGATGGATTGCCTGGAGCGTATTTTAAAGAGTTGTTTACGGTTGTCTTGCTCCGCTATATTAGCGAAGGGGTCCGGGAGCCTGGAACTAAAGCCGCTGAGAAGGGGGGCTCTCCTTGCCTGCTCCCCAGAGACTATAATACCTTCTGGAGAGCTACACAAGAGGCTCTACCCGACAGCGTGAGTTCTCCCATAAATTCCTAAGGATTTATGAGTATCCGAGACATTTTACGATGTAATAAAAACGCCTCTACAAACTGCTGGATCGGCAAGCTCATAAAAGCCTGTCCGCGACAGCCGAAGCTCAACCCGGAAGTCAATAAAATATCTAGTTCTGATGGTTCTCCTGTAGATTGCTGTATGACATTATCTGACTTTATGTATTGTCTTGCCCCATAGTATCCACCCAGCCAACTTGATATTAGAGGATTGGTGGGCGCTGACTATCATTTAAATCTATCATATCCATCTAAAAAGGAAGATGTTGGTTTTCATTAATAATTTTATTGATTTTTTTAAAGCATAGCTATTAAATAAAACACAAACAGAAAAACATATCTTATATATACCAAACAATTTGAACTATACTACATATTTTGAAAAAACAAATAATGCAATTTAACATAATATAAGCAAAAAAATTATAGTTTAAAATAAAATTTAAAAGAACAGGAAATAATACATTAAACCTAAAAAGTAAAATGTTTCTATTTTTATAATATAAAAATACTAGTTAGGTCTTTATGCACAGTATTAAAACTGTATTTTTTAAAAAATTAATTGAGCCACACTGAACTGTATTTTGAAAATTCCTTTCCATTGCTACAAAGTCACCTCAACGGCTAAGAGCAGACATGTTTCATTAAGCCAAACTTTACAATCAGATATATAAAAGTCTTCTCAGGAATACATAATGAGCTTTTTTTGAGTATCCAAAGATTGAAAGATGTAATTTAACATCGTTACATTTTAAATTCCTTCCAACACCTTTTCTACAATAGTGCTCTTTTCTAATTCAAAAGGACAACAGCACAACTAAACCATAAGTACTAAAGCACCTTCAGATTTAGTGCAGTGGCTATAAAAGGATAATAGCCAACTTTTATAAACTTTCATTGAGCAGAATAATAAATTGGGGGGGAAATCATATTGAGCCCTATTTTTCAGATCATTAGAAAAATACTTAGCATTTCTTAAGTCTGTTATTTGAGCAACATAGGATATTCCATTTCCAATATATAATCGTATGAAGTTATGAAAATATTAATTTATTGATTTGTTGATCTTTGATACATTCAAAGCTACTAGGGTTTCAGAGGCCTCCAGAGCATCTAATGTGTTGATGCAGACATAGCACCAAGGACGTCTGGTCTACTACTCAACCTGCTGTGAACAATTGACCCCTTCCACTATTCTTCTAAGGTTAACCCTTGCTGCAGCAAAATTGCTCGTCCTTCTCAGCAGAAAAGAAAGGAAATGCCTTGGGCAACAAAGAAGAGCCTTCCTTGCAGCTCTTATTCTGCTGGAAACCTGGAAGGATGCCAGCATGGCAGCTACTGCAGAGGTAAGAAACCACCTTTCTCCTCCAGGCACAAGACTAACCATATGGCAAACAGCTCCCACACAGTCACTGTAACAGAAGCCTGGACCTTAAGGAAAACAGAATGAACAGGAAATGAAGGCAGTGGCTTACACATGTAACTGGCTATTAAAAGAGGAGAACATGCCAGCTTTGAAGAAAGATGGAGGGGAAAGTTGTTGCAACTCACTTGGGATCTGATTTGCTTTCATGCATTCCTATAGCCAAGCAACCATGTCCAAGCCCAGCCTTTCCCAACATGCTACCTTCCCAGCTTGCTTCCCTATATTTGCTAGATGTTAAAGTAGGCTCTTTTTGACTTATTCTTTCCCCCCCCCCTCCTCCTCCTTTGGGATATTTTCTTTTATTGCAGGATATTGTCATTTTCTTATTTATATTATGGCTAGAGGTCTTAAAAGCTAGATGCTTCTTTGGCCTTTCAGAAACTCTGAGAGGGCCTGAAACATTTGCAGCAGGTATCCTGCAGTGAGAGATGACCACAAAGAGTGCAACATGCCTCCCTTGACATTGAAGAGCTTATGTGCTGGCCCCCAAGAATAAGTCAAGGCTTATTCTAGCAGTGGATACCCATCTTCGAGTAAGTAAGAGCCCTTCTCGATAGACTAATCTCTCTATTCAATGCTGCTTTCCAAAGAAGCCAGTCAAACCCACTGCTTTGTGGGGCATGACAGCCCACCCACCATATAAACAAAAATGTAACTTTCTCTGACAAGACCAGTTCTAATCTCACCTTAGGCACAAAACCAGCTGGCTGACCTTTGGTCAATCTGTTTTGCTCACCCCTAGGAAGGAGGCAGGGTCACATCATTCCCCCCCCCCAAAAAAAAACAACTTGCCAAGAAAACTGCAGGGAATCACCAGGAGTCAACACTATCTTGAAGGTATTTTTTAAAAACCTCAAAACATACAAATAAATGTATTTATTTACCTACTGTACTTACATAGCTTCCATGCTGCTCCAATCAGCCAGACCCTGAGCAGCTTATAACTCCAACATATAGTAACAAGGTTAAAAGAACAATATGGGAGTGCAAAGAGGTGGATCAAAAATGATATTTACCTACATTGCTGAAATCTGAGAATAGAGCCATCAAATGTAGGTCTCTTCACACCACTTTTATGTTTCCCTGGTCGCTTCTAGTGTATATCAATAAAAAATTCATCATACTCATTTTTGACTGAAGGGTGGCTTTAATTAGAACTTATGCAGGTTTCAACAGCTTTTTTATAATCTATAAAAAGGTGAACACAGGTACATACACACACACACACACACACACATTTTCTCTTCCAGGAAATAAGAGCAAATCTGTCTCTCCAGCTCAAAAAGGGGAAATGAAAAAGCTGTTAAAAGCATAAGTAATTTTAACTGATTCATTGATCTGAATAGTTTTTACTGTAAGTATTTCTGTAACACTTTGAAGTTCAGCTCAGTGCTCACTTACATCCCTTAGGGTTCCTTTACAGCCATTAAGAACATGTACCTTTTATCTGGTGCCTTCAATTAATTGAACTTCAGAAATATTTCAAGATTCTTTTCTTTTTTTCTTAAAGAAAATCATTGCACTCCTGGAGGACATTCCTCTGTGATTTATTGTTACAGTAATTAAAAATACTCAGTATTACGGTGGTCACTGCTGACACTCTTGTCTGCTCCTGGCTATATTTTTGTTTAACTTAAAAGAATGTAGTAACGTGGAATAGTTGTCAAGCCAAGCAAAACTTGTTTCTTCACTTCTTGTCCCTCCAAATTCTGGCACAGTTTTCGACTGAAGCACCATCATATTTACATGACCTTGATAACCAAACAATTAGACCAGATATTTTTTTAAAAAACATTTGAATAACAATGTTTTGTTATTGTAAATGGTGTTTCACCCTATCCCCTCTTTTCTCAATGTCTTAGATATATATTTCTCCCTCCCTTCTTTTTTTGGGGAGAGGTTACATCCTCTTCTACAGCAATGATAGTTGTGAAAACCCTTTTTAAAATGCTAATTAGGCTCATTAGAAGACAGTTTTGTTCAAGCAGCTAGTAACAGGAAAGTGTAAAAGCTGCATTAATTAGAATATTATGGAGTAATTGTCAGTGCTTTGTTAACTTCCATTGCTATTAATCCCAGTTGTTATTAACTTAAATATGATAAGCCTAATTCCTTTTAAAACAAACATTCTAATTGGGAGTTGACTGTTTAATACAAGGTCTTAGAGCATTAATATTCCATGTGTTTTAGGTGAAAAACCTGAGAACTGTGTCTGGCTGCAGCTACCTGTCTCTACTGAAAAAATATTCCAAATTCACTTTCCCTGACCACATCCAAACCTTCCCCCCTTTTTTTGTCAAGTCCTCATCTCATATCCAGCCAATAGCTGAGACTGCTTAAAGTTGGCTTTAACTGCTTCAATTTTAAAGTCAGGTGTTTTTTTTCTCTTTTACTGGTATGATCTGACAAGTATTGATACCCATGGCCAGAGTGAGGATCTGTCCAATTCCAATTGGTTATTTCATACTGCTTCAGCTACACCCATCCTCTTTGGTTGCTTGGCACTGTCGTCCCTAGCCATTTTGGTTTGAGCTGTGGAAGAAATCAGATCTCTGACTTCTGCAGAGACAACTGCTCCATATACCTGAGCTGCACTCATCAGCTGTCCTCATAAGCATGGGTTTAGTGATACTTCGAAAGAGCTCTAAAGCTGTTTTCTAAAAATGGGATTAGCAGTCGTTTGAATGCAGTCCTATACTGCCTAGAAAGTCAATGTAAATTGGGGAAGAGAGCCAGGTTCACCCAAGACCCCTTTCGTGTCTGCCATCCATTCTTCAAGCAAGGTGATAAACCACCTTATACCCCACCAAGAGTGATCCAGCCGCAAATGATTAATCACTGCATTTTCCCCAACAAATGATATATGTTGGGGAAGAAAGAAAGCCAAGGAAACCCACCAATTCCTTTCCTTAACTTGACCTGTAGTAATAAAAAAGCTTAGCATTATTTACTGACTACGTTACTGTGGTAGTGATTGACAATGGGGCTAATAGTTTAGGGTGGCATACTTTTCTGCCAGCACTTTAATGTGGTCATCTGGAAGAGCCCTTTATTAGAACTACCGGCAACTTTAAAAATAGACTTTTGGAATAGGCAGTCACAATCATGAGAAAGGGAGAAATATGCTGGTTTTCTTTCAGAAGCTCGAGTTAGTGAACTTGGCACTCCCTGTTCCAATTTTCCCAAAAAGAGGACTGAAAATGAGTATCTAATCCAAAATCACCAGTGAATTTCCATATCTGAGGGTGAACACCAGTGTGAAGTTTCCCATTTCTGCCCGAATCATCCACTATCATCATATGGGGGAAAGACTTGGGAAACTGGGCCAAGACCAACCCAAGGCAACAGTAAGATAAGATATAGCAGAGGCTGCAACTGGACAGTGAATGAAGCAAATGGCTCAGTAGTCTATGGATACCTTTTAGACTGTAAAGATGATGGGGAAGAGATGTACTGTACATTTAGAATTGCAAGATTGATACTGGGGTGAACCAGGTAAAACTCACAACCAGATGTACTAATTATACTTCATTATAAAGATACATTAACAGAATGTTGTAAGTCTGAAAGTACATCTCTCCCCGGTTAGAGCAATACTGCATGCTTTAGCAGCTTCAAAGTAACCTAAAATATGTAGATGTTTATTTGAAGTAAAGTTATTAATTCAGTTCTATATATTTACCAACCATAACTGAGATTGGCAATTGTCACATGACCACATCAACTTATTATGTCAATTTATTAGTTCCAGCTGTGGCCATTAAGTGAATTACAGCTTCTTAAGCCAACATCATTTGACTACAATTTGCAACTTCCTGTAAGCTTTCTTATTAACTTTGGTATTGGAAGCCAGCTATGAAGGTCACAAGTGGTGATAACATGACTATGGAACACTGCAACCATCGTAAATGTGCACCCGTTGCTAAGCACCCAAATTGTAATTACATTGGGGATGCTGAAAAGGTCAAAGCCTTAAGGATTGGTTGTATGTCTTCTTTTTCAGTACCATCATAACTTCAAATAATCACTGAACAAGTGGTCAATAAACAAGGACAACCTGTAAACTTACAGAATACAATGAAGATTAATATTGGGAAAAATTAATGGATCTAAGCTTTAAGATATGTTAAGTATATTTTTATGACCTAGGGATAAAGTTCATTCATTACAAAATCTTGTTTCATGTTTATGCCAAAAGGATTTTTTTAAAAAAGATATGGATAACAATTTGTGTGCTTGTGAGCACGTGTGTGTTGGCATTGTAAGAGCTTTGATAAATGATTTGGACATGTTCCTTTTTGGCTCCTTTTTGATTTCAAAACATTTCATATGTTAATTCAACTTTGGGGGAAAATATCATTGTAAAAGGTGTAAATGAAATACTGAATTACACTCCCAAAATGCAAAGTTTGACAATTCATGAAGAACTCCAGTTGTTGAATCTAAGCTATGGCTAAGAGAATCATCCTAAAGTGGAAACAAAACAATGCTCCAGATGTCAAAGGATATAGTCAAGTGATGAGCTCTTTTGAAATATATATATTGTAGCAATCAGAATATTAAGCAGTACATTTCTATACCGTGTAAATTTAATAAAGTGTTAAAGAACTTGGATAGTTTTATATTAATGATACTTGAATCTTTTTTCTTCTTTAACTTTTAGTTTATTTTTTTATCATTATTACATATTTATTCTTTGTATCATATATCATACTGCTATTTTAAAAATTTCCAGATACTGCAATTTTAACTTTTTAAATACAAATTATTCCTTCAAACTGTGGCTCAATTAGTTGACTGTCCAATATATTGACCACTAGATGGAAGCGAAGAGTTAGATATTTGTGCATCTGCTCAGATTCCAGTGTCTCTCATAGCCAAAATAGAATTAAGGAATGGGACATCAGGCCTGAAATCAGATGTAAGAGAGAGATCCCATAGGAAGCCAACAGAACCAATTGGAGCCACAGCTTTATTTATTGTGATTTCCAAATGCTTCCCCTATGTGCATCAACAACACACCTTACATTGTCCACATGCAATATCTAGAGGCAGAATAAGAGGGGAAACACCACTTCTAGAATGAAGATCTTAAAACCATCCTTGGGTTGCCTCGGCTTCTGGTAGGCAAAAGATGCAGGTGGCAAGTGGACATGTCCTCTGGATGGTTAATAAACAGAAACCAAGGCAACAAGGTATTTTATTTATTTATTTATTTATTTATTTTATTACATTTATATCCCGCCCTTCTCCGCAAAGGACCCAGGGCGGCGCACAGGAAATTTAAAAAACATACAAAAATAGAACATAAATAATTTAAAATATATATTAAATCCCAAACCTGTGCTAAAACCAATTATTAATTAAAACCCAATTTAAAACTTTTCTACAGTCCCCATGGGAGGTTAGGCTAGGCCGGCTTGATGAAAAAAGTATGTCTTTAGACATTGGCGGAAGAGGCGGAGGTCGGTGATGGTCCGGAGTTCAGGGGGTAGGTCGTTCCAAAGGGCAGGGCCCGCCACAGAGAAGGCTCTTCCCCTGGGTGTCGCCAGTCGGCATTGTCCGGCCGACGGCACCCTGAGAAGGCCCTCTCTGTGGGAGCGTATCGGTCTAAGGGATGTATGGGGCACGAGACGGTCTCGCATATAACTAGGCCCCGAGCCATGGAGCACTTTAAAGATGGTCGTCAAGACCTTGAAGCGCACCCGAAAGACCACAGGAAGCCAATGCAGCTCGCGCAGGATTGGTGTTATATGGGAGCTTCTGGTAGCTCCCGTAATTACCCGCGCGGCTGCGTTTTGGACTAGCTGTAGCTTTCGAGTGCACCTCAAGGGAAGCCCCATGTAGAGAGCATTACAGTAGTCGAGACGGGACGTCACAAGAGCTTGAGTGACTGTGCGAAGGGCAGCCCGGTCCAGTAAGGGGCGCAATTGGCGCATCAGGCGTACCTGATGAAATGCCCCCCTGGCCACGGCCAAGGTATAATAAGTAATTATTAATAAAGGAGAATATTTGTTGCTCAGGATTGACATGAGGGGTCCTTAGTGCTCTCTGAGCTGGCTTCAAATGAATACAGATAAATCTCTTGTCCTAGTAATATTGTCACTGACTCAGATAAAGGTCTGCAACTATAGCGATTTTGCTGAAATGAATGAGTGAACAACTGCCCTGCTGCAGCTTTTGCCATTCAGTTCACCAAAACTCTCATATATGTAGCAGATGGGACCAGCTAGCATGGCTTGAGTCTATGTAAAGCCATCAGGCAATCAGAAAGCACACAAAAAAGCTTACAGCCCAGCATCAACTCATTGGGTGGCTAGTTTGTCTGAAGATTTCACCATATTTAATTATATACAATACATCAGAGGTGTCAAACTCATGTTATCATGGCATCACGTGACGTATCAGGACTTTTTCCCCCTTCGCTAAACCAGGAGGGGGCAGGGCCAGCAAATTTGACACCCCTGAATACAGTCTTTTCTGTTCACTCTATGTTATATGAATTTATTCTCCAATGGCCTGTCCTGCTTTGGCTCCAGAGTTCTATTATAATATACTTTACAATATTTAGTAGATTGAAATTTTGAGTCCAGTTGCTCTCATACAGTTGCTGCCCTTTAGATACCATGGCACTCTTCATTCTAGTTGACCTACCTATATTTCCTAAGCAGTAAATATACTTCTACACACAATAGTAAACTGTACCCTTGTCTCAACTTTCTTTTCTAAGAATATATAATTGCATTCGGATTAGGGGGGGAAATAACTGGAATTTAAATTTGCTTTATATGTGCCATCTCCCTGCATTGGATAATTTGGACAATATTGTTAATATTGTAAGTAATCTTTTCAAAAAAAAATAAACTGGTTGGGCAGAAATCTTGATAGTGCCAAAGAAAGTTTCCATACCATATTAATCACCACAAAGATCACACAAGTTAAATATAATACACCCTTAATTAACAGGACAATTCCATAGAATCCTATACTTCTTGACAACAGAATATGGTAGAACTAAATGAAAATAATTAAATCAAAGTTTTTGCACTAATATTTTACATCCAAGAGAGAATGCATATTGTAATTCCACACCAGCAGAGAAGCCAACTTCCTGCAGACTTGTAAATATTTCCTCCATCCTCCATTCACCCATAATTTCTAAACTATAACTATGTCACATTATGTTTAAGTGTGTGAGATCAAATAAAATATGTGAACTGGGCTAGCAACTTGATTTTCCCACAGTCAGTGAAAGCTGAATAAATAATGCAAAATAATAAGAAATGCACAATGCAGTCTTCAAAAAGAACTGAACTAACTTATTTCACCTTGTGGAAGCAAAAGTTAATCATTGTACTACAACATGTTAATTTGCTGGCATCAAATATGAATAACTCTGAACAGAGATTAACATGTCAATGCTCTGTACCAAATATCTGAATTTAGAACAAAGGGGCCACAGCAACACACGAATGACAACACACATATGATGACATAATCCTGCAAATGCCATAATTGCTTACCTACCTACAGACTGTCTGAAATATGAAATCTGCATTTCCCATCATGCACATGTCATCACTTTCCAAAGCCCATGAATCTTGATCAGAGCTGTTTTAATGTTTTCATTCTTAGCATTTTAGGCTTACTGCTGGAATGTATTTTGGGGCACTGAAGAAGAGAGAAAAATATGGTCCTTCATAATCTATTACATTATTGCACTGTTTTTAGATATGGAAGTAAAAACATAATTTGTGGACTATCAGAAGGTATAGTTTTTTAATTAAGATTAACTGCATCTGAAAGAAAGCATGTGAAATAAATAATGCTACAACACTCAGCTGAGAAAAAGAACTACAAGACTTTGTTACAAACCAGGAGAGATCATATTAAACACATATTGGCAGACACCTCCCGAAGGCTCCCGAGGTGGTGGTGGGGGGTTATTATAATAAGCTTCCAGCAATCAGGCTACACCTTGTAGACTGAACCTTAGTCTGTCCAAGAAATTCTTCCTTCAACTCACAGCAGGATCTTGGATCTTTGAATCTTTTTATCCAACATTCAGAAATTCAGAACTTTTGAAGTACCCGTGAAACACAAAAAGCAGCTGTGTAACTCTGCAATCTTCCATGTGAAGAAGGAAAGGAATTATTTTATTAAACCAATAAACTGAAAGGAATGTATTCCAGAGAAGGGAATACAGAAAAAAACCCTAAATGTATTCCACACTTTGATTTCATGTAAAACATACAGCTTAAAATAATAAGAATCAGTTCTCTTATTGTTCTTCTGTGTCACCATATGTGTGTGTGAGTGTGTATAAACACACACACATACATATATGTTTATATACAGTATATATATAAACTTTTTAGTTCTTGCATTAATGGGTTTGAATAAAGTCAATACCAGGTAAATCATTAATTTTTAAATATAAGTTCTGCCATCATAGTTCAAATTAATAATGTTACTTTCACTCTGAAAGCCCTAAAGGGCTTCCTAATATGTTTCAGTCCTTTGAACATCACATCATGGTGTGAAAAGAAAAAAAATGTTCCACTTTATGGATCCTTGTACATTAGAACCAGTAATGCTCTCTGGGCATCTCCAGAAATGAGCAACTAACAGTGCCCCAAGGCAGAAGTAGATTCAAAGCACTACAACAACTAAGACCAGATCTCTCATTCATTCAGTCCTCGACATATTTATTGTATAAAATAGCTTGCTAGTTTAAACATAAAATATATACAAATTTAAATTTAAACAAAAGGATCCTAAACTACTAATTTTACACTTGGGGTCGCTTTTTTAAAGATTCAAGTTTGGGATTTCCAATGTGTGTTATTTCCAGATATCAGAATGAACTTCCTGGATTTTATTCAACACGGCCTTTGACATTGGCCTCAGATAATGCAAAAGTTCATCACTGCTATTCATGCTCAGTGAAAATTCAACTTTCAAATGGACATTTGAAAGGGAAGGAAAACCTCATCCCACACCAAATCACAATACAGGAATGATACCATCCTTCCTTCCTTAGTTGTTGCACAAAGATTAGGACCGTGAAGCTCTTTGAACAGTTGCTAAATAAATCCATTATGATGTTGTTGTTAGTATTAGTAGTGAGTATCATGGTCTATTCCATTCATAATGTTCATGTTTATTTTTTCATATACTTCACCAATGAAAGCACAATGTGTAATTCTTATGTAAATGTTCTAGCCCACTTATTAACATAATATGTAAAATAGGCATCTCAACATAAGTAATGCAAGCTATTTGTGTATTTTGCAGAAATAAGTTCAGTAAGGTCCAGATTGTGTTGCTCCCAGGAAGGTATATACAACAGCAATTTGAACATCTGCATACCACTCGTCACATTCACCTTCCTTCTTTTTTAATCTTCCATGTTTGAAAATACCAATAGCAAGGAAACATCTCAGCTTTTGAACTAAATGATGTTGAAGAACGTAGGAGTTAGTTCCAAGGAAATATCTTTAAAACTAGTGTGTAACTTTTTTAAAGGTCAATGCAGCATTATGCATATCTTAGTTAAAAAGATTAGCCCGCTTCAAGGATAAGGTACACGAATGCTCTAATTTCAATACCAGCTAACATCCTAAAATGGCCTTCTTCAAAAAATATGGAGTTCAAACAAGGTTCCTCTTCCAAATAAATATGTGCAGAATTCTTAGGGAGGTCTTTAATTTACTCATGAACATTTATATGATTTGCAAGATTTTCTATTGAATCCCTTCCAATTAAGGTTTTTGGTGATCAAAATATAAAAATATGAAGCCTTGCTTGAATTAGTGTGTTTTGTTTTGTTTGTAAGAGCATATATCTTCTATGTACATACTCAGGTGGATATGTGATTCAAAACGTCTCTGGACTATACAACATCAGGGTGCAAGTATAGGGTACAGGTTAACAAAATTCACAGTACATAGAAAACTATCACATAATGATCTTTTATGTAGCATCCTCTTCTGGTATGTGGATGCAGAGTTCTTTTTTATTCTTCCTTTTCAAATAATTCCTAAGGCAGAAAACGCAAAGATGCAGTTTTTCTTTGCATGCAGCCTGTTGCCTGTTCATTGCAGTCATAAATCGATAAATTTCTACCTAGCCCTGAAGTGATCCAGTTCAGGAAAAAAATAATTTGATCCACTTGAATGTTTCTATCAGAGGTTTCAAACTAAGGCAAGCTTTCAGTTTTTCTGAATATAGAAAATAGAGGGGGGGGAGGGGGAGGGGAAAAGGGAGAGGGAAAGATTTAAAAAAGTTTGAATCCATTTAGCATGGACTGAGATGTTCCAGATCAAGATGTAAATGTTACATCTAAATTGAGTGAGATTCCCTCCTGCCTACTTGGACATGCTTTTAAGCTTGCCTCGAGTCTCTGGGTGCTAGAAAGAAGTTTTTCTTGTTCTTGGTGGGCCTTCGGCTGGATGCTTTTGTAACTGAAGGACTTTTAGTAAACGGTTGGCTCTTTTGCTATTAAACTCCCTCCTGAGACTGGGAAATGTAGATTCTACATCCAGCTACTACCAGTCTGTTATAACAATAAATTTTAGCAAAATTGTTAAATAAGTGGGATGGGTTGTTTATGGATTCCCAAAAGCTTATTCTGAATAAGAAGAGGTCAATCAGAACAAGGCCACCATAGGTATTGAGGGCATCTCAGAAATAACCCTTACTAAGATCACTTAGGATTTGCTCCCAATCTAACTCAGAGAATCCTTTATGAAGAAATTGAAAAACAGCCTAAATCCATGATTCTGTCCAAAGGTAAACTCCACAGCCACTTGTACTTCTATGCAAACAGGCCTAGGCCTGTGCTGCAATTCCTTGGGCTTTGCCTAGGAACAACTTCCACTGAACTCTGGGGGTCTCCCTTCAAAGAAAAGTTCAGAAAGCTTCTTGGAGGCTACTGAGAGTGGATCCCCCCACCTTCCGCTCCGTTTAGCCTCTGAGAGGCAAGGCCGACCTTTAGCATCTCTCACCACCCAGGCTCCCGTGACAGATATCGATCACGGGCTCGGGTGAAAAATGGTTTTGGACCTTTGAATGCGCAGCCGCCGAGAATCCCGGGGCCAAGGCCAGCTCACCCGTTTCGGGACAAGCTCGTTGGCGATAATAGCCGCCCATTCACCTCAAGGGTTCCTGAGGTGAAGAGCTACTGCCCCACCAGTGCAATAGGCGCGTCTGTCCCCCCCTAAGCACCGAGTGTGTGTGTGGGGGGGGGGGTTGCCCCGGCTTTCTTTAGCAACGCCCGTTTCGAACCCGCGCTGGCAACAGCCGCCAAGCAAAGTTAGGAGCGGCGGCGAGGGCGGCGGCAGCAGCAAAGCGCGGCGGCGGCGGCGGCGGCAGCAGAACCGCCAGCGAGGGAAAGTGTTAATCAGGAGGTGCGGAGGTGGGGAGAGAGGCGCGCGCCGAGCGCAGCTATTCACTCGAACGTCACTCCGGTTACAGGGGGTTAGTGAAGTGACTGGGGCGCCTGGGGACTGGAGGCACTCACGAGCCAGGCTGAACTCCAGTCAGGTATTCCATACACCCTGAGCAATGTCTCCATTAGCGCGCGGCTGCCGCTGCCGCTCCTTCCTCCTCCAAAGCGAACCGCGGCGGCTGAGGCGGAAAGAGGCGGCCCCCCTTTGCCATGGACAAGCCCTCGCCCGCCGAGCCTAGGCGCAGCCCGGCGTAGATCACAAGTCCAAGGAAGAGCACCAGCCGACTTCTCCGGCTCTGCCTTTTCGCCGCCGCCCCCCCCTCCCGCCTCCCCACCAACCCCACCGCCACGTCCTTAGCCTGTCTTTCTGCAGCAAAAGCCGCTTGGAATAAGAAGGAACCGCGAGCTGGAGGTGAGAGCAACGGCCGGTGATCAATCATCCAGCGTTGGCACCGCTGTTTACGGGGGGAGAAAGGGACGCGCGGGGCGGGAGCTGGGGGGGAGGGGGGCGAAAGAAGCCGACTGGTTCGGAGTGTGTAACTTTCATGGGTATCAGCGGAAAGTGGGGAGGGGGTCGAGGGGACGGCGAACCGCGTTTGCTGATCTTTGTTATGAAAGTTTGGCGGTTTGAGAGAAGTCCTGGTTTGTGTTCAGCCTGTGGGATTGGGGGAAAGTGTTAGCGTTAAGGCTCGTGCGCCTGGGGAGACTTTTCCAAGTGCGATCCTTTCCTTGCCCACCGAGGAGTGAAGTGGGTTCAATACAGGTTGACTTCCCGTTGCGGGAGAACGTAGGGTTGCGAGCCCATTTTTGTGTTGCGTGTTTCTAAAAGCGAGCGACGCCTGGCTGAAATCTAACCCACGAATTCTTACTGGAGGGAAGTGGTCCTCTTTTGTTCGGTTGGTGATGGTGCGGCACTCTGCACATGCTCGGGAGACCCTTCAAGGATGGTTTCGCAGCTCTGGGCTAGGTCTGCCTAGATAGCGGGACTGCGAAGGAGATCCCAGCTGGCTTTTCGTCCTAAAGAAACTTACTGGGCTGGATTGGGCTGACGTTATTCAGAGGTGGTCCCGCCGAAGAGGAGCGCAGTATAGCTGACGATTTTGCCGCAATGTAAAAGCCGCGAAAGAAAGGTAACGGGAGTCCCACAACGGTAACTGAACCGCACCTGGTTTTGACCTAACAGGAATTTTGTTTTGCTTGCAACTGCCCTGTGGCATTACTGCCCATTACACCGCCTTTATATGAGACATGCAAAAGGCGAACGCCTCAAAACTTCCGCGTGGACCTGAAGCCGGGGCGGCAGGGCGGAGGGAAGGAGGGAGGCAAGGTCCAAGAGTCCAGGTGGCCGGGCAGATCTTTAAAAGCAATCGGTGCAATTGGGACGGTTTCGTCCGAGACACCACCGGCTACTTCACCATCCTAAGTGAAAGATGCCCCTTCGTGTTTGCACGGGGCATTGAGCCGGACAGGCTTCAGAAGCCCCGTCAGCCCTGAAATCAACAGTGGGGAAGGAAGGCAGCTTCTCCAAGATCAGGATCGCAACTGTCCTTTGCCCTCCCACCCACCCACCCATCCACGTCATCCGGAGGCCTGAGATGAGAAATGGACAGGAATACCCTATTTCGTAATGTAATGCCCGTGGACTAATTGCGAAGTGCAATCCGGATTGAACCCTTTACATTGAGAACTAGAGGTAGCAAATTTCAGTTAAGACGAAAATGACGGCTGGAATACTCTGGTGCACCTGGCCTGATAAGACAGGCGTTTCTCTTACTATTCTGCATCTGCCAGCCAGATCGCCCCCCTCTGACATCTTGCAGAGCACCTGTCTAAACCGTTGGGCCTGTTCCCGTACTGCCTCCAGGTTTCAACTATTCAGGAGCGGGGCAGAAAAGACACCTAGGGACATCTGGTTTTATTTCTTTAAAGGAAAAAGGAGTAAATAGAAACATGCGCGCGCAGCGAGATCCTGCAGGCGTACCCACTTTTCCCTGCCTCTTCCTAAAGTAGAGTTGGTTGGATATTGGATAATTTTCGCCTTTCTTTAATATCACTTATTCCTTTTGGAATTTATTTATTTTTTTGTTGTTGTTGTCGCACTGCAGATAGGCGACCTCTTGTGCTGGTGGGGAGGCCTTCATTGGTCTCTTGTGTCTTGCATTTGGTATTTAGCGAATACTACCCGCGAAAGCGCACCGCCACACTTTCCCCAGGTAAGATATTTTTTTCGGAACTCTGTCTTACGGGATGCCATCGCTTGTCACTGTTCCTGCCTCCCCTAAAGGTTGGGGTGAAAGCGATATGGACTACGACTCAGGGTAAGAAGCCTAATAGCTGTGAAGGTGGTTTTTTTTTAATGGAAGCTAGCTGGAGAAAGTAAGGGAGCGCTTCAAAAACGTTAGACTACAGTGCCCATCGTCCCCAGCGGCAGGGTTGAGTATAGTGGTGAGACTAGAAGTCCTCACATCTGAAAGATTAGACTGGAGAAGGTGAATTTTTTTTTAGGGGGGACGCTTTACAAGGACTGGCATTCTTAACCCCACAGCAGGACTCGTTTCTGAATTCTTAGCGCAGACCACAGTTCTTTTAACTTTCTGTGGATAAGGCTAATTTCCCAGCATCGAAATATGTCCCTGCCTTCTAAAACTTCAAAAATCGGGCTCCAGCGACTTGACACTCAAGTCAGTCTGGTTCAGAAGAAGGTGCTGCGCTGTACGCAGAAGCGGGATCGATTTTGAAATCAACCTCAGCGCCAATCTGGCAGTCAGCGTTCAAGCCACAGGGGTAGAAGAAATTCGCCTTCGGCCGCGACTTCGGAGTGAACGACGGCAAAGATTCCCCAGACTCTGGAGCAGAAGGAACTCTTTCGGGGCTGGGGTGGGAGGGCGGCCTTCCTTTAGGCAAACTGGGATACCCGACCAAGTCCCAGGACAGGAAGGCGGTGGGACGGGTCGAGTACCTAAATCGGGGGTTTTAAATCCTCGCGAACCTCTTCCCACATCCAAGGTCTCTTGTCCGCCCTTCCTCCCTCCTTCCCCTAAGTGCAGCGTCAAAGGTTGGGCTACTTTGGCGACCAGAGAAGCTGCACTCCCACCGATCCATCCATCACTAGGGTGGCCGCAGCGCCTGCGTGTTGTAGTCCACAAACCCACCTAAGACTGGGCTTGGTTTAAGAAGCCTTCCGGGCGGAGGGGGTGTTCCTCCTCGCCGCAACTGGGCTTAACTTCGTGGATTCGAAACAGCTTCCACTTCAACCGACCTCTCCCGAGACTTCACATTCTTCGGAGTTAAACTGGTTGGAAGGATTGCTTCAGGCGCCTCGCGAGGCCTCCCTGCTGTTTTTCCGGGTAGCTAAATTGGCGGTCCCGCTAACTCCAGTTTCCTTCAATCGAGCTCATAGAAAAGAGCCGAGACGATTGCGCTTCGCTTTTCGCTTTAAGGAAAGTTTACCGTCCGTTCGGGCGCTTAGAGTTGCTTTGGGGAAGTGGAGACCTTTGAGCACCCAGAGAAAGGGAGTAAAAAGAACCCCATTGTCATCTAGATTCCCTTACTTACTGAAATGCAAGCCTCTGGCAATCCTTAACCCAAATCAAATAATATACTGCTCGCTGGCTAGATAGGGTGATCTGATGGAACCGACCGGGGTTGAGCTGCTGCGCGCCAAGAGCCCGGCAAACCGCTTGAAATGATTCAGGAATCGCCAATGCCTAAAAAAGTGAAAAGTTTCCCTGGAGGAAACGCGACTTGCCTCCTCTCCCAGAGGAATGCTTCTCTGTGCCAACGCCAGTGCCAACCCACTTAACCCTAGCTCTCTATGGATCAGCTCGTGCTTTGGGTTCCCGCCCCTCCCGCGCCCTCCCTCTCTTCCCTCGAGTTTCTTGTCCTGCACAATCTGAAAAGTTGCCCTTGCGCCTTGCAGAGGACGAAGGCTCCAGAAGACTGCCTTCTTTTCGGACTGCAGTGTTTTGGAAAGGCCTCCACTTTTGCTACTACCGCGTAAGATGTGAAAATGAAGTACATCAAGCCCGGCTCATTTGGGGAGGGGAAAGTAAGACCGTCCAGGGATCGAAACCTTATTCTTAAAATCCTAAATTCCCCCTCCCCCAATTATGCAATCTGGGGAAATCTGTTCAGCTACTCATTGAATGTATTTATTATCTCGTAAAAGCAGCCGGGGAAGAAACGGGGAAGGGTAAATAGAAGAAATGGATCCAAGATAGCTTCGTTTCCCCTCGGTTTGAAACTCACCTTCAGTCGCTCTTTGCCTCCCCTTCCCCTCGAATGAAGTTGGACTTTGGTATAACGCGGAGAACATGGTGGCTACTTGGAAGTCAGACTTTTCAGCGACTTCCTCAATTTCGGAAATTTAATAAAATGTACTGGCTAATGCACGAAATTAAGAGTGCCGGCTCTTCTCCAGGTAAAGGTCACTGCTGGCACGGGGATCCTGCAAGGATCTCTTTTCCAGAGGCGCGCTTGGGATCGGGGCCGGCTTGTTTTTGAAGGGGCCGTTATTGCGAAAACTCAGCCTTCCTAGAGCCAAGCTTTTGCCTCGGTAAATTACAGCAATTACGCAGCAGATAGGATTATATGAGGTGTACTGCGGTCTCCAGATAGTCATCCATCACCCTCAATCGAGCTGTCAGAGCGGGCAGATTCGTCCCTGGGAGGCACCAAGTCTTCCAGCTGGGGAGAAGAAGGGAACATCGTCATTAATTAGAGTGTGACCCTGGGGCTATTCACATGTCTGAACCCAGGCAAGCTCTCTGAGCAAGTCTGCACTTCTGCCCTCTCCTCCCTCCACCCCAGCTGCCCTTCCCACTACAAATATACCAGGAGGCTTGCAAAACTCCAGAGGAGCTGATTAGTTGCCCATTGCAAGATCTCCAAGCCCAAGAAATAATTTTGAAAGAATTATTTCTTTCTCCTGCCTTTCCTCTCCCACAGCACATACACCATAACACTGAGGAGAGGTGGGGTGCCTGGATCTGGAGGCCTAAGCAAGAGGGAGAAAAGTGGAGGGGTAAAGGAGAAGGAGTGTGTGCTTCCGAGACCTTTCATCCTTGCAAGAGTTTCTCATTCTAACCCCTTAAACCAGAGCTAGCTCTACTAATTGGCAGAATGGAGCAGTTGACCTTGAGCTTCAAGAAAGGGCAGCCACATAAAATTTAGTTATTTTTCATTTCTGTCAAAAAGAAGGGAATGTTTTTGTGGGATAACTGCATCTCTCTCTTTTTTTGTAGCAATCCCCTAGGTTTGGGAAGAGGAAGGTATGTGTTTGTACCTGTATTAGACTGGGCCTCGCCTAAGTAAATTCAGACAAATTCTCTTGGATTTAGAGTCCCTGTGCCACTGTTAAATGACTTTAGGCTCAATAAAAATTGCATTTAACCCTGCTAAGGTTGCTTAGTAGACTTCCTGAACAGACTATTTTATATTCAGCCCTTAAATTACATTCATCCAAGTGTAAGGAAGTGGTGATGATTTAAAGGCATCTTTGTATACCTGCTCACTTGGAAATAAATGGTCATTTAAATAAAGGATTACTTTAGGATTAATAATAAACAGGATGGGAATAAATGTTGGGGTAGGGAAAGGCAAGCAATGTCTTGCATCTGTATACCTCTATACTCACCTCCAGTTACTGAGATGCCATCCCCCCCCCACACACAAACACTTTTATCTTGAACAGTCTTCCAAAACTTCATGGGTTGACCCAATATGAGTCTCAAACTATTTTTTTTTTAAATCTGGGGTGTAAGTCCAGCCAAGCATCAATTCCTAAGCATGCATGCTCAGTAATACAAACATAATCCCCAAATGTTCATTGTGTAGGATTCCAGTCTAAGAATCCCCAAATGCTTTAAAAATCTAGGGATGGTCTTTTGAACTCCTGCCTCCTGGGTTCTCCTATTGAAGTATTCAGCAATACAGAAATTCCAACTCTATTAAAATTAATTAGGCATTTAGCTGTTGACATCAGTGAAGCCTTTCTGTAGCAATGGTGTTAGTGATTTAACCTAACAGGGAAATCCAGAGGGCTTGAACAATTATTCTCATTAAATGTGAAAATACTGTGCAACAATTAAACACTTAAATGTTTTTAATATTCATATTAAAAAGGCCTAGCAAGAGACTTGAGAACAATTGTCAGTGTTGGATTTTACTAAATATTTAGCATTCAAACCAACTAAATTTGGACACAGATTACATACATTAGGCATGTTTTGAGCTTACAGTAGGGTGGTTTTTCTCTTTTAGTATTCTCTGTGTGGCTGTAACATCTGATCTAATGCTTCCACCTTTTCCTGCTTCTCACTCCCCAGTTCCACTTCAGGTATGTTACAGTCTTAGCCAGATCAGACAGAAGCATTGCAGGTGCCTCTGTGCATTATAAATTTGATAAATTGGGTTCAGTTTCCCACTACTATCATGGATTAAGCATCTGGTTGGTTCTAATATAAGCATTGCCAAATTGTTAATTTGGGGGACTCACCAACACCCCCCATCCTATGGCTCTGTGCTTGAAGAGTTTCCCATTCTTACTAATATAAAATTCTAAAAGCTTAAATCATAGGGCTTTGTTTGAAAGGGAGAATAATGCTACTTTTGCTTATTAGCATATTCTGTTTTTTGGAGTGGCCAGGTAGAATTCTAGAGCTGTGGTGAATGTCACCTAGATTTAGATGGGACAGACCTGAACTTTGCAAAACAGAATCAAAGTTTCCTAGTCATAGATGGTGAGCCTTCACTCTATCAGAAAGACAGAGAAAAACATCCTTGTTTTTTTAATTGCTTCTCAACATCATTTCAAGCATCATTTCAAGTATGTGGAAGATTATAGAAAGAGATGAAAAATCCTAAAATAAGAGTAATAAAGTGATTTCCATCCACCCACCAGATTCCAGCTGATAATTTATGCTTGTGATAAATAAATCAAAGAAGGACTTGAAAAGCAATATAAAGAGCAGGCACATGATAGCCTAGAAAACCAGTTCTAAAAGACCCACTTGCAGGTCTTGGATATGTGTGTCTTGCAATAAGAACTGAAAACTTACTAGTGGCAGTATTTCATCAGAGTTTACTTACACATGGACCAGCACTGTTTAAAGATACTGGTCAGAACAAGTCAGAGCGAGTGGCACTGTGTCAACTCCCAAGTCTCTTTCTCCATCTGGCACCTGCCAACAAGCATTGCCTTTTGCCTAGGGTCGGAATGATAACACTTTCCTACCTTGCAGGGGTCAATGTTTGTATATCAAATGCTTTTGACTACTGGGCAAAAATGCTACCAGTACTTCGAAGAATTGGCTAAAAGCTGTGGCTCAGTATATCAGACTTGATCAAAGGTAGTAGTTCCGCCCTTCCATAACAGGACACAGAAATCCTTACCACCTGATGTCTTTTAGATCAGGGGTCTCCAAATTTGTCAACTTTAAGACTTGTGAACTTCAACTCTCAGAATTCTTCAGCCCGCAAAGCAAAGCTTTCTGGGAGTTGAAGCCCACTAGTCTTAAAAGTTGAAAAGGTTGGGGACTCCTATTTTAGATAACCCCCTCCGCCTGCCCACCCACCTAATCCAAAAGTGCCTTTTTAAACAATTCCCACTCTCTTAAAACAGCGAGAAGAGAGAAAAGCCTGCTCTGAATGGGAGAGGCGAGAGCTGTGGCTAATGGGCTCATAGGATCGGAGGCGAGGGCGCGCCGGGAGAGCAGCGGGGTCTCCTCTCGGTGCGCTTGGCTGTCAGCGCCGGATCTGCTTTCAACTGTTGATTTAAAAACGTTGCTGGCGCGCGTCGTTTGTCGGTCTCGTTTGTAAGTGGGACTGATGACTACAGGGCGGGGAGGGAGAAGCGGCAGGCAGCTGCTCATTAATTAATTTCTAATTAAAAGTGCTTACCACCCTTCAGTGATCCCACGCACGCGCGCCGGGAAACGGGGGGGGGAGGGCTGGGGAGTCCGAGCATAACGTAAATTCCTCCTGCTCCGAGGTCTTTTTTTTTTTCCGGGGCTGCTCCAGGAGCTTCGCCCTCGTGTGGCTCCCTCGGGACGCCACAGACTTCGGCCACGTTGAATTTGGGCCTCGTTGCAGCGATCCACGGGCGAGACGGTAGCCCCTCCAAGAAAGCTAAACTCTGAGCTGTTCTTCGCTGCCTTGAGTAAATCGCAGTTACCCCAAAGGGAACCCGCAACCCAAACAAAAACAGACGACCCGGGGAAGGTCCTGCGCGGTCTTTCCTGGCGTCAGATGTTACTGGACCGGACCTGCGGATGAAGAGACCGGTCGTTTTTCGCCGCCACCGCCGCTCCCCGCCTTCAGGTGCCTGTGGATGGGCAGAATATGTAGTGCGGGTAAGTGAGGCAGGCATGGTGTTTATATCAGTCGCCATTTGCCCGGCTCCTTAGGCAGCTCTTCCTTACAACTGTTATTTGCATTTGTGTGCCGGCGGGAAGGGAGGGGGAAATACATCCATGCCACTTTTTAAAAAAAAATTAAAAAAAATGCAAGTCAGTAGAAAAAATCAACGCATTTTTTTTTGTACTAGGTACTCTAAGGCCCCTGGAAGTCCGAGCTATTCACTCCTCTGGACCAGAAGTTACAGTAAGGCTGCCTCCCGCTCTCACAAACCCAACTCTGCTGCTGCTGCTGCTTCCTGGACCTTGAGAGCACTCCAGTTGCCATGTCCTACCCCCAGTTTGGATACCCTTATTCATCTGCACCCCAGGTAAGTCCAGCCTTACAGAGATCATACTGAATATTGTGTGGGAATTTCCCCTCCCCCTCCAAAATTTCCCACTAAAGATAAATATGGAAAAGTTGGTTTTTCTTTCTACAAAGTGATACGATATGAAAGTAAGTTTCACTGAAATTTCAAAACAACAACAACCACTTAAATCCAGGACTGCAAGATAGAAATGGGGAAGCTGAAAAAATCATTTTCACCTTGATAATTACATTTTATGAATGGAATGCCTTTGCAGTCAGTGTGTCTTACTTCTGAGTAAGATCGCCCATCAACCCAAAATAAAGTTCAGTGGGAAACAATCTAGAGAGTGGGGGGAGTGGACTGTGAACAGTAAGAGACAAGAGGTAAACATTTTGGAAGGGAAACTGCATTGTAACAGACCAATCCCATTTATCTACTCACTATTAAGTCCCACTGAGTCCTCAGTGAAGTCAAATCCTAACTAAGCGAATATGTAAGCTGTTTGATTCTCACAGTCCTCAGCACCAACAAGAAAACAGATCAGTTGAATTCCATTCATTTCTCCTTCCAGATGGGCTGAAAGGAAGGCTCGGTCAATCCATATGACTGAGCACCTGGGAAAGAAAGATTTGGGTAGATTAAGCAGACCCACAAAAGGCAGGCAATTCCGCTTAAGATCCACCAAAATCAGTCTCTGATGGAAAGGCTTTCTGCATTTTTAGATTAAGCTATCTGTTGCTCAAGGCAGGAAGGTGGGTTAAATGTTCCCTGAATCCTAGAATGGATGTTATAACAATTATTAAATGATTTTCACCAAGGACCTGGGAGCATATTTCCCACAAGAACTCAGGAGCTTTTATTTAAGGTGAAAATGTTATGAGGAAGGCCCAAGAGCAATATTCTGCCAGTGTCAGTATAAACAGTTTTCTCCTTGGAAAGAAAGAATGAATTAATCCTGTAAAGTATTTTCTCTTTTCAACTAGCTTTCCCTCTTCAAGTGATTTTTACACCACTACACTGGTGAAGCAACTGATATATAAAATACTTATTCAAGCCAGATCAATTATTCTTTCACTGGTTTCTTCTAGGGATTGTAGAGAGCAACTTATACTCCATGCACACTTTTCTTCACAGCCAGATTAGATTTTGCCCCTAAGAACAATCATCTGAGAATGAACCCACTGAGCTGAGTAGGACATATTGCTGTATCTGAGCAGCTATGCATAGGGTTGCTGTGGTCTTTGAGAGTTCAAACTATTACTGGGATTGGATTCTGCAGATAACCACTTTCCTATTTCTTTCAATTGAGTGGAAGAACACTCTTCTTACCCTAGGTGAGATGATGTTAACTCTAAAAATCCCAGGATTGGACATGCCTATCCTGAGGGCAGAAAAGGGAGAAGAACAAGTTTATTCCAGGTTTATTAACTTTGAGAAACTGCAAATAATTCACCTTGAAATCAGTGGCAACATTTGCTCCAGAACTAAGTTCTGTGACTTGGCATCAAAATGTACCTTACATAATTGATTGCTGGGTCTGCTAACCAGCCTCATTGACTCCCAGGTCTCTCTTCTTTTCATTATGCTGTCCGTTCTTTCTTCTAGTTCCTGATGACCACCAACTCCTTGTCAACTTGCTGTGAGACCAGTGGTAGGTCCTTGGCGGACTCAGGAGCGGCACCCTCCACTCAGACCCCTGTCTACTGTCCAGTATATGAGAGCAGGCTGCTGGCCACAGCAAGGCACGAACTCAATTCAGCAGCTGCTCTGGGAGTCTATGGGAATCCCTACACAAACACTCAAGGCTATGGCAATTATGTCACTTATGGGACAGAGGCATCAGCTTTCTATTCCTTGGTAAGTCTCTGCCGCTGCTCTGCCCTGAATTTTCTCAAGGAAAGTAACACCTACCTGCTACTCTTAAGAGACTTAGTAAACCACTTCAGGAAACCTAGATTGGCCATCAGTCTGGCTTGCCTAGATCTCTAGATCAGCCCCTAGGGCTGGGATGGAAGCTCAGTCTTAGAAAGTAAAGCTCCGGCTCAAAAATGAACTGAGTTAGGATTAAAAAGGTAGAAATTTGGGGATAATGATACAATTTAGCCCCTCTAGAACCAGTGGTTTAGATATTTTTCCTCAACCTGGGGAACTCTACATGCCTTGGAGAAAACCCGATGCCCATCACACTTGGAGGGCACCTGATGGGGGGAGGTTAATGGGGTTGGGCAATCTTCCCCAATCCAATTACATGCAGGTATGGATGAAAACCCACAGTCAGCTACAGACATTCTAATATAATCAGTGGCTGGTAACCAAAGATGAATGCATGTAAAATACTGCTTCATTACACTCTGCACTGCACTGCACTGCACACATTTATACAGCAATTTCTATCATGTAGTCCTGATGCATATTCATCACAACCTTCTATAGCACATACTGAACTCCCTCCTCTGAGCTGGCAGAGATCTGGTCTGCTGATAATTAATTTTACTTTTAGAACAAACTAGAGTCTGATCCTCCACAGCTGTTGGAAGTTTCATTTGTTTAACTTTTAACTTCAACCTGGTTCAGAACTGCAATTTAGAATTTTGGTTTCCAAAGGAGGAGAGTAAATCTGGGAATTCATGGCTTGGTAGAGAGCTAGAATTTCCTGGAAAAACTAGAAATTGTGTTAATCTCTTAATTCGTGGAAGGAAATTGCAAGTCAGTGTGAATAGTACTGTGCTCAGTGAAGGGAAAGCAGGGTGCATATGTGTGTGTGTGAGTGATCCTTCTCCATACCTGAACAAGTACACTTAGAAAGATCCAACCTTCTAGGTGTATTTCTAAAGTGGTCTACCATGATGTTTTCAATTTCAAGATCGTTTGCCTATGCTTAATGACTTACCGCATTGATAGCAATCTGTTTTGAACCCCTGAATGAAGAATGCATACAATTAATTCTTAAGTACAAGGGTGTGGGTTTGATTTGGAAAAATACCCATTACATACCTGTTTTTTAATAAACAGGCATGAGTTTGGGCTGGTAATCAGTGTGGAATTTTCTAGCTAGGGGGAAAATACTCTTATTTCTGATTGCACGGAGTACCTTGCTGTCTTGTTCCCATCTATCTCTCCTTGTGAGGAAGAAGATATTGCTCCCTGCTTTGCTTTGCTTTGCTTTCCCATTACTGGCAGGGAAAGGGGTGAGCTGATCGAGGCCATCCTTGGTTTTCCTGTTCTAGAATAGCTTTGATTCGAAGGATGGGAGTGGATCTGCGCATGCGGGCATTACCCAGGCGACTGCTTACTATCCCTACGATCACACGCTCAGTCAGTATCAATATGACAGGTAAGAAACAAACAGCTATTAATTGCGAGGCAAGACAAGGGAGGGGCTGATGGGGGACACTGGCTGTTTGCTCCCCCGTCGGGTTTAAAGATAACTCTTAACTGAATTTGTGGAAGTGGGTATCACCACTTATAAATGTGGAGCAGTTATGCTAAATCTCTGAATGCTTGAATGTTGACCTGAACAAGTAATCCTGAATAGCAGCAGGCTATGGTGCATGCAAAATATATTAAGCTAAAATACAGATTATTATTTTGATATGAGGAAACATTTCACTGACTTCTGCTTTCTCAGGTCTTCTTGTATTCTAGCCTACAGCTGAGAGATCATTTGTGCAGATGGATTACCCATCCCCTGATAGTTGTAACCTCCACTGGGTTAGGTGTTACAAATGCATTTCCCACCCCTGTGAAAAGCCCACGCATTCATCTATGGCAGGGGTGTCCAAACTTGGAAACTTTAAGACTTGTCAGCTATGCTGGCTGGGGAATTCTGGGAGTTGAAGTCCACAAGTCTTTAAAGTTTCCAAGTTTGGACACCCCTGATCTATGGGAATGTTTGCCCTAGCGGTGATGGAGAGTAATGGCTGAAAACTGTATTAGGAAGTCATTTGATCACATTCACTATGGACATGCTATCCCCATCTACAGATATGGGGGTTATAATGGGCCTACCTTAAAGGGTTTGATAAGGTTTTGAAATGCTGTACTGTGCTGTCAGGGGAGCTCCAATGACAGTCAAAAGGGGCAGTATCCCATTGCTCAGCATAGGATATGCAAATGTTTGTTGCATTTGTTGTGAATGTATGTGCATATGACTTTAAAGTGATCCTATTTATTTAATTAAAAAAATCTCAGTCCTGTGTATGCCAGATGAAAAGACCTCCTAGAGGATTCCATTCAGTTCACCCACTTATCCACTTCCAATGGCTACAGGAATATCAACTGCAAAAAGTCCCACTGCGTTTATTTACCACTGTAGCTGTTCGCACACTTCCCAGGGAACTGAGGTTTACTTCTGAACATGCATGCGTTGGTTTTTGCTACAAGCAGTCCAAGAAAGAAGCCACAAATCCTTAATGAAACTACTTGCAGAATTCTAGGGGGTTACTGGTGTACCTGCCCAGTCTTCATTTCCATATAAACCTTTTTATTGTCTGTAGTCACAAACCCATAATTTTCTTCTATTCTCTTTATCACTCTGGCCTTACACCTCTTATTTTTAAATTCCTATTTATATTTTTTGAGATGAATACCTCACTGATCACACAAAGATCAGTCTCTCACTGATCAAGAGCCAGAGCTACCTTGGGTAATGAGTTGACTGTGTTGAGTCTATACCCATGGAAGATTTAAGGATCACTATGAAATAACAGCTTCTGCGGGGTATCTCTGAGTCCAGCACAAAATAATATTTTGAAGTTCAAGCCTGAAGGTTTTAGAGCACCTAAACTTTCCACAGATTAGACAGCAAACCTGTGAACATGATAGTCACCCAATGACAATATAAATAGGCTTTGGTTATGGAAGAAAGCCTGGATTTTTCCCCCCTAGTGATTGAATCCCTGTCTAGTTTTTCCCCCCTTCAGTATTTTGCAGTCTTTAAAGTCTATGAATAAACAAATATTTTAAAGAGGTTGTAAGGTAGTATTAGCTTTAAATCTAGGTATTTCCCTCATTTTGGTCCATCAGCATTGATTTAATTATAGTTTTCTCTTCATGACTTATGATCCTTTCCTTCCCTTGGCTGCTTCACTTATGCATAAATCACATTTTTACACGAGCATTTCACGCTTCACAACTGGCATCTGAATGTGTGAACTTGCTCTAAGAATCAATCGTTAACTCATCCCTATGTATACTTTTCTCTTTCTTTCAGAGGCAGTTTTCCAAATATTTCCCATGAATTCAGATAAAGTTGACACCCCCTCCCCCCTTTAACATCATGTTAAACAAACCTTTTTTTATCTTTGATCTCGTTATTGCTTGTTTTCTAAAAGAACAAGCGCCAAGAATCCCCGCTTCCACTGTTTCAACCTTTTAAGCCCAGTGGGTACAGGTGACCTTTTCTTAGATGATGTATATTAAATATTCAGGCATAGTTCCAATGCCTGTGTGTGTGTGTGTGTGTGTGTGTGTGTGTGTGTGTGTGTGTGTGTGTGTGTGTAGGAGAGTGAGAATGAGGGAGAATATTTTGCCACTAATAAAAGGAAATATTTTTATTACCATGGCATGCAGAGGTTACTCGGAGGTCTTTACTGGAGAGAAGTAGCACCCCAAAAGGGATATTTTTCTGACACATTCCTTTTACATTAACTGTATACTAATTCCTCCCAAAGGCCACATTTCTTTGGCAAACCATCTGCTGTAGTCTGATCCATCCTTCCCTGAGGAATCTGTACTGAATACAGTGATACTTTCAAATTGCCCTGCCCTTCATCCCCAGCAAACTGCAGAGTCCAGGCACATGCTTCTACATAGTCCAATTGTTTGTTGGATAAATGTTGAGTACTAACAGATCTTATCCCTTGAATGAATGATTCGTGAGCTAGAAGAATCTGGATTCCATGGGTAGCAGTGGGACATTCTCCACAGTCAGAATAAAGGTAGGTTTATTAAGCACCCGTCCTCTCTTTCTCACACTTTGTAACCACAGATATAGCACCATGGATGGAGGGACACGGAGGAAAAACGCCACTCGGGAAACAACCAGCACGCTGAAGGCCTGGCTGCAGGAACACCGCAAGAACCCTTACCCAACTAAAGGCGAGAAGATCATGCTGGCTATCATCACCAAAATGACCCTGACACAGGTTTCCACCTGGTTTGCCAATGCCCGGAGGAGGCTCAAAAAAGAGAACAAAATGACATGGCCCCCAAGGAACAAGTGTGCTGATGAAAAAAGACCCTATGAGGAGGACGACGAGGACGAGGAGGGAGAAGGTCAAGGGGAGAACCTAAAGAATGAGAAAGTCGAGGGTATCTCCTAACCATTCTTTAGAATACTGCAAGCTCATACTTTTTCTTCCTATATTAGCTTTGCTCACCCAGGAACTTCCAGACCCACTGGAAGAGAATGGCATGTTGACCTAGGATGATGGCAACCATAGTCCTATACATTTGGAGGCATCAGTTTGGGGAATGCTTCCCTGCATCTTATGCTCACCATGGCAAATTGGAATGTGCATTATATATGCAATATCTCTTCCTGGGATTGTGCACATAACTATTGGGGAACACTTGGACAGGGTATCCCAGTTCTCAGTTTATAGAAAAATTATCTGTGAAGGGAAACTCTAGATTATATTTGATAATAAAAGGATAAATTTCCCTCTTAGCAGGCAATAGCCTTGCACTTGCATTGCGCAAACCAATATCCTTAACAACTCAATGGCTGTATTCACACACGTTTTAAACCTAATTTGCGAGTTAATCCATGTTGCCACAGCCCCACAAATTAACTTGATGTGCTGAGGCACTATACCAATACCTCCAAAACAAATTAACCAAGATTAACACTAAACAAATTCAAACTAAATCTTTTGCGATTAAGGTGTAAATATATTCACTACCTCATAAGCAAATACACTTTTTAGAGCAGCAAATAGTTCTTGAATCCAATAATTTTTTTAGACGGCATGATTTATAGCCAGTTCTGTATATCATTCTTTGAGAAACTGGTATTCTCAGATGTGCAATGATGGGAATGTATTTATCTGAAGATGAGAGAAAGTTGCTGCATCCTGCTGTGTGCCAAGCTTATTCTGGCAGGGGGAGAGATAGGTATCAAATGATTGTTTCAACTGTTACTTCTCCAAGCCTTGGAGCTGACTTGGAGATGTAAAATTACACACAAGAGGAAAAGACTGGTCGATATAGTTTTGAAATATTTCTGCCACTCCAACTAGAGTGAATACCTCAAATGCATGCAGCACCCACATCCATTTCAAATGTTGCCTAAAGCTTTGTGACTTTAGCAAGTGGCTACTAGCTTAAGTTCCCTAATAACCAGTTCAAAATAGTGAGTGACCATTCACCAGTTAGACTCTGAGGAAAACTAAGGCGTTGAGAGAGACCAGGGATTCTTGGGAATGATTTGTGCCAGGTTCTCTAAGCAAGAGGCATTGCATTCGCAAATACTAGATAACACGGGAATGAATTAAGCAGCGTTTCCCCTCTTCTATTCTTCCCAGAGCCCTCCGGGAAGGAAGACAAAGACCTGGGCCTAAGCGACCTGGAGGACTACGACCCACTGGAATCGGAAAGCTCGGAGGGCGAGCTGAAGACCCAAGCCTTCGGCCACGTGGAAAGCAGCGCGTGCGCCAACGAGCCAAACAAGGAACCCACTCTGGTGACAGGCGCGGCCTCGCTGGAAAGCCCCCTCGACAGGGCCAAGAGCTGCCTCAAGGAGCCCGGGTCGAGGTCGGAAGGCTGCGAGGCGACGGAGCTGCTGAACGCCAGGCAGAGAAGTTGCGAGGCCAAGCCGTGTTACCAACCCCAGCCGCCGCCCCCTTCGCCGCTCCTCGAAGGCGGCGGGAAGCCGAGGATCTGGTCGCTGGCGCACACGGCCACCTCGCTCAACCAGGCGGAGTACCCCTCGTGCATGCTGAAGCGCCAGCAGGGGGCGGCGAGCGGCGTCGGGGTCGCGCAGGCGGCGAGCGTCCTGGAGAGGCCCCCGAAGGATTCCCCCGTGGCCAACCTCAGGAACTGGGTGGACGGCGTGTTCCACGACCCCCTCTTCAGACACAGTACTCTGAACCAGGCCTTGAACAATACCACAGTGTCTTGGGCGACCACCAAAGGCTCCATCTTGGAGACGGGGGCCTTGGGGCGCTCGCTGGGGGGCGGAGCCGCCGTGCTCAAGGGGCAGCTGGCCGGCCTGGCTGGGCCTCAGGACTCCGGCAAAGACTTCTTGGCTTTTCCCAAAGCGGGCAGCAAAATGTTCTGCTCTTAACGACCGAGCCCCGTCCCGTCCCGTCCGCCTCCCTGGGTCAGGGTTGGGGGGGGGGGGAGGCAAGGCGAGGAAAGACTCGGACCTGGCGAACCGCGCTCAGGCGGGGTAGGCCTGGTTGACTTGGCGGGGAACTCGAAAGACTTGGGAGAGAGTTTGAGGTTTGGGCAGGAAACGTTTTACAAGGAGCGGAGCAGAACGGGCATTTTAACAGTTGCGGCTGGAGATTTCAGGCGAGAAGAAAGAGACTCCATTCTCTGCCTTTTGGGGGAGTTTTGATCACTTTCAGCCATCGAAGTTCTTCGTCCCAGGTCTTGCGCACGCGCCACTCGCGCCGCCTTGAGAATTTCCCGTTCACAAAGCGCGAGGTTCGAATTCAGCTTCTTCGAGAAGGAAAGGCGGGGTGGGGGAGGGCGTTTATCTCGTTCTTTCCTTTTAATTTGTGGCATGCCGATCTTAGTTACCAAAAAGACTTTCTCGGTCTTTCCCTTCCCCCCCCCCCCTTCCTCTTTTCATTGTTAGCATCTCATCCACAACAACAACAAAAATCGCACTTCTTTCACCGAGTTTAAACCCCATTGCGCTCACGCACACGAGCACAGAATTTTTGAACTTGACAAATAGGCTATGTCGAAAAGGTATGTTCATCCCAAATAAATTGTCTGTCTCTCAGAGTTATCCTATGATTTGTGATCTCTTTGCCTTGTTTGTGAACAACCCCCCCCCCCTCCCGTGGGGTTTTGGAAAGGCGTTCGGCGTTCGCCTGCTTCAGACGAATGAGTATTTCGCTCCATGAAAATGAATATCAATTTCAAGTTAAACAGGTATCGTCAGATACGTATAAATATGAATATTTTCATTAAGACTGGAGTCCCATCCTTCGTAGAGCCACTTTACATGGCCTCCAGCGATAAAGGTCAAAGGACAAGCCAAAGGGAGTTGTGGCACAACTTTAAATCAACAGAATATGTTGCAGCGCGAATTTTCTTATTAAATGACTTTTAAGATCTACCAAGGATTCGACTTATTCTAGTTCACGATGAAGCAGCAACGGTAAAGCCGCGGATGGTAGTGACTGCTTAAAGAAAAATGAATTATTTCTCACCTGTGTCCCAAGCAAAATTATTTGCATCTTTTCTCTAAAACTCCCTTTAAAAAGTCAAAATATATTAGTGAAGGGAACTAATACAACCCATTGCTTTGGGAGGAGGGTGCTTATGGAGTTTAACGATGGGGAGAGGGCAGGGTAATGGGTAGAAAGTGAAGGCCAAGTGCTGGTTTTAGGCTATTTTTAAAAATTAAGAAGAACGTTTATACTTTAAGCTCTTCGGTTGAAATATTTATAATTGCACCTGCTGACAAAGAGGGCTACACCTTTTTCTATTTCTCTATAACGAGAGTTATAAAGGGGCAAGGAAAGATTTGGACATGATCTGGAATATGAAGGAAGAAAGGGGTTATCCTTTAGGAGAAATCATATTTTTAAAGGAACCCATAATGGTTCGGCTTCTCAAGGAGAAGGGCAATATCGTGACCAACTGAGGCTTGCTTTCCTTCTCTATCCCGAGATCTTAGACAAGTTTGGTTAAAAGGAAGCTGGAAGAGGAACTTGTTTCTGAGAAAATTTCCACAGAATCGAGTTACATAAAGAAATCTTAATTCGGTTCCACACATAGAATTGATTATATGGACGTTTAGAATTCAGTCAGGTGAGCTGCTCATTTATTCGGGTTAGGAAGGAGATAAGCTAGGATGCCCAAAAAGGAAAAACGCTAGCAGGGGGATTTGGGGAAACGGAATTGCTGGGAATGTAAGGTCGCCAAGGAAGTCCTGCTACTGTACTACAGACGCTGCCGGCACCTCTCTTCCATCCACCCCATTCCCCCATCCCCCATCCCCGCTCCGTTAATGTGAGCAAAGCAATTGATTCACATGGAAGATTTGATGTTTTAAAGCACCGTTTTAACTTGAAGCTTCTCCCCTGGTATGGAGAGCGAATCGTTGGATTCTCTATGAATATTTCAGCACTTCAGGATGGATGCTTTACCGTTTTGACATTAAATAGAAGCTCAGCCAAGAGGAAGAAAGAGCGCTTCCCCCCACGGCGCGGGACTTTCTCGAGAAACGCCGGGCAATTTGCCACTTAGCCTGCAGAAGACAGCGCCGTCAAGATCCCCTCTCACGGCCGCCTGGGGATGGAGGCGGGGAGTAGTCTGCGAGTGGCAGGGAGAGCAGGGATCGCCTGAAGTCTGCCCTCTGATTGAAATATTTCAAAAGACACCCCTCCTCATTCCAACCGCCAAAATGATTTAAAAGGCGCGTGGACTTTGTAAATTTCATAGAAGTAATTTTGAAAGGAATATGGAAAGTCATAGAACTAAAAGCTGCCCTGTGAAATTCGCGGGGGGGGGGGGAGGCGTTAAATCTCGGGGATGGTTCCTTTAGAGCTGTGTTTCTCAACCTTGACGACTTTAAGTTCTGTGGACTTCAACTCCCAGAATCCCCCAGCCAGCTGGCTGGGGGATTCTGGGAGTTGAAGTCCACAGGACTTAAAGTCGCCAAGGTTGAGAAACACTGCTTTAGAGCTTGTGGATTTCCGGGAGCGTGGTCTTGGGTGGGACCAGGCCTCTGCCTGGAAAAGGCCTTCTGCCTCCCCCAGCTCGCCTCCAAAAGTCACTATCTATTGGGTCCTGCTGTTATCCCGAACCACATACGCGCAGGATTAAATTGCTAACGCACAAACACACTGTCAAAAGAGCTCTGAGGGAGATGCTTCTGTGCGCAATGGCTGCATTTGTCGTAAGTCACATAGACCGAGTCGAGACATTGTAATTTAAAAAAGCCACCCACTAACAACGTTCATCGGATTTATTTTGAAGCGAGTTTGTGATTGTGCGTAAAGTTTTGCGCCCACACTTCTTCAACGCTCCACCACTTCAATCCTCCAACCTCTCATCCTGGGCCTGACTCATATTTTCTCAAGAACGTTGTTTTGGCGGGCTGCAGTGAGGAGCATTGAAAAGCAGAACTGTAGGAGCGATCGCCTGCTGTTCGAAGTCAGTTCTACGGAAGGAAAGGGAGCCAAGAGGGGATCCCGATCTCCAACGACTCTCTTTTGTCGAACAGCAACTTTAGACCTGCCGGGCGCTCAGTTTCAGTGACCGCCGTCACACAGGAGCTACGAGGCAGCCGAGAGGCGCTCTGGAGCCGGGCGCCGAAGGAAACAGCCGCCGCGGAGCCTTTCCCTTTGCTCTCCTCACCAGAGGCTCTAATTGGACTCCGAACTTCCCCCTCCCTTCTCCTCCTCCCCCCTGTCATTATATTGACTTTCGCTCTCTTGGATGATATTATCGGAACCTCTCTGCTGATGGGGGCTGTCAAAAGGCGGAGACGGGAGGCTCCCGGCCTGGGGAAAAGAAGGAGGAGGGGGGAGAAAGAAGAGAAGGGGGGAACCCGTTGCATCAGCCAAGATAATTTGAAGTGAAAATTTCATTTTGACAGGAAAAGAGGGAGGGGGGGAAACCCACCCTCTTCAATTTCTAAAAGGCTCTGCAGCCAGAGATCTCGGTGGCAGGGAGCGGGGGGGGGGAAGCTGGGCGGGGGAAATAAGGTGGAGGGAACGAAAGGAGGGTAGACCTTGCAGAAAGCCACGTCGCAGAGCTGAAAAGGGCAAAAGAACTCGAATTAGTTGTAATAGATAAAAAGGGCAAAAATAAAGAGTCAAGGGTACTTGACAGTGAAAGCCAAAAGTGGGGTCTCCGGGGAGACGGGCGTGCAGCAGCCAGAGGCTGGACCAAGAAGAATGTTAATGCCGTCTGGACAAGCGGGTGGCTGCCGAGAAAGGCAGAGAGACAAAGCAAATCCTCTTGGCAGCTCGAAGAAGAGCGGGGAGGGAACCGCGGGAGTGAGAGGGAAGGAGGGAGGGAGGGGTGACTGCACTGGGGGAAAGTCCACCCTCCGGCGAGGGCAACTGGAAATAAGCCTCCCAATTCGTGGGGAGGGGAGATCGTGTCTTCAAAGAAAGCTCTGGCTCCGTCATCTCTCTGCGGACCCTCGTGACTCTGTAAATCAGTGTTTCTCAACCTTGGCGACTTTAAGTCCTGTGGACTTCAACACCCAGAATCCCCCAGCCAGCATAGCTGGGAGTTTCTGGGAGTTGAAGTCCACAGGACTTAAAGTCTATGGTGGCCCCCAGCCAGCATAGCTCCCAGATTCTGGGAGTTGAAGTCCACAGGACTTAAAGTCGCCAAGGTTGAGAAACACACTGCTGTCAATAAATACACCCTGGGAGAATTGCTTGCTTTTGTCCAAAGATTTGTCTTTCGCGCGTCGCGGTTCCTCCCCTATTAAATCTCCACATTTTCCCAAGCCAACCAAATATTTACTTTGACACCACCAGCCGAGAAAAGGAGTTACCAAACGTCAAAAAGACACAAGCCAGTCCCCAACCCGGTAGCCAAAGAATCCCTCAGAAAATACCAGGCCGTTGTTGCGCCTCTCTCTCCCAAACCTCTCCCTGCCCCCCCCCCCCCTCGGGGTTTTCCGCGGGAAATTGAGGTCCAGAGAAGAAACTCCCCATTCCTTCACCGGCTTTCGTTCGGTTGAAGTGGAAGCTAAACGCAGGAGAGAGAGAGAGAGAAAATCTCTTAACATCCCTCTCTCTTCAGGCGACAAGGGAAGAAGGGCGCGAGTTAAGCTCTTTCCCTGGAAGCCAACACAACTTAAAAGTACCCCGAACTACGCCGGTTACATGACGGAGCCTCTTTTTGGCAAGCGGAGTTTAAGTAGCGCTTAAATTTGTGAGGGTCAGATCCACTCTCAGGAGAGTGTGTGTGTGTGTGTGTGTGTGTGTGTGTGTGTGTGTGTGTGTGTGTGTGTGTGTGTGTGTGTGTGTGTGAATCTCTCCTCCCCCCCCCCCCGCCCCGAAACGGGCTTTTCTCAAACTAGCGCGGCAGAACTTCATCTGGCCGGGTTGGGCGCCTGGGTGCTCATATCAAGAAGGCCAAGATCTACCGGTTCCCAAGAAAAAAAAGCTGAACGGTCGCAGGGAAATTAATCACCAGGAACGGCTGGATCGATACCTTCCACATGTCACAGGTGCAGGTGCAGGTGCAGCCGTAGTTTGAAAGAAAGTTCTCTGATCTACCTGGAGGCGACAGTGGCGGTGGAAATTGAGGGCGGCGTGTTAAAAGTGTGTGTGTGTGCGCGCGCGCGCGCGCGCGTTCTTTCTGGATGTGTGAGTGTGTGCGTGTGCGCTCTTTCGGTGTGTGCGTGTGCTCTTTCTGTGTGCGCATTTGCGTGTGCTCTTTGTGTGTGCGTGCGTGTGCTCTTTGTGTGTGCGTGTGTGTGTGCTCTTTCTGGATGTGTGTGCGTGTGCTTTGTGTGTCTGTGCGTATGCGTGTGCTCTTTCTGTGTGTGTGTGCGTGTGTTCTTTCTGTGTGTGTGTGCGTGTGCTCTTTCGGTGTGTGCGTGTGCTCTTAGTGTGTGTGCGTGTGTGTGCGTGTCCTCTTTCTGGGTGTATGCGTGGCGTGTGCGTGTGCTCTTTCTGGGTGTGTGTTCGTGTGAGCGTGTGTGAAAGAAATTATCGAGCCTGTAAGGGGGCGCCTCCATAAGTCACTTGGCCGTGGCAAATTCCAAGCCACCGCGGAGGAGACGGGAAATTAACGGCGCCTTTTTACATAGGGCCCACATAAAACTGTAATCAGCGGCGCGTTACTTTTCATTAAGAGATGTTGACAGCGCGGCGGCGGCGGCGGCAGCTTCAATCTCGACAAGGGAACCGGAGCAAGGGACGGGTGGGGGGAATCTATAAAGAGAGGGGGGAGAGGCGGGGGCTCTCCCGGCCAGAATCATAAGATAATTCCTTAAGCTCCATTAACAACTCTTAGCCGCAGGAAATGGGCTCCCTGAAAACATCTTCAAATCTAAAAGCTTTATCGACCTCGCCAACCTCGGCTGATGGGCCTGTTTCTTTATTTTCTTTCCTTAAAAAAAAAAGTGCTAAGAAAAAAATAAACCCCCTCGGAAGAAGCCAGACAGCCGGCCAGGCAGTAGACTTTGACACAACACTTCACATGAAGGTGGGAGAAGAGGCAAGACGGGAGAGCAAGACCTTAAATGATATTTAAAAGGCAGCCAATTAAGATTTCAAATGATCGTCTCCTGAGATTATGCATACAATTTATGTCACTTGCTTTTCCCTTCTTCTCCCAAGCCAGCAGGCACAATGGCAAGCCAGTAACGGGGCTTGCTCTTCCATGCATCTGTTCAGCAGGGTGGTTCAGAAGCTAACAAAAATAGGACTTTGCCTGGGCTAAAGGAAAGGTTCTGGGGGATCGTAGTTAAATTTGCTTCTTTCAAGGGAGGGAGGGAGGGGGGAAGTTTAAAGAGAGCATCAAGATGTTTTCTGGAAACAGGCTATTGAGATTTCCCTTCTCTATATCACCCTCCCCCCTTTCCTTTCTCAAAAGTGCTATAGTCTGACTCCCTTAATTAATTGACCCTCCCAATGCACCATGTATAATAACCTCTCCTCTGTCTAGGCCACCAGGGAATAGGCAGAGCGTTAGAAAATCAGAGACCTTATCCAGGGAAGCTAAATGTTTAATTCAGAATAATATCAGTTCTGAGGAAAGTCTATATGGTGTAATACAGTGTTTCCCAACCGTGGTGACTTTAAGTCTTGTGGACTTCAACTCCCAGAATCCCCCAGCCAGTTGGGAGTTGAAGTCCACAGGACTTAAAGTCACCAAGGTTGAGAAACATTGGTCTAATATAAAGCAATTTGCTGAAGAAACACAATATATTTCAACGGGAAATGCATGAACTAGGACTGAGGTTGTTCAGTGGGGCAAAGGCCAGATGCCAGAGATAGGCCTTCTGTGGCTTGACTAGTGTTAAGTTCAGTTTTTAGAACAAAATTTCCGTAAGGGTGAACCATCACGTTTGGCTTGGTTCTAACTTGTTGCTGGTTTCATTTTCATTTTCATTGAATGTCCCAAAGCAGAAAGCAGTTTCTTTTCTCTCCATCTGCCAGGAGGATTGGCTCACAGATAGTGGGGAAATCAGTTCACCTTCCAAGAATTCATGCTCCCTTTTCCCCCCAGAATTCTGCATGGCCATTTAAAAAAAAGTTGGTGATAATCACACTATTTTAGGATAATGAGCTCCAAAACTTACCTTAGTGAGGAACTGCCTGGTGACCAGTTCATATATTTATGATGGCTGTTAAGTGTCCTGAGGTCATGTGACCCCCTTTTGTGACCTTCTCACCAGCAAAGTCCAGAGGGAAACCAGGTTCCCATAGCAACCACGTTACTAATTTAACAGCTGCAAAGTTGCAAAGCTTTGCAAAGATTCACTTAACAACTGTGACAAGAAAGGTTGTAAGTTGGGGGGAAATCATGTAACAAATGTTTCACTTAGCTACAGAAATTTTGGGCTCCAGTTGTGGTCATAAGTCAAGGACCACATGTGCTTCCTTTAGCTCAGTGTTTCTCAACCTTAGCAACTTGAGGATATCCAGACTTCAATTCCCAGAATTTCCCAGCCAGCATTCGCTGGCTGGGGAATTCTGGGAGTTGAAGCCCGGACATCTTCAAGTTGCCAAGGTTGAGAAATGCTAGCTTGACTGATCCTAGTTGCAAAACAGATTCTGATATCATTCCCTCCCTTCACAGCTGACATCATAGGAGAGAAACGTTTTTTTTGCCCTGTCCTCCTCCTGAATATTTAAAATATCTTAAATATTCCTTTTTCCTACTTCATTCTTACATCTGCATTGTTTTTATTGGTGCCTGGTTTACCATCCTTACAGAGGCAGGCATTCTTCCTATGAGAAGGCTTCCTGAAGCCCCAACTGCTGAAAGTACAATCCATCGCTAACAGTGGAAAGGCTTAATGTTGTCTGTTAGGATGTGTCTGCACGATGCTCCACGGAGCAGCTGGAGCGTCACAGAGCGTTCCGGAGACACATGCGCACGCACTGCGCCGTACCGGTTGGAATGGGATTTGAAACCCACCAGTGGTGTTTTTTGGCCATTTTCAGGCTGTTTTCAGGACATTTTGGGCTGTTTTTCAGACCATTTTTAGACTGTTTCTCAGGCGGTTTTGGGGCTGTTTTGGGGCCATTTTCAGGCCATTTTGGGCCCAAAAACCAGTCTGAAAATGGCCTGAAATAAGCTCCTGGAAAATGACCATTTTTGGGGCCGTTTTCAGGCTGTGAAGACTGGCATGCACGAAGAGCAGCTGGCGACAGCACACATGCCTACAGAGAGTACTCTGCATGCCACCTCTGGCATCCGTGCCATAGGTTCGCCATCACGGACACAGACACTGCAACATGCTCCCTGCATATTTCCACCCCTTCCTGCCTGCTTTGTCCCCACAGGTGCTAGGCCTGTTTTGCCAGCCACAGGTTTCCACTTGCTTCTCACCACCGCATCACGGATTGCTCACTTACCTTTCAAAGATCTCCAGAATTCAAGATGTCACGGTAGGAAAGAAAGAAGAACAGGCTGGACCACATGGCAGAAAAGCAGCCATCTTTTTCTCATGCTGGCGAAGCAATTTTTCTTTCATCATTAGATGCTAGCCCCCACCCGCTTTTAGCTCCCCTAGTCTCACATTAGCAGAGTTAATTGTGGGGAAGGGAAAGAATACAGTAAACTATTTTTTAGCAGGGGTTTTAACAGGGGTTTTAAGGACAGGCTAATTATATAATATATTTTAATATATTTTATGTTTTCTATTATTGATTTTTATTGCTGCCTGTACACCGCCCTGAGTCCCGAAAGGGAGAAGGTGCGGTATACAAATCTAATAAATACAAATACAATACAATGTATGTGTAAGTTACAGAAGAATAGGCAAAGCTTAACTTTCAAATTTAGCGTGGTCTTCAGGAAGATGGTTTGGCTCCCCTTCTCTTCAGTGTAAAGGAACTTTCTTTTATTTTCATAAGGGGATTTTCCCTACCCTGTTTTCATATTATAGGGTGTACAGATCTGTGCATGTGTGATTGCTCTTATGCTTTCAGATGATGGAAGTGATGGAGTGCAGCCACTTAAAGCACCTGCCATTCAGCAGAGTAGCATGTAAATACCCTTCAAAGAAATCGGCCTATACATTTCTACATATGTGTGTGCAAACAAATGCCAAGGGCACAATGTATTATTTGCATGCTCATAATCTAGGTCTGGTCTATAACATTTTACATATTAATATGGGGCAAGGAGCTAGAAAAGAGACAGCTAGATAGCTAGGTAGGTATAGGTATAGGTATACTGTAGGTATAGGTATAGGTATAGGTATAGGTATGGATATTTTGGTGCAGCAGCTGCCAAAAAAGCCAATACAGTTCTAGGCTGCATAAACAAAGGGATAGAATCAAGATCACGAGACGTGTTAATACCACTTTATAATGCCTTGGTAAGGCCACACTTGAAATAGTGCATACAGTTTTAGTTGCCACGATGTAACAAAGATGTGGAGACTCTAGAAAGAGTGCAGAGAAGAGCAACCAAGATGATTAGGGGACTGGAGGCTAAAACATAAAAGGAACGGTTGCAGGAACTGGGTATGTCTAGTTTAATGAAAAGAAGGACTAGGGGAGACATGATAGCAGGGTTCCAATGTCTCAGGGGTTGCCCCAAAGAAGAGGGAGTCAAACTATTCTCCAAAGCACCTGAGGGCAGAACAAGAAGCAAAGGGTGGAAACTAATCAAGGAGAGAAGCAACTTTGAGGAGAAATTTCCTGACAGTTAGGACAATTAATCAGTGGAACAGCTTGCCTCCAGAAGTTGTGAATGCTGGAAGTCTTTAAGAAGATGTTGGATAGCCATTTGTCTGAAACGGTATAAGTTTTCCTGCCTAGGCAGGAGTTGGGCTAGAAGACCTCCAAGGTCCCTTCCAACTCTGATATGGTATGGTATGGTATGGTATGGTATGGTATGGTATGGTATGGTATGGTATGGTATGGTATTTGTATTTTTCGGAGTATAAGACGCACCCAGGTTTTGAAGAGGCAATTTTTTTTTAAAAAAAGTAGGTAGGTAGATACAGTAGAGGGATAGAGAGGGAGAGAAAGAAAGAGAAATACAGTAGGTAGGTAGGGAGAGTGTGTAGGTAGGTAGGTAGGTAGGTAGATAAAAGGAGGGAGAGGGAGAGAGAGACAGAGAAATACAATAGGTAGGTAGGGAGAGAGAGAGTAGGTAGGTAGGTAGGTAGGTAGGTAGGCAGGTAGGTAGATGTTTCTGGTGTAGGTGTATTTACCCATGTGCTGGAGAAGGAAATCACTGGCCACCTTTGGAACAAATCTTTGTTTCTGTAGGCACAGTACTTGACCAACGTAATTCTCATCAATCACTCTAACTAAACAGCTTTCCAAAAGGGGGAAAAAAGTGTTTTTGCACTCTGCAAATCTCCCCAAAACAGCCCGTTTTTCGCGAAAATGGACCCGTTTTTTTTTCAAATAAAAGGCATGAATAGCCTTGGGGAGGGCTTGCAGAGTACTCCAGGGGGGGCCAAAATGAGCAAAAAATGGCCCATTATCCGTGAAAGCTTATAGAGTGCTGCTGGGGGCTGGAGGGTGCAAAAATGCCCTGTTTTTTGTTCATTTCTGCCCTCCCCAGCCCGCAGGAGCTCTCTGGAAGTCTCCATAAGGGTATGCACGTGGCTATTTTGGTGAAGGGGTGAGGCTTCAGGAGGCAAAAAAAATTCCTGTATTCGATGTATAAGACGCACCCAGATTTTCAGCCTCTTTTTAGAGGAAAAAGGGTGCATCTTATACTCCGAAAAATACGGTATGTATATATCCCTTCGCATTCCCCCCTCTCTCCCTCTCCCTCCCTTCCTCTCTCCCTCCCTCTCTCTCTTTCTCATAACAGTTACTTAAGATATTTAAAAGATTTGGGCTAGGTCAGCAGCACAAGATCAGGTCTAGCCACCTTCTGGCTTTCTGAAGCCTCTGAGGAGAGTTCCCTCCCTTTCTACAACACCCCTACTTTAAGGGAAGGCAAGAAGAACCTGCCATTTCACTATGTCTGCATGCCCCAGAAGGAGTACCTTCTGAAGATGCTGCTCTTTTTTTCTCTTCCCCATGGAATCTCCAACTCATCTTCCCTCCCAATAGGTAGAAAGGTAGATCTGAGTAGAATGATTGTGTGCATCAATGGAGTGAATAGTATGTCTGCAAGACAAAATTAGCAGCTGATTTCTGCCTTGTCTTAAATCCCTTGAACTACCTGAATCTTGGAAATAAAGCCCAAAGTGAATGTTTTGGAATTGGCCCTTGCAGTGTTAAAATCTCTGTGTGTCTTACATTTGCAATAAAAGGGACCTTAGTTCCCACTGGTATCACTAAAAACAACACAACACTATGTTGGATTTCATTTCTCATCTTTCACAGCCAATCCAACTGCTTTGCTAGAGAGGAAAGTTGTAGTCCAACACTACGGGCTCCAAGTAAAGGCTACGCTATACAATTCCACTGTGTCTGTTTGTGGGCATAAGTGTGCACAGGCACAATAATAACTTAGCTTTCGGCTATCTCAGATAGCAAAGGTTTCAGTAAAACGATATCTGCACTGTACTATATTGCATCATTTCAAACTCAAAGGAGCTATAAAGAATCAAGGAGATTCATTTTTTTTATACCGTGTGCAGAGCAAGACAGGAGTAATACAGAAAAACAAGCAGATGGAATCGAAGGTTAGGCTAAAGTCATTTCTTCCTTTTATTCAGATTCCAGGGCAGACATTGTCCACAACTTGCCACTAAATCATAATTTTTAATATAGCTTGAAGGGAGGAAACCTCAAGCACAACCAACAGTTCAGTGAATGCAATTTACATTTAATGCAACATAAATGTAAGTTAAATAAAAACAAATCCAATTTTATCATAATTACAAAATATTGCTTGTCCAGAGCATTCCCTTCAGGAGCCAGAGTTAATCCCGGGCAATATTTACACTATCCTATTCAGGATAAAAAACATAGAGTTAGCACCACATCTGCTTGTATGAATCCTGCTTTATAGTATATATTATTTAAAGCAGACTTTCTGTTATTCTGGTGCCTCAAGCAATCTTTTATTCACAGAAAAAAGTTGCACTGATTCTGCTGCATAATTTGGTACCTCAAAATTTCCCCCATTCTAATTCCTGTTTGATTTAACATGGGTAGATCTAAACAATGCAAACCATCAGAATAGTCTTTAAATATGTTGCACATAGATTAACCTCCAAGTGAGAATCCTGGATGTTGGAAACACCCCCCCTCTCCTCCATGATACCACTTTATTTAATTTCCTTAAACTGCAAAATAATTATTGATTTCACTTCAGGGGTCAATAGGTCTCCAGCTGAAATCAATTGGTGTTTTGCCAATTAATTCCTCTGAAGCAAAACCATGGAGTGTGTCCTTTCCATTTGTTTTCTCTTTGAAACATTGATGTAAGCCATGCAGACTTCAAAGATAAAACCATACTGCTATTGTAAAACTCCTAGGTATATCAAATGTGTGTTCAGGTTTGAATAAATATAAATTGTGTAAAATTACATTTTCCGTAAGCATTTGGTGCAAAGTGTTTATCTAATAAGTCCGCTACTACACTATTTATATGTAGAAAATATGAGTTTCTTTTAGAATTATTTTTGGAGGCTAAATTAGCAAAACAGATTGTTAGGCAGAAAAATATAGATGAACAATTGCAAGTTAATAAAGTTGCTACTGCTAGGTAAAGTTGCACTGCATTAAAACACCTTTTATGAAAATGAGAGCGAATATTTGATAAGAATTATAGATAATATTGCATTATCCACTTCCACCCAAGATTTTATGAGATTTTTTTTTTCTCCTTGTTCTTTGCAAGCTTGTAACATGTGCCAGGCCTAAGAGGTAATCCAAGTAGCTGAATGTAATCAGAAATTTGAAATTGGATTTGAAAATAAATTCCAAAATATTTCTATTAATTGGAACTATTATTTAGTTCTTTGTTGATATTTAACTCCATAGAAGACTTAATGAAAAGACTACTAAGCTGAAAACAACATGTTAGAGGTGTACTGATCCAGGAGATATATGGTTCATGTTTTCTGAAATTGTCCCTAAGTAAGATTATTTCAGAAACAAGGAAATTGAAATATGACTACCTATTATCACTGTACCTAGAATATGTTTAACTGTGTTAAAATGTAAACATACAGATAATGATGTGAATGTCTAGTTTGATAAAAAGAAGGACTAAGGAGATATGATAACAGTTTTCCAATATCTCAGGCACTGCCACAAAAAAGAAGGGGTCAAGCTATTCTCCAGAGCACCTGAGGGCAGTACAAGAAGCAATGGGTAGAAACTAATTAATGAGAGAAGCAACCTAGAATTTAGGAAAATTTTCCTGACAGTCAGAACAATTAGCCAGTGGAACAGCTTGCCTCCAGAAATTATGAGTGCTCCCTCAGTGGAGGTTTTAAAGAAGAGATTGGACAGTTATTTGTCTGAAATGATATATCTTCCTGCCTGAGCAGAAGGTTGGACTAGAAGCCCTCCAAAATTCCTTCCAACTCTGTTATTCTGATATTCAGGGGAGGAAATCCTAGTCCTGGTTTTAGTAGGCACTATCCAAATTTACTGGATACCCAACTCTTTTTATCTACAACAGCCCAAAATGTTATTTAACAGAAAATGAAGATAACAAAGAGCATAGTGAATTTATTGATCCATGGGTATTTCTGATAATCAACAAATAGTGACAGCTTTCACCCAATGCTAATTTGAACTTTGAAACATGATGATTTGAAAAATGCAAACCATAACGATTAGGATACCACTTTACAATTTAAAACAATAGAAAAGAATATATGTAGCTCAGGGTTTAACTGGAGTTCTTGTTCAGAGAGTATTCTCTGAGTTTAGATGTTTGCTTGCAAACATTTCATTACCCAACTACCTGTACCCAACTACCTGTCATCAGTGCTGGTAAGTGTGAGGTTTACTCCCTGTTTATATACAGAGCTTGCCTTGACAGTATTGGTGGGGGTGGGTTTTTTTGCTTGATAGTTCTTTAATTAGGGTATTATGATTGAAATTGTTTGTCTGGTGTTAATCCCTGCTTATCTGGGTGTTGATTGCTGGAGAGGATGTCTTCTGGTCTTTTAATTTCCTTCTTAGCTTTTTATTGTCTCCTGTGAATAGTGTGCAAAAGTGGTTTATCTCTATGTGTCTATTGATGATGATCAGCATCACAGTGCACATCTTACTTTATTTATTATCTTTGAACAAAAGGAAATGGTGTTCAAGACAGCTAACAATAAATAAAGAAAAATTAGTGTTCCTTCTCAAATTGGTTTCTAGAAGAGAAACGAAAACATTTTTAACCCCTTTAATTCTTGACTTTCTAGCCATCGGCTGTTGGAATAAAATAAGTCCATCAGTGCCATTATTTCACAAAATCCCTTCTGTACATTTATATGTTGCAAATGATACTTGCCTGGTTGAAAGAGGGCTATTATCTATACATTAATGTAATCTACAGAAGCATTGATAAAACCCTGTTTGTTACCTGAGAAGAATAGAAAAACTAAAACACTGATGATTTCCAGTGATTTTAATGTATTTTAAAATCATAGGTTTTAAATCAGCCTTCTCTGATTTCTCAGTCTTATCTCACTTGTGGATGTCCCAGCTAACATGCCTTCTTGTGCTCGTGATTGATCTGCATTTCCTGACTTTGTACCTCATCTACTTCCTCCTCAGTCAGCTTGAACAGCTTGTTTCATCTTACATAACTGCTTCAATGAAAGATGAAACCCCCTAAACCAGTGTTTCTCAACCTTGTCAACTTGAAGATGTCTGGACTTCAACTCCCAGAATTCCCCAGCCAGCGATGCTGGCTGGGGAATTCTGGGAGTTGAAGTCCAGACATCTTCAAGTTGACAAGTTTTGAGAAAAACTGCCCTAAACCCAAAGAAGCTCATCTGCCATTGCTTTCATTTTCATCCAATATGTTCTTCAGAAGCTACAACAGGGCTTGTAAACTGTTGCTGCAATGGAATCTGTCAAAATTTGGAATGTCATGGACACTTCACTTCCTAAGATTGATACTTTATGTCTGCTACTATAGGAGCATCCATAATACAGGCTGGTCATTCCACCCTAAAGTCATTCATTTTAGACACTTGGGCACTTTATCTCTTATTCTTGGTCAATTCATATGAACTATTATTGCCAAAGCAACACAAGAATCACACTTTGATGCAACAATAATAACAACAACAACAACAAAAGCAGCTAGTAGCTACCATCAATCAAAGGTGGCACCAGCCAGCGCAGAGAAAAACTCAAAGAAGTAGTGCAAGATCAGAAGATGCGGAGAGAGACAACTTAATGAATAAGATCATCATCAACTACCATCAACAGTGAATACAGAGATAACATATCCACTGAGTTTTAAATAGCTGTAGTTGTATATAAACACCTCCCTAAGAGTGTTCTCCCCCCCCCCAGCAGAACAGCTGCCATTAATGAGATTTAAATGTTTATTAAAAGTACAATAAAAATCATCATTGCTATTTTCAGCTTATTATACAGATCTGAAAAGACAGTCATGGGCAAGATATACCAAAAACTCCATAAATCATAAATAAAATATGATTGACTGAAATTTGAATTAGATTTTCCTTTGTTGGGTATGGAGATGGGATAAGGATACAATTTAAATGGCATATAATTATCAGTATTGTTCCATTTTTTCCCCAGTTGCATTAGCATAATATTAGCTCTCCTTGCTGCTATCCAGTCTCAGGCCTCTTTAGTATGTCATGATACCTTCAGATTCATTTCAGTGTGTTCCCTAATCACTTCACAAAGGAACAGTTTAAAAAGGGCAGGATATAGGTAAATGTCAAATTATATTTCAGGAGCAATTTTATTTTCTCACAGAGCTGAATTAAAGATAACTAATATAGGGGAGGATGTTGGGTTTTTTTCTTTTGCCTGAGCCTTATGAAAGGCTTGATTTGGGTTTATTCTGTCCCTTTCTGATGTACTTGCAATCTTGATTTTAGTTGTAGGTGGGTTGATTCTCTTCAGCAACCTTGAACAGAAAGTTAATAATATAATCAGTGGTGGGCTACTGCCAGTTCGGACTGATTCGCCCAAACCGGTAGTTCTACCCACCCGCCCTGGTGCTATCCCATCCTATATATCTCACTCTCCGGCTTGCTCACCCTGCCCATGCAGCCCAGCTGATTTCCATGCCTCACCTGTTCTACTCACTGCAGCTGCCTGAGAAGGTATGCTGGAAGCCATGCTCATGAAATTGCCTTGTGTTTGAAGCCATGTGTAAACGTGGAAGGTGCACATGCAAGCAAAGCTCACATTTCCGGTTAGGTACTTGTGTGCCAAAAGCGGGGGGAGCGCAGGGTGTTGTGTGTGAGCGTGCCACACCCATAATGCTATGTGCGTGACCCGCTGCTTTTGGCGTGCTTTTTTTGCCCTCCCCAGGCTCCAGAGGCTTTCTAGGAGCCTGGGGAGGATGAAAACAGCCTCGCCCCCCACCTCCAGAGGCTTCAGGAGCTTCCCTGAAGCCTCCAGAAGGCAAAAAATGGTCTCAAAAGAAGGTCTAAATCAACTGGCCAGCGCACACAAGTGTGCTGGAGCTGACAGGGCAATTAAGAAATGGTTCCGTGTGCCACCTGTGGCACCCGCGCAATAGGTTCGTCATCACGGACATAGGGCAAAGATTGAGACTGGATGCTCTAACTCAGTTTAAGGACAAACTGGAGTTTGAGTGGCTTATGTCTCTAGAGCAGTGCCATCTGGGGAATTTTGGGAGTCAAAGTTGACACATCTTAAAGTTGCCAATGTTAAAAAAAGACCCGCTACTCTAAAGATTTAATCTAAATATGGTAGTTTTGGAAGAATAGTAAGAATATGGATCTGATTCCATGCCATGCTCAAATTTTCTGGCTAGTTACCATGCAGTACCACAGGCTCCTATTGGCTGGCAGCTTTGACTTGTAACTACCATGTCTTAAGACAGCCTTCCTTAACTAAATTACAACATCTGCAATATCCAGGGGACTGAGAGTGCTGGATGAGAAAGATGGTTTTTGTAACCCAGTACATCTTGGTATGTACCAGGCTGGGTAAAAGTACTCCGTGGTTTTCAAAGTATTGTATAGCCCCTTCTATTAATAATGCCTAGTCTGTAATTAGAACAATGACTCATGTCCAACCGATGTTAAAAAAAACCTCTTGGTCTTAAAAATCTTTGCCTTTAGCACAAATTACAGACAGTGAAATTGCATCTTATCTGCCCTGCCAGCTCTCTTCTGTACCTAAGCCATTACAAAGGCACTTGTATTTATTTTAGAGAAGTATATCCCTGTCTCTTTCTTGCCACAAACCAAATGGAAGAGATAAGCAGAAGCAAATATTACATATGCAAGTAAAAAAAAAATGTAGATGTTCAAAATTGACGCTTTTTCCACTTGCACGTAATCGTGACACAATTGTGCCCTGGTCACACCTTTTTCTGCCCTAACCCCATGAAGTTGTCTTGTTTTTTCCCCCAGTCCTTTTGGTCCAAGGATGTGTAAAATCTGTTAGGTTCTGTCACCAATTGCTTGTATCAGGTGATTGGCAATTAATTAGGAAGAGAAGCAATAGAAGCCATAAAGAAGTCATCACTGAGGGTATCAAATTTGAGGCAGGTGTAGTATTCTGCCCATTTGCAGATGGACAGAAGACATTCAGACTAAGCAAAGGAGAAGATTCTAGAATGGTACAAAGCACATATTCCAGTAGAGAGAAGTTCCCTGAGAATGAGCTCTGGCTTGAGTCTGAAAGCTCAGAAGAGTAAATCTCCCAGTGACCTACCCAGATTGGATTCTGCAACCTTATCCTGGGCCATGTACTGTATATTTGCCTTCATTTGGGAATTTTCTAGCACAATTAGGACCAAACTATTTAAACTCAGAAACATCTGGCATTGTTTGCACACAAAGAGCCCTCGTGAGGCTAGCAGCACCATGGGCAACAGCTTGGCGGACAGCAGGGCACCCATCGTGGCTGAGAAGTGTCTCGGCAGCAGCTGGGCCAGCAGGCAGGGCAGGTGGAGGCTGGGGTGTACCAAAACCTTGGACAAGCAGACAGTGGGACAGAGAGAGTGGAGCCAGTGGGAGCTGTGCTCCCACTCCCATCAGCCCACCTCCTCTGCGCTTAAAAAAATATAAGACCTCCCCGAAAATAAGTCAGTGTGTTTATTTTCAAGCCCAAAAGAAAATGCGACCAAGTCTTAATTTCAGGGAAACATGATAGCTCCTTGTCGGTACTTATGGTGAAGCAATCACCCTAAGCAATAATAATCACCATTATTATTATCTCACAATAATGCCTTGCCCACAATGTCCTTCACCAGATGGGGAGAGCATTCCTATGGGTTTTACCAAACTCTCCCTGGGAAGAATGACAAACTTTAAGGAGAGCTTAACTTAAGCACGAGGCTGTATGTTTTTATTACACTTTGGGATGCTATAATAGAGCCTTAGACTTACTTGTCATGAACCATCCAGCCTTTTTTCCCTGAGCAAAAGGACATAAAAGGCATAAATACATGGCAGGTCAGCCACCTGTCTTCTTATAAGCATGAAAGCAACTTCTAAAATTCTGACTGGCAGGACATTTTTAACATGGACCACACCTTTGATTCTATTGGTGTCAAGAGGGCCAGCTACCCTTGGATTGTTCCCCTGCAAGCAAAAAAACCCCAGCCAAGGCCCCTTTCAGCCTCTCAGCTGCAGAGCGAAAAGCAAAGGAGGCTTTGTCAGAGACCCTTCCCAGCTCATTCATCTGGACGCCAGCAGCTATCATTTTCTGTGGAAGGGGTTAATCGTCCAACGCTCAGTTCTATCAGTGGTGCTCAGAAATGTCTGACTTTGCCAGATCTTGCCCTCCTTTATTTTATTTTTTTCCCCTCCTTCCAACATTTTATGCATGTGTTTCAGTGCTAGAAGGGGGAAAACAGCAGCTGATAAGGAAGTATCTGGGAGACTCACCAAGTTATCTGCTCTGACCTTTGGAGAGCAAAAAGGGAAGTGTTGTCACTCTGAGGAGATGTAGAGGTCATGCTAAGCACGAGGCCAGCCAGGAACTTTTTTTAGAGTGTGTCAGAACCAGGGCAAAGTGAAGACAGACTAGCCTTAATCCTTTAACCTAACCTGTCAAGAAAGCATCAAGCTAGCCTGCCAACTGTGCAACCACCTCATAACTCAAAAAGGTATGCATGAGTGCATTTATGCATTTACGATTGGTAAAGGTATTTTACGATTTGATATTCAAGGCATCACAAAACCTTTGAGCACACATCTCAGAGTCTCAACAAACAAAGGGAAATCGAGATGCCTCGATAACAACCAGTTATCAGCAGTACATCAGCAGCACAAATAAGATAGATTATTTAATGTTACGCACATGTAATATTTTAGTCAATAAAACAAATAGGAATTTATTTTATGCTATAAAAATCAAAACATAACAAATTTGGTACTATTAATTTTATGTGCACAAGGATGATCATCTAAAGTCTTATATATTTATTTATTTATTTTATTAGATTTCTAGACCGCCCCCTCTCCCAGAAGGGACTCGGGGCGGTGTACAGGTAGAATTAAAATTATCAAAAACTATAACAATACATAAACTAAAATCGGATTAAATAGTCCCCTGAACAAATTTATAAAAATTAAAACTATACCCATAAAACCAAATAAAATAATTTAAAATTAAAGACTGGGGCGGGAAGCATGAAGTTAGGCCAGGCCGGCTAGATGAAACAGGTGGGTTTTGAGTTTCTGGCGGAAGGAGCGGAGGTCCGTGGTCGTTCTAATATCAGGGGGAAGGTCATTCCAAAGGGTCGGGCCCATCACAGAGAAGGCCCTTCCCCTGGGCATTGCCCGCTGGCATTGCCTAGTGGACGGCACCCGGAGAAGTCCCTCTCTGTGTGAGCGAATCGGCCGAAGGGATGTATGGGGCAGGATACGATCCCGCAAATAACTAGGTCCTGTGCCATGGAGCGCTTTAAAGATGATAACCAACACCTTGAAACGCACCCGAAAGGCCACAGGCAGCCAGTGCAGCCTGCGCAGGAGTGGTGTTATGTGGGAGTATCTAGTAACTCCCAGGACTGCCCGCGCGGCCGCATTTTGGACCAGCTGCAGCCTTCGGGTGCATCTCAGGGGAAGCCCCATGTAGAAAGCGTTACAGTAGTCTAGACGGGATGTCACAAGCGCATGAGTGACTGTGCAAAGGGCATCCCAGTCCAATAAGGGACACAACTGGCGCACCAGGCGAACCTGGTGAAACGCCCGCCTGGCCACGGCTGTCACATGGTCATCCATTGACAACCGGGCATCTAGGAGGACGCCCAAGTTGTGTGCCTGATCCATGGGGGCCAGATGTTCACCCCCAATGGCCAGTGATGGAGTCAACTGGTTGAACCGGGGTGCCTGTAGCCACAGCCACTCAGTCTTGGACGGGTTGAGCTTGAGTCTGTTACTTCCCATCCAGATCCGTACGGCTTCCAGACACCAGGACATCACTTCGACGGCATCGTTGGGGTGGTTTGGGGTAGAGATGTATAGCTGAGTATGATCAGCATACAGATGGTAATCTACCCCAAAACCACGGATGATCTCGCCCAGTGGCTTCATATATGCATTGAACAGGAGAGGCGAGAGGACCGACCCCTGAGGCACCCCACAAGTGAGAGGCCTCGAGGTCGACCTCTGCCCCCCTGCCAATACAAATTGCGATCGACCGGAGAGGTAGGAGGAGAACCACCGTAAGACGGTGCCCCTCACCCCCAACCCCTCCAGTCGGTGCAATAGAATACCATGGTCGATGGTATCAAAAGTTGCCGAGAGGTCAAATAGGACCAGGATGGAGGAGCAACCCCCATCTCTGGCCCTCCAGAGATCATCCACCAACGCGACCAATGCCGTCTCCGTGCTGTGACCGGGTCGGAAGCCAGACTGGCGCGGGTCTAGATAATCAATTTCCTCCAAGTGATGTGGAAACTGTTGTTCCACCACACTCTCTACAACCTTTGCCAAAAAGTGAAGGTTGGAGACCGGACGGTAATTTACTAACAATGCTGGGTCCAGGAAAGGCTTCTTGAGGAGGGGCCTCACCACCGCCTCTTTCAAGACGGTGGGCAAGAACCCCTCACTCAAAAAAGCATTCACTGTTTCCTGGAGCCAGCCTCGTGAAACCTCCCAGGATGCCAGTACAAGCCAGGAGGGACACAGGTCCAATAAACATGTGGTAGCTCTCAGTTGCCTACGCAACCTGTCCATATCATCGGCAGTAAGAGTCAAACTCCTCCCAGAATGGTGCCTCAAGACCCGCCTCCGACGTCCCCTCCAGACCACTTCCAGTGGAGACCAACTTGCTCCGAATCTGAGCGATTTTGTCCTGCAGATACTCCCCAAATTCCTCTCCTCTGCCCTGTAGAGGGGCTTTCCACAGCCTCTATTGAAGGAGGGAGCGGGTTACCCCAAACAGGGCGGCAGGGCGGTTATCTGCAGACGCAATAAGAGTGGCACAATACTGATGTTTGGCCACTCTTAATGCCACAAGGTAAGTCCTCAAATGGGCTCTCACCTGTGTTCGGTCAGATTGGAAAGTCGAGCCGGAGAAGTGAGTGATCTGACCATGACAGGGGTACGATGGCTAAATCCCCTACTCCCCTATTTATTCAACAGAGATATAGAAAGATTAGAAATAATGCAGCTAATGATAATATGCATATATTTCAATGAGAAATACTGTATGTCCATGTATATCACAATTGTATACTAATTTAGTAATCTTTTTTTTCATACAGTACATATTGGTTGGGCCCTGTTTTAACTAACAAACTGCCTTTTCAGCTGATATCACAATATCAATATCTTACTCATTCTGTTGAATGAATCATTTTCAATAACTGGCTTGAAGACTTGAGTGTTTCCATTTGCACCCAGTTATAAATTCTCTATACATATTTGGGTTACAAACAATCATAAGAATGCAGCTTGAATAAAGGAGGTGGAGAAGGAAAAAAGAAGTCAAAATGGAAAAAAAAATCAGAAATGGTAGAGAAAAGAGCATGGAATATCAATAATTGTCAGCAGCATGTGAAGATGAGTTGCATGGTTTTTAGTTGAAACATCTGACGGGTCTACACCCACTCATTGCCAAGCGGTTTAGCAAAATATTTCAAGGAGGTAAAATTCAAGATTGGTTAACATTTGGAAGAATTTGCCTGATGATGGAAGATCCAAAAAAAAGTGGCAGCACCAGGCAAATACAGGCCAGTTACCTGCTTACCAATAACGTTCGAATTACTACCTGCTGTGGTAGCTGATGCAATCCAACAACATTTGGAAATAAGCTCTTTCCATCAGAGCAGAAAGGAAACTACCCAAAACAAAAGAGGAACAAAGATCAACTCCTAATTGATAACTAAGAATGACTTTAATCTGCCTCAGGTAAGGATTGGCAATGTGATAAAGGGAATATCATGAGGATATGACCTACCCATCTGTGAAAGTGAAGTCATAGGAATATCCTGAAAGGCTACAGGAGATGGTAGGAAACAATTCACCCTCTGATAAATAGCTACTATAGAGCATGATAAGTGATATCTGACATGAGCCATTTTGTGAAGATATCCATAATTTCTTTTCAAAATTCCAGATATGTCCACTATTTATTTATTTATTTTATTTTATTCAATTTATATCCCGCCCTTCTCTCAAAGGACCCAGGGCGGCGCACAGGAATTTAAAAACAACATACAAAAATAATACAAAACATATAAATTTAAAAATCTATTAAATAGCAAAACCTGTGCTAAAACCAATTAAAATCCCCCATTTAAAAACTATCTAAGATTAGTCACAGCGGAGGCTATGTTAGGTCAGCTTGATGAAATAAGTGTGTTTTTAAACACTGGCGGAAGAGGCGGAGGTCGGTGATGGTGCGGAGTTCAGGGGGTAGGTCGTTCCACGGGGTAGGCCCGCCACAGAGAAGGCCCTTCCCCTGGGTGTCGCCAGCCGACTAGCCTCCAAAGTGTTGGGCACCCCTGATACAATTAATGTTTCAACTGATCTTTAGTATTGGAGCTATATTTCTGAGACATGTAATTGGTAACATTTAATCCATGTGTCTTTCTACTTATATTCAATTAAAGAGTGATTTAATCAATGAAATGCATCCTAATTAATTACTCAAATGCATTAGTTCAACCAAGAAGCCTTTTTTCCTTTTGACTTGCAGCAACAGGGAACGAAAAATCATCGCATCTCCTTTTTGACTGCCTATTTTTCCTTTATTAATGTCCCAATGAAAGAAACAAAGAAAATGCATGAATAAAGAAATGGAAAGTGGGTAGAACTAGATGGGGTAGCTGAATTACAAACTACAAAGCTTCACAGCTAGAGTTAATAAATACTCAAATTTCAGCGAACATCTATCATTAAGTTTTTTAATACTGCTTTTCAAGAGAAAATGTCTTTATGAAACTGTTTATAGGTTAGAAGAAGGCACAATAATTCTCTTAAGTAGCACCACCAAATTACAGCACTTTTTCCCCAAAGACAAAAGTAATTATCAGTCATTTTTCCATAATTCCAATTGCAACTGTCTCGCCTAGAGAAATTGTGGAAGCATTTTTTTTTAATCAATTTTTTTAAATCCACCTATTTCCCAAGTCTTTTCCAGTTCTGTGACTTAGGGCAATTTCACACAGCCACTATTGTCATGCCTCATAAATTCCCCAAGTTCTGTAAGGCAGCTCCACCGAGGGCTGCAATTATCCTCACTACATCCACAGAAAACTCCAGATAGGATAATCAGCTTCCAGCTGTCCAATGGGGACTGCAAAAACTGGAATCCAACTATCTACCATCCTACGTCCCTGCCTTTTCCTTGCTGCATTTGTTTTCAAGGGGGGTGGGGGAATTTGCTTTGGGAGAAGTGCAAAATTGTCCCTCTTCTCTATTTAAGAAGCCCAATGCAAAGAATCTATGGCACAAAAACAGCAGGGAAATAGGGAATCAAGGAGACTGAGGTTAGAATTTCCACCAGTAGGAAAATAGCATGCCCCAGCTCAATGGGTCTCTAGCATTTCCAGTTTTTAAAAAATAAACATTTTGCCATTGCTCCTAATCTACTGCTTTTTAATCTACAGGAAGAAAATAGTTTAAGTTCATTATATTAGTAGCAACAATGGAGTAAAACACGGTGCCAATCTGGAACTGGTGCCTAAATCTCATGCAGACGTGCCCTAAGCTTCCAGTTCATGATGGAATATATAAAGGAAATGTTGATATGCTTGGGAGGGGGAGATGTAAGACTAGGTTTGGAGCAAGCTTCTTTCCCCGTCATCTTCCCCATCATCAACTCTTGAAAGAGTTTTTATGAAATCGCCTAGGGACAGAATTGAGAATATTAAATTAGTAGCTACTCCTCCGTAGATGTTTTGTTGCACATGAAGATTGTACAGAAGTTCTTAACAAGCCGCTGAAATTGTCTTTGTAAGATTTCATAAAGTATAGTCCAGAGTATATGATCCATGTTTATGATGTCCTAGTTTATGAATTTAGGTTCATAGTAAATGCTAAGGGAAAGCAATTTCCACTGGAAATATCTTAGAGGACAGAGATCTAAGAAAACATTACCAAAGTAGATTACACTTAGCAATGCTATAAATATCATAAGAGTCAACATTAATGTTTAAATACAATGAACTTAAATTATGGTTTACTATTATGGGAATAAAGGTGCAGAAACCTCAGCTTGTACTTATATTGCTTCTAGTGGGGCAAGGCAAAAATTTTAGAATTAAGGTTCAGATTAAAGATTTTTCAACTATATTGTGTTGTTTTCTTTAGCCGAGCTTTATTTAGAGGATTTGGTCTATTGTCTAGAACAGGGGTCTGCAAAGTTGGTTCTTTTAAGACTGGTGGACTTCAACTCCCAGAATTCCCCAGCCAGCCATGCTGGGAGTTGAAGTCCACCAGTCTTAAAAGAGCCAACTTTGCAGACCTATGGTCTAGAACAGGGGTCTGCAAAGTCGGCTCTTTTAAGACTGGTGGACTTCAACTCCCAGAGTTCCCCAGCCAGCATAGCTGGCTGGGGAATTCTGGGAGTTGAAGTCCACCAGTCTTAAAAGAGCCGACTTTGCAGACCCCTGGTCTAGAATAATCCCTAAGGGTTATCACTTTGATGATGTAGGAGAATAGATAATGAACCCCATTTATGCTCTTCTGAATTTGTCCATTATTATCCCCGTTTACCTGACAGATGTATAGGAGGAATAATCCTCCTTTTCTTTGCTCTCCTGGAGGTCACTGAGTGGTCCATCTACTGCTTGTGAAGGAGTCTCACAAGGATTCATGATGTACCTAGTTAGTGTTTAAATGGATTTAAATCCAATTTGGGATCATTTCAGAAAGACGTCATTTATTGTGTGAGCAAAGAATATTCAACATAAGCAAATAGGAAAAGTAGTAATACCTTATTTAGAGATATTCAGGATTGAAAAGGTACAACAGATGGAAAAGTGTGTGTGTGTGTGTGTGTGTGTGTGTATCACCTATTGGGTTAATTAATTATACATTGAAAATTCAGTATTCTGAATTTTTTTGTAATCCCTGAAGCATAAACATTTGTTCATAACTATTATGATTTGAAACAGAGCAGAGATGGACAACAGTTCAACAAGGAAATAAAAGCTGATTTCTTGTTTTAACATTAGAGCTGGTGAAGAAGATCATGTGTTAATTAAATAAAAGACTAAATGGGACAAACCTTTGAAACAACAGACATAACATTTAAGAATAAAGCCAACAACACAGGGTAAAGGTCAGAGAAGATCAAGTTAAAAGCTAATAGTTGTGCTTTTCCCATTTTATTATTGATCAATATAATGTTTTTTTCTTTCCCGTGTAAATGCAACAGCAGAGTTATTGCTGACCTTTTCCTCACCCTTCCATTGTGTATAAAATCACAGCAAAAACAACAACTTTATAAACCACACAGTTTTTCTAAAGGAAAGAAGGAGCATGTCCAAAAAATAATGTAAGATGTTTATATCTTTGGAAAATAGGTATTTTTGACAAACCCGCTTCCCTTTTAATTATAGATGTGAAAGCACCTTTGGTTCAAAGAGGTTTCTACTTAGAATCACAAATTGTGATTCGTGGAAAATGCAGCTATCTCTGCCGTTGGCATTTAAATGAGTAATCTGACAGCTCAATCCTGAACTAGAAAATGAATACAAAATGAAATATCCCCTTCATAATGGCAATAGATTTCTTTATAGGCATGAAGACATTCGGTTTATGGTATGGCTGCTTCCGTATTTTTCTGATGGTCTTGATCAGCTTGATTTGTCAGTTTTACTCAAAAGTTTAATGGAAGAAAATTGTGCATTTCAGAGTGAACACTAGAAGCTTGGCTTTTTTCAGTCAACACTTTCAATCAATAGTAACAGCAATACTGACTAGAGATTGTGGATTTTCCAGTTCAGAGTACCCAAGGTACATTGGGGGAGAAATATTTAGCTTATTCTAGATAATAAAATCTAACACAATACATGGTAAACATGAATAGAAGGCACCAGGCTAGAGACTAGCAGACTGTGAGTTCTAGCCCCACTTTAGATACAAAGCCAATGAAGCGACTTTGGGCCAATTCAGCCTTAGAAAGAGGCAATCACAAACCACTTCCAAATTTTTCTAAGAAAACTGCAGGGGTGAGTCTAGGTGGTCAGCAGAAATCAAAAACTGAGTTGGAGGCATGAAGAGGGAAGAGAGGGAGAGGGAGAAGGGGAGAGGGACGGAGGGAGGGAGCATGAACACCTTCCGTTACTTGGACTTCTACTCTGTAAATCCATAGGTTTAAAATGATGTTTTTGAACATTACACCTACTTGGCATGGATGACTTTATGGCAGTTTTCAAAGCAATACAATCTAAGTCATAGAGATGCTGCCACTCTTGCTGATAATCCAAGTAACTACGCTAGAAGACACCAACACAGGAGATGAAGGGGAGGGATAAAATGTGGTTTATTTGGCAGTGAGGGAGGAGAGAAAAAAAGTTCTTTCTGAAGCTAGAAGACACATCCCCATCTTCCCAGGCCTGGCCAACATAATTAGCACAGTTGCAGTACTACGGCATGCAGGAAGCATGTTAAATGAGCATGACCAAATCTGTGTGATTTTATTTTCCTCCAGCAGGTACCAGAGGCAATATAGAGAAGCAACATGGCTGATTTTAGCACTTAGTGCTTCCTCCTAACCCCAGGGAAAAAGGAAGGCTCTCGTTAGATTTCTGTTCCTATATTCCAAAAAGACCCAGTGCTGAGGAACAGAAAGTGTAGGAAGATAGAAATCAATGCCTTTCCTTTTCATTCATTATATACTATTATAGTGATTTGATGAAATTTGATGTAACTTGCATATCTTTTACTCTGCATTACCATCTGAAGCAACGCAATGAATTTTTGACACAGATCTTAGACCACAAAAACTGGATTAATATTTTAAAGGGATAGCTGGCTTTGCATTTAAAGAGTTGAAGTGCAAGCTACGCATCGTCATCATGAAGTGAAGTCTCCTTCCTACTTACCCTGCCTAATTTCTCATCATAAGTGCACTTTCAAAAAGTGTTCTGTTGTTGAAGCAATGAAAGGTCTTGAGTCTGTTATCTGGGAAGAGTTCGATCCTGTGACTCTTGAGGACATGGACAGGATGCTGGGGCAGCTGAACGCCATCACATGTGTATTGGACCCGTGTCCCTCCTGGTTGATACTGGCCTCCTGGGAGGTGACGCGAGGCTGGCTCCAGGGAATTGTCAACGCTTCTTTGAGTGAGGGTTTTCTGCCGGCTGCCTTGAAAGAGGCGGTGGTGAAGCCCCTCCTCAAGAAGCCCTCCCTGGACCCGGCTGTGTTGGCCAACTACCGTCCTGTCTCCAACCTTCAATTTCTTGCGAAGGTTGTTGAGAGTGTGGTGGCGCGGCAGCTCCCTCAGCACCTGGAGGAAACTGTCTATCTGGACTCGCGCCAGTCCGGCTTCCGGCCTGGGTACAGCACAGAGACGGCATTGGTCGCGTTGGTGGATGATCTCTGGAGGGCTCGGGATAGGGGATGTTCCTCTATCCTGGTCATTTAGATCTCTCAACGGCTTTCGATACCATCGACCATGGTATCATGTTGCGCCGGCTGGAGGGGGTGGGGGTGGGGGGCACCGTCTTACGGTGGTTCTCCTCCTACCTCTCCAACCGGTCGCAATTTGTGTTGGCAGAAGGGCAGAGGTTGACGTCGAGGTGCCTCACTTGTGGGGTGCCACAGGGGTCGGTCCTCTCACCTCTCCTGTTCAACATCTATATGAAGCCGTTGGGTGAGATCATCCATGGTTTCGAGGTAGAGTTCCATCAGTACGCTGATGATACTCAGGTGTACATCTCTACCCCAGGCCACCCCAACGATGCCGTGGAAGTGATGTCCCGGTGTCTGGAGGCCGTGCGAGTCTGGATGGGGAGAAACAGGCTCTGACTCAACCTGTCCAAGACCGAGTGGCTGTGGCTTCCGGCGTCACGATATAGCCAGCTGGTGCCATCGCTGGCTATTGGGGGTGAGTCATACAGAGAGGGCTCGCAACTTGGATGTCCTCCTGGATTCTCAGCTGTCTCTAGAAGATCATATGACAGCCGTGGCCAGGGGGGATTTTTATCAGGTTCGCCTGATACGCCAGTTGCACCCCTTCCTGGATCATGATGCTTTACGCATGGTCACCCAAGCCCTCGTCATTTCCCGTCTGGACTACTGCAACACTCTCTACATGGAGCTTCCCTTGTTGTGTACCCGGAGACTCCAGTTAGTTCAGAATGCGGCCGCGCAGGGGATTCTGGTAGCATCTAGATGCTCCCACGTGACACCTCTCCTGTATGAGCTGCACTGGCTGCCTGTGGCTTTCCGGGTGCACTTCAAGGTATTAGTAACCACCTTCAAAGCGCTCCATGGCAAGGGACCTGGTTATCTGCAAGACCGCCTCCTGCTACCAAATATCTCCCATCGACCAGTCCACTCCCACAGAGAGGGCCTCCTCAGGGTGCCGTCGGCCAGGCAATGCTGACTGGCGACCCCTAGGGGGAGAGCGTTCTCTGTGGCAGCTCCTGCCATCTGGAATGACCTGCCCCCTGACCTACGGACAATCACGGACCTGCGCCAGTTCCGTCGGGCCTTGAAGACCCATTTGTTTTGTGTGGCCGGCCTGGCGTAGTTTTTTTAAATTGTTTTAGTAAGGGTTTTTAACAGGATTTTAGTCAGGCTAGCTATTTAATAGATTTTTAACTGTATTTTATGTTTTATATCATTGCCTTTTATTAGTGCCTGTACACCGCCCTGAGTCCCGGAAGGGAGAAGGGCGGTATAAAATTTTAATTAATAATAATAATAGTAATAATAGTAATAATAGTAATAATAGTAATAGTAATAGTAATAGTAATAGTAATAGTAATAATAATAATAATAATAATAATAATAATAATAATAATAATAATAATAATAAAAAGGGGGAATCTGAAAAACCTCCCTCTGCAAGGGAAATAGAGGGCTATCAACAAGAAATGTTGTGTCTCTGCCTGTGTATATTGGAAAATATAAACATACCCTCAAGATTACCTTTTGCAGAAGCCAGAAACTAAGGCTTTAAAGACAGCCAAGGTCCATTTTTCTTCAGTCTAGCTGCTTAGCTGTATTGGGCTCCAATTCCTATATTTCCTAGCCACAACTCACAAAATCTAAACAACTGTGAGTTGGAAAAGTCTTTGAGATCATCTTGTCTATTTACTTGGGCTGGTGCAGGAATGGAATATAGGTAGTCCATGTTTAGCAGTTGCCTCCTGCAGTGACTGCAATTATAAGGGTGATGAAAAAGTAAGGAAAGCTGAAGTAACATTGAGTATCTGTACTGTGGTATCCTCAAAAGATGGCTTTTTGGCCTCTATTTAAATATCTTCAGCAAACTAGAGGGCAGCATCTCCTGTGTGACTGCTAACAGCTGTTACTGTTAGGATTTTTTTTTCCTGATAGCCAATCAAAACTAATTTTGTCATATTTTACTCCCGTTATTTTTCATCCTTTCTTCTGGAATGATTCTGAACAATTCTGTTTCCTATATGACAGCCCTTCAGCTTCTTGAAAACAGCTATCTTAGCTCAAGAGTTGCTATTGCAAATTGGGTAGCCATGTAAATCAGATAGATAGATAGATAGATAGATAGATAGATAGATAGATAGATAGATAGATAGATAGATAGATAGATAGATAGACAGACAGACAGACAGACAGACAGACAGACAGACAGACAGACAGACAGACAGACAGACAGACAGACAGACAGACAGACAGACAGACGAATAGATCTGCCCTTATTTTTTCTTTTTCCAGATGTGCTTCCAACCACTCTTTGTAAGTTTTTCCTTCTAGGTTCTTTATCATCTTAATTGTTCTCCTTTGGATCACCATTTTTTCAATGTCCTTTCTAAATGTAATACTCAAAACTGGATGCAATATTCTAAGTATGGCCTGGCAGAATAGACATGAGCAATGTACTAGAAATGTACTATGGAGCTAAAACTTTAGTTCATCTTGGGTGGGAAGTACCAGACAGGGAAGGTTGATCACACTAAATGTGCCATGATGAGATCTTTCCCAGACTTGTTAGTGGAATAATTACTAAAGATTTAACTTCAGAATCACTTGCAGTATAAGGCAGGTGTTCTGTTACTTCACTGAAAAGCTATGCAATACCTGGAACATCTGGATTGGTTTGGAATTTTACAGAACAAGCAGTCTTTCCTTTCTACTATTTTTCTTTGTGTTTTCAGTGCTCTTCATGATAGCATGGCAACCGTTCTTTCCTTTGGTTCCTCCATCTAAGCATGCGAGCACATCAAATAAGGTTACCAGAGGTTGGATGGTGGGATAAAGCCTGTCCTCTCCACTGGGAATCCAGACACAGCTTCAGACCGAAGGAAGTGATAACTGCCCATTGTGAAGCAGCAATCACTCCAAGCGATGGGTGTACTGTTCAGGAAGGTACAGGTAGTCTTCCACTTATGACCACAATTGAGCCCCAAATTTCTGATATTGTGAAACTGTTGTTAAGTGAGTTTTGCCCCTGTTTCATTATTTTTCTTGCCATAGTTCTCAAGTGAATCACTGCAGTTAAGTTAGTAACATGGTTGTTAAGTGAATCTCTATTGACTCTACTTGTCAGAAGGTTGCAAAAATTTTCATCATCATAAATATGAGCCAGTTGCCAAGCATCCAAATTTTGATCACATGACTATGGGAATGCTGCATTGTGTCAGGTAACATAACCACAACAAACAAAACTCCGAGGCAGGTAGATTCCTCAAAGAATAGTTTTATTGGATATGTCATATTGGCAGCAGCTGGTGAAAACTGACTCTAAACATTGCTGCAGTTTTCACCTAAATTAAAAGTAGAAGTTTTTCACTTTCTCACAACAATCAGTCACGGAGTCCAATCAGGATGCAGTCCAGTTGCAAGGTCATTCCAGTCTCCTCCTTCCAAGCACCTGCTGGAATGTCCTTGAATCCCAAGAGAAAGTATTTTGTTTTGGCTACAAACCCCAGCTATCTCTACTCCCCACTCCCTATCCCTTAGCTCTATCTGGGGCAGAACTGAAGCCTCAAAATGGCCTCAGTCAGGTCAGCTTCAGGGTTGTCACAATGGTTGTATGAAAAATAATCATAAGTCACTTTTTTTCACTGCCACAGTAAATTTGAACAATCACTAAATGAACGATTGTAAGCCAAGAATTATTTATTTATTATTAATTTAATTTGTATACCGCCCTCTCTCCCGTTTGGGACTCAGGGCGGTGCACAGGGATAATAAAAAGATAAAATACATATAAATACGATCAATTAGATAAATTTAAAATTAAATTAAATAAATTTAACCCGTGCTAAAATATTTTAAAATCCTATTAAAACGGTGGTAAAAACAAACTATGCCAGGCTGGCCGCATGAAAAAAGTAGGTCTTTAATGCTCGACGGAAGAGGCGAAGGTCCGTGATAGTACGAAGGTCGGGAGGCAGGTCGTTCCAGAGGACTGGACCCGCCAAAGAGAAGGCCCTTCCCCTGGGAGTCGCCAGCCAGCATTGTCCAGCAGACGGCACCCTGAGGAGGCCCTCCCTGTGGGAGCGGACAGGTCGGATGGAGGTATGTGGCAGGAGGCGGTTCTGTTTGCGCATGCGCGAGTAATGGAGGCTCCATGCTGAGCGCGGCTGGGCCTGAGGGGTCTTTGGCCCTGGGGGGTCGTCGCCAGCCCTCTTTTTCCAGCTTTGAGGGCTGGCCTTGCAAGTTGGTCCACCTGCCGACCTGCCGAGGGATTTTCGGCCCGCGGAGAGCGCGGACGGCGCGGCGGGCGAGGCGAGCGAGTGGGGTAAGCGCCGGGCGGCGAGGCGAACGCCGCGCGGCGTCGGGCGGCGAGGCGAACGCCGCGCGGCGCGGAGAGGAGAACGGAGAGCGCTGGGCGGAGAACGGAGAGGCGCCTGGCGGAGAGGCGAGCGCCGGCGGCATGGCGAGTGCTGGGTGGCGAGCTCCGAATGTCCCGGAGCGTCGGAACGGCCCTGGTGTCCCTGGCGTCCTTTGTTGTGGCCCTAGGTCGCCCGAAGAGGAGGTAGGCCGGGCGACCTGGGTGAAGAACGAGTGGAGGCCGGGCCGGCTACGAGCTGAAGATCAGGCCGCGCGGAAATGGCAACAGGCCGCGCGGCCTTCAACCGGCCTGTGCAGCCCCAGCGGCCTTGATACAGCCCTGGGACGCCCAGAGAAGAGGTAGGCCGGGCGACCAGGGCGAAGATGGAGGAGGCCGGGCCGGGTGTGGGTTGAAGATCAGGCCGCGCGGTAATGACAGCAAGCCGCACGGCCTCCACCCGGCCTGTGCAGTCCCTGCCCAATCCATCTTGATTTGGGCTGGTTTGGGAGCTAGGGACAAGGCAAGGATGGACTGATGATCAAATGGGCCGAGGAGTGGAAAGGCGGGATGAGAGAACTATCTGGGGGAAGACTATTTCTGCCATCTACTACCCCCCCACCACCCCGCTGGAGTGACTTTTCCACCCCACCTGGACTACCTGCCGCACTTTTTCATCCACCTTACCTTACGCTTTTAAGTTTTAGCTTGCTGTATTAATTCCGACTTGCATTGTAACATCGTAGACGATTCCCCCCCCCCTTTCTTAGAACCAGTGCCGTTACTATGCTATTGTCGTACTCCAGAACAGAGCTCCTTGGCTTGCGAGAGTTTCCCCTCTCGCAGGTCTGGCCCCCTCATCTAACACGGGCCCACCTCGAGGATGGATTGATAGATCCTGAGAGGTGGGCGAGGCGCAAACTAAGGGGGTTTTTATGCAAATTTTTAATTCGGTTTTTAAGGGGTCCTGGGGTGGGGGGAGGGTTTATGCAGTCAGAGGGGGGTCAAGTGATAGGGCCGGCTGGCGGAAGTGGGATAAAGGAGGAGTCCATTAGGGAGGGGGGATCAGGGGTCGTCTCTGTTGAGGGCCGTCCCATTCGGTTGGTCTTAGGGAGGGGCAGGGGCGGTGGGAGACAGGATGTCCATCATGGGTTGGGGGCTCGTGGTCGCTGGTTACGAGTGATCGCTTGCCCCAACCCCCTGTGCTCCACTCGTAGGCTAGGCGGTCAGGGATTACAGAGCCGGGGCCCTAGGTTGATGTTCTGCAACGCCAGGTCCGTGGTGAACAAAGCTCCCCTCATAAATGACCTTGTGTCAGAGGGGGACCCGGACCTGGTGGGAATTACGGAGACCTGGTTGGGCCCCGAGGGGGGTCTACCCCTCGTGGAAATGTGCCCACCGGGTTACCGTGCATTTCATCAACCTAGGGCCCTAGGCAGGGGTGGGGGGGTGGCGGTTATCGTTAAGGAAAGTCTGGAGCCGAAGGAGACCACTGTGCCTCAGACGACCGGCTGTGAGTCCCTCTTCGTGAAGTGGGGCCTAGGGAGGCAGTTGGGCTTGCTGGTTGTATACCTGGCTCCCCGCTATGTAACAGCAGCCCTGCCCGAGCTGCTCGAGGTGATCGCCACGATGGCGGTGGAGACCCCCAGACTTATGGTCATGGGGGACTTTAACCTGCCATCGGCGGGCGAGACATCCGAGGCAGCTCGGGAGTTCATGGCTTCCATGACGGCCATGGACCTGACCCAAGTAGTTCAGGGCCCCACGCACGAGGGAGGACACACGCTGGATCTGATTTTTGTCTCTGGACACTGGATTAGTGATCTTGGAACAGGGGATTTAGTCATCTTACCCTTGTCATGGACAGATCACTCTCTCCTTCGGATAGACTTTCCAACCGTCACACCCCACCGCGGGGAGGCGGAACCGGAGACACCGAGTTGGTTCCGCCCCAGGCGCCTGATGGACCCGGAAAGGTTCCAGAGGGAGCTTGGGCCAGTACCTGTGTCCCTGTCCCACGGCTCGACTGAGGATCTAGTGGCCGCATGGTATAGTGCGGCCACGGGGGCCTTGGACCGAGTCGCGCCCTTGCGGCCTCTCATGCGGCGTCGAGTCACCCAGGCTCCTTGGTTTACCGAGGAGCTTCGGGAGATGAAACGCTGTAAGAGACGCCTAGAGAGTAGGTGGAGATCTTCTCGATCCGAATCTGACCGAACACTAGTGAGAGACCATATTAGGACTTATTTAGTGGCGCTAAGAGTGGCCAAACGTGAGTATTGTGCCACCCTTATCGCGTCCGCGGAAAACCGCCCTGCCGCCCTGTTTGGGGTGACCCGCTCCCTCTTGCATTTGAGGCCGCGGGAAGCCCCTCTGCAGGGTCGAGCAGAGGAATTTGGAGTTTTTCTGCAGGACAAAATCACTCAGATTCGGAACGAGCTGCCCTCCACTAGTGATCCGGTCGAGGTGCCCGGTGCTGGTCTTGAGATAACATCTTGGGAGGAGTTTGACTTTGTTACTACCGAGGATATGGACAGGTTGCGGAGGAACCTTAGAGCCACCACATGTTTATTGGACCCGTGCCCCTCCTGGCTTGTACTGGCATCCTGGGAGGTGACACGAGGCTGGCTCCAGGGTATTGTGAATTCATCTCTGAGTGAGGGGTCCTTGCCCACTGTCTTGAAAGAGGCAGTGGTGAGGCCCCTCCTCAAGAAGCCATCCCTGGACCCAGCTTTATTAGAGAACTATCGTCCCGTCTCCAACCTTCACTTTTTAGTGAAGGTTGTTGAGAGTGTGGTGGCTCAACAGTTTCCCCGACATCTGGAGGAAGTTGATTATCTAGACCCGCGCCAGTCCGGCTTCCGGCCCGGTCACAGTACCGAGACGGCATTGGTCGCGTTGGTGGATGATCTCTGGAGGGCACGGGATAGAGGTTGTTCCTCTATCCTTGTCCTATTAGATCTCTCAGCGGCTTTTGATACCATCGACCATGGTATCTTATTGCACCGATTGGGGGGGTTGGGGCTGAGAGGCACCGTTTTACGGTGGTTCTCATCCTACCTCTCTGGTCGGTCGCAATGGGTGTTGGCAGGAGGGCAGAAGTCGTCCCCGAGGCCCCTCACATGTGGGGTTCCTCAGGGGTCGGTCCTCTCGCCACTCCTGTTCAACACCTACATGAAGCCGCTGGGTGAGATCATCCGTGGTTTTGGGGTGGAATACCATCTGTACGCTGATGACACTCAGTTGTACATATCCACCCCAAACCACCCCAACGATGCCATCAAGGTGCTGTCCCGGTGTCTGGAGGCCGTACGGATCTGGATGGGTAGTAACAAACTCAAGCTCAACCCGGCCAAGACCGAGTGGCTGTGGTTTCCGGCACCCCGGTTCAGCCAGATAAGTCCAACACTGGCCATTGGGGGCGAACAACTGGCCCCCGTGGAGAGGGCGCGCAACTTGGGCATCCTCCTGGATTCCCGGCTGTCCATGGAGGACCATGTGGCGGCCGTGGCCAGGGGGGCATTCTATCAGGTACGCCTGATACGCCAGTTGCGCCCCTTACTGGACCGGGGAGCCCTTCGCACAGTCACTCAAGCGCTCGTGACATCCCGGCTGGATTACTGTAACGCTCTCTACATGGGGCTCCCCTTGAGGTGCACTCGAAGGCTACAGTTAGTACAGAATGCGGCCGCGCGGGTGATTATGGGTGCCACAAGGCAAACCCACGTAACACCTCTCCTGCGCGAGCTGCACTGGCTGCCTGTGGCCTTTCGAGTGCGCTTCAAGGTGCTGATGACCATCTTTAAATCGCTCCATGGCTCGGGGCCTAGCTATATACGAGACCGCCTCCTGCCCCATACATCCCTTCGTCCGATCCGCTCCCACAGAGAGGGTCTTCTTCGGGTGCCGTCGACGGGGCAATGCCGGTTGGCGACACCCAGGGGAAGGGCCTTCTCTGTGGCGGGCCCGGCCCTCTGGAACAACCTACCCCCCGACCTCCGTACTATCTCGGACCTCCGCCTCTTCTGCCAACGTCTTAAGACGTATTTATTCCAACAAGCCGGCCTAGGATAGCCCCCATTTCTGACTTTTTAAGAAAATAATTTATAATTGGCAAGGGTTTTAATATTGGGTTTTAGCACGGGTTTATTAATTTAATACATTTTAATAGATATTTATTGTATTTTGTGTTCTTAAATAATGCCTGTGCGCCGCCCTGGGTCCTAACAAGAAGAAGGGCGGGGTATAAATTTAATAAAATAAAATAAATAAAATAAATAACCAGGACCCATGCCATGGAGCGCTTTAAAGATGGTCACCAAAACCTTGAAGCGCACCCGGAAGGCCACAGGCAGCCAGTGCAGCTCGCGCAGGAGAGGTGTTATATGGGAGTGTCTTGTTGCTCCCAAGATCCCCCACGCGGCCGCGTTCTGCACTAACTGGAGCCTCCGGGTGCACCTCAAGGGAAGCCCCATGTAGAGAGCATTGCAGTAGTCTAGGCGGGAAATGACAAGAGCTTGCATGAATGTGCGTAGGGTGTCACGATCCAGAAAGGGGCGCAACTGGCGTATCAGGTAAACCTGATAAAAGCCCCCCCTGGCTACGGCCATCACATGGTCATCCAAGGACAGCCGAGAGTCCAGGAAGACACCCAAGTTGCGAGCCCTTTCTGCGGGGGCTAATGACTCGCCCCCGATAGCCAGAGATGGAACCAACTGGCTATGTCGTGGCGCCGGAAACCACAGCCACTCGGTCTTGGACGGGTTGAGTCGTAGCCCGTTCCTCCCCATCCAATTATATCACAAGTGCAGACATAATGTTTGATCACCAAGGGGATTATTTTGTGTGAAAACCAAGATCTGGCATTTTGTCTTTTCCATTGCGTGTTCCTGGCACATGTGTGACATCTACACAATCTATATATATATATCATTGGTGCCATATTTGAAAGGAACGTTGTGTGAAAATCTGGAAGCGATTGGTGCAGTACTTTCGGAGATTAGCGGTTTTGAACAAACTCTTGTTACATTTTTATTTATATAGATAGTAGTATATGTAGTGTAATATCTAGTGGATTGATAAAATAATAATATATATTTGACATTAGAACTAAAATAAAAAGGGCCTTGGAAAATGATTTTAAAATTAGAGTTCTTGGTAGAGATTGCTAGACTAGTGATTCAAATTATAGGCTCCACATCCATGGTAACCAACATATGTGAATATGTAGATAGAAGGTAAGAGAGAAAGAGACAAACCTTTTCAGTAATTTTCTCTTTAAGTGAGTAAACTGGCAAAATAAACATCACAGTCTGCAGTCTAGTGAACATGTCAACTCTCCCCACGCTCATAACAGTTTCCTGTCAACCCATAGTCAGCCGCAGTGAACGAACAATGCTTTGTATAGGATAAGAAAAAAACATACGTTCTAGAAGAGGCAGAGAAACTATTTCTGCTTTCCCCGATCTTTCCACACACACACACACACACACCCGGTTGCAGTCCCTCCTCTGGCCTCACTGGGGTCATTTAAGCAATGATATTGCAGGAATTGGCATTAGATAAAAGGAAAGGGTTTCATTATGGCATCTCCCACCTCAGGAAGGTGGATATGTTCTACATAGCACATTACTGAAGAAATGAATTGGGCCTTCCTGACATACAGAGGGTGTAGTGGTGAAGGAAACTTTTCTATGCTTGCAGTCTGAAAAAGTACAGATCCCAAAAAGGCTTCACTATTTGAGTTCTGGTGCTTGTATAAATAATCCCTTAAATATATAGCTTCATATTAAGTTTTCCTACAGCCCTGCATGGATGCTCTAGGCCAGGGGTCTGCAAAGTTGGCCCTTTTAAGACTGGTGGACTTCAACTCCCAGAATTCCCCAGCCAGCAGGCTGGCTGGGGAATTCTGGGAGTTGAAGTCCACCAGTCTTAAAAGAGCCAACTTTGCAGACCCCTGCTCTAAGGCCATGCTAATAGCTACACCAGCACACCATCAAACAACAGGATGTTCCAGACACATTGCAACAATGTATGTCAGTGTAAAATTTTAGGAATAATGTGTAGAACCTTGATTCGCCATTATAAAATGAAAAGAGAAAGACACAATATTCAATGTGTGGATAATTGTTTATAAGGAAGAAAACGAGTCTGGAAACAATGTACCTATCAATCAGTGTCTGTGGTAAACCGATTTGTTAAAGTTAATAGAGCAATCTATAATGTAAGACAAATTAGTGTTATTACTCTAGTTTTTATGGTCCAGTGCAAGTAATAATATGTAGTAAAGCAATAGGAATAATTAGATATGATGATAAAGTGTATTTTTAACATGAAAATATATACATGTCCAGTTTATTTGTTGCTCTTAATTTTCTGATATCTTTAATTCCCTCTGTAGCTGCCTCAGGGCAAATAATAACATCCTACAAAAGTAAGACGAAAGACTAAAAAAAAAGCCTTTGTAATAAACATACCATCTCTCTGGCCTCCTTGATGTAAAGTAAAAAGCAGAAACAGTTTAATAGCAATAGCACTTAGATGTGTACACCGCTTCACCATGCTTTACATCTCTCTCTAAGCGGTTTATAGAGTTAGCATATTGCCCCCAACAATCTGGATCCTCATATTACTGACCTTTGAAGGATGGAAGGCTGAGTCATCTTTGAGCCAGTCAGGATTGAACTGCCAAACTGCTGGCAGTCGGCAATCAGCAGAATTAGCTTGCAATGCTGTATTCTAACCATTATGCCCCCACACCTCTTAAAGTGACATTAAAATCTATTTTGTGTCATAAAGCATACACAGCAATTTGTATTAGTCTAGATCAGAGGTTCCCAAACTTGGCAACTTTAAGACTTGTGGACTTCAACTCCCAGAATTCTCCAGCCAGCAGAGCTCTGCTGGCTGGAGATTTCTGGGAGTTGAAGTCCACAAGTCTTAAAGTTGCCAAGTTTGGGAACCTCTGGTCTAGATTTTAACTAATTCCACCCAATTAGCTACATAAGGCATGTAAAGAGGGCACACAGTATCAGCAGAGAGAAAGTGCAGGTGGTTCACTGCATGATAACAAGTCTTCATCCTAGCGTACATATTTTAGTATTCTAAAAAAGTTCCTTGTAGGAGTTTGTGTTTTTAGGGTACAACATCTCAAATTCTTTCCGATACATGAAAACTCCTTTAAAGCTGGACATGCGTTGGCACGTGGCCTTTCCTGACTAGCAAGCCTGAGTTGGCACAGAAAAAAATCGGCTTAAAATTTGCTGCCAATTGCCCATCCTTCACCTCCCTCTGCTGCCTCCCTTCTGAGTCACTGCTGATGGGCGTCCTGATTGGTGAGTGTGCTGCTCATTCTAGACAAGGTGATTCATTTCCCCCTCCCCTTTGCCATTTACTCCCCCACCCCCACCCCACCTCCAGCACACAGGGAAAATATCCATTAATCAGAGCCCTAGAGCAGGAACCGGGAAGGTCTGATATTAGAGCATTGGATTTCTCTAGGCTGGTATGCTTACACCTCTTGTCCTTTGCCACAATTTGGATATCGCCCAGATTAAAATAATGTGAAATTTAAAAAGACACCAACACAGGCATAGGCATAGAGGAGGGAGGCAGATCCTTCCCTGTTATAATTGTAAAACCCACTCGGTCCTGTAGAATGAAAGAACTAACACTAACCAGGTACTGGATTGGCACCTCCCTTACTTCTAGGAGGAGCAGAGAAAAGCAGAAACTGACAAATATAGGCAAACTTTGGGATAAGTACCCAAATCCTTGTTCATTGTCCCTAATTCTTGTCAGGATGCTGAAAAACTGAGCAGTTGAAATTGAAAAATCTCTTTCCTGTCCCATCTTCTCCAGATAGAATAGCGGAGGTCTGTTCCTTTTGAAATATCATGAAAACAAATAGCATGTCCTTTCTTCTTCCCCGGATAAAATGTGGTACCTCTGCTTTTTTCTCCTCTACCTTGTTGGGAGCTCGGAGAGGGGTGGGTGTTAAATATAGGGCAGGGGGAAGGTGGCAGGTATGAAAAGAATGCAAGAGACAAAGTGCTAATGGAGAGAACAAACCCTTGGAGAGGAAAGCTGCTCGTTATCAGAAGGAAAGGGACATGCCTATACCTCTCCACATTCTCAAAATATACCTCTAGTCAACAGAAGTGGTTTGTGCGGAAGGCAAAACAAAAAAAATGGCATATAAATAAAACATGGCACCTGACACACACACACACACAGAGTAATCGAAACAGTAGAAAAGATTGACAGGCCAAATTCCTGCGATGGAAGACCACTAATGCACAACTTGGTGACAGCCCAGTTGTACTTGGCAGATTCTCTTCCAAGGTAAACCAGCTTTCTATGCAGATGACTAGGATCCAGGGCTATCCTGCAATCCAAGCCAAAAGACCATGATGGGTAGTTCCAGGCATCTCAAATGGCCTGCCCCTAATAGCCCAAAGTGCTTAGTAGGAGTTTTGGCCCTGATTATATCATCCAACACATTATCAATTATCATATTATCATTATCACCTTCTAAAATGTGACCATGTCAAAAATCGTTTCTGGAGAAGAGGGAAAACTCTACCCTAAAACTGGAAGAGCTAATGATGGCTTTAAGCAGCCTCAGCTGTGGACTGGGGATAAGATGAATATGTTTATATTGATTATGGCATATAACAATTGTTATCGGAGCATGTTCATGCCACAGTTAGTGTGTGTGCATGTGTGTAATTCAGAGTAAATTCCATCAGCAGGACACTTAGCAAATAAGTAACAGCAGTATGAGGGAAGATCCTGTCTCTTCTCTAACAGGATGTGGACCATTCTAAGCAGTGCTACTAGGTGACATTTTGCCCGTGTACTAATGGTAGAGAAGTGTTTCTGCCTTACTTCCCTGATTGCCACAATAAAACTAAACCTGAGCGTATATCTAGATGGCATTTCTGCCACTTCAATCTCCTGGAGTACCTTGAAGAACCAAGGATCATCCTGATATGGATCAATACAGAGAAGATGAAAAAGGCCAGTTATACAAAGAATTATACACTCATGATATCTGAGTTTCACAGATCAATCAGATGCACAGTAGAATTTTCCTCCGAAGCACTTAAAATTCCCAAGCATTCGCAGAAAACCTACCAGTGTCATGAAACCTCCGAGACAGTGGAGCCTAATTAATCCCTCACCCTTGCAGAGATCAATTGTACTAGAGATGCCAGAGAGCCATCTGGTGACCCAAAAGTAACGGCAAAGGAGTGATCATGTCTAATTGTTGCGATGGCCGAATGAAAGAAAGAGATTTGACTGATCACAACATATTCCACATTCAAATGACAAACGAATTATTCTAAAGTAAGGATCCAACATATAGCAATAGCCATAGCACTTAGACTTCTATAACGTTTCACAGTGCTTTACATTCCTCTCTAATATGCTTTACAGAGTCAGCATATTGCCCCCAACAATCTGGGTTCTCATTTTACCAACCTCGGAAGGATAGAAGACTGAACCAACCTTGAGCTGGTGAGACTCAAACTGCTGGCAGCCTGTAGTCAACAGAAGTAGCCCACAGTACTCCATTGTAACCACTGTGCCACCATGGCTCTTATAGCCATTTGTATATTACTATTGGTCCAGTGATCAATTGGAACATGCTCATGGTTGTCATTGTGGCTATGAACACCTAAGCAAATCCTTTTCCTACCTAAGAACATAAAGACTGAAATCCCTCAGTATCAATAGGTAGGGGAAACTGATCATTCTGTGAATCGAATTTAAAAGTTCAAGTAGGCATTCTGGTGGTCAACATCCATAACATCTCCTTTTAACTTATATGGTGTGAAGCATTTACATCCAATCATCTGCTCTCCTCTAAAATGTAATGCGCTATCACCTCCATCATCCCTTCCTTCCAAATTACTGCAGTTTTCACTGATTGATTGTATTTGACCAGAAGGACTATGGAAATCCATGGAAATGGGTTAAATTTAGCCAATCAGGCTCTCAGCCCAACCAATCTTATAATTTTACCATCTGGGGCATAAAATGAAGAGAGAACTCTGTTTAAGATGCACTGGCATTTAGAAATCAAGATTAAATCTAACACATAATGAATAAATAACTATCAAAATGGGTAAAAAGAAGACGAAAATTAGGGCCACAATTCCAAGCTGCAATCATCAGGGTGACCACCAGAGGACAGCAAAGATTTAAATCTTGCTCTATCTCAGTGGTAGTCATCTTGGTCCCTACCACCCACTAGTGGGCGTTCCAGCTTTCATGGTGAGCGGTAGGGGTTTTGTCCGATACTGAAGCACTTTCCTTTTTTTAATTTAATTGACTTCCCTATTTTATGAATCACCATTACTGTGGAACTGGTGGGCGGTTAGAAAATTTTATTACTACCAGAGATACAAAAGTGGGCGGTAGGTATAAAAAGGTTGACTACCCCTGCTCTATCTCTTTGCTGTGATGGCCAGCTTGATTTCTGCAGGTTCAGATCTACAGTTTCACTTTTGTTGATTATGCAATAGTTAAATATTAAAATTAATCATCATAATCAGTCCACCAGAAAATTATCTTGCACACATTCCATTGAAATAAACAGGAGCTGGCAAATGGTGCTTCCACGGTATTTTATTCAGTGAATCACCTGGTATTTTGTTAATATCAGTCATCTTCTTTTGGAAGCCACCAGATTTTTTAAAAAATAATAAAATTGAAGAATCCCTGCCATTAATTCCTTTGCTACCCTAAAGACCTTGCATAGAACCCTCTATTTCAGAAACAATTTCTGAAATGTACATTTAAAAAGTAGCCCTTAGTTAATTGGATTCAAATGTTTTGTGCTTCTTTCTTATGCATAAACTGATGCTTATTTCAGTGTGCATCTTACCTCCAGTGAAAATTAAAAGAAAAGCTACTGCAATAGTGTTCTCTTTGAAATTAGCATTTTACAGTGTTGCAAATATATCATTCCTTTACTTCTGAAAGCCATGGTGGAATATCATGTTAATTACCTGAACTACAAGGTTTCAAGCACATCAGATTTCCTTTCAAGGTATTAGCCTATTCCTTAACCAATTACCCACATTCTCCTTTACTTATTTCAAATGTGACCTTTCGTTTGAATTTGATTGCAAGTTTCCTGCTGAGAGTGTATAACTATCTCTGTGTCTAAGTATGGCTATTGTCTTCACATGTGATGACTGCGGTTAATTTTAATACACTTTGATGGCTGGAGAACAAATAAGTGTCGGTGACAAAGTGCAGAGACATTTGAAGGAGGATAAGCTACCACTTTAATGAGTGGGGATCAGCAACCTAAGAGGCCTGCTAGTGACAACCCAAAAAACCTGCAGGCCAGACAAAGAGGAATGTTTGACTATCTACAGGTAATGAGGAACTCGTTACTGTGGCTTACCCTGAAGAAGCAAACAAAAAACCGAATAGCGGCGAAGCCAAAAATAGCTGTAATTATTTTGAACAAGTCTTGCTTCCCCAGCTTTGCCATAAGATAAACGAGTTGACATAGACCTGGAAATCAATGGTGGGATTCAAAAATGTTTACTACCGGTTCTATGGGCATGGCTTGGTGGGCTTGGCTTGGTCTGGTGGTGGTTTGGTGGGGAAAATCTCCATTCCCTTCCCACTCCAGGGGAAGGATACTGCAAAATCCCCATTTCCTCCCAATCAGAGAGGCAGAGAATAGATGGGGGCAGGGCCAGTCGGAGGTGGTATTTACCGGTTCTCCAAACTACTCAACATTTCCGCTACCAGTTCTCCAGAACTGGTCAGAACCTGCTGAATACCACCTCTGCTGAAAATATTAGGCATCTCCGTTGGAACTGGGTGTTGGATATGAGTCAGTGGTGGGTTTCAAATTTTTTTAGAACCTACTCTCTAGCTGTGGCCTATTTTGTGGGAGTGGCTTGCCAGTCATGTGACAGGGTGGGAGTGGCCAACTTGTAAAATGTGGTGAAACTCATTTAACAACGCTCTTGCTTAGCAACTAAAATTTTGGGCTCAATTGTGATGATAAATTCTCTTTCTTTCTTTCTTTCTTTCTTTCTTTCTTTCTTTCTTTCTTTCTTTCTTTCTTTCCTTTCCTTTCCTTTCCTTTCCTTTCCTTTCTTACTTTCTGCCTTTCTTTCCTTTCCATTGGGTTACTGGCAGCGGCAGGCCAGACTTACTTCTGAGTCCGCCTGTGGAACCGGCTCTCTAAATTTCACCATCCGGCTCTTGCGAGTAGGTGCGAACCTGCAGAAACCCACCACTGATATGAGTCGCCATATTTGCAGAGTCTCTAACTAGAGGCTGAGGGGGTTGAGCAGATTCAAAATAAAACAAAGAGTGTTACTGATTTCATGTTGCACACTGGTTATACTGTGTCAATAAAAACAATTGCCACCACAAACTGTTGCTCATAGCACCTTGTCTTCATGAGAGCCAAAACTAGGGCAGTGATTGGTTAATGTCTGCTCTATTATATGGCTGGAGAATCACTCTAATTGGTTATCTAAGTATGGGGCATGATCACATGATCTCATATACCTAAGATGCACTTCTCTGCAGCAGGATATTTGACTTTACTTCCTGAAAAGTGACGTGCAGTGGAATTTTTTTTCCCCTCTATATTTTTGTTGCTGTGGAGAACCCTGCCAGCTTATGCAAAGGAAACTGACCGTTTTCAGGAACCAAATTTCTCAGCTGGAGACAAGATAAAGCTATGAGCTCAAGGTAGAACACTGGTTTTTCCAACCTCTGCAATGGAAGAAAAAGTCTCTACAGAGGCAGGAGCTAACCATGAAAGGATTCAGAACTTGATCGTGACAACTGAGAATGGACTTTAAAAAAAAACACCAATACTTTTTTTTATCAAGCTTAGTAGAAAATAGGAATGAAGGAGCAATATGTGGCATATATATTGCTCCTTTATGCTATTTTTCTCCGCAGGGTATCCAATTGGAGGCCCACGGGCTGGATGCAACACGCACAGGCCATGCCCACCCCAGCTCCATGAATGGGGAAAATATCATGAAAAATCACGTGACAGCAATGTGATGTCACATATTTTACACCCATGCTCTACAGCTAACATCTAACAGAACATGGAGGGTTCATCAGAAAAACTCATTTTACAAACCACCAAATATAATCCTTGATTTTGCAGAGTCCGAGATACGAAAAATATGACCCACATTGGAACTGGTGATTTTGATAGCAATAATGTGAAAAAGAAATATGTGTTCAGATGTGAGAATGGTGATTTAGGCAAAACCTGGGAAAAATAAACCCAATAAAATAACTATAAGCATCCAACAATCAGTGGAAATGAGGCTACAATCTGGATTTGCTCTTCGCCAGCAATTACATTAAAATATTAACCCATTAAACAAGGTAGCCTTAGGCCCAGGAGCGAATTCATAGAATCAGTAAATGACATTGTTTCTGAAAAAGCCAGTGAAACTGTTGAAATTGAACCAGCAAGTTCCAGATTTAGGGAATAAGATAAAGAGGGATGTTTATTTGTCAACTTCTGTGCTGCTTCAGTTGCACAGTGACTTTAGGCCACTTATATAATAACAATATAATTGTATTTATTTGTACAAGAGAATGTCACCCAATGATATAATTCAGGGAATTATAGTACTAAGATGGAAAAATTATTTATTCCTGCCTTTATTATTTTTATAAACAACTCAAGGATGCAACTATATCCAACTCACTTTCTTTCCCACAACAACCACCCTATGAGCTAAACTGAGAGAGAGTGACTGGTTCAAAGTCATCCACTGAATTTCATGGTTAAGGCAGGATTAGAACTCAGTGTCTTGATTTCTAGCCTGATGCCTTAACCACTAGACCAAACTGACTCTCATATTTCTGAAATCAAATCATTTCAAGCAGAAATTCAGGAATAAATATAAGTAATGGGGCAATCTACAAGGCAATTATTCCACAGTAAATGAATTAAAATCATTAAAGTAATTCACTGAACACTCAGTTATATAATATTATCTTCACTACCTTCCAAAATACTGGCAGAAAATGTACAAGATTAAATGCCAGTGGTAGAATTTTCCAAGCATCAGCAAGATCTATCTCTGGGCCCACATTTCCCCCTTATCAAAGAAAAGTAGGATATACTGTAGATATAATGATCATTTATTTATTACATTTACATGCTGCTATACACCTAGCCACCTTGGGCATTTTTAAAATGTAAAACAATTTTATTATTTATTTATTCAATTTCTGTACTTGCCCATTTCCAACAATGACTGGGGAATCATAGTGAACCAATTATTACTACCTAATCAAGTGGATTTTCATCTGAAAAGGCATGTATGGGCTAAATTATAGCGTTTCAACCAATAAACTGAAAATAGAGAAATGCCAGACCACATTTATTTATTTTATTTATTTATTTAGTTTGTCAAACATGTACGAGATAACAGATATAAGTATAAACATGGACATGAACACAGGAAATGGGTACAAATAAATGGAGACAGTAGGATAGGGACGGTAGCAACGCTGGTGCACTTATGCACGCCCCCTTACAGACCTCTTAGGAATGGGGTGAGGTCCACCATAGACATTTTAAGGTTAAAGTTTTGGGGGTTTGAGGATGTTACAACAGAGTCAGGTAGTGCATTCCAGGCATTGACCACTCTCTTGCTGAAGTCATAATTTCTGCAATCAAATTTGAAGCGGTTTACCTTGAGTTTATATCTATTTATATCTTATATATTTATATCTTATATATTTATATCTATTGTTTGCCTGTGTATTATTACGGTTGAAGCTGAAGTAGTTATTGACAGCCAGGACAATGACTACTTCATTGTAGTCATTTTAGACAATTTTGTGTACTCTGCTTAATTGTGTTTCTTCGTTTCTCTGCTGCATAGCAAACTCTTAGCCACCTTATGTTATATAAAATACACAATATGGCACAGACTATCACACTAATAAGAATGGTGCAGACCCTCATTGAACATTGCTATTTACACATTCAGTTTGGAGCCAAATAAAGTTAAGGGTGTATTCAAAACTGTCTCACAGCAACATAAGCACTAGGTATCAAGCTGATTTCTGCTACAGAGGAACTATCATGCAGAGGATGACATAGGCATTAATGGGGGAATGGGGTGTGGTGGAAGCAGTTCAATTTTTAGAGCAGGAAAAGCAGGAATCTTTTGGAAGCCCACCTAGATCAGAGGACTGGGTGTTTAACATGTCAAACAGGGGGCATTCCAGCAAGGACCAGATATCTGTGCCTACAGGAAGAAGCAGCCCACACAACATCTCCTACCTTGCTTTTGCTGGGGCAGACTTCACTGTGTCCAGCTCACAAAGTTGAATTGTATACAATAGTGAAAAGCCATATAATTTCATGAATAAATGAGAAGAAGGAGCAGTGGAAGGGCTCAGTGGCTAAGATGCTGAGCTTGTTGATCAGAAAGGTTGGCAGCTCAGCGGTTCAAATCCCTAGTGCCACATAATAGAGTGAGCTCCCATTACTTGTCCCAGCTTCTGCCAACCTCGCAGTTCAAAAGCATGTAAAAATGCAAGTAGAAAAATAGTAATTTTCATTGTAATTTTAGTACAATGACAATAAAGATTATTATTATTATTAATAGGAACCACCTTTCCCTGCGCCTTCGGTATTTAGTCATGCTGGCCACATGACCATGGAGACGTCTTCAGACGGAGCTGCCCCTTCAGCTTTGTCATGGAGATGAGCACCACCCCCTAGAGTCAGGAGAGACTAGCACATATGTGTGAGGGGAATCTTTACCTTTACTTTTAAGGAGCAGTGGAGATGTTATCTCTTCACCTAGAATTACTAAGAAGGCGGCTAACCTCTGCCAAACCTAGCCAATCTACTTATGTATGCTAATAGGCTACTTGGGAAAAAAGGATCGTAATGAGAACCTACATGTCCATTTTATTTGATCACTGAATTTATATTCTGCCCTACTGCCAGAAACAGCAGACGATAATTCAGTCGTATTAATATTAATAACAACAGCAACAGAAGGAAATCAGCTAACAATACAATCAAGCACATGAATAAAAGACACAACTACTATGCTGCAAATTAAAGCTCACTCCTGCAGGTAGACAAAATATTAATGCCAACATTCAGTTGAAATCTGTTTTTTAATCTATCCAGTCTTGGGGGAAAACCCATTTTGTTCATGTCTATATTTAAAATACTTTGAGCAGGTTTTATTCAAATGCCTTTGTTGTCTGTAGAGAATGTAATCATCACTGAAGGGCTGAAAATAAGCTTTCATGCAGTTTTTCAGCCTAGGAAGCTAAATTTCTCAGAGAGGAAAATGCATGATTAATAAAACAGTCATACATGAAAACAAAAAGCGACAAATTTCCTAGTAAATAAGTTTGGCTGTCTCTGTTCTGGTGCCAGGAGACTGGAGAGACTACATAATCTGTCATATTGCATGACAATTTTAGAATCTCATCAACTCCATAAAAATTACATGGTTGAAAAAGTGCCTCTGACTCCCTTTATGATTTTTACAGGGGTGGGGAGGGATGAAAAAGAGGAGGGACACAGGAACACAGTTTAAACCTCACCTTCTTCTTTTTTTATACTGGCACAAAAATGAAATTGTAAATCTAGCCATGTCTAATAAATTGGCACTATAAGACTTGAGATTAGCCTCTCAAAAATCAAACTCAGTTTAGCATGATTAAAGAGGCCCTACCTAATACATACCCAGTAGCTATCTGTCATCACTTGAATCCATCATCTGTGGAATGTTGTTTGTCACATTAGCATTCTGAATGTAACTGTATGTCCATTGCACTTATAGTCATGGAGATCTAAGTGCTCTAGATGACACTTATTGAGCTATTATCCAGTAGCTTGCATGGGCAAAAGGCCCATCCTAGAAGAAGAAATCTTTGCTCAGGTGGTTCTACAATGTAAAGCTTGAGAGAGGTTCAATCTCTTGCAGTCCAGGGACTTCCTTGAACTAGTTGTAGCTTTCTTGATGGAAGTAAATTCTTCTGATATCAAATCTCACCTATCTTCTCCAATATCCTAAATTGGACAGTAAATAAATAAATAAATAAATAAATTTAATTTGTAAACCGTTCTCTCTCCCCGAAGGGACTCGAGGCGGTGCACAGGGAATTAAAAATACATATACAAACAACAAACATTATAATACAATTTAAAACGAATTAAACCTAGACCCTGCGCTAAAATCCCAAACTAGCTAAAACTAATGCCCCTAAAAATCCCTAATAAAATAGTTTGAAATATTCAGCTAGAGGTAATGGGTCAATTAACCCAAGCCGGCCAGGCAGAAGAAGTGAGTTTTTTGTTTTTTGTTTTTTTTTAAATGAAAAAAAAGTTTTCTTGGGTTTTACACATTTTTAAAAACAGGTAAAGGGTATAAGGTATTACTGAGGTTATACCTTATACCCTATACCTTATACCCTTATAAGGTTTTAGTTTTTGACGGAAGGAGCGGAGGTCCGTAGTTGTTCTAATTTCGGGGGGAAGGTCGTTCCAGAGGGTCGGGCCTGTCACAGAGAAGGCCCTTCCCCTGGGCGTCGCCCGCTGGCATAGCCTAGTGGACGGCACCCGGAGAAGTCCCTCTCTGTGGGAGCGAATCGGGCGAAGGGATGTATGGAGCAGGATGCGATCCCGCAAATAGCTAGTTCCCGAGCCATGGAGCGCTTTAAAGATGATAATCAACACCTTGAAGCGCACCCGAAAGACAACAGCCAGCCAGTGCAGCTCACGCAGGAGTGGTGTTACATGGGCAAACCTAGAGGTTCCCATAACTGCCCGCGCGGCCGCCTTCTGGACAAGCTGCAGCCTTCGGGTGCACCTCAAGGGGAGCCCCATGTAGAGAGCATTGCAGTAGTCCAGTCGGGATGTCACGAGTGCGTGAGTGACTGTGCAAAGGGTAGCCCGGTCCAATAGGGGACGCAAATGGCGGACCAGGCGGACCTGGTAAAACGCTCTCCTGGCTACGGCCATCACTTGATCTTCCATGGACAGCCGTGCATCAAGGAGGACGCCCAAGTTGCGTGCTCCATCCACAGGGGTTAGATGTTCACGCCCTATGGCCAGTGATGGAATCAACTGGTTGTACCGGGATGCCAGGAACCACAGCCACTCGGTCTTGGACGGGTTGAGTCTGAGTCTGTTCCTTCCCATCCAGGCCCGCACAGCTTCTAGACATCGGCACATCACCTCGACGGCATCGTTGGGGTGGTTTGGGGTAGATATATACAGCTGCGTGTCGTCAGCGTAGAGATGGTACTCTACCCCAAAACCACGGATGATCTCACCCAGCGGCTTCATATATGTGTTGAACAGGAGTGGCGAGAGGACCGACCCCTGAGGCACCCCACAAGTGAGGGGTCTCGAGGTCAACCTCTGCCTTCCTGCCAACACAAATTGCGATCGACCGGAGAGGTAGGAGGAGAACCACTGCAACATGGTGCCCCTCATCCACCAATGCGACCAATGCCGTCTCGGTGTTGTGCCCGGGCCAGAAGCCGGACTGGCGCAGGTCCAGATAATCAATTTCCTCCAGGTGATGGGGGAACTGTTGTGCCACCACACTCCCCAAAACCTTCACCAAGAAGTGAAGGTTGGAGACCGGACGGTAATTTACCAACAATGCTGGGTCCAGAGAGGGCTTCTTGAGGAGGGGTCTCACCACCGCCTCTTTCAAGATGGTAGGCAAGAACCCCTCACCCAAAGAAGCATTCACTACCTCGTGGAGCCAGCCTCGTGTTACCTCCCAGGATGCCAGTACAAGCCAGGAGGGACACGGGTCCAATAAACATGTGGTAGCTCGCAGTCGCCCATGTAACCTGTCCATATCCTCGGAAGTAACAGAGTCAAACTCCTCCCACAAAACTGTCTCAAGATCTGCCTCGGGGTATCCCACTGGACCACTTTCGGTGGAGGCCAACTCGCTACGAATCTGAGTGAATTTATCCTGCAGATATTCCCCAAATTCCTCTGCTCTATCCTGCAAAAGGGCTTCCCGCATCCTCTGTTGAAGGAGGGAGCGGGTCACCCTAAACAGGGCGGCAGGGCGGTTATCTGCGGATGCGATGAGAGTGGCACAATGATGACGTTTCGCCACTCTCAGCGCCACAAGGTAAGTCCTTAAATGGGCTCTCACCTGTGTTCGGTCAGATTCAGACCGTGTGGATCTCCATCTCCTCTCTAGGCATCTCTTGTGGCGTTTCATCACCCTCAACTCCTCGGTAAACCCAGGAGCCTGGGTGGCTCGTCACCACAGGAGAGGCCGCAAGGGCGCGACCCGATCCAAGGCCCCCGTGGCCGCGATATTCCACGTGGCCACCAGGTCCTCCATCGGAGCGTGGGTCAAGGACACAGGTAGTGGCCCAAGCTCCATCTGGAACCTATCCGGGTCCATCAGGCGCCTGGGGCGGAACCATTTAGGTGCTTCAGGTTCTGCCTCCACGCGGTGGGGTGTAGCGATTGGAAAGTTGAGCCGGAGAAGTGAGTGATCTGACCATGACAGGGGTATAATGGCTACGTCCCCTATACCCAGATCACTCTTCCACTGACCAGAGACAAAAATTAAAGCCAGCGTGTGTCCTCCCTCATGTGTGGGGCCCTGAATTACTTGGGTCAGGTCCATGGCCGTCATGGAGGCCATGAACTCCCAAGCTACCTCTGATGATTCGCCCACAGATGGCAGGTTGAAGTCCCCCATGAGTACCAGTCTGGGGGCCTCAACTGCCATCTCAGCAATCACCTCGAGGAGTTCGGGCAGGGCTGCTGACATGTAGCAGGGAGCCAGGTACACAATCAGCATGCCCAACTGCCTCCTTGGGCCCCACTTCATGCAAAGGAACTCACAGCTGGTGGTCTGTGTTACAGTGGTCTCTCTCGGCTCAAGACCTTCCCTAACAATAACCGCTACACCTCCACCCCTGCCTAGGGCCCGTGGCTGATGAAAAGCGTGGTAACCTGGCGGGCACATTTCTACGAGGGGAAGTCCTCCCTCGTGGCCCAGCCAGGTCTCTGCAATTCCCACCAGGTCTGGTTCCCACTCCGACACAAGGTCGTGGACGAGGGGGGCTTTGCTGACTACGGAACTGGCATTGCAAAACATCAGCCTCAGGCCCTGGCACTGTAATCCCTGACCACCTAGCCTGCAGGGGTTGTGGCATCTGACCATTTGTAGACATCAGCCTTGTGCCCCCAACCGGGAAAGAAAAACCTGTCTCCCATCGCACCTGCCCCTCCCTACGACCGTCTTGATGGGTAGACCCTCAATGGAAACAACTTGTGTATCCCCCCTCTTAATGAACCCTCCAGCTTCCTTCTCCACTCTGCTCACCGACCTAGTAACATACCCACCCCCAGCCTGACTAACACCACCCTTCTCCCTGAGACCCCATAAAATCCGAATCAAACATTTAGCTAAAAAAAACCTACATCTGCGTTTCGCCCACCTCTCTTGATTACATAATCCCTCATCAAGGTGGGCCCTCGTTAGAGCGGAGGGCCATACCTGCGAGTAAGGGGATTCTCGCAGTCAAATCAGGTCTGCTCTGGAGTACATAGATAGATATAAATAGGTGTAAAAATATATACAATAAATACAAAATGGGTCGCAAAATACTTATGTGGGCATCCTGGCTGCTAAAATATTATACAATAGATGTTAAATATAAATATAATAAATATGATAAAATTCCTGAGAGGTTTAAAAATTCCAGTGGAGTATGGTATAGTGTGCTTGCTGATTTTTTTTTTTTTTACTGTACATTACTAACCAATATCTACTCAAAAGGTACTATTCAATCCTTTCTTTTATCCACATTCTTCATACATAGGTTTGTTGGCAGATGGTTAAAAATACTAGTACCCACTAGGCACTGCTGTCCAAAAATTAGGAGTGTGGCCATCAGCAAGAAGGCTGTTGGAGAGAAGACATAAAGCATATGCGTTCCTTCTATACAATTTAACAACTTGACTCCTTTATATTATTGCATTATTTATTTCTTTTCTCGCCTTCAGAAAAGTTTCTTGGCAGCTTCATATTTTCAATATAGTTTAATTTACATGATCAGATGTATTGGGCTTCCCATAATCCACGACTAGCATGATCATTGCTGCTGTTTCTTCTACACAGAATGGCTGGGAAAGACAAAAGCATAGAGTAACACAACACCAAACCATCTTTTCCATCTATGGTGAATTCAGATCTCATTCAGCTCCTTTCACAAAACTGTTTGCACTCCTAGACAATTCTATCTAGGATCCTTAAGTGAGTACTATATACATACTCTTATATAAATCAGTCTGTTTGCACATCTCAACAGGCATTTAATATAAATAAATATGGGCATAAAAAGGTTCTTTCTCTCTCCTCAATACATTTTGAACTGCATAATGCTTCCTAATGATACTTTAAAAAGCAATTGTAAGTCTCTTGAAATCTTGCATAGAGTTTTGTGGGCTTTGGTTAATCATAAAGGTAGCAGTCAACCTCAATTTTGTGTTCATATATTCATGAAAAAAGGCCAAGGATACAGAGCAAAACTGTGGACACAAAGAAGTCTATCACCAGTGCCATCAGGCAGCTCTTGAAATACTTACAGTTTAAAAGGGCTCTTAGACAATACTTTCCATTTTTTTGAAATGGAAAGTATTCCTACCCATACTGAGGAATAGACTTTTTTTTAAGACAGCAGTCATAAGTGGTCACAGCACTTAACTGTCTGTTGTTGATCTTGAAAAAGCTAAACAGAACTGGATGGATGGGGAGCTTAATTGGGAAATCCCCAGAAATCCCAGAGCTATCATCTAGACACGGGGTTAAAAAAAAACCTGGAAGAGCAAAATGGCAAAGTAGTTCCAAATAATAAGGGTGGGGGATGGGGGGATGACACGGAGACATCCCCATAAACCAGGGGTGGGCAAACTTTGCAACTTTAAGTCTGAAGGACTTCAGCTCCCAGACTTCTCCAGCCAGCAAAGCTGGCTGGAGAAGTCTGGGAGCTGAAGTCCTTCAGACTTAAAGTTGCAAAGTTTGCCCACCCCTGCCATAAACACTGCAAACTCTACCCCCAAAACCTAAGCCAAGGAGTTTATGCTCCTCAGCCTCAGTTGTTGGGCAGCCCCATCCTTAGCATCCCTGAGGCTGCTTATATTATCAGACAAGCAGATTAGAAGCCCTTGGCCCTTCAGTTTGCAGCAGCAGCTCCTAAAGAGACCTTCCGTTGATTAGAAATAACTCTGTCCTGAAGCTACTATTTTAGAACTAGTTCTCCAACCCTTCCCCCTTTGGAACACTTATTGTGGGTTTCTGGACCACCCTCGGCATTGCTACTTTTTTGGAGAGCAAATAGCACAAGCAGCAAAGAAACCAACAAATAAATTGATCTAATAAAGGAATTGTGTCTGTGGATTTCAGATTTATGTTTCTTTCTGATAACATACATTTTAACACTGATGTTATTCCTGCGGGCTAGGTGATAGATGATCGTATCAGTATGAAATTTCTAAACACTAAAGCACCATGTTTACATATAATACTGAGCCATAACACAATTTCATTTTGGCTCAGTACTATATGAAGCCAATCATATTTTTTTTAATTTATTTAAATTTATATCCTGCCCTTCTCCACAGAGGACCCAGGGCAGCGCACAGGAAATTTAAAAAACGTACAAAATACAATAAATATAATTTAAGAAACTATTAAATAATCCTATCCTGCGCTAAAACCAAATTTTAAAAAACCCAATTTAAAACTACCTAAAAGTCCCCATGGGGTCTTCCGGTTCCGGCTCCAGCGGCGACGGGCGAGCCTAGCGCTCGCTCGCCGCTTTGCTGCCTTTTCTGCCCCCCCACGGGAGCGAGACACTCCGGTTACCGGAGGTCTCCCGTAGGGTCGGCTCGGAGGGGACGTTCTTCCTCACGGCGGTGGGGAGAGCGTTCCCCTCCGCGACCTAGGTGAGGAGGAGCATGCTGCGGGGGGTTCTCCCTTCGCCAACGGCTGTCGGCGCCATTCACTTCAATGCAGAGGGCTGAGCGGAGAGATCGGAAGGTCTGCCGAGGCTTCAGCTGCGAGGGAGAGTGAGTTTAAAAAAAGACTTTTTTTCCTTGCTGCCAGCCAGGCTGAACGGACTGGGAGGGGGGTGTTTGTTTTCAAAAAAAACCCCTCGGACTTAAGCGGCACTCTAAAATGGCTTCTCTGGAAGAGAAAGCGGAAATCTTAAATCCGGACTGTCTCTAACAAGGGAAAGTGGTATGCGGCTACTTGCAACATTGTTTCTAGGTCTGGCTGGATAAAAATTTTTATTTTTCTACTCTCTCCTCTGGGCTCTGAGATGGGCGGTGGAAGGTGGCTTTTCTTTGTCCCTGCCTGATTATTTCAACTATGGAAAATTCCCAGCGTCTCTTTACAATTGGGACTCTCTCTGTATATTGATGAAGAATTTTTCTCTTGCTGGATTTGTGATTTCCTTTCTGGAGTACCTTCGCTATTATAACTATTGAGTTGGAAAATTGTCTCTTTCTGGGTTCCTGAATTTTACAACGTTTCAACCTTGATCAGAATTTTTGGCTCCCGGTTAGTCTCACCAACCCCACCCTGAAAACGCCATTTTGGTGGCATTGACTTTAACAGTTAATCATGGCTCAAGAAACAGCACTGGCAAGTTTAGAACAACGGATGGCTTCTCTTGAAACTGTTATACAAACTTTGGTAAAAGAAATTCAGGCCCAGAGGGCAGAAAACATCAATTTCAAGAAGGAGCTATTGGACACACGGAAGCAAGTGCTGGAAAACACACAGAAGACTGAAGAATTGGAAGGGGGGTTGGTGGGGGTTAAGGGAGAGATTAAAAATGTTATTAAAGAGGTTGGGGAAACAAATGGGCATGTGTCTAGGATAGATATGGAAAGAATGACATATTTTTTGAGATTTCAGAACGTTCTTGAGGAATCTGGTGAATGCCTCCCTGATCTTATGAGCACAATTTTAGCAGACTATTTACAAAAACCTAAAGATGAGATCAGGGGGGACATTGACCTAGCCTACAGAATTAACTCAGCATATGCCAGGATAAATGAAGTGCCTAGAGAGATACATGTGAAATTTGTTAGAAGGTCAACCAGAGAGGAAATCCTGAAAGTGCAGAGAGGTAGTCCATTAATCTACCAACAAAAAGAGGTTGCTATCTTGAAGCAGATCCCTAGAAAGATTCGAGAAGCAAGGAGGGAATTTTCCTTCTTGTCAAAAATTTTATTTGATCATGGGATTTGGTTCAAGTGGGTGACACCCGAAGGGATGCTGGTGTTCTGGGAAGGAGGAAGAGTGAGGATTAAAACAGTTGTTGAGGCGGAAGCCTTTCTTAAAAAACATTCCTCTGCCCTGGGGAAAGATCCAGGGGGGACGGAGGGGGCCGCGGCCCCGCCCACTGGGGGCCAGGGAGGAGAAAAAGAAGATACAATAGCCAAGAGACTTAGATCGAAAAAATAACTTTGCCTTGATTTTTCTGAACAATTTTGCATAATATTTGTATCTGGATTTTTTGTAAATGTCTGACAGCATGGAATTGAGAATTTAGGTATATGTACTTGCTTTTACCTTGTAGTGTTATGAAAAATGCTTTTTTTTGGTTATTTTTTTATTGTGTATTTTGAGGTCTCGGGAGGGCCGACGACTCTGACGTGAATGCTCTCAAAATTTCTTTGTATCCCTTACCCTACCCCATAGAAAAAATGTAAAACCAATAAAACTTTTTCAATATAAAAAAAAAAAGTCCCCATGGGAGGTTAGGCTAGGCCGGCTTGTTGAAACAAATATGTCTTAAGACATTGGCGGAAGAGGCGGAGGTCGGTGATGGTACGTAATTCAGGGGGTAGGTCATTCCAGAGAGATGGACCCACCACAGAGAAGGCTCTTCCCCTGGGTGTCGCCAGTCGGCATTGTCCGGCCGATGGCACCCTGAGAAGGCCCTCTCTGTGGGAGCGTATCGGTCTAAGGGATGTATGGGGCAGGAGGCGGTCTCGCATATAACTAGGCCCCGAGCCATGGAGCGCTTTAAAGATGGTCGTCAAAACCTTGAAGCGCACCCGAAAGGCCACAGGAAGCCAATGCAGCTTGCGCAGGATCGGTGTTATGTGGGAGCATCTAGTGGCTCCCATGATCACCCGCGCGGCTGCGTTTTGGACTAGCTGTAGCTTTCGAGAGCACCTCAAGGGAAGCCCCATGTAGAGAGCATTACAGTACTCGAGTCGGGACGTCACGAGAGCTTGAGTGACTGTGCGAAGTGCAGCCCGGTCCAGTAAGGGGCGCAATTGGCGCATCAGGCGTACCTGATGAAACGCCCCCCTGGCCACGGCCGCCACATGGTCCTCCATGGACAGCCGGGAATCCAGGAGGACACCCAAATTGTGCGCCCTCTCCACGGGGACCAGTGTTACGCCCCCAATGGCCAGAGTTGGAGTAATCTGGCTGAACCGGGGTGCCGGAAACCACAGCTACTCAGTCTTGGCAGGGTTGAGCTTGAGTTTTTTACCACCCATCCAGATCCGTACGGCTTCCAAACACCGGGACAGCACTTCGGCGGCATCGTTGGGGTGGTTTGGGGTGGATATGTACAGCTGAGTGTCATCAGCGTACAGGTGGTACTCCACCCCAAAACCACGGATGATCTCACCCAGCGGCTTCATATATGTGTTGAAAAGGAGGGGCGAGAGGACCGACCCCTGAGGAACCCCACATAAGAGAGGCCTCGAGGTCGACTTCTGCCCTCCCGTCAACACATATTGCGACCGACCAGAGAGGTAGGACGAGAACCACCGCAGAACGGTGCCTCCCAGCCCCAAACCCCCAAGTCGGCGCAATAGGATACCATGGTCGATGGTATCAAAAGCCGCCGAGAGGTCTAATAGGACTAGGATAGAGGAATAACCTCTATCCCGCGCCCTCCAGAGATCATCAACCAACGCGACCAATGCCGTCTCGATGCTGTGACCGGGTCGGAAGCCGGACTGGCACGGGTCTAGATAATCAACTTCCTCCAGGTGTCTCGGAAACTGTTGGGCTACCACACTCTCAACAACCTTCACCAAAAAGTGATATATATATATATAATTATATATAATATATATAATTGTTCCACAACACCCTGTTAGGGCCCCAATTAAGGGAGGAGACATACTGTTTCCTTTTCTGCCTTTCGGCTCATCACCAGAGACCATCTAGACAGAAAGACATATATATATGTTACGTTTTTGAGCTGATCAATAAATAAGTCAGGGAGACTAGTATAGATCTATTTCGAGCTTTTTAGCTCTCATCAGCTAGCCATACCCTTACTGGGATTTGAACCGGGGCTGTATTACATGCTAGGCAGGAGCCTTAGCCATTAGGCTAAGCTGAAAGGCAGAAAAGGAGAGTAGTATGCTTCCTCTATTAATTGGGGCTTAACAGGGTGTTGTCACACACACACACACACACACACACACACACATATATATAGAGAGAGAGAATTTTGAGGCTAATTCGAGTTAAGAATTTTAAGCTGACAACTTTGTATTAATAAATGAAATATAGAAAACAGCTGGTGGCACCTGTAATTGGTACAGCACAATTATACCATGTTAATTTTGAGACTGGCAGGTAACTTGGCAGGTTTCTCTGGTAACACCAATTATCTCTTAATATAAGAGCTTTTGGGACTCCATGAATTCCACCAGTTTAAAATATATATAGTGGGAAAGCTGAACTACAGGATCAAATGAACTAAGAATTTTTGCTGAGTACAGGGAGCTCTAAAATAGTAGAGCTCTGATTGTATCTTTGCCGAATAAAGCTCAATTTCTCTGCCAGTGGATAGCTCGGTGGCTGTTTTTAGAACTATGATGCCCTCTAGGAGAGAAATAGTTATAGAATGACTATGGTAGGACTAGACATTTCATATTTGTTCAGTTGAGTTATATAAATCTTGCAGAAGGGAGAAAAATATGCAGAAGTGAAGAGTAATCAGAGGCAATTTTTTTCTTAAGAAATTCCCCAATGGCCAGGGCTATTTAAAAAAAAATGTTGGTGTTTAAGGACTGTACAATTCTGACAATAAAACCAATTCAGATTTCAACCAGCACCAAGTTAATTGAGGAGCAGACAACCTTTCTCTTATGACCCTTAGAAAAAAAGAAGAATGCTCCACAATTTAGAATAGGTAAAGTAATAAATGGCCTGTTTGCAGTTATATGATTGATATCTCTTTACGGCACCCTATACCTTATCCTCTTGCAAACCCAAATACAAAACCTAATAAGAAACAATCCCTAGAAGGGTTTTTGTTTTGGTGAGCAAGATAGAATGGGACACTTTCTGAATCCAAAAAGCAAAATGAAGGCCTAATTTCATGAGACCCATTTTAAAATATATTTCTGCTGCAGTTGCCCATCCTGACCTAATGATTGCATTATAAAATTACCTCAGAAACTATGTTCCCAATCATCTCAGGCTAGCACAGAGAGAAACGAAGTACAGAGAATCATTCATGGGCTGTGTATATATTACTTGCTCTATCAACAATGGTGGGCTACAAACCATAATTTTGTTCACACAACACCTTAAGACATGCATTTTGTTGCAGCTTAGCCCTTATGACACAAGTAGCCCTTGCTTAATGACATTGGTTTAGAACTCTTTAAAGTTACAATGGCTTTGGAAAAAAGTGATGAATAACCAGAACTCACACGTACAACTCTCAAACATCCTCACATTCACAGGATTGTGATCATGCATTTACGATCATCACAGTATCCTGAAAACATTTGATCGCCATTTGCAAACTTCCCAGCCAGCTTCTGACAGTTGGACATGATCACAAGTCATGATCATGTGATGTCTTACTTAATGACAACCAGAGCAGTGGGAATTGCTGTCACTAAATGGAGTGGTCAATATTTTGCTTAATGACTGCTTTGCTTAGTGAAGGATTGCCGGTCCAAGTTGGGATTGAGTGAAGAGTACCCTGCATAGGATAAGAATGAATAACCTGCAACCCCACAAATCCAGAGATTCACACTTCACCTCAAGGAAGGGCTTTAGGGCTGCAAAAGCAATCCAATTTTCCATGACAAAGAATAGCAATAACCTCTTTTGCCCCAAGCCCCCAAGTCACTCCCAAGGCTGCTCCAATATGACCAGTAGCCAAAGGTATTTCCAGGCATTCTTTGTCCAGTGAAGTTCGATAACTTCTTCCCATGTTTGGCATTTTGATGAATTAAAATTGAATTTTAGGAGGCAATTTAGTAAGTGGAAGACCAAATACCACTTTTACTAAAATGGATTTGTATCGTTTAATATGTCTGTATCACTGGAGCTTATACAAGGTAAATGTTGATTTCAAATGTTTACCTGTTTTTATTTTTATTTTTTTGTTTTGTTTTGTTTGCCACCTTGAGCCACTGGAGTTAGGTGACCAATAAATTGGAATGAAGGAATGAAGGAAGGAATGACTCATTCAATGCGTGAATTATATTCACAGTAGACAACCCATTTCCATTATGTCATTGTTTCAGAGATATTTCCTTACCTAAATAAAGAAACACAATGATCAATGGCAAACCAAAAAGTTGTCAGAGTGGGAACAACTTTCAACTTTCTGCTGGCTTTCCCATTGAGTTTCCTTGTGGGACGCTGGCAAGGAACATTGGAAATATCCTTTGCTTTCTTCCTTCCTTCCCTCCCTCACAGCTTCCCAATTTACTTTGCTTGTTGAAAATTTGTAGGGAGAAAGTCAGTGGGGAAGTCAGCAGGAAGTTGCAAGTTAAAAGCCAGCAGGCAGATAAATGGCTGCTGCCAGTGAGGGAGAGAATGAGGGGTGCGCAGAGGTATGTGTAGGGAAGGTGCATGGCAGAGGTGGGTTGCTCCCAGCTCAGCCAAACCGGTAGTGGTTTTTTGGCCTGGGTCGCAGAACCAGCAGCAACCCAGGCAGGCCACACACACACACCCAAACTGGTTCCCATGTCGCCACTGTTGCCAGCATGTTGATTAGTAGTGTGCACGCAGTTCACTTTAAATTGTTTTGCACGAAGTGAACCAATAGTAAAACCGAGAGCAACCCACCTCTGGTGCACAGGTGTGCACAAGATATGTATGCAAGTTGGATAGGGTATGTGGGTGCGTGATGTGGGTTGATGAGAGTGTGTGGTGTTGCATGAGAGGTGCTATGTGGTATTGCGTAGGGTGCATGTGGGGCAGTATGGGGATACAAGATGTGTCACATAAAGTATGTGAAGGGCTGCATAGGTCAGGAAGGGTGCATGATGCACCACACTGGTTAGGGAAAGTGTGCCAGCATGGGCTGGGAAGGGTGCATGGGTGTGTGTGCAGAAGAGGTACCAGGAAGTGTGTGGAAGAAGGTTGGGGAAATCATGCAGGAACAGCACTGGTTGAGACATGGAGGGCTCTGGTTGGGAAAGGCATGTGGTGGGAATTTCTTCCTCCTACCTTCCCTTCCAAGTAGTTAAGTGACTGCTGGTGGTGAGAGAGGAAGCAAGGCAAGGGTGGCTCAGAAACTGATGCCAAATGTTGAAAATGTGAATTATATGAGCAGAGCAGCAGCTCAGCACCATTGAAGCAGCTACAACTTTCCCTAATTTCATTCTTTTGAGTCATGGATCCCATATTTTGGACGCATTCTATAAGTTAGCTCATTTGAGGTACCTTGGTTTAAAAAATGTTGCCCTATGATGTAGTGTTTTGTCTAGTTAAATATTTTTAGCTGTATTTACTCTACAATAACAGGAATAGATTAGAGAATATTTCTAGGCAGTTCTCTGCATAAGCCTATCTTCTTTTGGATAGTGACACTCACTAAAACACACGCAGTACAACTTCTTTAGAATAACTGTCTCATAACAATTTAATGATTTTTTTTCTACTTCCAAAGAAATCCCAGAAGGAATCTTTTCTCATAGATTAGTTCCGTCATCCCATGATCATTTAAATAGCACGTTTTTGCTCCATTGTGTTTTGAGGTGCTGCAAGTCCTACTGTGTCCAATATTCCAATAGCCATGTACAAAACATTGGCAGAGTTTGCTGTTTTCTAAACAAATGAATCCATTTTTCCACTGGTGGAAAATTACTGGCTTCATTCACTCTGCACCAGACCTTAAAGTGTTCTTCCCAAGTGAATCGCCAGTACAGTGCTCAGCAGCATTATGAATCTTGCCCCCTTAAAGTACGTATTTTGTGCATGACGTTGTGTGTCGGCTATTCCAAAGAATACTTCTAAGCTATTTGAACTGAACTATATTTACCAGATAAACATCCATTTACCTGTTTGGAGACTTTTTAAAGTTCCTGCTAAACCCCCCACCTTTTTTTTTTTAGCATCCCAATGATTCCATTATAAGGTTACAACATTCTAACATTAGAGAAGAAAATATTCAAAATGCAGCACCTAAACTGAAGCTCCCACAATGCTTTATGGATACGGGGCAAATAGGAGTTACATAAGTACACTAAAATCTATTTTATTCAAGAGTATTTTTTCTCTTGTTATACACAGCAAGTAACTAAACTGATTAATAAATAAAAGAATAAGAGTTGGAAGGGACATTAAAGGTCTTCTAATCCAAAACTCTGCTCAAGCAAGAAACCCTACATCGCTTCAAATGGTTGTCTAATTTCTTCTTTAAAATCTCATGTTGGAGCAACCACAACTTCTAGAGGCAAGTTGTTTTGCTGATGAATTGTTCTGTCAGGCAATATCTCCTTAGTTCTAGGTTGGTTCTCTCTTTGATTATTTTCCATTGTTTCTTCTCCTGCCACCAGAACTCCTCTTCTTTATGGCAGCCCCTTAGATATTGGAACTCCCGAGTCCCAGCTGATCGTGAGGGAATGGGGATTTTGCAATAACCTTCCCCTGGAGTGAGGAAAGAATAGAGATTTTACAGTATCCTTCTCCTGGGGGTTGGGGGAGATAGAGATTTTACTGGTATACTTTCCTTGCCATGCCCACCAAGCCTCGCCCACAGAAGTGGTAGTAAAAAAAAATTGAATCCCACCAATGGTCTAGATGGGGAAGAATTGGCTTCAACCCAGCCACACCAAGTCTGAAGGGCTGTGGGTTTTGGGCCTCACAGCCTGGGACTCAGATTTCATCTTTGAGTCTGGGCAGATTAGCGCTCCTATTAAGTTTCAGTATCCTACTTTGAGGGGGAGGGGAAGCGCTTCTGGATTCATAGCTCCTGCCTGATGAGAACTTTCATTTCACAGGATGCAACAAATTATACTTCTGATCACTTTTTGTTTGAGTAGCATGCAGTTTTTCTTTTGTATTTTTAATATCCAGAGCCACATTAAGTTGGGTGGCTCATAAATATTCTAACTAAATAAACTGCACATACAATTCCTAGATTGGAGATAATGTAATTTAGCAGCTGGTTCCTTTAGGACCTCCTTCCAAGATTTGGATAAACATCTTATTTCTGTTGTATTATCAGAAACCGTAATCAAGAACAGGAGCAAGTGTGAAATTATTATGAGCCTCCAACATCGAGCAATTAAAATAACATGTTCTAACATTTCTCTACTATGCCTACTACTACAAAGATTTGTAAACTGTATTCCGAGAAACTCTGTACCTCGGTGGAAGATTAGTAATAACAAACAAAACTTTTATGAAAAATAGCTGCCTACCTTGGACAGATAACCTCACACTGAATGCACATCCTCAAAGACATTTTATTTCCATTACAGATGGAACAAAAATCAAATTGAAAATAGTTCTTTTAGCATAATTTGTTATACAATATCGCTTTAGCAGACCAAGTCAAATCTTATTTCTCTAAATAAAACAAGCAATTTTGAGAGACATAGACATTTAGAATACATTGTCTTAATAGCCTCTTTCAATGCAACATTAAACCAGAATTTAACTTATATGAACAAGGTGTAAGATCACAAGACCCTATGGTTCTTTCTTGGGGTGATTTCCAACAAGTTACAAAATTTCACTTCTATTTCAAATAAGCAGCTTTGTTTACATACAAACTTGTTTTTGTTCAGTCACCTCTAATTTTTCATGACCTTATAGATATTATTTTGCCAGGTTTGTTTGGTCAGTAACTATTCAATTTCTTGTAAGCTTGCCTGCTTGCTGATTATTTATTAACTTACTTACTTATTCACTTATCTATTTATTTATTTAATATTTTCTAATCTCCCTCAGAGAAAGTCTCTGGGCAGTGTACAATACAATCAATATATGAACAAATTATAAAATCAATATTAAAATGTTAATTATTTTTAAGGTAAAAAAAGTTCAATCGTAAGATTATGACATGAAATTTGAAAAAAAAAAAAAACCAAGATATCCATTTAGCATTAGTTAATACAGGATTATTTATTAACTAATGGGGGAGCTCTCATGGGACCAGCTAGTCCTACAGTTGCATCATCCTCTGTGCCCCACTATGTGAGGCGGCAGAACCAAGTTTAGATCCCTTTATGGAAGTCAAAGAAAATAGAAGCTCCCCAATAGAAGGCTCTTTTCATAAACCCCACCAGTTGAAATTCTTTGACTGAGGGTTCTGAGGCATACTTCCATACTTGATCAAGTGGAACAGGCTTATTTATTGAATTTATATTGCCGCCTATTTGCCCATGGCGAATTACTACAAAATTCATCATCAAGCTTTTGAACTTTCAGCTGAGAGAAGTGAAGAAAAGAAAGTATAATCTTCAAGATCATTACATAACTGTAATTTAGTTATAAATCTGAGCTACTGGAAGTGATTGGATATAGAGACATGATGTGTAGGCTCTTTTCAATGGATAGTTCTAATTTGATATCAACATCTTTCAACAGTTAAGGATGAAATAAAGAATTCTACATCTGTTATACTCTATTTCAGGGTAAAATATAGAATTAAGAACAGATATCCACAATGGCTTTTAAATATATATTTTATTGTATAACGAAAAAAGTTCATAGTCAGAAAGATACATATCAATGAAGATGCTTCTGCTTAAACTGAAGTCCACAGTAACCACACGTTCCTGTTTTTGTATCTTTGTCCTGCAAATATAAATGGTAAAAATAAAATACAATTTTATCATTTCTGCACATTTATATGCTAATATAAATTCCCTGTCAAATGAAAAATTAATTCTCATTTAGGAGAGAAGGGAGGCTGAGCTCCACTTAGCAGGCAGCTCTTTAAGTCAGCCCTTTGCAATGTAATGTAGTTTCTTGAAGTGCAATAGCAGCTTGTAACCTTCTCTGTCTCCTTCCCCATTGACCTTTTGGGGAAGCCTGCAAAGGAGATTGCAAATAGTGATGGCATGATCACAAGGCATTTGGCAGCCAGTTGTAAATGCAGTCATGCGATCATGGGGAGGGGGTATTTTATAATGGTTGGAAGTTCTTTAAAGCCATAAAGCACCCTTTTTGATGTCATCACAACTTTGAATGGTCATGAAATGACTGGTGGTAAATTGAGGACCGCCGAAAATTTTTAAAATTTGCTAGCCAATTTCATTACATATGCCCATGATGGTGAACCTATGGTCCGGGTGCCACAGATGGCACCCAAAGCCATTTCTGAGGGCACGCAAGGCATTGCCCTGTCAGCTCCAGTGCACATGAGCGTACTGGCCAGCTGATTTTCAGCCGTGATTTTCAGCCATTTTTTGCCCTCCTGAAGCCTCCAGAGGGAGAAAAATGGCCCAACGGGCAACCTGGAAGTCCATTCCTGAACTTCCAGTTTGTGTGTTGGGCCTTTTTTCGCCCTCCCCAGGCTCCTAGAAAGCTTCCGGAGCCTTGGGAGGGCAAAAAATGGATCTACTGGGCCCACCGGAAGTCAGAAAATGGGCTGTTCCCAGCCTCTGGGGGAGGCCATTTTTGCCCTCCCCAGGCTCCAAAAAAGCCACGTGCACATGCGCTGGACAGCAGGTGGCGTCACACATGTATTCTCAGGGGGCATGGCATGGGAGGCATTAAATTATGGGGGTGGGCACACGAGCGTGCACAATAGTGCAAGCGTTTTGTGCTTTAGGCACCCGAGGCAAAAAAGGTTCGCCATCACTGACATACGCCATTAAAATAAAGCAATCTACTTGAACAGCAGTTCTCAAGCATTTTGATGTCAGGCCTCTTTACATGATTGGGAATCCCAAACAGCTTTGGTTTATGTATGATATTTTGTACTGATATTTATAGTACTACAAATTCCAATGGAGAAATTTAAAAAATATTATTTGATTTCGTAAATCCGCCGAATGGGTCATAGACTAGAGTTTGAGAACCAGTGGAGTCCAGAAGACATTCCATTAAAAAAACTCAACATATAAATTCCTGCAAGTAGCAAAATAATGAGAATAAAACCAGATATGAATATGGGTTAACACAAAATGGATAATGAACAATTGATTACACTTAAACAATAATTGCAAATAGACATACTTCTAGTGACCCACAAAACTGAATGCAACCATAACTATGGATTATCAATATTTTTTTCACTTCCATGATAAGTAGAACAATAACTGAATTTCTTAGGAGCCTGCACATATTTTTCTAAACATGATGATAATAACACTGATCACATATAGACAATTGAATTACATTACCAAATTTATATACACTTTAGGATGGCCCAAAGCTCCTCTACCACCATCACACCATACAACTCTAGTTTCGACTTCACTCACAGGTTGTTCAGCAATTAAATCAATTGCAAAGTTTTCATTCACCTACAATAGCAAAATAGAAAGATGTTTCATTATGTAACAATTCAAGATATACACATTGTTTAGCAGTAGTGATACAAGTAGTCAATCACAACATTCTAATAGAGAGTAGTAGTAATTAATTGGCTGCCTTCAGTAACAAATTTATGTTTCACTTTTTTTTAGTTATCAGGAGTCATCATCAATGAGATTATTAGCATATATACCATACGAAGGAAAGAAATCCATCTAGTTTAAATAAAATGCCAATTAACTTTGCCAGATTATTTTAGATATTATATGTATTTGTGTTGAAATAACCAATCTGAATTATATGAATAGCACAAGGGTGTTTTTCATCTATGACAAAGTTTTTTAAATGGTTTTACCCATAAGTTATAAATTCTTTCAAATGTATCACACGGAAGCCTACTGTCATTTGAGGGAATGAAATGGGCTAACTAATAGGTTTATTGATTAAGTCATCAACTGTTTGCTCACAAGACAATGACATTTTACAATGAAGTCATTTAACATTTCATCAATACCTGGAGAAACTACAGATTCACAGTAAACATTTCTGACTCAGATTTTACCTCTTTTTGTCGCCCAACAAATCGAACCCTCCTGTAGTCTTTTTCTTCATAAACCTATAATTAAAGAAGGAATATATTCAAAAGAACATCAATTCTGATTTCAGGAATCTGGAACAGGACAAAAAAAACCATGGTTAGTAGCTGTTTCAGATATTCTGATGCTATAGAGCAAAGGAACAAATATTTTATGGAAAACAAAATATATTCAGTATTAAATAGAAAATATCCCTACATTATTTTACAAATGAATGCTGCTAGATTTGGAAAAATATTTAGCTCTATTTCATGTATACTTTTCATATAGAATTTAATATTATTGATACCATTATGCCAAATATAATGGATAAAGCCACATATATAAATTGTGTTTATTCTACTTTAAAGACATTTACTATACTTTTTCAATCTGCCAATTGATTCAAACTGGTTGGAAATTAAAACACCTAAATCAGTTGCGTATTACTTTCTGCCTGGATTTTTATTTAATTATTTTAAAGGCTAGTGTTCAAAGCAGATTTAGAATTATTAACTTACCACCAAACAGTAAATAACTATATTAAAAGATATTAGGATATTAGGAAAAGATGGGTTATTTTTTCACCTGAATATTTTTTAAAATATGTCATACTGCGAGCGTGCCAGAATAAGGTACATATAGAGGCTAGGGTTAGGATTATGGTTAGGGTTTACTAGGGTTAGGGTTACGGTTAACTTAATAACCACTCACTTAGCTACTAGTTGAAATCACAACAGACCCTCCCAGAGCCCAATGGCTCAATTTTGAAATACCAATGGTCTACACACATACAATCATGTGATCCCACTTTAGACACTTGGCAACTGGCTTTCATTTATGGCCAGTTCACAGCATGTTAGAGTCAATGACCACTGGCATCTTTTGCCAGTTTCCAGTATTACTTCTAGTTTCTGGCTGAAAATGTTCATTGGGGAAAATGCATTCACTTAATGACCTGCAATGTTAGTTTAACAGCTGCAGCAAATAAGATTGTATAATTGGACATGGTCCTATGATGACCTACTCAGTGACAACTTATGATTGTAATTCTGGACTCGATTCTGGTTGTAAGTTGAGAACTACCTGTAAATAAATGTGAAAAAGATTGCAGTAGTTGTACTTCAAGATTTATAAGCATGTGGCTGAAATCTCCATTAAGAATTCAGTTTGTTGCCAGGGTTCCTTCTGGATCTTGGACACCATAACTTTTATTGCAAGGAAGATCTTTTATAGGAAGTTCTTTGGCTGATAAACCAGATTTATGAATACCAAAAAATCTTGATTCATGCTGATAACTAAGTATAGATATGAAAAATGTTCTTCACATGAAAGAAGACCCCAAATATAAAATGCAATAGTATGTACGATGAGCCCTTGAAAACTCCACATAGCTCCTCTGTTCAAACAGGATCTTTGGCTCATCTTTTAAGCCCAATCCACCTTGTCATTAGGGTGTTTAAAATCTTACAAGGCTCAGATCCAAATTGCTAGTAGAACCAGCATTTAATTAAGTAATCAATATGCACATGCTGTGGAACCTACCACAAATGCATCTGACAACTTTACTTTTTCCTATGGCAAGCACAATGTTATGGAACAAACCAACAACAAGTTAAAGTTAGCCTCTTCCCTATAATAAGTTAGGATGGGACAATAATCATATTCTGATTGAGATTTCTTAATGTTCAGTGCCTTAATATTCATACTAAATGTTATCCTAAATGCTTCATTTTTCTTGAGTGGTATTCTTAATGACTGTTTTAGCTGTATTCTGTAAACTGCAAATGATAGCAGCAAATATAATTTCTAAAGCAATAGCTAATTAACTGTATGTGTATTATTTTTCAGATCAAAAGTACCACTTTAAATTAAGAGTGTCTTATTTTTTTTTAACATACTTAATCTAACAACAAAATAAGCATTGCCACACTAGAGACCTTGTGTGCTTACACAGGACATAGCAGCCTAAGTATAAAAGGCCAGGATTTGGACTGATAGAATACATGTTTTGTTGTTTTTACTTCACTACTGGACTGGACTACTGTAACTCTCTCTACATGGGGCTCCCCTTGAGGTGCACCCGGAGGCTTCAGTTAGTTCAGAATGCAGCCGCGCAAGCAATTATGGGGACCACCAGGTTTACCCACGTTACACCGCTCTTGCGCGAGCTGCACTGGCTACCTGTCGTCTTCCGGGTGCGCTTCAAGGTGCTAATTATCATCTTCAAAGCGCTCCATGGCTCGGGACCTAGCTATCTGCGAGATCGGATCCTGCCCCATACATCCTCACGACCGATTCGCTCCCACAGAGAGGGACTTCTCCGGGTGCCGTCCACTAGACTTTGTCAGCGGGCGACGCCCAGGGGAAGGGCTCTCTCTGTGGCGGGCCCGGCCCTCTGGAACGACCTTCCCCCTGACATCAGAACGACCACTGACCTCCGCTCCTTCCGTACGAAATTGAAGACCTATTTCTTTCGACTGGCCGGCCTTGAATAATTCTCTCTGTCTATTGATTCCAAATGCATTTTAATGGGTTCTTAATCATTTTTAGCACGGGTAACATTGTTTAATTATGTTTTAAAGTATGTATTTTGTATTTATTGTATATTGTTTTTAGTTTCTCCTGTGCACCGCCCCGGGTCCCTGTGGGGAGAGGGTGCGGTCAATAAATCCGAATTTGATTTGATTTTGATATCAAATATAAAAGACAGGGAAAAACATCCAGTGACTGACTTATAAAAACCTTTACCTACTAAACAAGTTTTGAGACATAGCACACAACCTGCTTTATAAATTCTTCAATTTTACGTTTGAGTTCTTTTCAAACTTTAGAATGGACATAATGCGATTATTATGATTCGTCAATAAGTACTAAAGTCACCTATTATTACTTCAAGCTCATGAACTCATTTCTTTAAAAAAAATAAGCTCTGGGACTCTTATCTTAGAAACATAGAAAAATGAGAGCCGAAAAAGGCTAGCGATCCATTGAGTCTGCCCTTTTGAGTTTTTATTTTATATATTTTTGTGTCCTCAACGAAAATGGGCATAAAGGAATCCACCCTCTGCCATCTCTTTATTTTCCTTTTTAATTCCCTGCTGGTGGAATATCCAGTTTATTTTCTAAAATCAAGCAAGTGCCGACCCAGAACTTCCCCTATCTCAATGTTTCTCAACCTTGGCGACTTGAAGTCCACAGGACTTCAAGTCGCCAAGGTTGAGAAACAGTGCCCACCAATTTCTCATGATGATGATAAAGGTATTTAATTTCGCAGACGGTTTCACAACCCATGCGTCCCTTTGCTTCCACAAATTAATTGACAGGCATAAAAGCATCCGCAGGGAGGAAAAACCAGAGACAAGAACCGCTAACACAGACCACCCTCAGGAGCTGGAAGGCATTTGTACCACTCCCAGCCTTCCTTTCAAGGCGCCTCTTCATTGCAGTAATTTAGACCTCCAAGCCGACCTAGCAGCCACAACGTAGAAGCCATTCTTGGGTACCCAAAATATTCCGGCTACAAACCCACCGGGGGCGGCAAAGACCCGAGAAGCGGATTCCCCTAAAGCATAGCCGAAGACGAAGGAGGCATGGCAGAAATTAAAGGAGCGGGGGGGGGGGGGAATCTCCCCATCCCCCGAGAGATCGTGATTTACTTACCTGTCCCGTGTGCGTCACCATCTCACCGGTCTCACTCGTCACGACTCCGTAATCCCTCCGCAACGTAAATCGCGCAGAAGCCGGACACAACTGACCGCTCAGCGAAAGAAACCCCGCGCGCAACGCCCCTCGCAAGGGCAAGGCGGGCACCGCCATTTCGGTAACTCCGTCTTCGCCTTCCACCCCCCGACTCCGCCCACAAACAAAGCTATTGCGCAGGCGCGAGCCGCCGAGGCAGCCGGTAGGCCGAGAGAAACCCATATCCCGCCTTATTACGCAATACGCAAAAACGTAAGGAAAAAAAACCCGCACGTTGATGAGGTACTGCTGCTGACCCTGAAGCCTGACGTGTTTGGGGCCGGAAGGTTTGGTGGGTGTTGGCGTTAACGGCGTAGCTTTAGTTCCTCGGGCAAAAGGGCTGATTTAGCGGTAGGATTCGGAAGCGGAGGGGGAATAACAGAACCGCGGTTCTTGTTCTGCGGTTCCGCTGAAAGCGGAGGCCGAACTCGCGCATGCGCGTTTGGATCCCCTATGGGTCGTTTATTGCGCAAGGACATCCAGTTCGGACTCCTTCAGACCGTTGCGCGAATTGCATGTTCAAGATACCAATATCGATTTATTTTCTTTGGATGTGGTGCAGTTGTAGGTTTCAAAAATTTTTAGAACCTCTTGTGTAGGTACAACCCGCTTTGTGGGAATGGCTTGCCGGCCACGTGACCAGGTGGGAGTGGCTTGGTAGTCATGTGACTGGGTAGCCGTGGCCAACTTGTAAAATGTGGTGAAACTCACTTAACAATGCTCTTGCTTAGCAACCAAAATGTTGGCTCAGAAACTCTAGCATTTGAAGCACACAAGTCTTAAAGCTGTCAAGTTATAAGACCCTTGCACCCCTAACCCTTTAGAAAAAAAAAACCCCAGGGGTGTTCAAACTTGACAGCTTTAAGACTTGTGGACTTCAACTCCCAGAATTCCTCCTCTCGCTCTTCATCTTGATAATGTGCGGATGGGTGAGGGGAGCTAGAACCAGTTCTAAACAGCACTGTAGATTGGTGGAACCTCTTCTCTAGAAGTTAGAACTGGCAGGAACCCACCCCTGATGTGGTGGCCCATAGTTGTATCTTGCAAAAAAAAAAATTAAATTGCCTAGAAAACAGTGGCGCAAATCTACAGTTGTGTCTCTGTGATATCAGATAACCACGAAAGAGAGTATAGGAACATAGTTACTCTAATGACTTCTTTCTGTTTTCCTTTTTAGCTTGTTCCCTGGATTTTTCAGCATGTCGCCTCTGCTCTTGAGAAGTTTGTTGGCAGCAACAGCCAAAACAACCTGGTCCCTGAATGGCAGCTTGGCCTCCCGCTTATTTTCTTCCTGGCTCTTGAGATGCTCAAATACTGTCACTCCCTTGCTTGGTCCACCTGCTCCCAAGTCACAGAACACACATCTTTTGCCTTTCCTCTCATGCTGCCCACATTACAATTCGCAGCCTGTGGCTGGCATGAAGTGCAAAGTGGTCATCAAGAAGCGCTGCAAGGACTGTTACTTTGTTCGGAAAAAAGGCTATTTGTATATATACTGTAAAACTTTCCCGCGACATAAACAGAGGAAGTTGTAAAACTGTCCTAAGTGCAGATTGAGGACACACAAGGCCAATCAAGGGTTAATTCATTGCACAAAGTAATAAGTCTGGAGATAAAGGTTGTGCAAGACTTTGATTTTATATGTATAAATCTTATCAGCAAAATGGAAATAATTATTTTTGGCTTTTTAGATATTGCTTACTTTAAGAACAATTTTGTATCTTGTATCATTACAATTGCAATAAGTAACTATGCCGCCATCCTGGACACTATGTAAAATTCAGTCAAGATGTAAAGTATAAATTCAAAGCAATATGTTCAAGATCAGAGTGTCAATATCATAGAGTTAAACGTTATGTGGACTTTTAATTGAAAAAAAAATGCTTAACATCTGTTGCATTGGAGTCTACTGTGTTGACATTTATTTTGCTTTATGTTCCTTCTAATAGAGTGACTAGGAAAAAATAGAGGTCAGTTGATGTGGCCACTCATCGTACTGTGCTGTCGATGTGCATTAAATTCAAATAATAAGGTGTGGGAGGAAGCAGCCACAAAAATAAACATTGGCAGATGTCATAAGTATACAACCTTGAAAATGGCTCTTGAGTCTTCTTTTTCTCTGCATATTAACAATGGTTTTAAAAACAAACAAACATACTTTACAATAAAAAGGAAGGCTTACAAACAGTCCTCGTCTTCTAACTCTAGCTTTCAGGTTTATTCATAGACATTTTGCAAGGTATGTCATGTACTAACACAATTGAGATCTTACTATTACAATTTAGTGCACTTATAAATGTAAAAAAAGCTGGTAAAAATGTTGAGTTATGATTGGATTATATAGATTTTTGTATTAATGACTATAATGGCTTAGTTTTGGGCATAAGTGTTACGTCAATTGCAAAGCATACAAACTGACCCTCACTTAATGTCATGGGGATATAAACTATCATACAGATTTTTATAATTGTAGAATTTTAATAAATAAAAAATATGCCATTGAAAATTTTTTATTAGCGATACTACAGTGCTGTTAGGATATTTGTGAATCTTGGAAGCAAAGAGAATATGGCCTCTTGGGTAGTTTAAAGCTCAAATAGGAAAGATTTGTAAATTACTTGTATCTTTGTCTATCTGTAGGCAGTTTTTAAAATTTGGAGCAAAAGTTATTTGTTAAATTGATTTGCTGTCTATCTCACTGTGAAGCTACACTAGGTGGCTTTCAATAATAAAAAAGGAAGAAAATGTAAATCTTTACAGACCAGAAGTAAAATAATAGTGTCATAAAATAATGAAAAAGGAATATGAGAATAATACATCAACACGATAACCAAAAATTGACTTTGAACTGCACTCAGAAACAGACTGGTAATCAGTGAAGTTTGTGAAGTAAAGGGATAATATAGGCCATTCTAGGTACTCCAAAGACTGTCCTCTCTGCCGCACTTTGCACCAGCTGAAGCTTCTGAATTAACTTCAAGTGTAGCACCATGGAGAGCACATTGCAGTAGTCCAGGTGAGAAATGACCAGGGTTTGGGTAGCTGAGAGCAGGGAGTATTGATCCTGGAAAGATTGCAACTGCCACCTACTCCTCAAGTGGAAGACAGTTATAGGATGCTACAGATGTTATAGGAGGGTGTTTATGATTTGGTAGAAAATACCTCATTTTCCTGAAAACAATTCCACATTTAAAACCAGTCAGATTTATTTTGAATTTTGTGGCAAAAGTGATTCGACACAAAGCAACTTTCTGCAAAACAATGAACCAAAATAAATATTTCTTGTTTTATACTGACCCAGAAACAGACATTATGTGCTATTTAAAGAGAAACAAATCCATGAAACAAGTGGTTATGTAACTAGGTCAACTGAAAGAATCTTGCAGGTTAATGCATATTAATGAGTTTAAAACTTAGTTTGCAGCAGACTGAATAAGAAACCTTGCTCTAGTTGAAGAAAGGACAATGTCTCTTTAACAAAGACAGGTGAGGAGAAAATTACTCTGAAAAGTTATTGGTGGGGAGTTTTTATTTAAATTCCTGGATCACGGGAATATGCTGAAATTACCAGTAGAAATGTGGTAGCTGATTTTTTTTTTCTATGCACCTAGCACGCTATATCAATACACTGCAAAAGAGGCATTTTGGTTCCTTTGTTTTCTGTATATTTTAAAATTAATTAGTTTTAAATTTTAAAAGAAAAAAATATGTACATGAAATGTGATTGATTTTTAAGTGTCTGTTGAAATGATCCCAGAGTTCGATCCTTTTGTGTCAATAACAAACACAGATGTGCACCACAAAGTTCCTACTGTACAGAGTTATTCATAGCAACCTAGAGCTTTGTAATATTAAACTACTGCTAAAAGAATCTTCATCTTATCAGATCGCTGTCATGATAAGGCAGCCCCTAGAAATGCTGTACAGGATGAAATTAGGTAGAATCACAATGAAATGCACTATTTAGCCCAAACTGACCCAAACATCTAGGACTATAGCAAGACGTGGATTAAAATCTTGCTCTTTGACGTCTCCAGAAAATTCAGATGTATTTGAGATGTATTTTGAGTTAGAATTGAGATAGTAGACTGGCAGAGAAACGTGTCTATAATCTAAATCTCTGTTGTCTAGTTTAGATTATTTAAATGGGGAAATAAAATATGTACAGTACAGCATTTGATTGTGTAAGTCACTTAAAGCATTTCTATTAGCAGGCAGGTTACAAATATTGTAAATAAATTCCATCTTTTCATTTAAACATGTTTTCTCAAGCATACATACGTGTACATATTGTAAATAACAGGATTTGTTTTAGGGGAATGATACAGATCATGGGGTACATGCATACATAGCACTCTCAATGCTCAAGGAGAGCCATATGAATACTATTAACCTTAGTTAAATATTAAATAGCACGGTGCTATAATCCACTCATGAATTTAATGCCAGTCCCATACCTACAACTAGAATGATGACCAGCAAAGACCTCTTCCTGGGACATTGGACAGTCAGTGAAGATGGGAGCAGACTGAATACCTGAGACAAATAATCTCACTTACCAGAAATTTAGTTGGAGTGACAGACTCTTCCTAATTTCTTTATCAAATATTTGTCCCTTGAGGATGTCATTAGGACATAAATGAAGATGTAAAAAGATAGAGTGAAGTGAAGGAGGCAAGATTTGTCAGAAAAGAGTTTTAATAATTCATAATTTATGTCTGCCCATGTTTTGCCCCAACTCTGCTGTTGCCTTGAACAAACTGGCTCTGATTGGGGAGTGATTGTTCCAAATTAACTGCTCTAATATATGTAGATTTTCCTTGTGGGTATATTGTTGGGTAAAACTTTATAATCTAGTCCAAAATTATAGAAACCATAAGAAAGACAGTGCAGGTAGTCTCAAACTTGAAAGGTTTTGCTCTGTGGAAAGAAGCTTAATTAACTATAAATACTGCATGTGAAAAAATGCAGCTCTGGGTTATTTAATTTTTCCTTCTTCTATGTGTTCCTGCGCATGTAGGTTTGGAGGCATGATTTGAGAAAACTCAACAATCTTTTTTTATATTAAACCAGCATAAAGTTGAATATATTTACATAATGCAATGATCCATGAAGGTTACCATAACATCAAGGGACTATATTAACCGGCTGAATGGAATTCATTAGAAATTAACTACCACTTAAATTAATTTTCCCACATTCACAAGGCAATAATGGCAGAAAAAGGAACCGTCCATCAGTGTGTAGTGACAGGGGAGCTGTCATTGCTTTTATTTATAGGTTAATGTATTAACCCACCAAGCTGCTTTTCAGGAGAAAAAGCTGCGCCGTGGCACTCATAAATTGCTACTTTCAAAACCTTCTCTATTAATAAATAAACCAAGTTTGATTAAGCCGGAACTCATCCCTTAATGCTGCATAAGCTACTAGTCAATCTTGGCTTTTCTACATTTTTACTTCACAAGTATGCATACATTTTTTATTATTGTTCATTGCATAATGAAATTCCAAAGTGTAATTTTTGCATTAAAAAAAGAAGAGCTGATCTAAAACCTCTCATTCTCTTCCACAAACTCTGTGTGTCAAAAAAACTCTGTGTGTTTGGGCTGTTTTTCAGCATTTGTCTGTTAATTCTGTTTAAATTGCCTTTGCTCTCCTATGCCCTCATTTGCCTCCAAGATGTCAACACGCAGCAAACTTAATTAATTTTGTTGACTCACTGACATCCAGGCATGTCATCCCATCCATCCTATTATTATGATGTAATCCATTTCATGCATTAATTATGTCATATATAAAAAGAAACCCTAGCCCACATAGTATAACCCCACTCAATTCACCTTGGCGGAATAAGCATTTGGAAGGAGGGAACAAATGCATACCAACCACTGCCTGTGTCAACATTCACAGGAGCTGGAAGCAAAGGCATAGCATCCTTTTTTTGCATGAGGTTGATAGAAACAAGGTGGGGAAGAGTCATGCTGATGACCAAATGGCATTTTATGAATTTCTTCATGATGTATTTCTCAAGAACATATACACACATCTTACTAAAATCAATTAAAAGTAAATTCTGTACAATTCTAGTCAATAGTACAATTCTCAGGCGTTAACCATATTTATTACTTTTTTCACTTTATTTCAATTTATATACCGCGCCTTCTCCATCGAAATGGACCCAGGGCGGTGCACAGGAAATTACTGTGAATTTGAAATATTTAGCATTGGCTTTTAATGAATTGCCAGTCTGCATATGACCAACAATTATCCTAGGTGATTTGCCAGGCTGGGAATCAGTCATAAAAGACAGTGGCTGCGTTCATATGATACACTTGATCTGGATCAGTTACAAACCTAATAGCTGCATTCACATAAAATGCCAAACATGATTAGCTTTTACTTTAATTAATTTTACTTAAGTTTTAATATATTGTGTGAATACAGGAATGTGGTTAGTTCTCTGTTTGGAATATTATGCAAAAACAGAAATTGAGTTTATATTGTCAAAAGGTTATGAGTATTGTGTGAATACAAGCATTTGCAAATAGTCCAGAAGTTGGATATAGGCAAAAAATAATTAAAATCCTTCCTAAAAGCATCACTTATACAAGGGTAAGAACTGCATGTCATTTTTATCTGGAGAGAATAGCCAAAAGAATAGCAATGAGAGTTGATTCCTTACTGAGATGGCAGCAAAATACAGCATTGTATTTTAAGGAGACTTTTGTGCTTAAACAGATGACAGCCACACATTTACCCAAGATTTCCTCAAATGCCTTTGGTGTGCCTGAATTAAAAACAATTAGGTTTTCATAGCAAAGCAAACAATAGAAAATAAATCCTCGAAAAATTGACTAGCCCACTCTGAAAGCATGGTTCCAGTCACTAAACCCCATGAGTGACTCTAGTTTAGCAAATACACCTTTTCAAGATTTAAATATCCTTTGTAAATTCATTTCTAATTTCCAATGAGGATCCAATAAGGATCCTCACAAAAGGATCATTTCTATTTTCCAATAAGGTTTCTTTTTGTAAAAAAAAAAAAGAAAGAAAGAAAGAAAGAAAAGAAAAAGTGATTTTACTTTTTAGCCAGTAACTTTTTAAGTGCTTATTTTTATCGGCAGAAATAACAAACATTCCTCTACTCAAGAGCATCAATGATTGACTGAAACGCATGTATCCAAGAAGCAGCTCCAATATTAGCCTTTGAGCTGCATCCTTTCCAAAGTTTTTCTTAATTTAGTTCAATTTTATTTTCCACACACACTCCATTCTCCTGTTGGCAGCATTGTTATTTCTGCATGGTATGATTAACCAGTACAGTGTGTTCCTCTTAATGTGAAACTGTTTTTCTGATCCCTTCGATTCTACAAACTGGGAAAGAAAAGCTTACAGCCAGAGGCCACATAGAATAATACTAGTGTCAAGCTTTATTAAAACATATTTGTTTCATGTCCTCCAAGGTCAAATGATAGACATGTAAAATGTTTTCTCTGATTCTGTTTCAGGAAATGCTTAGTTTAGAATTAGCTTCTGTCAAAGAAAACAATTTTCAGAATTAATCAATATGATTTCCTCAGCATTCCAGCTGCAAACAAAGAACAGGTATGGGTGAAATGGTATGTGCCTGCCAGTGATTACAAATTGACAGAACTATCTACTTTCTCTTGTCAGGATGGTTCCCCTTTAAGGAAAGCTTGTCATTAAGAGGAGGGACAAAAATGCAACTAATTAGCAACCTGCCACATATCAGTCATTTACTTTGTTTGGGTGTGTTTTAGAATAATAACTGCCTTGTGGCTTTGAAACTCTTTCTTTTCAACATCTATCACCCTAATTATGTATTTTTCTTCAAACCCTTCAGACAGGGTACTCCAAGAATGTCACTTACTGAAATGTTTCTTTTAATAGGCCAAGGAATTGCAGATGCTTGAAACCTACCCTGAGATTCTACCTCATTAGAGCCTCTTATTTGATGACTTTGCATCATCGCTGACCCTAGTCTTTAGAGATCCCTGGATGCTGATTTCAAAAAGAGAAAAGAAAAGCCAAACTCTGTGGCTGACCATATGCTGTACGCTTACACGCCAAATGAGATATACAGTGGTTGATGTGCTGGACTAGAAGAAGAGAGATCAAAGTACACTTCAACCCACAACCATGAAAGCTCACTTAGTTGTCATTGTCTGAGAGCTGCTCAGAGTTGGTTATAAGATGGGTGACTATTTATGTAAATGTTATAAGTAAATAAATAGTTCCTGTCCTAATCTATTTTATAGGGTTTTTTGTTGTGAAACACAATTAGAATCAAAACCCAGACAATCCTTAAAAGAAAGACAGGATAGGATCTCTCTCTCTCTCTCTCTCTCTCTCTCTCTCTCTCTCTCTCTCTCTCTCTCTCTCTCTCTCTCTCTCTCTCTCTCCCTCCCTCCCTCCCTCCCTCCCTCTCTCCCTCCCTCCCTCTCCTATCTATATGCTATCAATGGGAAAGGACTTTGCTTGCCATTTTCAGTCAAAGTAAAGTATACTGAGTTATGTAGATGGATCAGCATATTATAGGTGCTTGTTATGACCGCATTTCTGGATGTTAATCTTGGAAATGTGTGACCAAAGCTGTTACTTCACACAACATAAATATCATGACATGGGTAACCTCAGAATCAAACAGATTTATAGAAAGCAGAAAATAAGAAGCATAATCTACTCAATGAATATACAGTACTTCCAAATATAGATTGAAAAACAGGCATGTCAAACATATGGATTAAATTCAAAAAACTGAAGAGACAGAATTTCTGCCAGCAAGTTATAACCTGGAGAATACATAGAGCCTTTTCCCATTATTTTGTTAGCTATTGATTATGTGTCATCACGTCTGTCAAACCTTAACAATCACATGCATAGGATGATTAGAAACTTCAGGTTTACCAGTTGTGGAAATATCACCACTGTAATTGAGTCCATCCACCTTCCTGCAGATCATGCAATACAATGCAATGCAATGCAATGCAATGCAATGCAATGCAATGCAATGCAATGCAATGCAGTGCAGTGCAATGCAATGCAATGCAATGCAATGCAATACAATAGCAGAGTTGGAAGGGACCTTGGAGGTCTTCTAGTCCAACCCACTGTGTAGGCAGGAAACCCTATACTGGTTCAGACAAATCCACTTCTTTTTCCCCCCTCTATCTTTCTCAGCATTGCTGACTTTTCAAGGTAATTGGGTCTTCACATAATATGATCATTTAAGCCTGGTCACTAATACCTCAAGTGAGAACTTTGAGTTGAGTTGTTCAATGGTCCATTTGTTTGTTTTCTTGGGCTATCAATGATATTCTGTAGAGTCTTCTCCAACTCCAAATTGAGGTTTTCCATCTTTTTTCTTCAAATTCAACTTTCAATTCTATAACATAAAGATAAACATACCTACCTAAATCTTATCATTGCAGGTATAGTCAGGTCATGAAATCTGAATAACTCTTTCAAGGTCTTCATTGCTATTGCGTCAAGTGCTACTCTATAACATATTTTTGGCTCTCAGGATACTGTAGTGTCATCAGAATGGTGCATGTTGTGGATGTTTCTTACTCCAGTTTTGAACCACAATGATCTTTTCTCATTCTCCCTTTTTATATATATTAAGCATATAGGATATATAAATGAGGATGCAACTTTGACTTACTCCTTTGCCAACATTTTTAATTTGGACTGTCCTGTATAGATTTTGCATGAGAACAATGGGATAGTCTAGTATTATAATTTTTAACAACATAATACCTAATAAATAATACAATAAACGTCTTCTCTATGGTCAATAAACCATATACAGTATTGACTTATTTTAGTATTGTTTGGCTTTTTTAATTATCCAACAATCCCTAGCAATAATGTTTCTTGTTTCTCAGCCTTCTCTAAAAGCAGTTTGAACATCTGTTATTTCCCTTTCCATACAGGATCTTTGTTGGGAAAACCTAAGGATTATTTTGCTAGCATGTGAAACTAAGGATTCCACGCATACTTTATTCCCTTTGTTATTGAATTCTAGACTGATCTCTTTCAATCTGTTGGTCGCTGTGTTATTCTTCAGATTTGCTGGCATAATTTATCCTTTTCTTGCCATATTTCTGTCGATATATCATCATTTCCTATAGCTTGCTAAGGACTAAAGTGTTGATGTGAATTCATGTTCTTGTTAATAGGAGGTATCTTCTAAGATATCTTGAATATGGATATCCTAATTAGGAAGAATTTTAGTATACTCATTTAATCTTTTACTGATTTTTTAAAATCATTTATTATCCTTTGAATAAAGATTTACAAACAGGTATGTTTAACTATGCCAGTTGAAAATTAAATTTTCCTTCTGAGCTTGGAGAGGCTTTGAAAGATTTTTTTGCTTCTCCGTGCTATTTCTATCCTTGATATCTGTGCAGATGTCAGTGTAATACTGCTTCTTATATGTAATAAGGAGTCTCTGAAATTCTTTCAGTTCCTTCCTGAGACTTTTTTAAAATTTGGCTTCTCTTCTAATCAATTTCCACTGTCTGTTCTGATATTCACTTTGGTTTCTTTTGATCTCAATGTCTTTGGTAGTTTCTACTTATTTCTCAGGAGAAAAAAAGAAAGAAAGAAAAACCCCAGCCCATATTTTATTTCATTTCATAATTTCCCTAGCTCCATATCAATGAAGTTCGTGACTTGAAGTACTTTCTTTTTTAATTATGAACTTCTATTAATTTTGTTGTTGTTGTAACCATTTAGTCGCGTCCAACTCTTGGCAACTTTATAAGCAAATGCAACTCTGTCAAGCACAGCTTCTTTCAATTGTTTGAATGTTCATCTTTGTATCAGATTTATTTTAATAGTAACATTTAATACAAAGTAAAGTTAAAGAAAAGAGAATAGAGAGGAGGAATAAAAAGTAAAAAGAGAAAGAAAAAAAGGAAGGAAGGAAATATAATAAAGAAAAAAGAAAAGTGTGAAGAAATGACTTCCAATCTTCATTATAACAAATATTTAAAAAAATTAGTAACTCTTCACCCACTTTAAAGTTACATTTATTTCTTCACCCCATATCCAATCTCTTGTTTATAAACAACTCCATAAACCATCATTTTTTCAGTTGTAGTGTCAGCAGAAAGTCCATAAAGGGTAGTCAGATATTTCCAGGTCACTCTCTTGTTTTGTCATTTGTCTATTCCTTTTAAATTTTAAAACCTTTTCTATATGTGTGTGTGTGTGTGTGTGTGTGTGTGTTAGTTTTATGAGCTGATCAATAAATTAAATTAGAAGAGACCAGGATAGATGAGAGCTAATAAGCTCGAAATAGATCTATCCTGGTCTCTTCTAATTTAATTTATTGATCAGCTCATAAAACTAACACACATATCTAAAATATTATACAACGTAATTCTTGGCTTGCTGTTTGGATGGTCTCTAGCGATGAGCCGATGGACAGTAAGGGAAACAGTATGTCTCCTCCCTTTAATGGGGGCCTAATAATAACAGGTTGTTGTGAAACAATTACATATATATATATATATCGTTGGTTCAAATCCCAGTGGGGTGTGGCCAACTGATGAGAACTGATAAGCTCGAAATAGATCTATCTTGGTCTCTCAAATTTAAATTTATTGATCAGCTCATAAAAACTAACACATATCTAAAAATATTACACAACATAACTAAAAAATGGTTCTCTGTCTAGATGGTCTCTGGTGATGAGCCGACAGGCAGAAAGGGGAACAGCATGTCTCCTCCCTTAAATGGGGCCCTTACAGGAAGTTGTGGAAACAATTTTATTGGTTTTAACAATTTATATTAGGAAAAGGGTAAGTAAGGTAATATATAATATTTGGAGCTTCCACATCGGGTTTGATGACCGCCTCCGAGTCTTCATACATATTCAATTGGAAAAAAAATTATTAAAGGGAAGGGGTACATACATTTTAAAATCATGAATTTTCATATTATTTTATACATTCAATTACTTTGTAGTATTGACATCCGTACAGGAATTACTAAAAAAATATAACAAATTATTTTTGCGATCTGAGCCTCTTTGCTATAGTCTCTTCCTCCTCCACCCCACCAGCAGGCGGACCCGTGGCCCCTCCCGTTCCCATCTCATCGTCATCCAGGATTGAGGAGTGTTTTTTAAGAAAGTTATGCGCCTCTTCAACTGTTTTGATTCTAACTCTTCCTCCCTCCCAGAATACCAGCATCCCTTCAGGCATCAACCACTTGAACCACACCCCCTTTTTGAATAATTTTTTAGTTAAGAAGGAATAATTCCTTCTTATATCTCTTATTTTCTTTGGGATCTGCTTCAATATGGCCACCTCATTTTGCTGATACATCAAAGGGCCCCCTCTTTGCTCTCTCAGTATCTCTTCTCTCGTTGACCTTCTTATAAATTTAATATGTATCTCTCTGGGTACCTCATTTATTCTGGCAAATGCTGAGTTAATTCTGTAAATCAAATCAATGTCCCCCCAAATAAATTCCTTATCTTTCTTAATATAATCCACTAACATAGTAGCCATCAGCTCTCTCAGATTCTCATTCGGTAATTCTGGAACATTCTGAAATCTTAAAAAAAAAGACATGCATTCAAAATCAATTTTAGACATTTGACCAGTAATATCTGTAAGTTCTTTCTTAAAATCTTTTATCTCTTCCTTCACCTCAACCACCCCTCCTTCCAGCCCCACAATTTTTTGTTTATTATTTGTTATTTCTCTTTGCGCCTCCAATAATTCCAATCTTGTGCTTAAATTGTCTTTCCGGATTTGTTGCATTTCATTCATTATCCTTTGAAACATCTCCTCTACATTTAATGGCTGAGGGCTTGGTGACTTAGGATCCTCTACCTCTGTTTCCTTCTGTAACATTGCTGAAATCTTTGGTTGTGAGGATGGACTGGGTCTTTTAGATGCTGGAGCAGAGCTTGGTTTCCCAGATGGAGGTTTCCTCGATGCCATAATTAAAGTTTTAGGTGTTAGTACGTAGAGAAGAAGAAAGGGAAGAAGAAATGGCACTGTTGGGCGGGCAGTCTGTGAAGTCCGAGACAAAAGCAGCTGAAGTTCAAATTGAGTTTACAACGTCCAGAGAGAAAAGGGGAAAAAAGAAAAAAAAATTCCAAACAAAGCAGAAAGTTTCACTAAAGAAGAGAACACCAAAAGACACCAGAGCAGGTCCTTTTCTTATATATTTTAAAATCAGTCTAATTTTGTTGAAATAGAGGAATGCTTATTTTCAGAAAGAGAAAGTTCCATCCTGAGAACAAAGAGAACGCCATCTTTCCGCCTTGCCGGCAGGATGGAAATAGCAAAAGTAAAAACAGTCAATTTAAAATGTAGCAAGGCTCAAGATACATTGTTTAACAGCAAATCCCTTGGTTAACAAGAAATGTCCTCTTTCAATAAGTCCGACGGAAGTCATTTTCACTCTCTCCGCAGCGCGGGACTCTTTATGCAATGCCGCTTCATTTCCAAGGGGGTTGTTTCCAACTCCCCCCTATCTTCTCTTTCCATCAAGTTGAATGTAAAAAAAAGTCCAAATAAGGCACATACCATTATTTTTTAATCTGGAGCCTCGACGCAGCCATACAACCCCAAAGTTTCAGCTCCTTCTTACATCCTCCATGTTCCAGTGTCTTCGGCGAAGGGGAAGCTCCCCCCGCGAAAGTTCCCCAGACCCTAGGGCGAGGCGGGAGCAGCCCCCCCGACCGCCGTCGGGATGGGGGCCCTCACCGCAAGTCGCCCGTGCAGAGGGGGGGACTTTAAACCTCCCCCGCCCCGTGCCCAAGAGTGCAGCTGAGACAACACAGCAGCGGACGTGAGAATCCACGTCCGTCCGCATCCGAAGCCGGAAACGATCTCCCTAAATCATTATCTTGACCTGTTAGTTGTAAATCCACTTTTTGATGCTATCTCTATCCTGTCAAATATTTTTTTTTCTATATCTCATATTTCTTCAGTAATATTTTTGGACATGGTCTATCCATAGAGTGAAACATCATTGCTGACATAGTTAATATTATGGCTACTATTCTGATTTTATTCTTCAAAAGTCTCCTTCAGTGTTTTTATTTTTAGAATATTTTGCACCATTTTACAGGATTGTACATTCTTACTTAAAGTTCAGCCTAGCAATTGTTTTTTTGAAATTGTGATTTTTTAAAATCTATGTTATGTCTTGTAAAAAACAAATTCGGATTTCCCATGAGAAGCTCTTTGTACTTTATAATTAATTCCAAAATCTCTCAATATTCCAATTTCATGTGGTCCCTTCTAACTTTATAAAGTTTATAACTTTCTGGGATCAAAATCTTATTTAGCTTTTTACTGTTTATTTTACATTCTTAAATTTGTAAGCTTGCAGTTAAAATTTTCTTTCATTCAGGATTGAAGGCAGAAACACACAATATTTTCAAACTTGCCATTCTGAAAGCCTGTATTAGCTCAGAAATATGTAATGAGCAATTTGTAAAAGTGGTTAGGAAGTGAGATTTGCTCCAGCTATTTAGAACATATGTGGATGGGTCACGTACCCTCTCTTTACCCAAAGAGGTTCCAAAGAGCTCCTCTCATTATTGGTTCTTTGGTCTTTGCTACAGCTATCAGCTCTGCTTTCACAGAGTTCTCTTTAATTCGCTATGTCTCCTCTGGAAGTCTTTGTAGTGATTCCTGATTCTCTTTGCAAATAATGGACATTTCAGGACTAAATTTGTCTTGAATTTTGCCCTTTGATTTTGCAAGTCCAACAAAATGATTCATTCTTTTTATCTCTGCATATCACCAACTGGTGGGAAACAGCATTATAGCACTAATAGTGCAGGTTCAGCTGTGGAATGTTTTATCATGTATGGCAGAGGTGATATTCAGCAGGTTCTGACCAGTTCTGGAGAACCGGTAGTGGAAATTTTGAGTAGTTTGGAGAACTAAATAATAAAGTTCATCTCTGACTGCCATCTATACTCTGCCTCCCGAGTCCCAGCTGATCGGGAGGAAATGGGGATTTTGCACTATCCTTGCCCTAGAGTGGGGAGGGAATGGAAATTTTACAGCATCCTTCCCCTGACACGGCCACCAAGCCACGGCCACAGAACCGGTAGTAAAAAAAATTGAATCCCACCATTGATGTATGGGCTTCTTCCTGCTTTTTCCTATAACCCATTATATTGCAACCCTATCTGAACAAAAGTTCAAAAATGTGTAACAAGAAGGATGTATTTGATTTTTGATTTTGATTTTATTTGAAAATGTGAAATGTGCGGTGCAAGTAAAAGTAAAAGTACAAATAAATAAATATAATGTAATGTAATATAAGTATAATGTTTGAACATAGAGTTTCAAAAGAAGCAAGCAGAACAATAGAAGATATCATGATCAAGAATGTCAACAAGTAGGAATATAAGAAAATGATAGCTCGTTTTAAGAAACTCAGAGAAATCTGGAAAAAATCTGAAGAGAGATGGGATTACTTTTGCACAATGATGAAAGAGATGATAGAGACAAATGAGGTTAAAAAAAAACAACAGAAAGGCTTTACTGAAATTATTTATAAGCAGAACAGGAACACTTGCAGAGGCAGAATATGGTTAGAAACCAGCTTTACTGGGAAATGAGGCATAACCAGCTGTTAAATAGGAAGGCACAAAATGAAAATTACATTTCCAGAGTTCTGTTTAAACCTGCAGCTAACAGCCAGTTTTTTGGTGAAAAAAAAGGCCTAAAGACAGAAGAAAATTCTCCCTGTACTCTAGAAAGGAGAAAAAGAAGTGCAAAGCAAAGTACGCCTTATAGAATTTCTTCCCACATTTGTTTAATTTTTTTCCAAAGAAAATCAGAGAGAAAATGTCAAATGAAGAGCATGATTTCAGCAAAGCCAGGGAGAACTGTGATCAGAAATGTAAGATGGGTAATAAAGAGAGCAAGAAAGTACAACTTTACCTTGTCTTCACTTGATTAAGTTTGACAGGATAAATCACATGACATGGAATGGAATGCTCGGGACAGGTGATATGAATTATCCTTCCCTTTCTGCTTGGTTATTATATAGCAGTATGATATTATTTTTCCCCACCCCCAGTTAATCTTGAGAACGAATGCTGAACTGAGATAATATAGCTTAACAATCCCCTGTGTTTCACAATTCCCAAAGTAAGGTTCTCAAACAACATAACCCATCATTTAGTACAGGAATAGGTAGATTGTGAAAGTCTAGCTTGACCCATCCTGAGATGGTAAACAACCTGTTTCATCACAGTTTTAGAGCAAGCTAGAGCAAACAAGTAGGGATCATATAATGAAATGTCCCATTCTGGATCAAATGGGGAACCAGACCAATAAATGTTTCAAAAGAACATTTATTTTACTTACAATATGGGATTCAATAAGGTAATTTATGTACAGGAAAGTACATTTAACAGAGTGATATTTTTTTTTTAACTCGGCTCAAATGGAGTAAGTCAGCCTAACTGAATCTCAGGAATGTTCTGCTAGTGTCTTCATCTAATTCCACCCCTCCAATGCTTGTCTAAAGTTACTGCTGTTTATAAGGTAGTTAATTCCATCATGCAAAATGAAATGTGACAATGACATATGTGGCTGAGTCAGGTACAGTTTCTTATTGCAAAGTGATCATTCTACCTTCTCAGGAATTCCGTTTAAAACCATTTTCTGTACTATTGGCTAAGATGTCATATTATGCCTAGTTTCATGGATCATTTTAGCCAGCAAAGCTTGCCTTCCACACCTCTTGGTAGTCATCAGAAACCTGATGAATGATAGGACAAGTCCCTCAACTTGGAATTGCAATAACTCCGGTAATTTCTTACTCTTTTCACCGAAATGGTTTTTTCTTTCAACTGCTCCCAGACTAAGAAGCCAGCTTTTGCTTTATAATTACAGGGTTACAATATAATATGTTATAGGAAAACACAGGAAGAAGCTCATACATCAGTGGTGGGATTCAATTTTTTTACTACTGGTTCTGTGGGCGTGGCTTGGTGGACATGGCAGGGGAAGGATACTGTAAAATCTCCAATCTCTTCCCACTCCAGGAGAAAGTTACTGCAAAATCCCCATTCCCTCCCAATCAGCTGGGACTCAGGAGGCAGAGAATAGATGGGGCCGGGGCCAGTCAGAGGTGGTATTTACCGGTTCTCCAAACTACTCAAAATTTCTGCTCCTGGTTCTCCAGAACTGATAAGAACCTGCTGAATACCACCTCTGCATCACCTACCTGAATTGCTTTCCCCCCAAGATTTTAGAGTTCCAGGATGGGATGCACTGCTTAGTTGAAACAATGCTATTGTAGAGTTGCTACTTTAGCATCACTGCGAAAGAAGGAATGTGCCTGGTATTAGGTTTTGGTTTTTTTAAACTAGAATACTTCTTACAATCAATAGCTCCCAGTCTGACTTGCCTGAAAATCTAGAAAAACTTGAATTAAGTTCTGCTTAACATAGTACACCTCTTTCCTTGAGCACCTATTCCAGTGATGGCTAACCTTTTTTGGCTCGTGTGCCAAAAGCGGGGGGAGCGCAGGGGGGTCGTGCGTGGGCGTGCCACACCCACAATGCTATGTGTGTGACCCCCTGCTTTTGGCGCACTTTTTTCGCCCTCCCCAGGCTCCAGAGGCTTTCTAGGAGCCTGGGGAGGGTGAAAACAGCCTCCCCCCCATCTCCAGAGACTTCAGGAGCTTCCCTGAAGTCTCCAGACAGTGAAAAACGGCCTCAAAAGAAGGCCTAAATCAGCTGGCCAACACACACATGCATGCTAGTACTGACAGGGCAACGCCTCGCGTGCCCTAAGAAATGGTCCGGGTGCCACCTGTGGTACCCGTGACATAGGTTCGCCAATCACTGACCTATTCCTTCTTTAAGTAAATGGGGCTCTGGAGAAAGAAAGCAAACATAGCAGTAGGTTTTGAGACCCTAACATAATAAATTGTGAATGGGTGACTTCTATCTACAGCAGAGAGAATTAAGTCATCTTGCACCTCTATCACAAGGGAAAATTATTCTCAGCTGAAAACATCTAACTGTCAGCATGGTTGATGCTATTCCTTTATTTAATCTTAAAATGGCAAAATGTTATTTAATTTACAGCTCAATGTGTAGTATTAAAGTCTGTTTTTCCTTCTAGATAGAAGGATGTATGCTGGATATGAAAATGAGAGTATAGTGAGTGTATTAGTAAGTTCTGGATAGTTTTCAAACAATTGCTGTTTCATTCATTCATTGAACATTACTAATAGGTAGATTGCAAAAGAAAAGATGTCAATCAAATATGTAAAAAAAATGTCACTGATCAGTCGGCTCTCTCTTTAGCATTCTTATTTACAGGAATAGAGAAGAGCTCAAGCAAATGGGCAATAAAACCAATGTCTTCCTTCTCTTTTAAAATCCGTTTGCCCTCATAATTGTTTCTATTCTTGCTGATTAAGCAGACTTTTGTTCTTTAAATACACCTCTTGAGATGATGAGTTAAAAGCCCAGATGAAAATGGTCCTGATATCTAAGCTGTAGGGATATATCTCCTTGATCACACTTCCCAGAAACAGAAATACTTGAGTTTGATTTATAATTTGCATGGTTGTCCCAAAGAGAATTTGTCCGTGCCTCCTTTAGGCAGGAAAGAATAGAGCTCATATTCATATTCAGAGGCACCGATCCTTTCCCTTCATTGTGAGGCCACTTCAATCCCAACTAATTGAATTTGGCACAAGATTCCAAGCAGAGAATAATCATTTTCCTGGTGATCTGCATGAAAACAATCCCAAAAAGCAAAACAAGCAGTCATTGTCTTTACTTTTCTATGATTTTTCCCAACTCTGGTTTTCAAGCTGAGGCAGACTGATCAACTTTAGCCACAAAGAATAATTAAAATTGTTTGCTGTAAGGACCAACTGTTCCAACTCTCTTTCCCCTGCCCCCCACCCCACCCTTCAGCATTTTAGTGAAGGAAATGCCTCACAATATAGGAGAGCAATCGGTCTAAAGCAGGGGTGGGCAAACTTTGCAACTTTAAGTCTGAAGGACTTCAGCTCCCAGAATTCTCCAGCCAGCAAAGCTGAAGTCCTTCAGACTTAAAGTTACAAAGTTTGCCCACCCCTGGTCTAAAGAATCAGTGAAGGTAGAGAAATGGGTATTGTTCATTATTTTCATTATAAGGAGAACTTAAAATGGGCCTTTAGCTACGTCTCATTTTCTGCTCAATCTAATCCATCCCTAGAGTTCCTCCACTTAGGCTACAGTTAATGTTCTATCTACTTCATCACCACAGCCACTTACATGAACAATTCAATAGGTTTATGTGCTCTACAAGTTTGCCAAAGGCATAGCTGTCTCTGCTTAAAAGAACAGCCCATACATGGCAGCTGCCCTGCCCCAATTAAGTTTTCCTGAGTTTTTAGAATACTTTAGAAAAAAAATATCTGTCATATCCTGGTAACATTCTTATATTTATTACAGTGCTTGTTTGTTCTGGACAGACAGAAATAATCACCAAAAATTTTGAATCCTCTTATGTTTTATAAATTAACCGCAAAAGATCAAATCTTTGGATTCTGCTGACTTTTGCTCCACTCTGCTGCTGATTTTTTTTTTTCATTTCACAAATTGGAAAGGTTGCTTTTCAAACATGTATCCAGATTGACTTAATTTAAATTTAATTTTCTTGGCACACAATTGAGATATCTGTAATGTTGAATTTTATAACACGTAGTAGACAAGCTGGGAATGATGTGGAAATCTCCTTAGCTGACAGTGATTTAACCCAGTTGCCTTGTTCTTGTTCTACCTTGTTTAAGAGGAAATACAGACAACCATTTTATGTTGCTAACCCTACCATGACCATTTCATCAAACCAAAACTGTAATTCTGAACATTGCCTAGCGTGTTTTACAAAGAAAAGTAATAGAACTTGAGCAACACCCAGAAGAAAAGCTGCATGTTTCAAAGATGGGTGCAAGAAATAGTTGTAAACAGCTGATTGTTTTCATTACCAATGATTTGTTTATTCACAGAAGAGTCGCCTGTAAAATATTAAATACAACCAAAGGAACTAATGCACTTTTTCCGTTTAAATACTGCTGAATTAAAAATTAATGTGGCACATAATTTTGATCTCTGCCTTTAATTGTAAAAACTTATGCATACAGATTAATTACTTATAAAGTAAAACACACATTTCCTTTTCAAACAACCATTAAATTTGCATCTGGAGTGGGATGATGGATTTCACTTTAGAGGACTATGCTCAATACAAATATTTTTTGCAGGCTTTGAGAAGTAGGAGGAAGTGTCTTTACAGTGCTCCCTGGAAGCGGGCATTCTCGCAAAGTTGCTTTCAACCGATATAAATTATTGCTCAGGAAATCCACTAGAAAAAAACAATAATTTCCCTGTTTCTTCAGAACACAATGAAATGGAAAGCTGTATATAATTTTGTTGAAACTAAAAAGAAAGATCGAAAGCACCTGATATTATTTGAAAACAGCACCAATTTAATTTTATTTTATTTTCAATAAAGAAAAGAATCATTCCGCAGAATAGATATTGGGGGAAAACCATGAACAAATATCCTAAACTGCTGTTTAGAATAAACGGGTAATGGTTTTTGAGCTTGCAACATGCTGCCATCATATGGTGTGTTTCTCTTAGCTCACATTCACCTGGGCAGGAAATAGGTAGTCCTCAACTTACAATCATTTGTTTAGTGACCTCCAAAGTTACAATAGCACTGAGAAAAACCTATGACCAGTCCTGGCTCTTACGATAGTTGTAGCCTCCTCATGAGCAAAATTTCAGAAGCTTGGCAATTAGCATGTATTTTCGATGGTTGCAGCAACCAGGGGCACACTGCTCACCATTTGCAACCTTCTCAGCCAGTTTCCAATAAGCATAGTTAATGGAGGGAAACCGTATTCACTTAATGACCACATGGTTTGTTTAACAACTGTGGCAAGAAAGCTAAAAAAATCATGCACAATTCACTTAACAACTGCTTCTTAGCAACAGAAATCCTGGTCTCAACCGCAGTCATGAATCAAGGACTACCTGTATGTAGAATTCATTGTGCAGACATTTGCCTAAGGCTAGAATTTAAACGGTGGTTACAGATTCCTCAAAAATATGGCCATTTCAGACCAGAATGTGAAAATGAGGCTTAAAAGAAGTTTTGTCAGGAAATAGTTAATATCCAAGCTGTTGTTGTTTTTAAAAAAACAACAACAGCTTGGATAATGTCCACCAAATGTTTCCCATAGAGATATGTGCTGCTGCAGCTGCCAAAAAAACCAACACAGTTCTAGGCAGCATAAACAGAGGGATAGAATCAAGATCACGTGAAGTGTTTATACCACTTTATAATGCCTTGGTAAGGCCACACCTGGAATACGGCATCCAGTTTTGGTCGCCACGATGTAAAAAAGAGACTCTAGAAAGCGTGCAGAGAAGAATAATGAAGATGATTTGGGGACTGGAGGCTAAAACATATAAAGAACGGTTGCTGGAATTGTGTATGTCTAGTTCAATGAAAAGAAGGTCTAGGGGAAGAGGTAGTATTGAGCCAGTTCTGACAGGTTCTACAGAACTGGTAGCAGAAATTTTGAATAGTTTGGAGAACCTCAAATAGGCTGGCCCCCGCTTCCACTGCCTCTCAGCTGATCTTCTTTTGTTGCTCTGAATAGGAGAATGGAGCTGGAAAGTAAGTTAGTGGGGTGGGGAGGGAATGGGGATTTTGCAGTATCGTTCCCCTGCCACACCCACAAAGCCACGCCCACAAAGCCACACCATGCCTGCAAAGCTACGCCCACGGAACCGGTAGTAAAAAAAATTGAACCCCCCCACTAAATATGGGGAATACCTAACTTCCAAAAAGAGTGGTACCACGATTCAAGGATGAAGCTGACTGTCGGTTTCTATTCTTCAGTTATAGGGAAAATAAATAAGAGGCACACTGCTTTTATTTATTCTTCATTATGGCATATTATTTAGAAGGCTCGTTTATTTCCAGAAGGGATGCATGGAAAGTTGACAGAAAGGAAGCTGATGTGAAAGGAATTCAGGAGAGCAGCAAGCCATATTGAGGTGTGTGAACTTTCATTTGGCTGCTGCCAGAGATTAATCTTTAATGTAGAAGGTTTCAAAATAATGTTCCATAATGAAGAATAAATAAAAGCAGTGTGCCTCTTATTTATCTAGATGTTGCTCATCTTAAATGTTCTAATTCCTATTCAAATAACCTCAGATTCTGTACTCTGAAGAACGTCAGAATGGCAGAAGTCAAGATGGATAATGCCTTGAGGAAGGATCATTTTGTGCCTACATCTCATCTTGATAACCATATCACATCTTGTGGTCTTCTTGCACGTTGAAGCTAAAAATGAAAAAGTTCTTTCTAAAGCCTCTAAACAACGCCATTCATTGTGAGAGCAGCTAAGCACATTGGAGATGGCAATTGTGATTCTCCCAAATGGGGGCCATATCTTTTCTTGATATATTGTAGATACTGTACCTAATGTCATGCGCCTGCAGCTTTGATTTTCATGGTCAGTCTAGATTTATAGGAAATCCATTTCATGCCACGAGGGCTGAACTGCTACATTAATGTGTACTTCCCAGATCCACTGAGTCACAAATGCTGTGGTAAAGAGTGACTCAAGTAAGCTCAGCAATTGCAAAGACTCTTCTCCATCTCTTTCATCAATTTAAAAATCACTTTATTAAACTTCTGAACATAGAATCGGAGCTGATGGAAAGCTCTACAAGCAAAAACCAATTTGACTTGCAACAGAATCTGGTGTCAGAGGCAGTGGTGGGATAACATTATAGAGGCTAATTTTTATGACAAGAGGGGATTGATTGCACACCAGCTCAGTGCTTGGATCCATCTCTCCACCACTCTGCTACCTGAAGGGGCAGTCTCACTTGGTTTAATGGTGCAGCTGGTACTGAACTGAACAGAACTTAAATTGTTCTAAGGGGAAACCAGCCAGTCTTGGTAGCCACTGGCTGTTTCTCTCTGAGCAAGTAAGGAATGTAAAGGAGCAGAAATCTCTTTATGGTTTCTTTTTAGGGAGCTGTACACCTAAAGTTTGCTTTTAAAAAGATACAGGAAAATGTATCTTGGTGGAATCTTCTTACATGCGAAAGGGGGGAAACTCTCCTGTCCTAAATATTGCTCTTTTGTGTAATTCTGCTAATCAATTTCCCCATCACCATCAAAAAAAGAATTGCTTACTGCCTGAGCATGCCTGATGAGTTATATTTCCAACATCTAAATAAATGATTACAGTTTAAAGTTTATCTCCAGAAGATAGGCTTAAGATTCAGAAGGATCTTGACAGACTTGAACATTGGGCGCTATCTAACAAAATGAAATTCAATGGTGAAAAGAGTAAGGTTCTACTTTTAGGCAAAAAACCCTCTAAAATGCACAGGTACAGTATATGTGGTACCTAGCTCAACAGCAGTAACTGTGAGAGGGATCTTGGAATCCTAGTGGACAACCATTTAAATATGAGCCAGCAGTGAGCAGCAGTTGCCAAAAAAGCCAACACAGTTCTAGGCTGCATAAACAGAGGGATAGAATCAAGATCACATGAGGTGATAATACCATTTTATAATGCCTTGGTAAGGCCACACTTGGAATACTGCATTCAGTTTTGGTCTCTCCGATGTAAAAAAGAGACTCTAGAAAGAGTGCAAAGAAGAATAATGAAGATGATTAGGGGACTGGAGGCTAAAACATAGAAAGAATGGTTGCTGGAATTGGGTATGACTAGTTCAGTGAAAAGAAGGACTGGGGCAGAGATGGTATTCTGCCGGTTCGGACCAGTTTGCCTGAACTGGTAGTGGAAATCATGGGCGGGCCGGCCCACCCGCCCTGGCTCTATGCTGTCCCATTTAGGCATATTTTCAAGTCAAAGCATGTGCGCGGAAGGCTGAGCACATACGTGGATGCACATACTGATATTTGCGAACCAGTAGGAAAGGTAAATGAATACCACCCCTGACTAGGGGTGATATAATAGCAGTGTTCCAATATTTCAGGGGCTGCCACAAAGAAGAGGGAGTCAAGGTATTCTCCAAAGCACCTAAGGTCAGAAGCGATGGAGTGAAACTAATCAAGGAGAGAAACAACCTAGAACTAAGAAGAAATTTTCTGACAATGAGAACAATTAATTAGTGGAACAAATTGCCTCCAGAAGTTGTGAATGCTCCAACCCTGGAAGATTTTAAGAACAGATTGGGCAACCATTTGTCTGAAAAGGTGTAGGGTGTCCTGCCTCCATGGCTTCCCTGGACATAACGGCAAGGAACACGACGGAGCTGGAAAGATAAGACATGTGCCTCGCTTCTCGCCAGCCCCAGAAAATAATAAGCCCTCCCCCGATAATAAGGCCAAGGCCATATTTCAAAAGAAAATAAGACCCTGTCTTATTTTTGGGGAAACACTGTGTTTCCAGGCTTACATAAAAGCAAAAAAGACATGGCTGCTTTAATGAATAGCTGAGAGATCTGCTTATGTGAAGCACTTTCAAAACATTTGTGAAATGTGCACAATTTTTCAGGCCCAACATAGTGAGCTTCCAAGCTCCAACCAAACCAGTTTCCTAGGGTTCTACTTGGCATGACCAACCCCTCTTCTTATTCCAGAATAAGATTCTCTCCCTATGAAAACTGTAACCTTGCAATGTTTTCTGAGCACTTATCTCAGCACCAGTACCTGAATGAAACTAAGCACCTTCTTTCATGGTGTTCTGTTAGAACATCTCAGAATCACATCACACTAGGTTTTGACTGATTCCTTTTTCAGTGCTTTCCAAGAAAGCAATCTAAATTTCCTAGTATTTAACCACAAAGTGTAAATAACTAGTAACTGAAAGCTGTGTGGGCCAGGAGCCCTGGGATACATGTTATTATTTATACATATCTTGTTAGGAACACAACATAAATACTGCCGGAAAACCTCGATTTCTAATTGGTTGCCCTTTGTGTTAAAGTCTACTGGGAAAGTATCTTTACTGTAAGATAAAGTAAACTGCAAAGGTTACTGAAGGGACCTCATTCATGTATGAGAAAAAAAACCTATTTAATCTGACATAGCTGTTCTAATGATCACAATATGCTCTCTTTCATTAAGCACTAAATTGTCACAGCTATCAAAGTTTTGTACAATGCTAATTGCAAATTTTACTGATACAAGAGTAACATTTACTTAGTCCAAAAAGTTTTAGAGATACTTACAAGTTTGGCAACACCCATTGTAAGGGTCATGAATTCACTTGTGGTAGATTTCTATGTATTATTTATTTGTTGAATTTCTTAAGACTGTCCACTTATTCATGCACACATACATATTTTTTAGCCTAAAACTTAAGAATATGTAGCAATGACTCTAATCTGACTACGGCTAACCACATGTAATATTCTAATACCACAATAATAAGTATGAAACTCCTATGACTGAAAGATATTATGACTGTAACTCCCATCATTTCCCCTTGGGGAAAATTTGGAGGGTGGGAGAAAAAAAGATTGTTTGAGACTAATTATAATTAACTATGGCTCATATTCCTTTATTAAAATTTTGTGTGTCTTAGTGTGATTTCATAAACAAATTAATGAACCCCAATTATTAATTTAAGAAATGACAGAAATCGGAAAAGCTCTTATGGCATCTAAATGAAAAGGCCCCTGTCCTGACCCATGGCAAAACTGAATGACCAGGAGTTTTTACTAAATCAAAAAAATGGGAATTCTGTTGTTTGTGCTTTTGTGTTTCCAATATAAAGTTTCCTGTCAAGGAAAAGTGCATTTCAGGCAGTTTGCTTAATAACTTCATAGCAACATTGCTGAAGGAGATTGTGACTTTCAGGACCACAGCAATGTTCCTCTTAATGGCTAGCTCATTTTTCTGTTAAGGTCAGCTTTGGAGTTCAGAAGTGTCTGTCATCAGTTTCTTCTACACCTTCTTTGAATCTGAAAACTTTTTCTTCTTCATCCCCACCCCACTACCTCAATTCTTGAGGACCTGTAAGAGTACAAGTTGACCTAAAGCATCAAGCTTCTTTTGTCCAAGGATAGGAAATTCCTCCTATCTCTACACTTGGAGATTATACTGAGTGGTTTGGTCAGGGTTACAGTTCAAGTACAAGAAGCGCCGGGCTGAATGATAATGATACTTATCCTGAGTGATAAGTAGAGAATGAACCCTGTGTATAGTGAATCCAGACTGTCTGACGGAATACACCCAGGATGGCTAATTTTACACTTAAATGCATAATGGCAAGGGCTTGAATTAATGTGTCCCCACCCTTTTTTGATACATCTCTTAGATGCATATTCTGCTAATAGATCAAAAGAATAATTGTACCAGAACAAGAAGTTTCAGCAGAGGTTAATGCATCTTGTAGAGAAATGGAAGATCCTCGTTTCTTAGCAGCCTGCTGGCTTAAATAAATCTTTTTAACAGAGGCAGAATAATTTTCTTGGACTGAAAGTTGCTATGGAGTTGCTGCTTTCATGTTGAATAACTGTTTTAATTCTGGAAGTAGATCATGCAGTACTAAGTAGTGCTTGCTGTAGCCTATGCTAGTCGGTTGCGCTTTTTTGGTTAATTTTTTAGACAGCACCCTTGTAACATCAGCATTCCCTTCATCCCCTGTACCATTGTAGACACAGTTGTGTCTTGCCATCAATAAGCCTTCCACTAAGGAAGAGGTCAAGTACCGCTAAAGAACCAATTGTTTAAGAATGCATGAAAATATTGAAAACAGCATTGCTCTTTTCTGTGAGATAATTGTAGTACTGTGCAGAACGGTGGCAAATGTCCCATGGGATAGAAAAAAAGGGGAAAACAAGAGATCCTGGGAAAGCAAGCGAAAACAAAAAGACACATCAGGATTTGAGTTTCCTTTCCACTGGGTTAGAGTTCCTCTTTATGGCCACGATAATATTCAGGTTTTGATTGTTTAGAAGATATCTCTTTAATTGACATAGTTTTTCCTAAAGGAAGCATAATATTGGGGAAGACCAGGTTGACTCGTGTTTCTTTATAACATATTAAACAGGGTTTTTTTTCTCCTTTTGGGGGAAAAAAGAGAGAATGAAGGTAAATTTTCAGATATTTTTACTTTAAAAAAAAAAGTTATTTGGTTTTTTTTTTTAAAAAAAGCTTGCTTATTTCCTAGCGCTGAATCTATCCTATAGGTAAGTGTCAGATATTTTGATCTCAGGTATTTTAGTAAATCCATCGTGGTAAAAATAGAATGAAATAAATTATCAACAACTTAGAAACTTAGCATCTAATGCTAAGTTGTATTTGTTCATGATACTAGTGACACAATTGATTTGCTTTCTAAATTGAAGCCTCATCCCAGGAGTGGGATTCTACCGATTCGGGTGAACCAGTAGCTCTGACAATCAGCTGGGAGTGAACAGGTTCGCCCCAGTGATCAGATGGGCCCACCTGCCTGTCTGCACTATTTTCCTACCTTTATCTTTTCAGCTGATTTGTGTGATATAGCAGATTCGTGTGCAAATCAGCTGTGTTACTCCTCCGAAGATATCCAGAAGTGAAGATTTCTTCAAAATGTGCATGCACACACAGCGTGTGTCAGGCGTCGACGCGCGCAAAGCATGCGCGAAATGCAAATGGCATGATCACCGAACCGGTTGTTAAACCGAAAGGATCCTGCCACTGCCTCATCCATATCACATTCTATACAGAGGACAAGGCTGTTCTTTGCTGGGTAAGGGAAATGGTTCATTAATCTTAATTACAGGTTTCTTCCACGCTGCAGACTTCAGGAACCACATGATAGGTTTCTAGAAATATGACAATCTGTACTTACATAAAATATATCAAATACAAAAAATATATAATATTAAAAAATACAATGTTCCTTTTATGCCCCCCTTCAAACAGATAATCAAAGTGTAGTTAAGATGAGGCAATTCTTTATAGTAGCTACCAAGAAGCTCTTTCGGTAGAATTAATTATCTCAGGAACCAAGCGCAGTAATTGTTTTATTAGGCAAGGATTAATAGTTGTTTTCTCCTCCTCTTCCTCTTAATAAATTAACACCCAATTAGATATAAAAAAACTTAATAGTAGCTTTCTCCTCCTCTTCCTCTTGATAAATTAACCCCCAACTAGATATAAATTCATGCTGCAGTTTTCCTTATTTATTTATTTAAAATATTCTTAGCCTGCTTATTGTCCAGAGAAGAAAATAACCAAGATACAGTATTAATACAAGAATAAAGGAAATGATAATTTAAAGCATACAATAATAATATCAATAATCACAATAATATTAACAGGCATTCAGCCTGTATTAATCATTAATCAAAATAAGTAGCAATAGCAATTGGACTTATATACCACTTCACAGTGCTTTACTGCCCTTTCTAAGTGCTTTACAGAGTCAGCATATTGCCCCCAACAATCTGGGTTCTCATTTTACTGACCTCGGAAGGATGGAAGGCTGAATCAACCTTGAGCTGGTGAGAATCGAACTGCCGAACTGCTGGCAGTCAGCAGAATTAGCCTGCAATACTGTAGTCTAATCATTGCACCACCATGGCAGTGCCTGCTTAGGGCGCCAAAGGAAGATCATTGACTCTACCTATCATACTTTTAATTCTTTCACTGCCACACTTGATTTTTCAACAGTTATTGAGTCTTAATATCTTGTCAATTAAGCACTGGAAGAAAGGAGGAGTGTCTTTGTTGGACTGTGCTTGGCGATATTCAGTCCTGAAAAGAAAAGATAGAAAGTCGTAGTAGGCTGTGACTAAATCTTGACTGCAAAAATCAAGAACCAGGCAGATATGTTAGCATCAACCTGACTTGCAAAGGAAAATCTTCTACCACTACCACTACCACTACCACCACCACCACCACCTCCTCCTCCTCCTTCTACTCCTCCTCCTCTTCTTCTTCTTCTTCTTCTTTATATTATTTTTGTGAGATGCTCAGAGATGTGTTTCATAAAATGAAAGGCTGCACAAGTCTTTTAAATTTCAAAGCTGGGAGGTCACAGCAAAGAAGGACTTCTCTGTGTCCCTAAATAAATAGCCTTTCTTAGTCATGGACCCTCAAAATGACCTCCCTTGCAGATCATAAAGCTCAGTGAAGTACCACGTTTCTAAGTAACTTTTCCTGGTTTCTAGCCATATCTATCTCTACTGCTTATCTACCTAACTATCTTTGGTTCTCACACCCAGCTGTGCATTCTGCTAACTCCTACATATCCTATAGATATAGTCAGTCTTGTGGAAGTTAATTCCTAACCAACTAACAATGTTTTTCCTTGAACATTGGGGGGAATAATGGGAGATATTTTGTAAATGAGGGGGACAGTTCTTTTGGAGGACAGTTATCTACATTTTCCCCTGTCAAATCAATACAATGTAATGCTCTGAATTATTTCTTTGTGTCAGTTATGAAGAATAACATCTTTTTAATGTTTTTTTTTAAAGAGGAATATTATTTACTAAAGTTTCAAAAGCAGTTAATATTTCCCTCGTTGTCATTTACACTGTTTATATACTAGAAATAGTATAAATGGTGATGATGAAAACATTGGAATCTTTATTTAGCACCATGCTATAAATATCAAGTAAATTTAAATTATTTCTGTCTGATATGATAGCTATTCAGTTTGACTTCTAAATCTAAATGTTTCTAAATAAATGTGGACCTCTGGCCTTAGACATAAAAAGCTGACTGAGTAACTTCAGGCCGTCCGCCCTTTCTCAGCCTATGACAGGGGTAGGGATGGCTCAGGAATTCTGGGTAGTGAAGTCCATGAGTCATAAAAGAGCCAGAGTTCCCTACCCCTGGCCTATGACATCAGGTTTGAGCGACAAGCTAGTCAGTCAATTTCAATCACAACTAAATGAATCAGCACTTGGTTGATTTGGGGGGGGGGGGGGAGCAAAGCCTGAACCTTCAGCAAATTTATTCTTCAGCAAGAAGAAAAATAAAACTACAGAAAAAGTTGTAGCTTTAGACATGCTCATACCATTCTGCCTATGAATAGCTCATTGCCCTGAATTCCTTTCTAGGTGATAGGAACTCTTTATTAGTCAATAATGTTATTATGAATGTTGATTCTTCCATCATGCAAACACAGAGAGAGAATCCTTTTCATTACTTTTCACTTTGCTTTTCATTATTTTATTAAAACTTTGATTGCTCTTTAAATAGGGAGCCATGATTAAAATATTGCAATTCAAACAGTTAATTAAAACTATCCAGAACTTCAACATTTTTTTAAAAAAAGGGGGGTTATATTTTCGTCAGTGGTCTTTCAAGTATCTGTAGGGAAGCTGAATATGTTTGTGATTTTTTTTAAAAAAATCTGTCCACTGGGGGGCAGCACCACAACATATTTTAGTGACCTCTAGGGATTGGAGGTCCAAGGGAAGATTGGGCTTCCTCATTCATGCCCCAGTTCAAATTTAGCAACTTTAAACTGGCTGGGGATATCTGCGACTTGAACACCATGCATCTTAAAGTTGCCAAGTTTGAAAAAACCTACACTAGTCCAGGAATGCAGAAAAAAAAGAGGCATTGGATCTCCTCTATCTCCCCTCCTCCTCTCCAGCTTTGTCTGAAATATTTAAAAATAGCACATAAATCTCCCAGAGCATAGCTGATTAAATAGACTTTAGGACTATTATTAACGCTCTAAAATACAGTGAAATTAATCATTGGGGGGGGGGATACCACTTAAATAAACTAGGGTCAGCTTAGCTATATTGGAAAGGCCAGTATTTCGTATGATCTAACATCTCGATAACATGTCAACAAATACAGAGTATTCATAATCCCATATAATGAACTTTCTTCGATTCTTTTTCTTTGTTTGCCACATTGTGACAATATAAAGTTAAACATTTAGAACATTAAGGAATTGTTAATGTTACACAGTTGACACAATGCATAAAATGTGTACAAATTAATGCCAGCACAAGGAATTAAATGGCAGTAGATCCTGGACATAACAACAAAGACTAGAATTTGGCTGTAATCTTATATCTCATCCCAAATATTCTACTGCAACAGCATAACACAACACCTCCCCTCCCCCAATATAAAACTAATCAATAACCTTCTTAATGGGAATTATTCCTGTGTCTCATAGCACCATTAGAAAATAACTAGAGCTCCCCCAAAAGTACAGGATAGGTGGGAACCATTAGTTGACATAGTTACAAGTAGACAAATGCACAGAAACCTCTATTATTATTATTTTTGCAGCCCAAGGTCATGCATCCAAGACGATTACCTAGGTCAGGGGTCGGCAAAGTCGGCTCTTTTAAGACTGGTGGACTTCAACTCCCAGAGTTCCCCAGCCAGCTATGCTGGCTGGGGAACTCTGGCAGTTGAAGTCCACCAGTCTTAAAAGAGCCGACTTTGCAGACCCCTGACCTAGGTGATGCTTGTTTAAGGGCAGAAAGATAGATAAATGCACAAAGACCGGCCAACAGTGAGGAACAAGTATATGTGGAAGAAATATAAACTCTTTGTCCATTGCAAGGGCCAGAGGATTAGGGTGCTCAGGGAACCCACCAATCTACTGTAATAGCAGCACTGCTCCCAAACTTGGGGTTACAAGTCAAGTCACTTCATACTGTCCTTCACAAAAAACAGCATCCTTATTTGCTGTAGGACAGTGGGCTTTTGTTTTTGTTAGATCAGACAAAGGATTCCGACTCAGGCATGGTCAAAACAACAGGAACGTTTATTCACACTATTTACAACACACACAAGATTCAACTGGCAAGGTTTCTTCTCTGGCAACCTCTTATATAGAGTTACCAGGCAGGAAACTCCTAGCAAGCAGTTGCAACATTGTAACTCCTTTCCAGACAGATTCCAGACAGCTTGTCTCTGTTAATCACTGCAGCTGCTGGCTCAGCTCCGGAATGCGGTAACTCATAGGTTACCAGACGAGTTGTCTGGGACATAGGCTTGGGGACTCAACACTCCTTCCCCCATAGTCAGTGCGCATGTGTCTAGGTTCTCTGTCCAACACAGTACATGCGCACGCGTAGTCGTTCAGATAGGCGGGGCGGTGTCGGGTCCGCCCTGACCGCCTTAGTTCTTGAGGAGGCTCCTCCCTGTGGGACACGGAGCCTTCGCCTACGTCATCGCGGCCTGCCCTCGGAGGTGGAGTCGCCGTAGGCGGCAATGCCGACCCTAGCAAGTCCGGGTGAGGTGGCGTGGCGACCGGGCTTGAGGTAGTTGGCCTTTGCTGGCGAGTATTATTCTGGTAGGGTGGTTCCCCGATGGGCGAGGCCCCCAGCTGAGAGTCAGATTGGGCTGTGAGGTCCTGGCGGTCTCCCCGTGCTGTTCCCGCCAATACGAGGTCTGGACCGGCTAGGGACTCCGGGGTTCCAAACAACTGCTCGGCTTGAGCAGAGAACAACGGCCCAACGGGGGCCAACGGGCAGGAACGGCCTGGCGTGGTGACTGCTGTTTCGGGCAGGCGGCGCCTCAGTTGATCCAGGTGGCGCCGCCGCTCGGATCCATCCTGAAGGCCGACTCTGTAAGAACAGGGTCCGGTTACGTCCAAAATGGTTGCGGCAATCCATCGCGGCTCTCCTGAAAAGTTCCTTGCCCAAACCAGGTCCCCAATTTCAAATAAACGAGCAGTGGGAATCTGCCGGTTGCCCCTCTGCAACCCGTCGTAATCGGGGTGCAGTCTGTCCAGAGTGGTCCGCAAGCGTCGGCCCATCAAGAGCTCCGCGGGGCTTTTCCCTGTGGCTGGGCAAGGTGTGACATGCTGTCCCAAAAGGTACGCGGCCACCCTTGCCTGCCAGTCCCCTTTATCCAAACGGGCCAAGGCTTCCTTGGCTGAGCGCACGGCTCGTTCCGCGCGTCCATTAGACGCCGGGTGATAAGGGGCGACCGGCGCGTGGCGGATCCCTTGGGTGGCCAGAAAGTCCAAGAAGGTGGAGGATTGAAATTGGGGTCCGTTGTCGGACACAACGACGTCCGGCAACCCGTGGGTCGCGAACAGACGGCGCAAGGCACGCACCGTGCTCTCCGCTGTGGTGGAAGCCATGAGAACCACCTCCACCCAGCGTGAGAACGCATCCACCACCACGAGGAAATTCTGGCCATGGAAGGGACCCGCGAAATCCAAGTGGAGCCTGGACCATGGGCACCTGGGGGCGTCCCACTCCCTCGGCGGGGAGACCGGCGGGGCTGGCCGGGACGATTGGCAGGAGGAGCAGGCGGCCACCCATTCCGCCACTTCAGCGTCCATGCCGGGCCACCAGACATAGCTCCGGGCCAATGCCTTCATACGGACGATGCCTGGGTGGTTGGCATGGAGCGACTGAAGAACCATGTGCCAGAGAGGGGAAGGGACGATGACCCGATCTCCCCAACACAAGCACCCGCAATGGAGCGAGAGCTCCAGCTGGCGTGACTTGTAAGGCCGAAAGTTTTCAGCCACACTGCCCGAAGGCCAGCCCCTCAGCACCCATCGGCAGACCTGGGCGAGGACGGGGTCTGCGCGGGTGTGAGCGGCAACGGCGGAAGAGGACAGGGGCAAGTCCGACTCCGCGACCATCAGGACAGAGAGAGCAGGCACAGGGGCCGGATCCGGCCCCGGGAGAGGGCAGCGGCTTAGGGCATCAGCATGCCCTATCTGCTTGCCAGGACGGTATAGCAGCGTATAGTCATACGCTGCCAGGAATTCCGTCCAGCGGGTCATCCTGGGCGACAGGATGGGGGGTGTCGGACGGTCACCGGCCAATAGCCCAAGGAGCGGCTTATGGTCCGTGACAACAGAAAAGGTCCGCCCATAGAGGTAATTGTGGAACTTCTTAATCCCGGACACTACAGCCAAAGCCTCCTTGTCGATTTGGCTGTAGTTTCTCTCCGTTTGAGACATTGTCCGGGAGTAAAAAGCAATGGGGGCTTCCGAGCCGTCTGGAAAGACGTGGCTAAGGACAGCCCCCAGGCCAAAAGGGGAGGCATCGCACGCAAGCGTCAGAGGAAGCCTGTCATGGTACTGGACTAGTACCGCATCTGACGTGAGCATGGCTTTGACAGCCGCGAACGCGTGTGCTTCGCGGCTGCCCCAGTGCCAGGCCGCGGATCGGTCGAGCAACCGATGCAGCGGCTCGGCTAGCGATGCCTTATGGGGAATAAACGGCGCGTAGAAATTCAAAAGGCCGAGGAATGCCTGCAGCTCCGTTTTGGAGGCAGGAGTGGGGGCCTTTTGGATGGCCTCGACCTTGGAGGGGGTTGGGTGAATTCCTTGGGCGTCAATCATGAAACCCAGGAATTCCACCCTAGGCGCAGCAAACGTACATTTGCTGCGTTTCAACTTTAAACCCGCGCCCCTGAAAACTCTGAGGACCTTCCGTAACGTTTTGGCGAGTTCTGATATGCTGGAAGCAGCAATCAGGACGTCGTCAAAATACGGTACAACGCCAGGGAGCCCATGGAGCAGTCGCTCCATGAGGCTCTGGAAGATCCCCGGGGCTACGGACACGCCGAATTGGAGACGGCGACAGCGGAAAGCCCCACGGTGGGTCACGATGGTCTGCGCTTCCGCAGCCTCGTCATCCACCGGGAGCTGTTGGTAGGCCTGCGCCATATCCAGTTTCGCGAACACTCGACCTCGTCCCAATGAGTGGAGTAGGTCTTGCACCACCGGAACCGGGTATGGGTTCGCCTGAAGCCCGAGGTTGATCGTCGACTTATAGTCGGCGCAGATCCTCACGGACCCGTCGGGCTTAATGGGGACCACAATTGGGGTCTCCCATTTCGCCTGATCGACGGGTTCGAGCACGCCCTGCGCCACCAATCGATCCAATTCCGCTTCAACCTTGGGCTTCAGCGCGAACGGCAGCCTGCGGGCCTTCAAGCGGACTGGAGCAACCTGGGGGTCCAAATTTAGGGAAACTGGAGTGCCTTTGTACGTTCCTAAGCTGCCATCAAAGACGTCGTTGAACTCTCTGATTACTTCGTCTACCGGAGAACTGGCTGGCACGCTGTGTACTCCTTGGACTGACAGTCCCAAGGCTGGAAACCAGTCCAATCCGATCAAGGCAGCTAGGGGTTTGGCCACTACCAGGATGGGAAGGGATCCGTGGAAGGGGCCGTAGTCTACTCTCACTCTGTGCAGACCTAGAATGGGAATTTGTGAGCCCTGGTAATCTTTCAGGATCGTCGCCGTGGGGCCGAGATCCCGCTTCCTGAGCTTGGGGCAAAGCTTAACTAAATGCGCCCAGGACATGAGTGATCTAGAGGACCCTGAATCTATTTCCATTTTTACCCCCACCCCCTCTAAGCAAACCACTGTTGACAGTCTCCTACTCTCTGCCTGGTCGTAGCTTAGAGCTGGGGGCATCTCCGCCAGCGCGAAGCAGTCGGTCGGCTGTGGCTGGTAGCGTCCTGAACGCTTCTGCGACCCTCGTTGTCCTGGTGGAACGGTTCTGGAGGTGGCAGCTGGCGTTGTCGCTGGAGCGGCAGCACGGCACACAGCTGCTAGGTGTCCTTTCCTGCCACATCTGCGGCACACCAATGCCTTGAATGGGCACTCTGGTCTCTGGTGGGCCCCTCCGCAGCCTAGGCAGTTCCCGGACTTCTGCTGCGGTGTGAATGCGCGATTCGGCACGCCCCCGGTCACCCTCATGCAGTCCCCACGGTCATCCTCCTCCAGCTCATCCAGCGGCGCTATTTCGTCTACCAGACACGCTCGCGGAGTGGGGAAAAGAGGAGGGCGCGCGCGGCCCATGTCGGATGTGGAGATCTCCGACAATTCTGTCGCACGTGCTTCTTCCACCGCTTGCTCGAGAGTCAGGACAGTTTTTGAAAGCAAGCGGCGCTTTAGGCGGATGTCTCTTACGCCGCATACAAACTGCTCCAGTAGGGATTCCTCCAGGAAGCCAGCAGGGAACTCGCAGGGGATTGCGGTCGCTCTCAATTTCTGCAGGAACTCGGCTACCGACTGTTGCGGCTGTTGCACACATTGCCTGAATGCATAGCGATGCGCTATGCGGGAAGGCGCCGGCGCGTAGTGTGCTCTCAGGCGGCCCAGGAGATCGTCCCACGGCACTTCGTGCACCGCTGCGGGTGCTGCTATGGTTCGGGCGGTAGCAAACAATTCAGGGCCGCCGCACTGGAGGAATAGGCTCAGCTTCCTTGCAGGCGCGAGTTCGCCGTAGTCGCTGGCTATCAAGAAGCACTCGAACCGGGCTAAGAAGGAAGCCCATTGTTCCTTCATCGGGTCGAACGGTGCAAACGGAGGCATTGTCGCCGTAGCCATGGTGAGGCTGTGCGTCGCGCTGCGCTCTGTTGTTGAAGTATTCGTTACCCGTTGCGTTCTAAGGCCACGGCCTGAATCCCATCTTCGTCGCCAGTGTTAGATCAGACAAAGGATTCCGACTCAGGCATGGTCAAAACAACAGGAACGTTTATTCACACTATTTACAACACACACAAGATTCAACTGGCAAGGTTTCTTCTCTGGCAACCTCTTATATAGAGTTACCAGGCAGGAAACTCCTAGCAAGCAGTTGCAACATTGTAACTCCTTTCCAGACAGATTCCAGACAGCTTGTCTCTGTTAATCACTGCAGCTGCTGGCTCAGCTCCGGAATGCGGTGACTCATAGGTTACCAGACGAGTTGTCTGGGACATAGGCTTGGGGACTCAACAGTTTTCTTTTAGAATATTAAATCTTAACCCCATGGTTCACTGGTGAAATTCAAATTTTTGTACTACTGGTTCTGTGGGCATGGCTAGGTGCGCGTGGCAGGGGAAGGATACTACAAAATCCCCATTCCCGCCCTACTCCTGAGGGAAGAATATTGCAAAATCTCCATTGCCACCCCACTCTGGGGTCAGGTGGTGTTTGCTGGTTCTCCAAAATACTCAAAATTTCCACTATCGGTTCTTCAGAATCTGTCCAAACCTGCTGAATTTCACCCCTGCCAAGGTTTTAAACAAACAAATGGAACTAAAAAGAAGTCATTTTTCATTCCTAGGATGTAATTCTTCAAAAACAGCAACCAGTGAAGGAGAAAGTAGATTTGAACAGGAAAGCCAAGATTGTCAAGGTAGACAAAATGTATTTAGTGTACCTATCAAAATAAAACTCCTGTTCTTCGCATTAACTGGGTAGGAAGCTCCTTGCTTAAGCACTGTTTGAAATGCTCTGTGTTTCATAACAATGCTTCAGAGCCTTCATTATGTATCCAGGGCCAGGCCTTCTAAGCTCAGAGAGTGTGCTTCATTCTTGCTGCATGCCATTTATAATCCTGCTTCACTGAAATATCCATGCTGCTAACATCTGTCTTCCACCACAGGGAAAAAGAGCCAAGATTCCCATAGATAAAAGGCACACGAGGGCGACAAAAGAAAGGAAAACCTATGACATAGTCAAATTTTATTAATGGATCAACCATATGCATCCGGGGAATAATTAACTATTCACAGGTGAAATTAACTGATAGGAGTGTCTGTCGTGAGCAAATCGAATGAGCTCTGATGGTATCAATAGTTTTCAACCAGTGTCCTGTGGTTATCAAAGTATCAAATAAATTTGTCCACTCTCCTCTTTGGAGTGTAAAAAAAAACTTTAATTATCTAGCTACAGAGTATGGCAGGTCATTAATAAAAACTAGTTATCTGGCTGATGCTTCTTTAGAGTTTTCCTATTATCAATCTTTGATCTAAATAAATGTTTGGGAAATGGCCTTAAAATTAATCCAGCTACTTTGACCTAATGGGTAACCGTTATTTGAAAATAATAATAGTAAGACTAAAAACTTTGCTAGATTTTACAGTACAATATTGAGGGCGTCACCTCGAAGCTTCTTCTTCCATCCACCACAAGAATTGAATTATGGAGTTTGCTTGCACATACATTGATGAATCTAACCAACCTGCAAATGCAGATAAGAATGAAATAGCTTGATGGCTCTATTCTCTGTAATGTATATTTATTCAGCCTTTCTGTTATGCAGGCATTTTGTTTTATTTTATTACTTCCATGCCACGCAAAGGTATGACAGATGATGATGATGATGATGATGATGATGATGATGATGATGATGATGATGATACAAAGTAGAAACAATTGTGCATTTGAATATCTGTAAGAAATACCATTTTCTTGTATGCAAGAACTGCTGGGACTACAAAATAAGCAAAGTAACAGAAAATGAAAAAGCAAATGTGTTCTGGGATATTGGGGGCCCTACATTATATTCAATGGAAATTTAAAGAAAGAGTTTTGTGGAATTAGAGCCGGTAACCTGCTTTTTAGATGTTAATGTTTATTGAATTTGTATACCGCCCTTCTCCCTTGCAGGACTCAGGGCGGTGAACAGGCATAATAAAAACAACAAAGACATGAATATATAAAATACTTTAAAATGTCAATTAAAATGTCAATTAAATTAGGGGCCTGTTCTAAAACCAAATAAAATTGTTAAATAAAATCAATTAAAATCGATTAAAAACTACACCAGGCCGGCCGCACGGAATAAATGCGTTTTCAAGGCCCGGCGGAAGAGGCGTAGGTCAGTGATCGTACGTAGGTCGGGGGGTAGGTTGTTCCAGAGGGCAGGAGCTGCCACAGAGAAGGCTCTCCCCCTGGGGGTCGCCAGCCAACATTGTTTGGCCGACGGCACCCTGAGGAGGCCCCCTCTGTGGGAGCGAACTGGTCAGTGGGAGGTATTTGGTAGCAGGATGCGGTCTTGCAAGTAGCCAGGTCACGTGCCATGGAGCGCTTTAAAGGTGGTTACCAGCACCTTGAAGCGCACCCAGAAAGCCACAGGCAGCCAGTGCAGCTCGCGCAGGAGAGGTGTCACGTGGGAGCATCTTGAGGCTCCCAAAATCCCCTGCACGGCCTCATTCTGCACTAACTGGAGCCTCTGGATGTACCTCAAGGGCAGCGCCATGTAGAGAGTGTTGCAATAGTCCAGGCGGGAGATGACGAGGGCTTGAGTGACCGTGCGTAGAGTGTCACGATCCAGAAAGGGGCGCAAATGGCGAATCAAGCGAGCCTTATAAAAAGCCCCCCTGGCCACGGCTGTCATATGATCATCTAATGACAGCCGAGAGTCCAGGAGGACACCCAAGTTGCGAGCCCTATCTGTGGGGGCCAATGATTCGCCCCCAATAGCCAGAGATGGTACCAGCTGGCTGTATCGTGATGCTGGAAACCACAGCCACTCGGTCTTGGACGGGTTGAGTCGAAGCCTGATCTACTACCTACTAACAAGATGTGGGGTATAACACCTATAGCATTGATCTTGGCTATTGGATGATGTTTCTAGAACAGGAACTGTGAGTTAAGATGTTTTTGAGCAACAACATTCCTGAAACAGATACTGTAAAACTGATATTCCAGCAGTACCAGGAAACAATAAAGCTGCAGAACCAAACCAAACTGAGGCAACAGATAAAGCAACTTGGTGAAGACACCAAAGAACTGTACACAGAGGCTTTCCACATGTGGTTGACGAAGGTCCTGTGGCCTGACACAAGGAGGCAAAGGTTATGTTTAGTTAGTTGCTGCCCTCATCTGCAGAGGAGCCAGTATGGGGTAGCTGAAGAGTAATAGGAGATGAATGGGCTGCTGGTGAATTTGGACAACGAACTGATGAAAGAAATGCCCTTCTGGGTTCGGCTCCAAGTGGGAATAAAGACACTGGAGACATGGAGGCTGCTTGGAAAGATGGAGTAATGGTGGACAGGACCACATGGCTTGAGTTCTGAACAGAAAAGGTGATCACATGCTTCAATGTTGGTGGAGAAAAAGAGAAGGGGGGGTGAGGAAGGGGCTTGCAGGTTTTTAAATCGCCGCCCTGGGTCCTAACAAGGAGAAGGGCGGGGTATAAATTTAATAAAATAAAATAAAAACAATTAAATAATCTGCTCGGCCCCACCTATCTGTTTCCTGTTCCTGTGTAAGAAATGTATTCTAATTGGTTGTCAGGCTCCCATGGGGCAATGCAGGGGCAACTCTGAGCTGTGTTTTGAGTCCAGGTTTGGTTGAGTTCTCAGATGCCATGTGGTGAGTTTCTGTTGGCTAGTCATGCCTGAAGGGGAGCTGAGCAGAAGGGGAGAACTCTTTATTACGTAAAGCAGGGGTGTCCAAACTTGGGAACTTTAAGACTTGTGGACTTCAACTCCCAGAACTCCCCAGCCAGCGAATGCTGGCTGGGGAATTCTGGGAGTTGAAGTCCACAAGTCTTAAAGTTCCCAAGTTTGGACACCCCTGATGTAAAGGGATTGGCTTGGACTGCTTAATGGCCCATTGACAAATGGGGTGGGGGCCAGAAGCTGCAGGAATTAAAACATGTTTCTCCCTTTTCACATCCAGGGAAATATAATATTCTGCCTTTTCAATATTTCCTAGGATATTTCATTTTTCTGGGAGAGGGACGGGTAATAACTTTCCACAGAACAATGCAGTCAACAATAGAGTAACTAGAAGCCCTATCTATCTTGGAATGAGTCGGTAGAGATGAAAATCTCATAGAGGTGCCCAATTTAATAAACATGTGTGCCATAAAGGGACATACAATAATGCACAGCACAGTAAAGATGGGATAAAAATCTAATAAATAAAAAAAATAATATGCAGCTTTCTCTTCTTTGCTTATAGCCTCATTATGGACAGATTAATAAGGCTGTAAAAATCTTCACTGCTAGTAAAGATGAGAAACGTTCATCACTAATGAAGAATTAATATTATATACAGTACTCTCTAATTATCTATATTTTTGCTGCCCTCTAATGTTTTATATTTTTGGAGCCCCTAACTAATACCTCTATTTGCAGTGTTTCTCAACTTTGGCAACTTTAAGTCCTGTCGACTTCAACTCCCAGAATCCCCCAGCCAGTACAAGGTTGAGAAACACTGCTCTATTGGGTGGGACTCAGAAGGAAACCCTACTAATGGGTCTCAGAATGGGACAACTCGCCATGGCCAACTTGCTGCATCCAATTCACCATGACCAACTCACCACAGGACAATTCACCCTAGCCATTTCACTGTGGGAAAACTCACCACAGGACAATTCACCCTAGCCATTTCACTGCGGGAAAACTCACCACAGGACAATTCACCCTAGCCATTTCACTGTGGGAAAACTTACCACAGGACAATTCACCCTAGCCATTTCACTGCGGGAAAACTTACCACAGGACAATTCACCCTAGCCATTTCACTGCGGGGAAAACTTACCACAGGACAATTGACCCTAGCCATTTCACTGTGGGAAAACTCACCACAGGACAATTGACCCTAGCCATTTCACTGCGGGAAAACTTACCACAGGACAATTCACCCTAGCCATTTCACTGCGGGAAAACTTACCACAGGACAATTCACCCTAGCCATTTCACTGCGGGAAAACTTACCACAGGACAATTCACCCTAGCCATTTCACTGCGGGAACTTACCACAGGACAATTCACCCTAGCCATTTCACTGCGGGAAAACTTACCACAGGACAATTCACCCTAGCCATTTCACTGCGGGAAAACTTACCACAGGACAATTCACCCTACCAATTCACTGTGGAAAAACTTACCACAGGACAGTTCACCCTAGCCATTTCACTGCGGGGAAAACTTACCACAGGACAATTCACCCTAGCCATTTCACTGCGGGAAAACGTACCACAGAACAATTCAACAATTTTATTTAATTATTTAAAATAATTTTGAAAGCATTTTAATTTTAATTTTTATTTATTTATTTATTATTAGATTTATAAAACCGCGCCACTCTCCCCGAAGGGAGGTGCACAGGGAAATAGAATAAAATATACAACATCATAATAAATAAGTACTAAAAACCCAATTAAATATATAATACCCTGCGCTAAAAACCCCTAAAAATTAACCCTTAAAATCCAATAAAACAATTTAGTGTTCAGTCTTCAACTTGGTTGTGTGCATTAGGCCAGGCCGGCAAGTGTGTTTTGAGATGTTGGCGGAAGGAGCGGAGGTCCGTGATCGTTCTAAGTTCGGGGGGGTAGGTCGTTCCAGAGGGTCGGGCCCGCCACAGAGAAAGCCCTTCCCCTGGGCATCGCCAACCGGCATTGCCTGGTGGATGGCACACGGAGAAGTCCCTCTCTGTGGGAGCGGATCGGGCAGAGGGATATATCGGGCAGGATACGGTCCCGCATGTTTCATTTTATCCCTCCTTTTGCATCCTTTCTTTAATGATTCTATTTTACCATTTCTTCGATATTATGGAATTTTTGTTCCGCCGCAAGTTGTCCCTGTTGGCTGTGGTGAATTGCCCCCTTGGCAAGTTGGCTGTGAATATCGTCTGTGGTGAGTTAACTTGGGAATCAAAGGTATTTAAAAATTACTTTTTTCTGTTTATACTTTTTAGGTAGCCAGCAAATTCATGGGCAGTAGGATACTTCTATTTGTCAGTGTATCAATGACAGGGTTTGGTTTTTTTAAAGAAAAGAAATAAGTTTGTTATTGAGGAACACTAAGTATTTTGTTATGTGTGGGAATGGGGAAGACATATTTGAAAAAGCAGAAGAGCTCTGGATGACTGCAGGGTATGATTTTTTAAAAGTCAAGCTAGTGGCCACTGCGGTGCTTTGTTTTTTAAGTACAGCAATGAACCTTTTAAGTACCTTGGAGACACCCTGAGAAGAGAACTGCAAAAGCCAGATAGATTTCACAGCTTTTCAAAGCATAATGCAGGGGTGTCCAAACTTGGGAACTTTAAGCTATGCTGGCCGGGGAATTCTGGGAATTGAAGTCCACAAGTCTTAAAGTTCTCAAGTTTGGACACCCCTGGCATAATGCAAACCAGGAGAATACTGAGGACTGTATATGATTTGTTGCAGGCATCCGGTACAAGTGGATGAAGCCAGGTCTCTGTGATGATCATCACACAGCAGTCACGAATGAGCTTATTCGCTGCCATCCATAGCTCTAGTTCATCAGTTTTGTGGGCAAAGGATCTAGAGTCGGTTAGGAAATGCTTGGTAATGCTGGTCTGTGAGGCAGCTTCCGTAATCAAACTAGCAAACCTGCTCTGCATCCCCGCTTCTGCTTCGGCTCTCTTCGCTACCTCCTAAGCCAAACAAAGATCCATGGAGAGCCTGGCAGTCTTACTATGTCACTCGGTATATGATGAGACTGCTGGAAGTTGCTGGTAATATTGAGTCGACTAGAAGATCCAATCTTTAATAATAACTTAATAACTTCCTGCGGGTATAGACTAGTTTTTGCCTAACTCTACTGTGACACAAGGAGCTCAAAGCCGCAGCGCCTAAACGCGCCGCCATCTTGAATATTGAAATGCTTATATCAGTGTAATTTATATCTAAACAAAATAATAATAATAATTCATTCATTTTTTACATATAACTATTCAGGCAATATGGGGAAGTTCTGAGGATCTTTAGAAATATATATATATTAAACTGTGTATCAGCAGGTAACATTGAGCTTGTTGAGGATCATCTACTTTGATCTGCCTTGAGCAGAGTTAAAGAAATCCTAATGAACTTCAGCTTCATCCGTTGCCCTTTCCCCACTGCATATAAGTACGACCACAATTGAGCCCAAAATGTATGTTGCTAAGGGAGAAATTTGTTAAGAGAGTTTTGCTCCATTTTATGACTTTCCTTGCCACATTTGTTAAAGGAATCACTGCAGTTGTTAAGTTAGTAACATAGTTTTTAAGTGAACCTGGCTTCTCCATTGACTTTGTTTACCAGAAGGTCACAAAAGGTCGATCACATGACCACGGAACACTGCAGCCGTCATAAATACAAAGCAGTTGTCAAGCATCCAAATGTAAATCACATGACCATGGGGATGTGGCAACGCTCATAAATGGTCATTAGTCACTTTTTTCAGTGCCATTGTAACTTCAAACGGTCACTAAACAAATTGTTGTAAGTTTACGACTACCTGTACTTTACCTTATCACACAGTCCATTTTCCACTAAGAATTTCTGGAAATGTGCATTTACCTTTACCATTACCCCTGGCTCAGTGGTGGGTTCCGGATTCCATTCCAACCGGTATGGTTGGAATAGCCCCGCGCCACCCACATGCATGCACGTGGTGCACTCGCAGTGCATGCATGCATCGTACTTGCCTGCGACACCTCTGCAAGCCTCCACAATGCTCCAGCTGTTCGGTGGAGCATCGCGCAGACGCTGTAAGCGCCATGGGCGTGCGCAAAAGCACCAAACGCATAAAGTACAGGTAAGAAACGAGGGCAGGCGGGTGGGCCCTCTAGAGCACTGTACCGGAATGGTATCCGGTGCTCCGGGCAGGCTCCAGTACGCACATATCGGGGCATACTACCTGCAACTCCCCACTGCCCTGGCTTCTTTTAACTGCAGTGCCCAGCAAATAATAACAGATATTCAATTGGGCTTTTCTGCCTTATTTGCTTGTGACCTTATTTGCCTATACCTGTAGGCTTTAATCGTTTCTTACACATGTACTCCCTAATCTTAATGTAAGAAAAGGTTTCTTGTACAACTTCTTCATTTCTGTCCACCCACTCTATAGAATTTGGCTAATTATGGGATTTCCTCTCTGAACTATTTGTGCCCTAGCATCTTCCTATATGTTGTTTTCACATCATAACTGGGTTGATGCCAAAATGATGTGTGGGAGGATTTCTCCAGACAAACTAGCCTGAAGAAGTCCAGATAAAATTCTGAGGTCAGATTCACCCTGTTCCTCTTGCAAGGTTCTGATGGGCAAAGACTTTCATTGTTGTCTGGTGGTTTGCTGAAAAAGAATGGCAGCAAAAAAGGAGAGAGAAAAAAATCACCTTGCCTATAGAGGGCAACACACAAATCAGACGGAATCATTTGGCACTGATTATGGGACAAGGGACACGGTGGGTCAGTGGCTAAGATGCTGAGTTTGTCAATCAGAAAGGTCAGCAATTCGGCAGTTCAAATCCCTAGTGCCGCGTAACAGAGTGAGCTCCCATTACTTGACCCAGCTTCTGCCAACCTAGCAGTTCGAAAGCACATAAAAAATGCAAGTAGAAAAATAGGGACCACCTTTGGTGGGAAGATAACAGCATTCTGTACGCCTTCAGTGTTGCTGGCCACATGACCACCGAGACGTCTTTGGCAGCGCTGGCTCTTCGGCCTTGAAACGGAGATATGCACTGCCCCCTAGAGTCAGGAATGACTAGCACATGTGTGCGGAACCTTTACCTTTATGGGACAAGATGAAGCTTGGTTACAGCCAATTTTATGCAGGCCTTGCTTTGTGCCAGTTCAAAGATCAATAGGTAGCTCTTAAATTCAGTAATGCCTGTTGCTATTATGCTTATTACTCAATACTGAGCCCTTATTACTTCTTATCTGGTAAATAGCAGAAAGTTGGGCATTTGACAATGAGAGAAATAAAACCATGTGTCAGATATCTGCTTTTTATCTATACTTTTTAATGTCTTTAAAAGAGAGAGTGGTGTTTTAGATCTCAGAAAGCAGATCTACAGATGGTCCTTCATTTGTGATCATTTGTTTAGCGACTGTTCAAAGCCACAAAAATGCTGAAAATATTTTTACACTAATAACTGGATCCTGCACTTACCACCTTGCAACCTCCCCACGGTCACATGATCAAAATTAGGGGCTTGGCTATCTGGCATGTGCTTGCAAGAGTTGTGGTGTCCTGGGGTCACGTGATTGCCATTTGCAACCTTCACAACTGGTTTCCAACAAGCAAAGTCAATGGAGAAAGCCAAATTCGTTAAATCAGGGGTCTCCAACCTTTGCAACTTTAAGTCTGAAGGACTTCAGCTCCCAGCAAAGCTGGCTGGAGAAGTCTGAGAGCTGAAGTCCTTCAGACTTAAAGTTGCAAAGGTTGGAGACCCCTGCGTTTAATGACTGCCTGAGTCACTTAACAATCAGAGTGATTTGCCTACAAACCACATCAGAAAAAGTCATAAAATCAGGGGCAACTCAATAACTGCCTTACTTAGTGATGGAAGTTCTGGTTCCAACTGTATGTGTAAATCGAGGACTACCTCAACGTACAAGAGCAGACTAGGGGATGAAGGAGTTGAAGAGAATAGTTGGCCTCTCTTCTTTAAGAATTCTGTAAATTGAGATAATAGATCTCAAAAGGGAGTAGGGTATTTTCAGTAGGAAATAGGAAGACAAAAGGCCTACTACTTTCCCCTCACACCTACACAGACACACAAACAATTCTGAGGAGCAGGAAACAGATGAAGACAACTTGCAGTGGAAAGTCTGTGTTGATGCCAGAATAAAGGACAAGCCAACACTGCTTTGTGCAGGAAATCCTCAGTGATTAGTAAAGTAACTTTTATTGATTGGTTTACCATCATTAAAAACAATCCTAAAGCAGTTCACCTAAGGAGGCTTTATGTTCGGCTTGTATATATTGGCAGATATACAAACCACAAGACATCTGTGAAATGGCTACTGATCTCCTTCTAAGAACACTGAAAATGAAAGGGTGCTGCGTTTCTTTCATGTGGAAGTGGATTGTAAACTGGCTGAAGGAATGGCTATTTAAAGAGAGGGTTTGGGCACTTGTGCCATTCCATGAATGTAAGGAACTGAGTCGTAAATGCTTACCTCAATTTAAACTCATTCTCACGTTTTAAAAATTCAGCTAAAGCAAAATTGCAAAATTTAATTCATTAACCATTCTTAAAACTAAATTTATTTTAGCTTGAGTCAATATCTCTACCTTTTCATTCTGTTTACAAGCCCATTTTTCTTCTAGCTAAGAATGCTTTAGAATTCCTTTTTTCAGATTAGACATACCATATTTTTGGAGTATAAGATGCACCTTCCCCCCCCCCCCCATAAAAGAGGGGGGAAATTTGGGTAGCCCCGTCACACAGGTAGCCCCGTCACACAGCAGCCCCCACCCTTTTGCCTCCTTGCAGCAAACTGGAAAAACCGTCTATGGCAATCCCTGCAGCCTGAAACAGCTAATCATCAGAGGCCAGTGCTTAAACTGAAATTGAAAGTGAAACTTGCTGTTTGCTGTAACAAAGCAAATTGCTGGGAGGCAGAGGCAGATTTTTTTCTCCTTCGAATCAGGCTAAACTGAAACAGCCTCTTTGCTGCTTGCTGCAAGGGGTAAGTCAATAACTATAAATACCTATAGAATGTTCAAATTATTAGACTTATTTTTTAAAGACTGCTTTATTGTTGTTCTAGACAACTTAACAAAAAATTTATAGTTTTTTTAAAATAAATGCTTGATATGAAGTGGCCCAGTGCTATATATCTTCTTTTAAATAGCAGAGAATAATGTATACTTCCAGAAAGCCACATCAATTTTAACAGCATCTGTACACGTATAGTCTGAAATGTAACACCACAAACACTGTATATCTTCTGTACTGTTTGCTGTTTGCTGCAAGGAGGCAAATTGCTGGGAAGCAGAGGCAGATTCCCCCTCCCCTTGTTTTCTTCCCCAAAAGCTAGGTGCATCTTATACTTCGAGCATCTTATACTCTGAAAAATACGATAATAGATTTGTTTAACCCCTTGCACCAACATTGGGTTTCCTGATGAAACCTTTTGGATTCAGACAAGTTTTCCTGGTAGAATAGAACTGCAACTTTACGTTCCAGAATATCCTTCTTAGAATTTAGATCCCATCCTTTAGATTTCTACTGGATTTCTCAGAAAGAGCTTTTGGGTTTTGTCTCCAGGCAAAGCTGTTAAAGTCACTCAAAAAAACCCCAGACTTGTTCTTCTTCCTGAAAAGATGCATCTTTGCGGTCTTCATATTCTTTCTACTACTTTGAATCTGTTTCTTGCTGCAAAAGAAGGCAGAGGTGGATTCAGGGGTGGATTTCTGCCGGCATTACAAGGCCGGTTCAGTGTGTGCATGATTTTGTGTGTGCGTGCCTGACGCCCACTCCTTGCACATGTGCAGTAGTCTATAAATAGATCTTCGCATGTGCAGAGCATTTTAAAAGGTCAAAAAAAGATGTTGTGGCAACTGGGGAACCATTCGGGAACATGGCGACCATGCCGTCCCTACCGGTTTGGAGACCCAGTCACCATTTACACTACCAGTTCCAGTGAACCAGTGTGAACCAGTAGGAGCCCACCTCTGGATGGATGCCCTTTACCTGCATCTGTCCTTGACAAATCAATAGAACAGCTGCCTCAAATGTGAACATTTGAAGAGGCTGTACTTCCTGAGAATGCTAAGGAAGGTAAATCTATCTCAGCATCTACTTCTGTCCTACTATCACAGCACTATTGAGAGTGTCCTGATGTATTCTTGCATGGTATGGGAGCAGCTCTGCAGCGGACAAAAAAAGCTCTACAGAGCTTTTAAAACTGCCCAAAATATTACTGGGCTCCGTCTACCAGCCCTGGATGACATCTTCACATCTCACTGTTTGAGGAAGTTGCATAACATTCTCAGAGACTTTTCCCATTCTGCTTACAATCTTTTTAGACTGTTGCCTTCTGGCAGAAGATACAGAACAATTAAAACTAGGACCACATGTCTTATGAATAGCTTTTATCCCAGAGCTATAATTGCACTCAACAATGAACTTAAGGGTCACCATCAGTGAGCTATTGGACAGCACTACTTGGTCTGTCGTGTGGATGTTTGGGTGGTTTAGGGGCGGGGATTTTTGGTGGGTGGGGTGTGTTTTGGGGATTGTTATGGGTGTTGGGCCTGGTCTCTGGATGTTATGTGAATTTCATTGTATGTGTAAACTGTGTATATACAGTACGTACAATGACAATAAAGTGAAGTGACGTGAAGTGAACATGTCTCTCTTTTTTTAAAAATAGCCTCTACAATTCTGCTTCCCACATTTTCTATGGCAGTTATCTTATCCCTTTCCCCAAAACACATGACAGAATGAACCACGGTTTTGATCCCAATCTTGGGAGTGAAGACTGGCAAGGGCAATTCTCATAGTTGTATTGTACTTTAGAGTTGTATGAGAAGAGTCTGCTACACAACTAAAGTTTAAGAATAATTCTATACCACTCAATTGTTAGGCTACAGTGCACAATTGGAGTTTGTGGACTTTGAAAATGTTGGCAGTCCACTAACAAACAAGCCCTTGTATTATATCTCTTCGTTCCACCACCCTCCCCCAATCCCTCATTAATTACAGAATTAGAATTTGAAGTTTTTCTTTCATTAAGAGAAATTTGGTATGCATTCTGGTATGAAATGCATTTGGTATGAAATGCATTATGCAATTTGCATTCTGGTCAAGAGCAGTCATGTCCATGCCTTAAGACAGATAGAATTAAAAAGCCTGGGTTTGTATCTTAGGTCAGTTTATATTTTTCTAATAGAACCCTCAGTACAATCATTTCCAAAATGATAATCTCCATACCCCAAATTGCCAGTTAGTACCGTATGTCCATATTGGCTGGACATGATAGAAGTTGTGGACCAATATAGTGCATATGAATTTCCCTGAATGAGAAAAATCAACAGTAGCTAAGGGAGCTCTTTTGTTTGACTCAAACAAGGAATTGTTGGTTTTTTCCTCAGATATGAGGAAATCAGCTGAAATAAGATTGTGATTTTTCTTAAGCTGAATAAGCACAAGGAAACAGAATTCTCAGCTGCATTACCCTGAGAGACAGTGATACCTTTTTCTATTTTTGGTGAAATTCATCCCAGCTCCTATGTACCTGATTCAGCATTTTCCCTTTTTGAAGACATGCGGTTGATGAACCAATGTGTTTTTGCCTCACATTACAAATTTATCTGTATATATTATTTGGATATTTTCCAGATTTACAGCTAGTTGCAAAGAAATCATTTCTCATTTTACTATTACAATAACTCAATTCTCCATCCCTTGGCTGTGGTGTCTCTGTAATTAAACCGTAGTGCCGGCTATAGGATGCATCATACCAAATGAAAAATGTTAGCTATTTCCACACTTCAGAGACCCAGCTGCTCAGAGCATTAAAATTTTACTTAAAACATAAATTTATTGCGTTGTGATTACCATGGATTATGTTGTTATAAATGAACTGCACTGTAAATTGCTGTTTTTAATTAAAATACACATTATTAGGAAAGGGAAGAGAATAAAGTGAGGAGAAGTTATGTTTCTTGTAATTGCCTGCACACACAACAATACCTGCAGAGGTAGCAAAAGACCCATTTAGTGTCAAAAACCCTCTTTAGAGTTCAGAGTATGAACATTCTAAATGTATTCTAAAAGACTAAATGCAGATAAATGTCCTAATAAAAACACATTTTATCCAAAAAGGAAAAGCAAAATAGGAAGAATGAAAGAACACAGTCTCTGAAGCACATTTCTCCTAGAATTTGTTCCTTGCTTCTCTTCCAACATCGGAATTCCATAGTTCATTTCTTATGGTTTTAGAAGTGTTGTGATAAAGCTTTCCATAGGGGTGACTTACCACCTGACGTAGTAGGCACCATCACACAGTGTCATGCAAGTCTCTGACTGCCATTTAAAGAGAATTTTTCAAGCATTTGCAAAATTTAGAACAGCTGAATTATTCTGTGTTTCCATGAGAATATTCAGAATTCTGGCAAGGTTTTCTTCTCAGATATCAAGCATTTATTTTTATTTTATAAAATATAAAAATAGGGGATTGTAGCAAATATGTGTAGCTAAGGATTATATTGTTGGAGTTTCCTGAATTTGGTTTTGGAGTTAGAAAATTAAACAATACAACAAGCGGCATGTAGGGGCACCCCAAGTTTCTTATTGATTTCTAACTTCTAAATGTGCTCCATGTGGAATTAATGGCATCAACATGGATCCCATGTGATCAAGGGGTAGCTTATATCAGGACAAGCTGGATATGATGTGGTTTTATACTGAATCCTGCAGAAATGAGTTGTTCAGAACTGGGAGCAACACCCCCTCCCTTTCTTATTAGATCTTTGTTAATTTTGGTTATCAAAGTGCTATGAACACAAATATGGCCACGGTACAAATATCCAATGTAAGGCAGCAGCTTTATTACCAAAGAACAGGATGGATGCCATTTTAAACAGCAGTAGGATAGGACCTTCAGAAATATGCTGTGAAGAAAAATTATAATGCAAATAGATTTATTACTAGCATAGAATCCGTGTATTTGCCTCATTTTCTAAAAAAAAAAAGCCTTGGTTATTTCTTTTTATGAACGGTTTCCTCTGAATGAAAAAAATCCCTATCAGTTAGAATTGTATGATTATCACTCAAAACATCTCTTCCCCTCCTCTGTCTTGAACTCACTAATCTTACTGGCCAGAAAGATCTTGAGGAATAAGAAACAACCACTGAGAAAAGGAGAATCAATTATAGCAAAACAATATCAAGAAATTTAGTTTCCCTGTATAATAATGTGGATCAAAAATACTTACACAGAGAGCATAAAAGGTCATTCTCGATTTATGAACACTAACAGTATTAGTTGCCAATATTTATTCCACATGTAGCTTCAGCAATAGAATATTGTTCTATTCTATCTCAAGCAACTTTAAGTTGGGACAAAGCATATAATAGAGAATGATTCTTGTTAATTTGTTTATCATGCCTATCCCATTCAACTATTAATCCTGCTTCTTTTATGTTTCTTACTCTTGCCCATCTTAAAATTTAGTCTATATATTTCCTGAGGAAAGAACCAGTCTTCTTGTTTTACTACTGCTAATGGGATTTCATAGTGTGCTGAATAGAACATCATTATCCAGATACAGAAAACAGCCAAGGGATTATATGATTTGGCACAAAATTTTAGTGAACCAAAGTTTCAAGAAAATTCCTCTCTGCTTTAATATCCTGTGTACTTTTTTCAGTGTCATTTTAAAAATGTTCAAAATAGCCTGGCTATGGTAAGAGGATTCCAATGAGAGAGAACTAAGCAAGCAAATAGCAACCCAGCTGAGTTTACTAGTTTTAGTTCAAGTACAAGCAGGGGTGGGTTTCAAATTTTTTAGAACCTACTCTGTAGGTGTGGCCTATTTTGTGGGCATGGCTTGGCAGTCATGTGACAGGTGGGAGTGGCCACCTTTTAAAATGTGGTGAAACTCATTTAACAACGCTCTTGCTTAGCAACCAAAATTTTGGACTCAATTGTGATGATAAATTCTTTCTTTCTTTCTTTCTTTCTTTCTTTCTTTCTTTCTTCCTTCCTTCCTTCCTTCCTTTTTTCCTTCCTTTCCTTTCCTTCCCGTTGGGTCACTGGCAGCGGTGGGCCAGATTTACTTCCAGGTACGCCGGTGGAACCCCCTCTCACCGGTTCTCTAAATTTCACCAACCGGTTCTTGCGAGTAGGTGTGAACCTGCAGAAACCCACCCCTGAGTACAAGCATTACAGCATTGTAGTTTTGGAAGGATCTCCCAGTTATTTTCTGAATTCCTGGGAAGGTTTTACATTCTTCCATAATACTCAGAGACAGTCGAGATCCCTCTTTTCTCCTTAACTGCAGGTGTGTTTTACACCCACCTTTCTCAATGTATTGGTTGAGCACCATGGCAGATACTAATAGGAGCAGCCTCGTTCCATTTCTCAAGTCCATTTTAAATTAATAAGCATTTTCCTTCTGGTTTACTTAAATCTGAAAAGAGGACCTCTCTGCATATTAATTTAATGTTAAATTGATGGATCAAATTATGCCAAGCTCAGAATCAATTTTGCACATATTCATCAGGATATACCAAATCCCTTAGTAAGGATAACACAGAGAAAATGCATTTAGAGATGCTGATAAGTCCAAGTCCATTATATTTCATTTTAAACAAAGACAAAAGGAAAAGAAACCCCTTTTGAGATATTCTATCAGCCATTAAACAGAGACATTTCATGTAGGGGAAGATTGATGGTTAGCTTAGATCCCTATTCAGATGACTCTGTCTAGGCAAATTGGGAGAACTGCCTATCCACATTTTATCACCATGGATAGACAAATAAATATGTAGGCAGAGATTCTTGTATTCTGCTACTCTTCCTCGGAAATCAGTTTGCAAGTGCAACATTTCCTGGTTGTCCTTTCATATGAAATAATATTTGTATTTTCTAGGATTATTGGAACATTGGCCTTTACGTTACTACCTTAAAATGATCTTTTATGAAAAAGTCTAATATTTCAATAATCCCGCAAGAGGCACTTTCCTATGTCCACAAGAAACTATTCATAGGTTTTACAGCACTAAATCCAGCTGACTGTGCTAAGCCACACTTCAGTTGACTATGATAAACCACAATTGACCAGGTTCATATAATATGTACCATATTTTTTGGAGTATAAGACAGACCAAGATTTTGAAGAGGCAAATTTTTTAAAAAAAAGTTTTTGCACTCTACAGACCTCCCAAAAATGGCCTGTTTTTTTTTTAAAGGCATGAATAGCTTTTAGGAGGCTTGAAGAGTGTTCCTGAGGGGTGGGGGTGGGGAACAAACAAGCAAAAATGGCCTGTTTTTCACCCCAAAAAGGGCATGCATAGCCTTTAGGAGGCTTTTGGAATGCTCCTAGGGGCTGGGAGGAGCAAAATTGAGCAAAAAATGGCTCGTTTATCGCTCATTTCTGCCTTCCCCATCCCTCAGGAGCACTCTGAAAGCCTCCTAAAGACTCTGCACAGCCATTTTGGTGTATAAGATGCCCCCAGATTTTCAACCTCTTTTTGGAGGGAAAAAGATGCATCTTATACTCCAAAAAATACAGTAAACCAAGATTTACAAGCCATAATGACTGATTCATGCACCATGCGAAGCCAAATGAAACATATTTTATATATATATATATGTTTGTTTTCGTAGATTTTCATGGGTGTAGGTATGCTGGCATAGCTGGCTTCGGGGATTTTCCCGTGTATAAGGCATAGAAAAGTTGTTGCAACGTTTCGACAAGATCTCACTTGTCATCATCAGGCAGGCTTGTGTCTGTGAGTGTGACTGCGGAGGCATCGCCCCTCTTTAAATCTTGGTGGAGGGGGTGGAGTGCTGACTATTGTTGTGAGTGGGTTGATTGGCTGTGCAGTTGCATCGTGACTGGTAGATTGATGCTGATTGGTCTCATTTGTATGTTTCTCCTTGTTTTGAATTTCAACGGCTTGGCTGGAGGGTGGGGCTCGTCTGCTGGTCAATGCTGGAAGCCATATGTAATTGTTTCACAACAACCTGTTATTATTAGGCCCCAATTAAGGGAGGAGACATACTGTTTCCCTTACTGCCTATCGGCTCATCACTAGACCATCCAGACAGCAAGCCAAGAATTACGTTGTATAATATTTTAGATATGTGTGTTAGTTTTATGAGCTGATCAATAAATTAAATTAGAGAGAGACCAGGATATCTATCCTGGTCTCTCTCTAATTTAATTTATTGATCAGCTCATAAAACTAACACACACACACACACACATATATATATATATATATTGTGACACAAGCATATATATATATATATATATATATTCTAAGCTGCCCATCTCTTTCAAAGGTGTCTCAGTTACTATATTTTTTCTTTATCTAATAAACAATCTCAGTGTATTTATAATTTTTTTTAAAAAATTAATGCCAAAATAAGTAGCCATGATCTGTGCTTCAAAAGAAGAAAACAAAGAACTTTTGGGCATGGTTTTGAGATCCGTGGAAAAAGAAACTTCTACTGCTGATTCAGTAAACTGAGGATCAGTAATGCTCTGTAATTCATTTACTTAGTTTTAAGGCAACATAAAATATTTTTTAAAGATTGTTTAAAATTTGTAATATAGCCAAATCACACAATTTTAATAAAGACAATTAAATTTTAAATGGATGGATAGGGTTTTTTTAGTACTCATGGCATCATGTAAAAAGTAGTGCAGCACTGGCTGTCAGTCAAAAACATTACTTGACCTTGCATCAAATCCTTTGTTAGAAGTTTAACCAAAGTCTAAGATTTAGAGATGAAAAATTATGCTCATGAACTAGGATTTCATATTGAACTGAAGATGTTACTGCCTATGACTTGTCTGCAGCATAACTGAATACATTGTCAGTGTTTTAAAAAGTTGGACAAGGACTAGGACTAGGATTGTAGAGTCCCAAAATCAAGTCCACCCTCAACCACCAAAATCCATTGGTCATTTTGGGCTAATGTCTTTCTGCCTCTCCCCACATTTCACAGAGCTCTGTTGCTTTAAGGGTAAACTGGTCAGGGAGAGCTCTCCATCCTTTGGAGCCAATGAGCAGATGTGGTACTCTGAGAAAACATCCCAAATATTTCCACAAAACAGCTATTATGGCCAGTCACAAAATGCCATTTGCAAAATAAATAAATAAATGCTGAAGTCGGTCCCTCTACCCTCCTAACTCTATGAAATGTTTTCTATTTTATCTCCTTGCTCTTGTTTTTTTTCTTGGCAGGCTGGCAACCTTCCAAACAAAGCACTGGATTGCAGATACCTACCATTTTGATTTCCCAGTGCTAAATTCCCTGATTCTCAAGTAGGCTCTCTGACTCTATGTGTGCCATAGGTAATCAGGCAGCCTGTCTTACATATTAATCTTTTAGCCACTATCTAGAAATGAGCAATAATTTCTTTTTGTCTCTGACATAGATTCTCTGTAGCCCTTTGAACAATTTAAAAAAATCCCCCACCCTACTTATTTTAACAGGTTAGGTTAAGCTGAGAGGCATTGGTTTTGCATAAGCAAACTTTGCTGCTAAACAGAAATCTAAATTTCTGTCTCTCATAGCCAGAGTCAGTATGTTTTTTATTATTATTATTATTACTGTTTTGGTGTGCATGTGCAGATGTACAGAGACACAGATTTCATTTTAAAGATTGCAGGGGTGGAGAGACAAATACCTTCTGCAGACACTCACTCAGGGATGCTGGTCTTGAAATCAATTATTTCTTGAGGGGATACCCTAGGCATGCTACGGGAAAGTTATTCTGTCAGAACTAATTAGGCACGCTTCCATAACTCATGGTATACATTTCATAAGTCTCCCAGGAACTTTCCAAGATATCCCAAACATCCTTTAAAAAAAGAAAAAAGGAAACAAAGCATATAGATAAGGCTGTTTTATGAGGTCTGCAAAAATTCAAATGACCACAAAATAGCAGCAATGAGATACAGAAAACCCCTCCTCTTTGCTGCCACCTACTGGTCATCCACTTTTTCAGCCTATATACAGGAGCTAAGTTTTTATTTGATGACAGATCAGCAGTGTTTTGTAGTGATTAGAGAGAAACAGAGGAAATACCTGCTACCACGGCAACAGTCACACATATGAACCTGGAAACCAGGTCTAGAGAACAATGTGTGAAAATACCTTAGGCCATGTCCACCCCCCTCCAAGTCTCATGAAGAGAATTTGCAAGATTCAGTTTCTACAGTTGTTGTAATAAAAGTAGGTTAGATTTGCACTACTTGGTAGGACTGACAGATCAGCAGCAAACTGAAGATGCCAAAATGACATGAGTGGAGTGACACCGTTTGTAGCAATTATGTGCTTGTGTCCTGACATCTGATTCAAGTCCTCAAGTCAGGATGTGTGGGTGATGACATCATCACATACCATTTGATTGCCCTTGTTCCCTTCTGAATGCCACATAATAGGCAACCACTGATAGTCCTAACATGCTATGAATATCAAATAATTGGGGGGGGAACATTCAAAAGGTTCAGCTGGTTGATTTTTTATTTTAAAAATTGTCATGTGCAATTCAGTAGGTTAAAATACATCGAAATATACCCTGGCAGTTATTTATACAAAACTTGCCTCGTGCACTACCTACCCCTATGAATATTTATTTCTATATGCCCTAAAGAAATCTAAGGATATAGGTGTTAGAAAACTAGTCTTAATAAATTTAAACAAGTAATCAGCAAGGTTGACTAGGACTGCTTCTTTGGATATTGCCTTATAACATAATTGTGCATTTGATCTTAAGATAGTTTATACTGATCTTAAATGCTGCATTCTCTAATTCTGCATTTTTGTGTGTGCCGCCTATAGTGTAAATAGATTGGATATCAGCTGAAATCACACAGTGCTTATTTAAAAGTACTAGGTGTAGTACTACCATAGTTATGTATTCCCATGGAGCACCACAATATCTGTATAGCAGAACTTGGAGAATTCACACGTTAAAAAGTAAAGGTTCCCCCGCACATGCGTGCTAGTTGTTTCCAGCTTTAGGAAGCGGTGCTTATCTCTGTTTCAAAGCCGAAGATCCAGCACTGTCCGAAGACATCTCTGTGGGCATGTGGCCAGCATAACTAAATACCAAAGGTGCATGGAGTGCTGTCACCTTCCTACCAAAGTGGTCCTATTTTTCTACTTGCATTTTTACATGCTTTCGAATTGTTAGGTTGGCAGCAGCTAGGACAAGTAACAGGATTTTGCCTTTAACAAAAAAAGCACAATTGCCAAAAAATACCTTATCTAACTGCTGCAGTCCTGCAATTATTAAAAACAAAACAAAACCAAAGCAGCAACAGTATACGTTACTATACTTCCCCAGAGCACATGCCTATGCATGTCAGCATTGAGGCTTCCCCCTCAGGGATGATCTGAATGAAGAGTAGACCCACAAGGTGAGAGGTTAAGGAAGGGGAACTTGTGACCCTCCAGGTATTACTGAATTACAACTCTGGGCATCCTTCATCAATCACCATCATAGGGCTGATGGGAGCTATTATTCAGCAACATCTGGAATGCCACAGTTCAACATTCCTGGAACAGGCAACCTTTCATGTGTTCCAATAGCAAGCTGTGAAGGATTTAAAGGTAAGTGCAAGCACCTTGAAGCATACCCTCAAATGGACAGAGGGCCCATACAATTGCTCAAGTACAAAATAGTTTGGCTAGGCATATGCCTCTGTAGGCCATTACAAAACTCCCACTTTGGTTCTTATATTTCAGATTCAAAATGGCCAGGGAATGAAAAGAATGAAAATACAATCAGCTTTGCTACAGCTGTTCTTAGCATCATCCTGAAACATCCTATGGTAAAGTCTCCTTTGAGTCAAATTCAACTTCTGGTGATTTCACAGACAGATTCATGAATTTTCTTAGTAAAAATATGCAAACACTTGGCCATCTAGTGAGAATGTAACTTTCGTTCCAGAACTAACACAAAGCACCTTGTCCATCATTCGAGAAGTTTTTAGTTCGTACTTGTGCACAGGTGAAGATCTGTTGAGTGGCAGTCCTTATGGCACTGATAATACAAGACAATACATCTAAAAAGCACAAGACTAGAGAAGGATAACATAGAGATTCTGGCTATGTTCACATTCTCCAACTAAATCAATTTTCTGGAGTTGCACAATATAATAAATACACATTGACCAATGAGCTGGGTTCTGTCAGCCACAAAGAACCAGGAACATTCACTGAATTCAAAATACTGAAGAGTTGATTATTACTACCTATGTACAAGAATCTGCTCAATTAATGGTCAAAGCTAAATAGATATTAGATAAGGGTCAGTGGAATTCACGGGGGCTGGACTTGAGTCTCTTGAGGCTGCACAATGATTCCAGGCTGATGACACATTTAAACGTACCTTCTAGCTTGTTCATCTCCTACAGGTTCACCCAATACAATATTCCTCCCTCCAAGGAAGCCAGTAAGATTAGAGTTCCCTGTGCTGTACACTTCAGATATGTTTTCATGTTAACATCTACTAAATCTTGGCCTTGTATTGGTACAAAAGCTGCACAACTATTCTGCCGTGATGTGGCAAGATTTTTACTCATTGTTAAGCATTTCTATGGAGATTATCATGTTTGACTTGGGTGTATTATGAAACTCCTTTGACTTCAATCAGTGAGCAATAGCTTCTGTCTTTGGTATAATACAATGCAAGATTGGTTTATATGTGATTTCTACTTTCCAGAGGAGTTTTGTGAATATTTCAGACCTGGTTCATGGTTTCTGTTACCTGTAACGTTAAAGATCATACCAAAGGTCAAAACGTATTTCAAAAAATAATTGTATTCATTATACTTTGCATAAAATCAGAGAGTATTGGGAAGATAATCTGTGTATACTCAGGTGCAGCTCTAGTCATATGTATTTGGAATTGCTTTCCACTGAGTTCAATGGGAGTTATTTCTCAGTAAACATAGGTACACTTAACTGCAAGGCTCTAGTCCTAAATACATCTTCAATTAATTTAGAGAGGCTTCTTTCACACTAAATGAGTACATCAGTCCATGTTATAGGTGTTGACTTATCAATGTGTTTCTTTCCTATGTGACAGTTCTTTACATAACACTTTGGGGGCTTCTGAAACATTTTGTCAAAATGACATGATTTTTTCCCAGCAAGTCAACCTGGGAACGTTTTCAGTGTTTTACTACAGTATCTCCTAGAGAGCACATAATTAATCCTCTTGCACACAACAGAGTGGGAAGTGCTCTGGCACAATCACCCTTTGAATTAATAGCAGCATGTGACAACTGCTCCCTTATATTCTTGCCCTTCTCTCATTATTTAATGGGATTTGCAGGGAAACTTCTCTCTGGATTGTACCCTGACAGAAAGTATGACGATGATGCAGCATTCATAGGCTTTCTATGCTCCATACACTTTAAAACAAAGATACACTCTACAATGTTCAGTTCTATCTTCACTTTCGCTCTCCGGATACAGAATCACGATCAATTCTCAAAGCAACAGCTCCACCCTTTGTCTGCTGAGAACAATGCAGTATTCCAGGAAGGAAGGAAGGAAGGAAGGAAGGAAGGAAGGAAGGAAGGAAGGAAGGAAGGAAGGAAGGAAGGAAGGAAGGAAGGAAGGAAGGAATTCAACTTTAAAAGCATATATTCATAGAAATCCTACTACCTGCTAAAGATCAAGATATTCTACCTCCCTTTGGCAATTTATATATTTCATTTTAAATAATATTGTGGTTTCTTTGATTTTGCTTGTGTGCTATATGAATAAAGAGATTGTGGTTTGTAAACGGTGGTTTGTGGCATAATGCCATGTGAATCAGTTATGCTTATGTAATAATTATGATTAAACAAACTATGATGGAATGCAGTTCATGAAGTCACCCTTGCTTACTTTCACATAACATACTAACTCTTAACGTAGTTTGTTTTGCTTTGGTTTAGCATTATGCTCAAGATATCTCTCTGTGGCTTATTTAAAAAACAGTAGCTTTGTTTGATACTTGAACTTCTCCAGCCCAGTCCCCTCTTTTTCATCTACTCCAGAAGATGTTTATCTTTTTTTAACATGCAAAATATTCTTCCACTTTTTCCAGGTTTAATTCTGGAGAACCACCAGATGGCCATGAAGGATTGAAATCTGGTGCTATCTGAGATTCCTTCCTTCCTTTTTTTGTGCTTTCAAATTAGTATTGACTCCAGATGACTGCCTGGACAAGTCCCTGTAGTTTTCTTGGCAAGATTTCAGAAGCAGTTTGCCATTGTGTTCTTTCTAGGACTGAGAGAGAGTGATTGGCCCAAGATGAACCAGTTGGCTTTGCACAGAACTGGAACTCACAGTGTCCTAATTTTTAGCCTAATGCGTAACCATTATACCAGCTGACTCTCTTTTCTTCTATGAAAAACATTAATACATTTTTTTCTTACCGTGGCTTGACATTGAGTGTTTGGGAGACCAATCAGCTGACATCATCTGGGAAAGGAAGGAAAATTAATTCAAAGTGCAGTATAGATTGGAGTATTGCAATTGTGTAGTAGAGGTCCAGGATGGAACTGCTATATTTATTTCACTCAATGTTATGGAGCATTTGCAGAAGGACATTATCCAATTGCGGCTATTTTATACATATATGCTGTGGTTTGTCTGATATTTTTCACATACTCAAGTTCACTTTTTTCATAGAGAGCAAGTACAGCCTGCCCAGTAGATGTTTTTGCATTGTTTAACAATCTGTTCTCACCTTTACTTTTAAATCATTTTCATTTTAGACTGTAATTGTATAACCTTGAACCCACAAACCTTGGACTGAGCACCATATGAATTTAGTTTTTGTAATTATGTTTAAGTTAAATATTTCACATTTGCAACTCTTATGTACTGTTCCATTGATATCAGTGTAAAGGTCATTATTATATATTGTTATATATCTCTAAATATTTCTTAATTATTAACTATATCTTTTGCTTCAAATCATTAAGTGGTGCATAGCCAGAACTTCTATTCTGCATTCTTTGTAAAGAATTAACACTGAAATTCTAGTTTGTCAGGAAGCTTTTGAGTTGGATACATTGAAAGTTCCAAATATGTCTGTTAGATCATTTTAAGAACATTTTTACACTGGTCTTCTTGTAATCATATCTCAAAATTAGATTGCATGTATTCATTTAACAGTGATTTCATATTAAATCAGGTCTATATTAACTTACATTTACATAGAAAAATGTACATGTTTAAGGGGAAATGTGAGTGTATTGTATGTCTTTCTACTGAATCCTCTCACCTAAAGGGTTAAATCATGAAGGTAATATCAAAATGTTGTTCTGGTAACTGTAAGACTATTCCGTGATTTTAAATACGTATTTATATTCACTTTTGCAAATTAGTTTTACAAGGTTAAAATTTAAGAGAAACCCATCTCTTGTTGGTTGTTAGTTTATTTAATTGGAATTATGGGATTATATTATTAAATCACCCTGAACTCTGGTACAACTGAAAAGCCAGATGTTTAGAGTTTTTGGATCAAAGCCCACAATACTGCATTGCCTAAATTCTTTGTGCAGATTGCCATAATTATAGAGTTTATGATGCTAGTGTATACTTAATGCCGCCATCTAGATAGATCCTGTATCTAGCTAATATTGTGGGCTCAGTTATATGTGCTTGTGAATATGTTGAAACAAATGAGTTTAAATATGCCAAACTTTGCATTGGATTGTGGCCAAGTTGCACTTACTGATCAACTAAAGCTACTATCCTAAGAACATGTACTAAGAATAGGAGTTATTGAACACAATAGGACTTATTTCTGCATTCTTTGTACTACAAATTAAGCTGATTAAAGCTTTCAGCCTGACTTCCCAGACATTTCTCAGTTAACAACTTGCTTTTCCTCTTGGCTGTGTTCCAGGCATTCAAAAATTCTAAGTCATTGAGGAGTATAATTTTTGTTCAAAATAAATAGTGTTTTCCCCTTGATAGAACAATCATCCAAATCAGCTATGAGCCTGTATAAGCCCTCTTTCACAGCTACTTCCTTGAGGTTTTTTTTTTCTTCTTCTTCTCTGGCTTTTGTGATGCTTTCCAACATGCTACAAACTGTCCTATCAAAAAGCTGAAGGTGCAGGCCATGGGTTCTGCTCAAATAAAACCATGCTTGGCCCACAGAGGTTCCCAGGGCTATCACTTATCTTCCTTCAAAGTTCTAACAAGCCTAGCAACCTTTTATTAGACTACAAGCTGCAAGTTTAATTAGAACAGAATATCAACAATTAATCTAACTAAAATACATTTGCTACTTCAGAAATGCTTGAGATCACATAATGCCGGGTTCTGTTAATGTTGGTTTGAAGGACACCAAGTTCTTTGACCCTGGTTATATACTTCCTTTCTAGAAACTTCCTTTCTAGAAAATGTGATATTTCTTTCTCTCTCATTTTTTTCCCTTTCAATAATAGCATGCCTCCGTCAGTATGAATCCCAAACACAGCAAGCCATCAAGCCAAGTAAAATTATACCCAGAATGCTTTTCCCTCCCCATCTTTTTTTTCTTACTTGATGGCTTGTTGTGTAAGCATAGTTTATAAGCAGAGGCCAACATTAAGTAAGATTTTAAAATACATAAGGGAGATTCTTTGGCCAAATACTTTGGCCACCTAATGAGAAGGAAGGACTCACTGGAGAAGAGCCTAATGCTGGGAAAGATTGAGGGCAAAAGAAGAAGAGGACGACAGAGAATGAGGTGGCTGAATGGAGTCACCGAAGCAGTAGGCATGAGCTTAAATGGACTCCAGAGGATGGAAGAGGACAGGAAGGCCTGGAAGAACGTTGTCCATGGGGTTGTGATGGGTTGGACATGACTTTGCAAATAACAACAACAAAGGGAGATTCTTTTAAAACAATCTATATAAATAAAAATGTAACTATGAGTTTGTTCAAAACAGGTAATCTCTGAAACTACTGCACTGATCGCTTCCAAATTTTCACACAACATTCCTTACAAATACAGCACCAATGATATGTATAGATTGTGTAGATGTCACACCTGTGCCAGGTACACGCAATGGAAATGTAAAAAAATGGAGGTAGATGGATACAGAGAGAGCAGTGGGCCACTGGTATTATGTCATAAAGGATGACATAATACTCTGTCCATAAGATTCAAGGAGAAATACAGTAGGTAGATAGGCAGCTATAGGGATAAAGAGAGGGAGGGAGAAATGTGGTTGGTAGGTAGGTAGGTAGGTAGGTAGGTAGGTAGGTAGGTAGGTAGAAGGATAGAGAGAGGGAGAAATACAGTAGGTAGGCAGCTATAGGGATAGAGAGAGGGAGGGAGAAATGCAGTAGGTAGGTAGGTAGGTAGGAAGGTAGGTAGGTAGGTAGAGGGATAGAAAGGGAGAGGGAGAAATACAGTAGGTAGGTAGGTAGAGGGAGAGAGGAAGAAAGGGAGTAGGTAGTTGGGTTGGGGGTTATACAGTGGTTGTGTGTACGTGTTTGTGTGTGCAGGTGTAGATCTACACACAGATTGGTTGGCCATTTAACCAGACTGGGCCACAGCAATGCGTGGCCGGGTACGGCTAGTAATTAATAAAACAGCAAGTAACATTTTGCCATTTCATTTATAATGAGAAAAAAGAGCTTTTCTCCCTATGCTATGAATATTTTCTTCATGTTTTCAGGGGGGGAAGCAACTGGAGGGGCCACAAAGGATGCTGAAGAGGGCAGGAAATAGGTTACTATTGGTTTCTATCATACTGTATATTGCTCTGTGCAAAAAAAAAATATTCCCCTCACTCAACATCCCTCAAGAAGTTATTACTCATCTCACAACTTCGTTAGTTTCCCCCCCAAAATTAGATGTTCTTATGGACACTTGGAAATGTAGTTTTAATCATGCTTATCATCTAATACAGAGGTTCCCAAACTTGGCAACTTTAAGACTTGTGGACTTCAACTCCCAGAATTCTCCAGCCAGCAAAATTCCCAAACTTGGCAACTTTTGGGAGTTGAAGTCCACGAGTCTTAAAGTTGCCAAGTTTGGGAACCTCTGATCTAATATTTATTAAAATAAACTAAGAAATAACATTGTATTATAACATTAAATCCACTATATAAATTAGGTCTCATCTGCAAGCACTAGGATATACTCAAAGAGAATTATGTATACTACAGTAAGATTAATTCATCTTAAAACTTGAAAATGTACATTTCCCAGACAGGGCCTTAGCATGAATCTATTCTGTACTTAAAATGGAAATTTGTACACATTTGCACAATTTTTTTTTAAAGTGGAGGATACAAGATAAGGTGAATTGGCTTAATGATCAGATTACTTTGTTAAAATATTGTGAAAAACACTCCCCCCAATTTTCCAAAAATGTTTGCACTTCCACCTAATGTCCAATGCTTTATTTATTTCACTTTTAATTCCCACAAGCTCTGAGCAATTTACAGCAACCAGCATGATAAAGGATTAAAAACACTATTAAAACAATACACCCACTGACAAGTCATCAACCTGGTACACCATCACAAAGTGCAAAATAATTGTCATTTGTCCTCAAATGCTCTCCTAATAGCCATGTTTCCATTGAAGCAAGCTTGGGAGCTGCTGGTCCAAATGTCCAGGGCCAGGTTGTTTTACAGAAGAAAGGTATTATCGAGAAGGCTGGACAATGGGAATCCTGCAGGTGGCCCCCAACAGAAGGATACTCAGCACACACTCTCCACCTGAGTGTACTGGGTGGACAGAGTCATATTGGAAAAGGTGATCTTGGAGATATCCAGTCTCTGAACCTGCTAAATCACCTTTTAATTGCAACCTGAAGCAAATTGGCAGCCCCTGCCATAGTGATGTTACATAAATGTACTCATAATTATTCAAGTAACTACATGCCAAGCCAGATAAAGCTTCCAAGGAATCTTCAAGGACAATCCCATATAAAGTAAGTGTAATAGTCCAGGCTTGAAGTACACAAGTAACTGTGAGTAAAGCTTCCTCATTCAGAAATACTTACAACTGAAGCAGAAATAGTCTTGGTTCAGCATCAGGACTTCTATTTGTTGTTTACACAGGAATCCAGGAAGTCCCTCAGATTATGAGCTAAATCTGATTTGAAATATAATCCTATGTAGAGTTAGGGATGGCCTGTCTCTATCCATTCTGTCTTCCTGGGATTCAGTCTTGCCCTGTTTTCCCCCATTCACTCGTTGCCTATCTTGGCACCAGTTCACGTCCCTAACAACAGCTCCTGTCTGACTCAGGATGGAGCTATATAATAAAGGATAAACACTAATGGGAAAATGAATGCCATATATTCACAATAAAAGTTTAAGCAAGTTTAAGCAAGAACGACTTCTATATATACTACATACCCACGTTTCCCTCAAAATAAGACCGGGGCTTATATTAATTTTTGTCCCAAAAGACACATTAGGGCTTATTTTCAGGTGAAGTCTTATTTTCAGGGAAATGCACCATTGTCTGATGATCTTAACTGGGCCTTATTTTTTTGGGTAGGACTTACCGTATTTTTCGGAGTATAAAACGCACTGTAGTATAAGACGCACCAAGATTTTAAAGAGGCAAATTTTTAAAAAAAGTTTTTTGCACTCTGCAGACCTCCCAAAAACAGCCCATTTTTCACAAAAACAGGCCCGTTTTCTGTCACAAAAAGGGCATGCATAACCCTTAGGAGGCTTGTAGAGTGCTCCTGGGGACTGAGGGGCAAAAACAAGCAAAAATGGCCTATTTTGTCAAAAAAAAGGGGGGGGGCATGCAAAGCCTTTAGGAGGCTTATAGAGTATTTATGGGAGCTGTGGAGGGGGGGGGCAATATGAGAAAAAAACAGCCAATTTTTTGCTCATTTTTGCCCTTCCCAGACCCCAGGAGCATATTTCTGGGAAAATATGGTATTAGGCATCAGGAAAGATGTAAGATATAAAATAAATTGACTAAAGAACTGAAATGAGAAATACTTAAAAATACATGTTTACAAATATTGTGTATCAGTTGGAGTATAACAAAAGGAAAATTAAAAATGAAGTATTTTTAACATTTCTTTTATGCACACCTTCAGATGTGTGTATCTTTAAATAACAAGACAGTGAATATGTTGACACTCAGTATAGAGATTCAAATTGTTGCTAGTAACTTTGTTAAAAGAGTTTGATGTACTCTGTCTCTTTGATGCTTAGTGATAAACTGAGCACTAACATTGCAACCTTGGAAACTCCTGTCTGTATACTGATATTGTATTTCTGCATCCATTGTTTCTATTCCTTTTTTTCTTTCATGTTCATTCTCACTTATTTTTCTTCTAAAATCTTTTTTAAATGATTAATATTTAATTAATTAATTAATTAAGGGGGGGGAGTGATATACACAAGAGTATGTTTTGCATATTTGTATATTCCCTTATCCTTTACAGCAGGGGTCTCCAACCTTTGCAACTTTAAGTCTGAAGGACTTCAGCAAAGCTGGCTGGAGAAGTCTGGGAGCTGAAGTCCTTCAGACTTAAAGTTGCAAAGGTTGGAGACCCCTGCTTTACAGGCAGGCCACCTTTTTCAGATATTCCTGAGGGAAAAGGGTCAGACCCAGAGACATTCAGGGGCACAACTTCCCACACACAGCCCTGGCTACGACCAGCTTTTTTTTTTTTTTTTTAAAGAAGAACCTTTGCCAAACTGGGCATTTCCACTCCTTCCCCCCTTCTTCGTTCATTAATGTGTTTCTGCTTTAGAAGCATTTAGATTTGTTTTTTACATGTATCAGACTGTAAGGAGCTAATCCAGTTCCTGGTGACATTGTGAATGCCAAGATTCTGTTAAAACCTGTGTGTCACCCCTTACGGGAAGGACTTTTTGCTCAGGAAGCTGTGTAGGTTTTGGGATGCCCAGGAGGGGCATCAGATCTTATTACAATTAAAATAGCAAAGTTGGAAGGGACCTTGGAGGTCTTCTAGTCCAACCCCCTGCCTAGGCAGGAAGCCCTATACCGTTTCAGACAAATGGCTAGCCAACATCTTCTTAAAGACTTCCAGTGTTGGGGCATGCACAACTTCTGGAGGCAAGTTGTTCCACTGATTAATTGTTCTGTCAGGAAATTTCTCCTCAATTCTAAGTTGCTTCTCTCCTTGATTGTTTCCACCCATTGCTTCTTGTTCTACCCTCAGGTGCCTTGGAGAATAGTTTGACTCCCTCTTCTTTGTGGTAATCCCTGAGATATTGGAAGACTGCTATCATGTCTCCTCTGGTCCTTATTTTCATTAAACTAGACATACCCAGTTCCTGCAACCATTCTTCATATGTTTTAGTCTCCAGTTCCCTAATCATCTTTGTTGCTCTTCTGTGTACTCTTTCTAGAGTCTCCACATCTTTTCTACATCATGGCAACCAAAACTGAATGCAGTATTCCAAGTGTGGCCTTACCAAGGCATTATAAAATGGTATTAGCATTTCACGTAATCTTTATTCTATCCCTCTATTTATGCAGCCTTGAACTGTGTTGGCTTTTTTGGCAGCTGCTGAACACTGCTGGCTCATATTTAAATGGTTGTCCACTAGGACTCCAAGAGCCTTTTCACTTACTACTGTTGAGCAAGGTACCACCTATACTGTACCTGTGCATTTGGTTTTTCTTGCCTAAATGTAGAACCTTACTTTTTTCACAATTGAATTTCATTTTATTAGATAGTGCCCAATGTTCAGGTTTGTCAAGATCCTTCTGTATCTTAAGTCCATGTTCTGGAGTGTTGGCTATTCCTGCCATCTTGGTGTCATCTGCAAATTTGATGAGTTCCCCATTTATTCCCTCATCCAAATTATTGATGAAGATGTTGAACAGTACTGGACCTAAAATTATCCACTGCATAATTCCCTCCATGTAGATGCAGTTCCATTGAGGACTACACATTGAGTGTGGTTGATCAGCCAGTTACAAATCCATCTTGTGGTGATGCTGTCTAACCCACATTCTTCTACTTTATCTAGTAGTAGGTTATGGTCTACCTTGTCAAATGCCTTACTGAAGTCCAAGTATATTGACAGCATTCCTCTGATCCACTAATTTTGTCACTTTGTCAAAGAATGCAATTATATTAGTCTGGCATGATCTGTTTTTGACAAACCCATGTTGGCTTTTGGCTATTATTTTGTTTGCTTCTAGGTGTTCGCTAATTCATTGATTATTTTTTCCAGAATCTTTCCTGGTATTGGGAAAAATAATCAAGCAACGAATTAGCGAACACCTAGAAGCAAACAAAATAATAGCCAAAAGCCAACATGGTTGATCTATCTACTTTTAAAACAGTAGCTTGACTTGTATGGGCAATTGCTTACTTTTAAAAGTTCATTTGAGTACAAACAGAATCCATAAATGAAATTGGATAGGAAGGATAACTCCAAAATAATAAAATTATAGAAATGGCAACAGACGTAAAGCCCTCTGAGTGTAAAGTACTAATTGATGCTCAGTAGGTCCTAGGGACATGATGGCGAACCTATGGCATGGGTGCCACAGGTGGCACGCGAAGCCATTTCTGCAGGCACGTGAGGCGTTGCCCTGTCAGCTACAGTGCACATGAGCGTGCTGGCCAGCTGATTTTCGGCCTTGATTTTCAGCCATTTTTTGCCCTCTTGAAGCCTCCAGAGAGAGAGAAATGGCCCAATGGGCAACCTGGAAGTCCATTCCTGAACTTCGGGTTTGTGTGTTGGGCCTTTTTTCTCCCTCCCCAGGCTCCTAGAAAGCTTCTGGAGCCTTGGGAGGGTGAAAAAGGACCTACCGGGCCCACCGGAAGTCAGAAAATGGGCTGTTTCCGGCCTCTGGGGGAGGCCATTTTTGCCCTCCCCAGGCTCCAAAAAAGCTATGTGTATATGCGCTGGACAGCAGGGGGTGTCACACATGTATTCTCAGGGAACACGGCACCGGAAGCATTAAATTATGGGGATGGGCACACGAGCATGCACAATAGTGCGAGTTTTAGGCACCCGAGGTGAAAAAGGTTCGCCATCACTGTCCTAGGGAGTCCATTGCTGAGATAAACTCTGAACCATAACATTTTTGGATGCTTGCACACTAGATTATTTCTACACTGGTTAAAAAGCAATTGACAGTGCATTTCCCAATGTAGAAAACCCTGCTTTTAACTGCCATGGCACGTTTAATGGCTACTTTCCTTGTTATTCTTTACGTATCACTGTCTTTGGTGGTTTCCTGTTCACCTCTGTCCATGACATTAGGTCTGAATATGTCCTTTACTAGTCATTTCCTTATGGGGAGAAAAATAAATGGCCAGCTTGCTTTTGTCCGTTTTAAGTACAGTATCTATTTATTTTTGGACTATTACAGTTTTAGGAGGTTTTCCATTCCAAAGATAATAAATAAATGCATTAGCAAGCAATTGGTCTTATACTTAGGCATCTCCTTTTTTATAGGGAATCAGATAATTTAAGGACACCCTTAAACATCATGGCCATTAGTAAACAGGAAGTAATTAAGTTTCAAAAACAAAGATCTATAGTAGACAGGCTGGTGTTGCAACTGCATTTTAAGAAAATAAAGTAGGGGGAAAGATTTGGCTGAGCCTTTAGAATATGGGAAGTGAAATGTAACTTCCTGTTTAAGGAGGCTGCCCAATTTTAGCATTACATCACTTTTCCAGGGCCTCTGCTATGAAGAAAAGTGGCAGAAAAATCATAATTCCTTATGAGCAAATATTATGGATTAGGCTATCCCCATGTTCTCCATTATGTCATAATGAAGATAGTGAAAATTTTGCAACTAAGAACATTAAGAAGGAAAGGTAGTTTGGAGACTTTAAACATCATGTTTTGCAAATATTCAGGTTGAATAATCAAAAATTATTCTGGGATATTGAAGTGTTTGGTATAATAATCTTAATGTCCTATTAAGATGTAATAGATGTGATCAATGAAGTAACATAAAATACAAAATTGCCACATTCCTTGTCTAAGAAGAGATAGGCAGAAAGACAGCATGAAGAATGCTGAAATGCAACTTTGAGGTATCTGAATTCTAAACAAATTACATCTATTGCACAGAAACAGCTAGTGTGGAAGAATCTTTGGGCATTTATGTCATATAAGTAGTAAAGCAGAATGTCTTAAACTTCTGACTGCTAAGATAACTGTACATTTTTTCTGCTGAGGATGGATACTTCTGCTACACATCTGATACAGACAATTGGCAGTTATCTAGTAGCATTTCCCAAAATGCTCACAAAACAGCTTGAAATTGGCCTACCATTGCGTTCACTATTTAGAGATCTGTAGAAGTCAAAGTGTACCAAGCATTCTGTCATGCCTGCATTTGTTAATTTAGAGATATATTGACTTCAGCCAGAAGATGCCTCATTAACTATTATTTGCTGATAGTTTTCTTTTTAAGCCAATTAGCTTTGAATCTTCCTAATGCAAGCAGAAACTGATGCCTTCCATCTTCTCCTAATACAACTCTTGAGATTTGCCAGATACACAGAGCTTGGCAACAGCCAAACAAATAACAGGTTAGGGGCTGAACCTATCCAACTCATAGCAACTGTTTTATCTTGGCCGCTTCCTTGCAGTTCGCTATAGTGAATAGTGACTTCCAAACACATTTATGGGTCAGCAAGTTGTATGAGGCATCTAGTAGCTCTCATTTGAGACCCACTAAAGAAATAAACACTCTTTGGGTAGAGCTGAGCACCTTTTTAGTTTTAATCTTTAGAATCAAAAGATTCTTGATGTGATTGAACCGCATAACATAATTTCCTCCATTCCCTCAAATAATTGATGTTCAGAGAAATAATATTCATGATGTTCCCCTTGCTTTGGGTCAGACACATATCATGGGAGGGTTTGGGGGAACCAAACTTTTCCCAAGTCTTGGAGCACAATAACTGATTCATTTGACAAGACTGAATTCTAAAAACTGGGAGATACTTACAAGCCATGTGGATAGTCTGCAAGGGACAGATGGTTTCCTCCCAGATCCCCCATGAGACATAGGGCAGGTCACAGTCGTGTTCCTCCGAGAAACACCTGCATGAGCTCTGTTCATTCTCACATTTTGTGGCTCAAGTACAACAAAGGGATAAGGCCTTTCCTGCTTAACTAGGTTGAGTGACCAAAGTTGCAGGAAAAAGTCTTGCCTTCCAGAACCTCCCAACTGTGATCTATGGGACTGATCCATCCCTGCCATGCAGATGAAGCATTGCAGGTGTTCCACAGGGTGAACAGAAGTTTTTCAGAATAGCAGGAGTAAAAAGTCTCCAGCTACATCACAGATCAAGTATTGATGTATGGCTAAACCCACCACTGTGTCACAACTTGCCTCTTTTCCCACCTCACATTATTGATGGATTATATCTCCTCCAACAGGAGCCCCCTAATCACTTTGCCTTGCGGTAGATTCTTAGGATTGCACCATTCACAAATCTTGTTGATAAAACAGAGTAGTAAGTTTTGCTACGGACACAGGACAAATTTATGTCATCTGATGGACTAAAGGAAAACATGTTAAAATGGTTCCCTAGATGTGTCCCATCATTTATTTCCTTACAGCTGATCAATAAGAGAAGGTAAACATTGTAATCCATCAGTTCTCAGATCCCTGAGTTATCACTGTTTGGGGAATAGCAAAAATTGTTTCACCCCACACCTCATTCAAATGAAGTAAAATGAATTGGTCATACCCCCATCTATATTTCAATGCATATGTAAGTACACATTTGTCTAGTGGTTTGGAAAACAAATGTTGATTGGTACAATGATGTAAGTTATATAAGGAAAATTGAAAAATTGGGGGGAAATGTTGCTGTTTGCTGTTTGCTGAGAAGTTTTCTCAGTTTCAATCCTCCTCCTTTTAATATGGATATCTATCTACTTTGTCAGTATCACCTGTGATGGGAAACACACACATATCTTATGATGCAATAAGATGGACCAGAAACACTGTATCTTCCAGGTTCCTATTGTGAAATTATTTGCAACATTCTGCATTTTATTTATAAAATCATATGGGGTCAAAGGTGTTGAACCATGAACTGCAAGGTGAAATTAATTGTAGCACATTGAGGAAAGGCACGGAAATGGTCTAGGAATTTCTAGACATTGTTGGCTTTATTTTTTCCTACTCAACCCTACACTTTTTTGCTTGGTAAAATTACCCTTTTCCTGGGGCACTGTGGACTGCTGCCCTAGTGTGCAGTGGATGGGTGGCAAAGAGGCAAAGAGAAATGTGACTGAGGGGGAAAATGGGGCAAGCTGGTGCTCATTTAAACTGCAAGAGCAGAAAGAGCTAAAGATGGGAACGAACCTTTTTTTGTGTGAGTTTACTGACCTTATAGGACAGTGATGGTGAACCTTTTCTGCACTGAGTGCCAAAAAGGGAGCACTTCACACACGCATGTCTGGGCTGCGAACAGGAAGAGGAGCTGCCCAGGGGGCATGCGTGAACCGGAAAATGTACTTCTGGTTTCCAGCAAGTCTTCCAGTTACTGCCATGCATGCGTACGTGCCGATCAGCTGGCCAGCATGCATGCTCACACCAGAAAATGGAAGACCTCTCCCGCACAATGGCCAGCTGATCATCATGTGCGCATATGTGCCAGAAACCCAGAAGAGAAATGGGTGACACCACGCATGCCAGGCAACATGACTCCATGTGCCACTTCGGGCACCCATACCATAGATTCACCATCACAGTTATAGGAGTTTTGAATGATTTATTTTTCTGAAATAAGTCTGATTACATTCAATAACATTTTTCTCCAAAATAAATCTATACTTTTATCCTGTACTTGCTGCACTTCAGATACATTATGATTCCCCGAAAGCAGTAGTTCCAACACATCTGGAGAAGTTTAATAAGTAGGGATACAAACTTTGTATATTTTATATAGCAAGCTATCTAAAACTTCTTGGACAGAAGATCCATTGAATTCAGTGGGACTCATTCCTCTGGTAAATGAGCAACAGTCTCAATATTATTTTAATTACTTTATCTGCTAGGAAAGCAATGATAGGTATTTGCAGAACATGCTGGGGGAATTAAAAGTTTATTGTAAGGGCTGATTTCATTGTCATTTGGGATAAAGGCCATTATGCCTTTTGATTCAAAGAATAACAGGTACATACAGAATCTCTGTCTTAAAATGATTTATAGTATTGTGAAAACGTATACCATACAGAGGTCATATCAGTTTTGACATATAACTTCACAGGTTCGATGAAATGCACACATAGTGTGCTCAATACAGCACGTCAAGCTGTCAGTCAAGTGGATATAGGCCTAAGGGCTTATTTAAGATATATGAAAAAGAAAACGAGAAGCTTATGCTGTGAGTTTTGGGGGGAAGCTGATAATCTCTTCTACTTCTCTTCCAATAGAGCTTGAAGGACCAGCAGGAGTTCAATACATGTTGAAACAAATTGTGGTCCCTTTTGTGAATGATGCTGTTATTTGTACAGCCTGCCCTACATGACCCAATCAATTCAGTAGCGCAATAAACACCAATGGCTTACTAAAGAATTTAACCTGAGAAACATGGCTTCTAAAACAAATGTCATTTGACCTAGATTGGATTTTTTCCCCTCTTATTGGGTGTTCATTAAAACTGTTCCCCCTGCTCCATAAAAAGCTTCTGTAAACTTTTCAGAAGCATAATTTTCAGAGTGCCAAAGAAGTGACTAAAAAATCCAATTCTTTCATTTCTTAAGAGAGATATTTAAACAGGATATGGCAGTAGGCCTCTGAGGACTATCTAGCTGTCTTGACTGATAAGCTTTAGAAAGCTAACAGGCAGCAATCAAGTTCTTTAAGATCTTAAATATAGGATGTCATTGTTTAGTGATAGCCAAACACAATAATCCTTTGGATAAAATAGTGAGCTTCAATGAAGACTCTTCCTATTAGATTGTTTTTCTTCACATGGCTTTTCTCTAAATTCTTCCAGTATTTTCCTGTTAATGAAATGCAAGTAATTAAATTGCATTTCATCCACCCATCTAGAATTATACCACCTATCCCTGTTGCCAGAAGAACATTAAGAGAAAGAGACTTAGTAGACCCTTTAATTGCAGCACAGTCAAGCTGTTTTATTCTTTGAAATTTGTCTCCTTAAACAATCCCTCTACTCTTCCTGCTTTGACAATAATTACTGCCAGTTTAGAGATATGTGCTTTAATAAAATCTGAACTTGGCCTTATTGTGGTAGAACGTCTTTACTATATAAAGTACCTATAGATATAAAGTTAAAGGTAAAGGTTCCCCTCACACATATGTGGTAGTCATTCCCAACTCTAGGGGGTGGTGCTCATCGCCATTTCATAGCCAAAGAGCCAGCGCTGTCTGAAGACATCTCCATGATCATGGGCCAGCATGACTAAACACCGAAGGAGCATGGAATGCTGTTACCGTCCCACCAAAGTAGTCCCTATTTTTCTACTTGCATTTTTACATGCTTTTGAACTGCTAGGTTGGCAGAAACTGGGACAAGTAACAGGAACTCACTCCGTTACGCGGCACTAGAGATTCGAACTACCGAACTGCCGACCTTTCTGATCTACAAGCTCAGCGTCTTAGCCACTGAACCACCGTGTCCCTTTTGTCTTTACAGTGAGGATAGTCATTGGTATACCATCACTAGAGATTTTCAAGAAAAGATTGAACAGCCGTTTGGCTGGGATGGTGTGATGATTCATGCAGAAAATATTGGATATTTTGGGGCTTATGGTTCCTTAAAAAGGAAAAAAGATGCTAGGTGAACATGGTCAAAATAAATGCTATGGGTAGTCTCAAAATGGAAAGGCATAAAGAAAGGATAGATGAGAGGCAAGAGTAGATGGAAGAAGACAGATTCGGGTGGGAGAAAGAGAAATAATATTGTTTTTTAGCTAGGAAACTTCTCTCTCTTCAAGTAGTTGACAAAACTGATTGATGGATTATGTTCCATCAGGTTATGATCTCTTACCAACAACATATAGATAGATGCTCTCAATGACAAGCTATTCCCAACCTGGGTCTTTCAGGTCTTCCAATTGCTACCTGGTACCAAATCTGGGTTCATTTAGATTCTGCAGAAAGTCTACAGGTACACGTGGCATTAGTCAATGATCAGAAGAAGTTTTAATACCATAGAAGACACTTGGGCTAAGTTTTAAGGAAGCACTAAATATTTGGTTAAGTAATACATGTGCAATATGCCCTTAAGAAAACATTAGTCTTAGGGTGTGTAAAAAATAGAAAGCCTATCATGTCCCTGAAAAGCAGACTGCTGCCAGTATCAGCCTAATATTGGAACTGAAAAGTCCCCTTTCCTTAAGTTTAGAGAGATGAGGAATTGAGATTGATTCTACTTGAGAAAGGATCCTGTTTAGCAAATAAGGATTCTTTTCATTTGTAATTGTAATCCTTCCCTACGAATAGCTTCCCCACCTCAAGAAACTCCTATTTGCTATTCTCATGCCATGCATTTACTGCAGGATTTCAGAGCTCTTGTACGATGAGATCCAAGGACAGGTGTTGTTTTTCTTCCTGGAAGGAAGAGCATAGTAACAAGTCTGGGCAAGCAAAGCAATAGGACAAACAAGGAATGGACTAGCCCACATGGAATAAGGAGGATGCAATCTATGAAATTCTGCCAAATTCTGGCTGGGGAACATGGAGAAAAGAGAAAACAATTTGCCTTCTGAAAAGATACCACCCTCTGACAGTAACCTCCCCTTTGCAGTCATCTACATACTCCAGAACAGAATGTCTCTCTTTCCTCTTAGTTAAGTCAAAGGCTCAGATTTCAAGTTGCACACAACAATAAATCTCTTTTCTCCAGAAACACAATTCCACCTTTAGGGTCTGGCTAACAGAGGAACTTGAGACTCAATAGTGACAGTGATTTGCAGATAAAATAAAGCTGAATACATGAGGACGATTTGCCTGATGAGGAACATAGAAAACACACACACACACGTATGTATGTATGTATGTATGTATGTATGTATGTATGTATGTATGTATGTATGTATGCCAGTCTCGGGGTTTCAAATTTTACAGTGCTTTTCTCTACCTTCTTGGCAATGGATTCTTGGCTTTCAGATCCAAGTCTTGAGCTTGAAATGCACCTACTCTGTGTTTATCCAGTGGTTCAATTTATTTTAAGCAGCACTTTCTCCCATTTACCAGGTTTAATCCTACAGGTACTGTCATGAGTCTAAGTGTTTGGGTACCTGAGTGACTGGATGTCTGAATGGTGCATAGTTGTAAAAGGTCACCTTGGTGCCATTGTTACATCCATGCACAGGGTAGTCTAGAAAGGATGGAAAGTACATTCCACAAATGGAAGTAGTAAGCAAAGTTAATTTTTTGTATTCCATCCAGAGTACCAAAGTATTTTAATTTAAAAGGACCGTGCCCATAAAAGAGAAGTTTGCTTCTAATTTCATTTTTGGAGAAGATGGTTTATCTCTGAAGGGGAGACGTCTGCACTGTGAATTGAAGGTTCAAATGAAAGATCAGTGCCATGAACAAGTGGATCTCTCAGGTTGGTATAATTGGGATTGGAGACTTAAGGTTGTCATCAGAAGTGAAATTTTAGTGGAAAATATCAGATTCAAATGGGTACAGTTTGTTTGTGTTTGAGGAGAAAGAATACCCAATAGAGAGTGCCAGAGGACCACAAAACTTCATTTTGTTATATCTTTATTATATTTCTATTATAATGTTCCTGTTTTTGCAAACATTAAGAACAGCAGTGGGATTCCAAATCTTTTCCTACCAGTTCAATGAGATTGCACTTCACGTGTGCACATGCACTTTGTGCAACATTCAGAGACCGCCCTCGGTCTCAGCACTGCTGAGTTGCAGCAATCCGCTCTGCCATGCGAATCAGCTGAGCTAAAAAACAAGGGAATATAGGACAGGGAATAGCAGGGGTGGTATTTGCCAGTTCTCCGAACTACTCAAAATTTCCGCTACCTGTACACTAGAACCAGCCAGAACCAGCTGCATACCACCTCTCGTTAAGAATGCACAAGAATTGCTGAAAATGGTCCACATGAAGTTGAGTGCCAATTGTCTGAATCTCGCATACATTTCCCCCCCAGAAATAATGACCCTACTCTTTTCCAAAGTTATTTGCTTTGCAGCAATTCCCCAGTGTTATTCATGACAGGTGCCAGAGTAAATCCTTACCATGGTTCTGCATATTTCCAGTCTTCTTTCACCCAAGACAGAAGGGGATGGTATCTTACAGTATTAATTACTGTTGAGGGTATTAATTAATTAATTAGCTAGCATATCCAGTTTTCTTCCAAGATCTGAAACATCCTGAAAATAATGTTTTGATTTGATTTGTTATAGTCATATTATGAGAAAGAGAAATAACAAGTGGCTGTTAATCTAAACTAACAGTCATGATCTTACCCATTGAACATATGGTCCATAGTGCTAAGGCTGGTGTTGAAAGTGGTAGGGTTTGTGGGCAATTAGGTCTCAAATTGAACTCATGGCAGGTATAAAAGAACTGCTGAAATTAATGGGATATTTCCATATTAACCTCCTAAATTCAACAGTGCTAGTTTTCTATGGAACTGCTCAATTAACAACAAGTCTATACCTGACTTGTCGTATTGTAGTCATGAGGTACTGACAAGCATTTGGTAAATCATGGTAACAATTAATTTAACGGGAAAAGAAAAGGCTTTTGTGATATGGCCTTCATTACGTTTCACACTTACTATCAACTTAGAGAGCCCTGAAGGCTCTCTTTCTACCATCACCACCCATAACCCCCCCACCCCACCCTTCTTACTTAGTTGTGTAATAGTGACCTGGTGAAATCTGCCTGCAGGGGCAAATAAGTTCTCTCTCTCTAAATTAAAATTGTAATTCATTTGGTGCAGTTTACACAAGTCCTCAGCTTTGACACATGCAATTACTATGAACACAGGGCAAACATGATTGCTGGGTACCACCAGGCACACAATTTAATCAGAAAACACAGAGTTATTCCATCAGATTTATGAGTCCACTACTTGTTATTCTTTTATGTTCTTAGGGTTCAGATAATTAGATACACTGGTTCTTGATTCTCAAAAGGCCAAAGAGGGTAAATCTTGATTATTTTTAGTATGTGAGCAAGCATTAAAAATGATTAATCTATATTGCCATTCATGTACAAACTTTGTTGTTATTGTTAAGTGACAAACTATTTATTGCCATGTTTACAAAATATTACAAATAACCCAGTTTTTGCTATTTGAATATTTCATCCCATGCAGAAGTCAAAACAACAATAACTAATGACTGTTAACTGCCCCAGCCAAAGCATTCATATTGTTAGGGCATTTACTCTCTCTAATCAGATGATCACAAGTAGACTTTTTAAAAAATGTACTGTATCTTCTAGTCTTGTATTTATTTTGTATGGTAATCAATTAAGTTGAATATCAACTTCTCTAAAATTAAGTTGTTTTGAAACCAATAGAGATAATTTCTGAATTATCTCTGTCTATGAAATTACACTTTATATGTTAGCACAAGAATTTGAGCAAGAGACCAAAAGGAATTAACAGGCTCCCAAATCCACTTTAGATTCCTGGTCCCTTTAAAACAGGAACTTTTTGTGGTAATACTAGGCTTTTAAAACAAACTTTTCCAATTTTATTTAAATGTCCTTTGAAACAATAAATAAAGTTTACATACTGTAGCTTTTTACTCATGCAACCAAATACTGTACACAATGTCCTGTCCCAATATTTTGATATTCCCAGAAGCTAATTACCTATTACACAAATGTGCATTTAGAACTCTCCTAAATTGTGCAGAGGTAGCTTTCAGGGCTGAATTTAAATGAAAAAGCAAGGACTATGTACTTTCTCTTTCCTTTTACTTTTTCTCTACTCCCAGTCAATCTCTCTAAAGCTATCTCAAGACTCTGAATGAATTCCTGCATGTAATAGAAAATACCCTGTTCTCAAGCAGGCAGAAAAACAGGAAGCCAGCTCAGCTCAGCTCATGGTGGGCCGTCACATAGTTGGCTTTGTGTCAAATTTGCTGTTATTGTAATATATGCAAGGCAATCACATTTCCATTTACTACCAACATACATTAGAAATGCTAACATAGACATGTGTTCTTGCTTGTAACCAGACAGTTGCCAAACTTAACTTGTCAAGTGTGAAATCTGAACCCAGAACCAGCAAAAATAGCCTAGGAACTACAAGCCATATTGAGAGCATGGACTGGCAATTACTTGCTATCGTATCTTCTTGCATTATTATCCTTTTACCTTTCTGGAAAGATATTTAGAGCTTATTATCATTTCTTTGTGTATACCAACTTAAAAATTCAGTGTTGTTACCATTTCACTGTATGTTTATTTGGGACCCAGGTCCCAAAGGACCATAGTCCATCTGATACAGAAAATGTCCATTTTGTCTTACTTTAACTACTTTAACCAGTTAAATAATTCAATGATTCTCTTAGTCCATGATTACTAAGCAATTCTGACTTTCTCAAAATATGTTTTGCAAAAGCAATGTCTATCTCTATGTTTCTCTTAAATAATACTCAATTTCCCCGTTGCAAAGTTATATTGATTTTTTCTTCAAAAAAAGTTATAAAGTCATCTTTACAATTTACTTAGAAAAGACATTATCTTCTGGCTTCATTGTATTTTTCCAAAAATGTTGAAACACCTACCTCTACAAAGACATTTATTTCATTAGGGCTTACTATACTTGTAAGTGCTCAAGTTCTACTTGCTTCTGCTTATTTGCATGCCACACAAATAAATCTCCTAAATAAAGTACATTACCATAGTACTTTGGTATTTGGTTGAAGCATTGGCCAAAAAAGGATTCTGATGTGATGGGAAACACACATTAATTTTTTTCTATTCCATTTATGTATAAAAGTACCATGTGCCTTAGAGTCATAACATCTTTATAAATAATGAGAGATGTTATCTTCCATTGATACATGTACTACTTACTTATCCAGAGATGCAGAATGCAAGAAAACAAATTCAGGTTTACATTTATTGTCCATTTTCTGATCTAAAAGCTTAATTTACTTGCATATCATTACTTTACACATACGCTGGGACTGAATTCCAGAAAAATCAAGCAGGGAAATAGTGTTCATGGTATCTTGTCCCATGTGATGGCTCTACCACTATATTTCCAATCTCTTTTTAGTTTTCAACAATACCTGGTTAAAGCAGCAACTGTAACAAACCACAATAGAGCTAAATGACACACATGAAATCAGATAACTCTGAAAATGCTGACATCACACATTCATATTAGAATAAGTGACACAAGTATCTGAGTCATGTACTATATGTGTTGTAATTTGTCCATTTGTGGGCACCACACCTAAGTTAGTACTTTTCACATTCTTCTTGTACTTTTTCAGTTGAGCTCCCATCCCATCTTTTAAGAACCAACTTATCTTTTGAGAATCAACTTGTAATTTGTTTTAGAAGTCGTTGCTCTAATGTTTACCAGCTACTACATAATCTGAAATTTTCCAGAACACTCTTCTGCTCAATGGCCTACTTTGAGAGGCTCTCATGTAGTTCATCATTCTTACAATTTCTTTCATTGCGTCCCACAAATATAGGAAGGAAGGAAGGAAGGAAGGAAGGAAGGAAGGAAGGAAGGAAGGAAGGAAGGAAGGAAGGAAGGAAGGAAGGACTATGTATAACTATATGACATCAACGTGACATGTTTATCAGTAACTGGGAAATAAACTAAAATGAAAATTAAACAAATTGAAATTGTAATTTCTGCTATAACAAGATAAAACTGAACTGAACTAATAATAAAAAAACAGAACCCACCTGCTAATCTGTTTGCATCCTGAACTGATCACTTTATTATACTACATTTAATGATTCTGAGCTTAACATATAAATTACCCCAGGGGTGGGTTCCTGTACCATTTGGGGGAGGGGCAGGGGCGGAGGGAGACGAAATGGGTACCATCAGTTGGAAGACCGTGGCCGCTGGATCCAGGCGGTCACGTGCTCCAACTCTCCGCTCTCCCATCGCAGACTAGGTGGGCAGGAATCTCAGGCCCAGGGCCCGAAGCTGATGTTATGCAACGCCAGGTCCGTGGTTCAAAAATCCCCCCTCATTCGTGACCTTGTGTCAGAGGGGGACCCGGACCTGGTGGGTATAACGGAAACCTGGTTGGGCCACGAGGGGGGTATGCCCCTCGTGGACATGTGCCCACCAGGTTACCGTGCTTTTCATCAGCCTAGGGCCCTAGGGAGGGGTGGGGGGGTGGCGATTATCGTAAAGGAAGGTCTTGAGCCAAAGGAGACCACAGTCCCTCAGACAACCGGGTGTGAATCTCTCTATGTGAGATGGGGCCTAGGAAGGCAGTTGGGCATGTTAGTTGTATACCTGGCTCCTCGCTATGCAACAACAGCCCTGCCCGAGCTCCTAGAGGTGATAGCCGAGGCGGCAGTTGAGACCCCCAGACTGGTAGTCATGGGGGACTTTAACTTGCCGTCGGCAGGCGAAGCCTCTGGAGCAGCTCGGGAGTTCATGGCTTCCATGACGGCCATGGACCTGACCCAAGTAGTTTTAGGCCCCACTCACGAGGGGGGGAACACACTCGATCTCATCTTTGTCTCGGGACAGTGGAGCCGTGATCTAGGAATAGGGGATCTAGTCATCACTCCCTTGTCATGGACGGATCACGCTCTCCTTCGGCTGGACTTTCCAATCGCTGCACCCCACCGCGGGGAGGCGGAACCGGACACTCCTATATGGTTCCGCCCCAGGCTTCTAATGGACCCGGAAAGGTTCCAGAGGGAGCTTGGGCCAATTCCTGTGACCCTGCCCCGCGACTCGACTGAGGACCTAGTGGCCGCATGGTTAAGTGCGGCCACGGGGGCCTTGGACCGAGTTGCGCCCTTGCGGCCTCTCTTGCGGCGACGAATCACCCGGGCTCCTTGGTTCACTGAGGAGCTCCGGGGGATGAAACGCCACAAGAGATGCCTAGAGAGTAGATGGAGATCCTCTCGCTCCGAAGCCGACCGAACACTAGTGAGAACCCATATTAGGGCTTATTTAGTGGCGATAAGAGTGGCCAAACGGGAGTATTGTGCCACCCTTATTGCATCCGCAGATAACCGCCCTGCCGCCCTGTTTGGGGTGACCCGCTCCCTCCTTCACCAGAGGCCGCGGGAAGCCCCTCTGCAAGGGCGAGCAGAGGAATTTGGGATTTATCTGCAGGAGAAAATCACTCGGATTCGGAATGAGCTACCCTCCATCGACAGTGGTCCTGTGGGACTGTCCGAGGCTAGTCTTGAGGCTCCTTCTTGGGAGGAGTTTGACTTTGTTACCACCGAGGATATGGACAGGTTGTCAAGGAAACTTAGGGCGACCACATGTTTATTGGACCCGTGTCCCTCCTGGCTTGTACTGGCATCCTGGGAGACGACACGAGGCTGGCTCCAGGGCATTGTCAACGCATCTTTGAGTGAGGGGTCCTTACCTGCCGTCTTGAAAGAGGCGGTAGTGAGGCCCCTCCTCAAGAAGCCGTCCCTGGACCCAGCTTTACTAGAGAACTATCGTCCGGTCTCCAACCTTCACTTTTTAGTGAAGGTTGTCGAGAGTGTGGTGGCCCAACAGTTTCCGCGACACCTGGAGGAAGTTGATTATCTAGACCCGCGCCAGTCCGGCTTCCGGCCCGGTCACAGTACTGAGACGGCATTGGTCGCGTTGGTTGATGATCTCTGGAGGGCGCGGGATAGAGGGTATTCCTCTATCCTAGTCCTATTAGACCTCTCGGCGGCTTTTGATACCATCGACCATGGTATCCTATTGCACCGACTGGGGGGGTTGGGGTTGGGAGGCACCGTTCTGCGGTGGTTCTCATCCTACCTCTCTGGTCGGTCGCAATATGTGTTGACGGGAGGGCAGAGGTCGACCTCGAGGCCTCTCCTATGTGGGGTTCCTCAGGGGTCGGTCCTCTCGCCCCTCCTTTTCAACACATATATGAAGCCGCTGGGTGAGATCATCCGTGGTTTTGGGGTGGAATACCATCTGTACGCTGATGACACTCAGTTGTACATATCCACCCCAAACCACCCCAACGATGCCGCCGAAGTGCTGTCCCGGTGTCTGGAAGCCATACGGATCTGGATGGGTGGTAACAAACTCAAACTCAACCCTGCCAAGACTGAGTGGCTGTGGTTTCCGGCACCCCGGTTCAGCCAGATGACTCCAACTCTGGCCATTGGGGGCGAAACACTGGCCCCCGTGGAGAGGGCGCGCAATTTGGGTGTCCTCCTGGATTCCCGGCTGTCCATGGAGGACCATGTGGCAGCCGTGGCCAGGGGGGCGTTCCATCAGGTTCGCCTGATGCGCCAATTGCGCCCCTTACTGGACCGGGCTGCCCTACGCACAGTCACTCAAGCACTCGTGACGTCCCGACTCGACTACTGTAATACTCTCTACATGGGGCTTCCCTTGAGGTGCACTCGAAAGCTACAGCTAGTCCAAAACGCAGCCGCGCGGGTGATTATGGGAGCCACTAGATGCTCCCACATAACACCGATCCTGCGCGAGCTGCATTGGCTCCCTGTGGCCTTTCGAGTGCGCTTCAAGGTTTTGACTACCATCTTTAAAGCGCTCCATGGCTCAGGACCTAGTTATATGCGAGACCGCCTCCTGCCCCATACATCCCTCAGACCAATCCGCTCCCACAGAGAGGGCCTCCTCAGGGTACCGTCGGCCGGACAATGCCGACTGGCGACACCCAGGGGAAGAGCCTTCTCTGTGGCGGGGCCAGCCCTTTGGAATGACCTACCCCCTGAATTACGTACCATCACCGACCTCCGCCTCTTCCGCCAATGTCTTAAGACATATCTGTTTCAACAAGCCGGCTTAGCCTAACCTCCCTTGGGGACTTAAGATAGTTTTAAATTGGGTCTTAAAATTTGGTTTTAGCGCAGGATGGGGTTATTTAATAGTTTTTTAAATTATATTTATTGTATTTTTGTATGTTTTTTAAATTTCCTGTGCGCCGCCCTGGGTCCTCTGTGGAGAAGGGCGGGGTATAAATTTAAATAAATAAATAAATAAATAAATAAATTTGGTACCGGTTCACTTTGCGCGCATTTTGCTTTTTTATTTTAAAAAAGACTTCAACATAGATTCTTAACAAGTTTTTTATTTTTTAAAGGATGGGCCAATATGACTAGTCTGCAAAACTGACTCATACTACTGAAGCATGCTACTGGTGATTCTTCATGTTCAAATGTTATTTGATTCTAGAACTGCTAGGGGTTGAAAATCAACTCCAGCACAGTTTTTCGTCTGGAGAGTTACAAGCAACAGGAACCCTACCCATGCCACCTATGCCCTAATTGAACAGTGAAGAAAAGAGCCGAACAGACATCTACCATATGAATTTGGGCTCATCATGATATCCTGGCAGCAGAGGAACAACCAAATTTGCAATGACTACCTTCTATATGAATGCTGTTACTAAATACAGGTAGTCCTCAACTTACGACCACAATTGAGCCCAAAATTTCTATTGCTAAGTGAGACATTTGTTCAGTGAGTTTTGGCCCATTTTACAACCTTTCTTGCCACAATTATTAAGTGAATCACTATGGTTCTTAAGTTAGTAACATAGTTGTTAAGTGAATCTGGCTTCCCCATTGACTTTGCTTGTCAGAAGATTGCAAAAGGTGATCATGTGACCCTGGGACTAAACAATTATCATAAATATGACTCTGTTGGCAAGCATCTGAAATCTGAATCAGATCACCATGGGATTGCAGCAATGGTTGTAACTCTGAAAAACTGTCATAAGTCACTCTTTTCAGTGCTGCTGTAACTTCGAACGGTCACTAAATGAACTGCTGTAAGTCGAGGACTACCTGTAATCTAAGAATTTTAAAAGGGAAACTATTTACATCTTTTACTGTCATTGTTTCTCTGTTTGTTGGATTCAGAGAATGGTATCCAGATGCTACACACAGCCTCTGAAGCAGGAAAAAAATATGGACCCTCCCACACTATCATTCACAAAATAGAAAAACAATTGGGAGAACCATTTGGGAAGAGGCCTAAAGATTAATATTGCAGCCCAATAGAGACTTTCCTATGTCTATACCTTTGCCCCTTATTATATAAAGCAGTGTTTCTCAACCTTGTCAACTTGAAGATGTCTGGACTTCAACTCCCAGAATTCTGGAAGTTGAAGTCCAGACATCTTCGACAAGTTTGAGAAACACTGATATAAAGGAACCTGTGATTGCCGAGAGTTGATTTGGATGGTGGCAGGAAATAAATGCAGTAACTAAATAGAATAGCCTGGAGGAACGTTGTCCATGGGGTCACGATGCGTCAGACACAACTTCGCAACTAACAACAACAAAACTAAATAGAAAGATATAGGCATCTACATAAGGTGGGAGGAGATGACAAGCATCACAACACACACTCTTCCCATTACATGCATATGTAACGTCATAATGCAAGAAAGAAAGGATGAAACACAATACATATTTTGACATTTTTTCTATCACTGAAACTAGACATAAATGCCTATACCATATGAATTCTCTATTTAAATTATTTTTGTGACAAAATCAAACTGCTTTCTGAACGAAGTTCTGTGGAACAATTCCAACACTATCCTGATCCTTTGACCAAAAATACACTTAGAAGAATATAAACAACTTGTGTTTCCTGGAATTTGCAAATGTGCTGGTGGTTCCTCTAGTTATTCAAGAAAATAATAAGGGATTTCAAGGACAGAAAGCAGGAAGTATAACAAAAGAATTGCAACATAATAAAAATTCTTGCCAAATAGATGTTGTCAGATGTTAATAGCAGCAGATTAAAAAAGCAAGAAATGTATAGACTACTATGACCTTATTTTAATCAGGGTATCTAAGGGAAAGTTAAACAATAAAATATTAAAATTCATATAAATCTTAATAAATGCTGTAAGGGGAGACATTAAGCTAAAAGAATCTCTATGATTGTGGACAGTTGTTTCATGAAATAAGACAATATAAACACAAAACAGAAAAAAAACAAAATCTTTACACTTCAAAAGTAATGGAAATGCAATACTTACATAATCTGATTCCCGTTAAATTAATTGTTACCATGATTTACCAAATGCTTGTCAGTACCTCATGACTACAATACGACAAGTCAGGTATAGACTTGTTGTTAATTGAGCAGTTCCATAGAAAACTAGCACCGTGTTTTACTTCCTATTTTCACAAACGAAAACAGGAAAGACACATCAGATAACCCTAAGCAAAGCTACATTCCAAGGAATTCAGTGAGGTTGATGCTCTGGACTGAGTTTAAGACTGAAATTGAAATTCTGTCAAAATATAGTACATACCACTAATGTTACCACCAAAACTAAAAGCCTGTGTGAGCTCTTATTGGAAATAAATTCTAAATATTCTAGAGCACTGAATATAAATTGTTATAAAAATTATTATCACGTTTAAAAAATAAAATAGTAAAGCTGCCGCTAAAACTTTTTTTCTGGACAGCTGGGTAGTTCTCAGATCAGAGTAATTCTAATCTACTTCCAATTCCAATCTAATATACCAGATCTCTTGTCCCCTACATTTTCAAGACCTTAGAATAACAGAGTTGGAAGGGACCTTGGATGTCTTCTAGTCCAACCACCTGCTTAAGCAGAAAACCCTGCACCACTTCAGACAATTTCTAGCATCTTCTTAAAAACTTCCAATGTTGGAGCATTCACAACTTCTGGAGGCAGGTTGTTCCATTGATTAATTGTTCTAACTGTCAGGAAATTTCTCCCTAGTTCTAACTTGCTTCTCTCCTTGATTAGTTTCCACCCATTGCTTTTTGTTCTACTCTCAGGTGCTTTGGAGAATAGTTTGACTCCCTCTTCTTTGTGGCAACCCTTGAGATATTGGAAGACTGCTATCATGTCTCCCCTAGTCCTTCTTTTCATTAAACTAGGCATACCCAGTTCCTGCAATGTTCTTCATATGTTTTAGCCTCCTGTCCCCTAATCATCTTTGTTGCTCTTCTCTGCACTCTTTCTAGAATCTCAACTTTTTTTTTTTACATTGTGGCAACCAAAACTGAATGCAGTATTCCAAGTGTGGTCTTACCAAGGCATTATAAAGTGGTATTAACACCTCACACGATCTTGTTTATGCAGCTTGGAACTGCATTGGCTTTTTTGGCAGCTCCTGCACACTGCTGGCTCATATTTCAATGCTTGCCAGTAGGCCTCCAAGATCCCTCTCACAGTTACTACTATTGAGCAAGGTATCACATATACTGTACCTGTGCATTTTGTTTTTCTTACCTAAATATAGAACCGTACTCTTTTCACCATTTAATTTCATTTTGTTAGATAGCGCCCAATGATCAAGTTTGTCAAGATCCTTCTGTATCTTAAACCTATCTTCTGGCTATAGTGTTGGCTATTCCTGCCAGGTTGGTGTTATCTGCAAATTTGATGAGTTCCCCATCTATCCCCTTGTCCAAATCATTGATAAAGATGTTGAAGAGTACTGGGCCTAAAACAGGTTTTAGTATAGGTACCGGTTCAAACACATATATGTAGTTGCTATGAGTTAATACTGAATTGATGGCAAATAATCAATCAATTAATTAGATGTTACACGAATATATGCTGTAATTCTATAGTTCATTATTTATTTGATTTGTAATCTAGTGTAGATGCTATATTTCCAAATTGTGATGAGACAAGATTAAACTAGAAAGAATGAATTACAAACAGCTAAGTGATAGAATGGGTTAATTGCTTGCATATACTGTGTATGTAATAGGCTGTGAGAATAACCTTGGGAGACAGGAAGAAGAGCTACACAGGTGATATAAGAGACATTTCAGACCACAAAAGCCTACAACAGAGGGTGAAGAAAGTTGTGAAGGAACCCTTTCTAGTTGTCTGGAAAGTAAAGTGGGGGGGGGGGGGAGCTTTCAGATTTGCAATACTATGTGCTGTAACCTTACAGTAAAGGTACTATTATTACTCATGGTTTTGGTTTCCTGTCTAACTACCTCAAAGAGCTGACAGAAACTATATTTTGTCAAATCTGGCTTGGGGTTTAGCATGTTGCAAAAGTCCAAATCCAAAATGGCATCCATATTCAATGTTGTGCCTTTTTAATACTTCATCCCATTGAATATAACAGTTTTGCTTATCATAACAATGGTTATTATTTGCAGTAATAGCAATAGCACTTAGACTTATATTCACAGTGCTTTATAACCCAATCTAAACAGTTTACATGGTCAACATATGGCCCCCAACAATCAGGGTCCTCATTGTACCAATCTTGGAAGGATGGAAGGCGTGAGCCAGTGAGACTTGAACTGCCAAACTGCAGCTGGCAATCTGTAGCTTGCAGTACTGCATTCTAACCACTGTGTCAAACAACTATATGCGAAAAAATACACACATAAGAATTGTATATGAATTCTAGTTTAGTTAATATCTGTCCCCAAATATTTTATTATTATTATTATTATTATTATTATTATTATTATTATTATTATTATTATTATTATTATTATTATTATTATTATTTTAGTATTTATGGCATTTGTCACTGGATCAGGGACAATAATTAATGATATCATGCTTCCCACAATAGCTTTTGTCACAGTTGCTAGTCATAACATACATTTTGTTTGGTTTCTTATTTAATTTTCTGATTAGACTTACTAATAACTACAGGTAGTCCTCAACTTACCACTACCCTATTTCCCTGAAAATAAGACCTACCCGGATAATAAGCCCAATTGGGCTTTTGAGTGCATGCACTAAAATAAGCCCTACCATGAAAATAAGCCCTCCCCCAAAACATTGCAACATAGCAGCAGTCAAACTGCATGTGCATGTGTGAATGCAGCTGCACAGTTTGTGTGGCCAGGTTCCCCTCTCCCTCCTCAGCCAGGCTGCCAAGCTACAAAGGTTGGGGACCTCTGGTTTCTGGGACAGTATAAAGTAAACGCTGGCAATTGGACTAATTCACTTGAACGCTGTGAAGTAAACCACCTGACTGCCAACCTAAAACTATAAGACAAAGTTAATCTCATTGGTCAGAGCTCTGTTTACTGCTAATTATGTATGTACTTGAATGTTAGAATGTAGAAATAATTATAGCACTTGCTTCTGATACTGAACATCACTGATGATGTTATCTAGTCTGGGTAATGAAATACCTGCAAGAAAACCACTAACTCAGAAGGCATCAAGGACCCCCCCCCCAAAAAAAATTAGATAATATAAAAGCAGCTTCCATAGCCAATTTGAAATGATTTCACATAACAAATTTAAGATTTGAAATTACAAAATCTGAATGCACTTTGGAAGAACTTTTAGTAGGAAATGAGGAGTTTAAGTGATGATTAACAACCCTAGTGCTATAGATTTTCTTGGATCTAAACTGATATTTATACACATGCATTATGCCTTATAAACACACAGAGAGAAATAATTACTGATAAATCTGTATGATACCCAAATATTCTGTGGTAAGAATAGCTAAATGGACAAGGTCTTTTATAACCAATGTACTGTAGATGATGGAATTTCAGTAGTAAAAACTTCCTTTGCTGAAATTCTTTCTTGCATCAAATTAACCATGTAATGCTTTTATTTCACAACTTGCTACTCACAGAAGGTAAATTAGGGTGAGTTGTAATTTATAAGTATGTTTTTCTAGAGGGGAAATCAAGTATCAGCTGAATACTTCAATTTCTAGCCCTCTCTGGTCCCCACGATAAGTGATACTTTATGTTCTTGAAGTAGAATATGTATATTTAAGAGTATGAGTATCTACAAAAATATGTTTATTTTGGGGAAGAAGCCACTTATGACTCAGATATCAGGCGCTGCTTACTCCCTTTGATAAACTAAAACAAATTCCCTAGTTAAAACCTGCAGATGTATGTACGTCTATAGTTTCCATTAAGCGTCATCATCGTCATCAGATATAAGGAAAAGCTTTACACTACTTTGCATAGCAGAAGTACTACAGATTAACCAATTTGCTTATAAAGCCTCTGAAAAACAAGATTTTTATATATGTAAAACTATACTATAGTATGTTTAAAAAACAGTACTTTGAAAAATAAATCTCCTAGTTTAAAATTACACAAAGAGAAGGAATGGCCTTCTCATTTTAGAGAGATATGCACAGGCAGAGAAATCACTGAAATGGTAGATAGTAGATGGGAACAATTCTTTTGAATACTTCCCTGCCTATAGCAAAAATTAGCAAGTCAAAACTGGTGGCAGCATGGAAGTCATCTGAGTAATTTTGGGTATACTACCTTGAGTTCTATAAAGGCAGGGTATAAATCTAATAAATATATCTTTCTCTTAATTCAGTATTTTGCAGTTTTATTTTTAAATCCAAATACAAGCAGTATGTTCACAAGAAAACTTTTGCATGTAGAAAATTGGTGCAGAATTATACTCAACTAGTCAAGTCAACCCTGGAAAAGGAATGTTACAGGTAAAAAAAGATAATTTAAACCAAAGAGAAGAGGAAAGAAGAGAGAAGAGGAAAGAAAAGAGAAGAGAAAGGAGAAAAGAAAAAAAGAATAAAGTGAAGAGAATAAAATAATGTTAGAAGTGTAAACTGACTCCATCCTAACAATCTTTAGTATAAGAGGGAGGGGGTAGGCCTTCAGGATTGTTACCATACTTTATTACTAAAATAGGTTTCCAGTATTTTTTAACAGTTAGTTTCCTAACCTGGCCTACCATGAAAGGATAATATCAGTCTTAAAAGCCTGACAGTGATCCCCTGATACTAAAGATAGTTAAGGCAGATTTAAGTTTAAATCAAATGTTCTGCTCCTGTCATGGAATTAAATCATGTTTTGCTAACCAATATTTTCCAAAGTCAACTCTGTCCTTCTCTACAACACCTCCTTACCACAGAGTTTTTCAACTGGAGCACTAGGGATACCTTGGAAGATCATGATTTATTAAAAAAGAGAGAGAGACCAAACAATTTTTTTCAAGCCTCCAGTACTGAGATAGTCCCCAGGAGCATGCTTTGATCCCAGGTTGGATTGTGGTTTGCACACAAGCAGGGTAATGAGCAAAGTATGAGGTGAGTGAGGAGCAAGCCAAGCCAAGCAGTGACAAGGGACGATGTCAAACTTCAGAATTGGCTCAGTTAGAGTCGACAGAACATTCTCCAGCTGGACAGATGTGGGGGATGTAAGCTCTGAAGAGACTCACACGAACTCTGTCTGACAACTCAACTCTGGGGATCGTTTTTTGGATCAGAACCCCCCCCCCCCTGATGGGGAGGGTGAAGAAGGGGCAGTGTCTCATCAGACCCAAGGGGAAGCAACAGGTCCCTCACAGGTCAGAGATTTGCCCTCTGAATTGGAGTAGGGGCGAAAGCAACATGGCTGCACAAGAAGCTGGCTTCCAGCCAAAGCACTGAACAGGAGGGTGAGGTTGAGATGAAAGACCAGTAAGAAAATTAATTTAACCCACAGTCATAAATCAAAACTTGGAAAAGGCAAAGAATGTTGAGAGTACAAATAATATTAATAGACAGATCTGGATTTTGGCAAAAGGAAAGAAAGAAAGGAAAATGGAGGGTTGAAACACTAGCCCCCCAAAAAAGACATTCGTTTTGAAACAATTCGGACAGAAAGGGAGAAAGCAGAGAAGTGACAAACTCACTCAAACAAAAACTCTAAACTTGGTTTTGGATTTGAAATAGAAACCAAACATTCTGAAGGAATTACTTGGTCCGAATGTCTGCCAACTAATATATCTTAAGCAACTCCAATTAATAAGAGGTGGAATGCAACAACAGAGAAAAATCAAGGAAAAAGCACTATTTTCTCACTGACAACTGATAACCTAATCTTGCCTGCGCTGGAAGTTTTAATTAACCAACTGCCATAAATTAGAACTTGGAAAAGCAGGAGGCGAAAGAAACATACCCGGGTTTGGCTGTATGCAAGTGTGTTCCAATTGATATATTTTGAGCAACTATGGCCAACAAGAGGTGGAGAGTGGCAAGGGGAAAAATAATAACAACATCAAGAGCTGGGATAATACAAAGGTTTTTTTTCTTTCTTTTTTTCTGCAAAAGATCAAGATGGCTCCAGCTTCTCTTCCGTTTTCATATTAGTTGAATTAGCTAAATTTAAGGTGGATGAGAACTTTGAAATAAGATCTGTATAACTAACTGCAATTTTGGAACTGGAAGAACAAAAGACCAAGATGGCTCCCATCATTCTTCCCCACAGCAGCTGAATTAGATAAATTTAAGGTGGACCAGAACTCTGAAATGAGAACTGTATAATTAACTGTAACTTTGGAACTAGACATTATGGAAAGGTGGGAATTTGAAGAACTATGTGAAATTATAAAAAATATGCATACATCATTAAAATTAAGCCTTAATAGAATTATGAATCCAGAAGGGAAGGAAGAAGGGGAAAGAGATAATGAAGGGGTAGAAATGTTTGGAAATAAAAAGCAGGCAAAAAACTCCTTTGGGTTTGGCAGTGGTATAGGGAAAATTGAAAAGGAGGGGCGTGTCCCAACAAAAGGAAATAAAAAGCAGACAAAAGATGTTTTTGGAGGTTGAGAATGGCATAAGGAAAATTGAAGGAGGAAGTTATGACCCAACAAAGGGAAATATAAAAGATTTCTTTGATGATGGTTTGGGGAAAATTGAAGAGGATGGACGTATCAAAACAAAGATAAAGGAGAAGGCAGGAATAGAGAAGTGGGACAAAAGATTTACTAGGAAAAAATCAGACAACTAGAAATTGTTATATGGGAAAATACAAAGCTGAGATAAGGGGTTTACTCATAAATATTACAATAAAATTAAGTTGCTAACTGATTGATTAGGATAATGGAAAGATAATTAAATAAAGTTTAAAATATATGGAATATGGACAAATATGAAATTGATATGAGGAGATTGTAAATCAGAGGTTTGTGATTCACTTTTAAACATGATAATAAAACTGAGTTGCTAATTGATTGAATATGACAATAGAAGGACAATTAAGCATGGGTCAAAATATATGAAACATGGACATATATAGAACTTCTAAGATGATGGACAAAGTGAAATATCACTTGTTATTCTATATAGTAGATTAAGGGAATTGTAATGAACATTGAACAGTAAGGATTCCAATTTATATACAATTAAAGATAACCTAAACCAAGATATGGAAAAATGGAAAGGGAACATGAAATACTGTATACTTATAGTGGGAAACTATTGAGACTTAAAGACACAACCACAAGTTGGGGGTGGGGTGGGGTAAGGATGCATAATTATATAAATATAATGATGAAAATAGCTGGGAATTATAACCAGGTCTACATCTCTGCCAAAATGAGGCGGGTGTGTGTGTGTATGTGTTAAAAGCATAATGACTATATATGTATACTTTGTTTTCTCTCTTTTTAAAAAAAGAAGGAAGAAGATATATGTTAAAATTAAATTTGTATATTGAAAAGGAATTATAAATACCATCAACATAAAATGGAGCTCGCTCAGAAGCTGAAATACAGCAAGTAAATGAGATGAAGAGTGTGAAGTAGAGGAGAGAGGTAAGAGAAGAAGAGAGGGATAGGAGAGAGGGCAGGGGGGGGAGAGAAAGAAGGAGTGGAAAGAGGAGAGAGAAGAAGGAGAGAGGAAGGTGAAGTAGAAAAAAGAAGGGCAACAAAGGGAAGAAAGGAGGAAGGGGAGGGAGGAGGGAGGGAGAAGAAAAGTGATGGATAAGGTACAAATATGGTGTATGGAGAGCAGAAGAGCCAGTAATTGTTTTTGGGAGTTGATGGCAAGATGAATTAATGTAAACATTTAATAATACAATACAATGTTGGCTATGTAATAGTATACATGTGGTTATATGTTATGAAAATGAAAAATAAAAAAAACTTTATAAAAATATTGGCTCAGCAACAACGCAGGCTGCTTCCAGCACTCACTTGGCCTGCTCCCAGCAATTCCTCCTGGAACCTCTGTATCAAAGTGTGCAACTTACAAGCAAGTGGTAAGACTAACCAGCAAAGATTGACAACTGCTGTGCAAGCTAGGCAGGGAGGGGATTTGAGTCTCACAGAACCGCATTTCCCTCGCAGGAGGCAACTTGAGCATCTAGTTTCATGTTCTGTGACTCTGCCTAGAATCTAGTTATTTACCACTCTGGCTTCTTAATTAGCTAAGACTTTCTCCTTCCTTTGATTTGGCATTGTAAATCTTCAGCTTGACTTTGAATGGCTTGACTTGGAATTCACCTTTGCCTAGCTAAATTCCTATCTGCAAGTAATTGCTATTTTCCCCTTTTTTTGCATTTTTCTTTTTTTTTTTCTTTTAGCTTTTAAAATCATTGCATTTTTTTTTTTATGCTGGCCTATGACTGTAATAAAAATTTCTGACCCACTAAGTCCTGTTGCCTTGCTGCTGGAAAAATATTTTTATCTTCTTAACCCAAGTCCTCTAACATTGTGTGTGCCTAGTGTCTGGCTCCTGCAGAGATGCTAAAAAAACCAAGATGTAGAAGAGGAATGAGGAGGAGAGGGTCCTCTCCTTAATGGTGTTGTTTGCCTTTCTGTAGCTGTTGTGGTCCAGAGGGAGGAGCTCTCTTTAAGGACAGGCACTGATCTAAGACTGGGCTGGCCTGGGCACCGGCAGCAACGGGCGCATACCTGCCTTTCTACAAGCACACACCTGCCTTTCTAAGGATTCAGGACTGCCTTTCTGCAGACACAATGGCCTGGGGGTGCTCTGTCTTAAAACAGGCACAGGAGATAGAGGCCTGGTCTGGCCTGAGAACCAGTGGCAGCAGGCACGTACCTGCTTTTCTGCATGCCAGGTAGCCCAGGGTAGGCATTCTGTCTCAGACCAGGTGCAGGAGATCTGGATCGGGCCTGGCCTGGGCAGAAGTAGGAGTCACCCATAAAACAGTGGGTAGGGAAGGGAAGTTTCCTTAGTTAATGCAAATATGCAGGATGACACATGAATATAATTATTTTGTACTTCTGGCCTATATTTCAGCCTGAACATGCAGGGGTTCCCTGAGGCATGAAAAATGTTTTAAGGGCTCCTTCAGGCTCCAAAGGTTGAGAAAAGCTGCTCTACAATAAAACCATTCTAAAACCCCTCAAGATAGTGAGTAAAGTTATTTCATCTTATCATAAGGATCAATACCCAGTAGCATATAGTTAACCTACTAAACAGTCCTAGGACTGCTCAGAAAAATAACAACAATCATTGTCAACTTTTATTGTAAAGGATCACTAACCATAGAGTGCTGTCTCCTGAAACAACAAGCTGTAAAAATTGAACTATGGATTATAAAAACAGATTATGAAATATCCCAGCTGACCTCAGCATGTCCCAATGAGAACTTACCCTAGCATTTATATAATTTCATTGTCTTTATTGTAGTTGATCAATGAACTGTAACAGAATAGAAACTCATAATTGAAGTAAGAGCCGTGTTTGTCAATATAAAAAGACACGTTAGATTTCAAATATATAAACAAAGTTGCCTCTGCACTTGAACCAACCCCGCTCTCCACCTTTACTCTAAAACTTTTCTGAGACCTAGCTCTGCAAAACAGTCCATTTGAAACAGTTACTACCCGTGTTTCCCTGAAAAAAAAACCCGGTCATATTTTATTTTGGGCTTGAAAATAACTTGGGCTTATTTTTGGGGAGGTCTTTCTTTTTTAATGTGCAGGAGGTAGCAAGTGCAGGGGCTGATGGGAGTCCCACTGTCTGCTTGCCTGCAGATGCAATGTGCCAAGCTCTTGGCACTCCACGGCCTTCACTACTGCAGACAGAAGCAGCCCAGCAGGGCCACCAAGAATAGCGCTGCCAGGAGGGCAAAAAGCCCAGTTGAGGCCAGCAGCAGCATGGGCAGCCGCTTAGCCACTTTAGGACTTGTGGATTTCAACTCCCAGAACTCCCCACAGCCCCCCCCTTTCCTGCCAATTGTCCTTTCCTTGTGCCGAAGACACATGTAGGCAGGTGTTAAAAGTTAACATTTTAAAAATGTTACCTGCCAAAGTTTCCTTGTGCAATGCTCTACCGCTGCTTTGGAGCTAATCTCCACCTTCCCTGTGCAGGATTGCAAGGCTGGAGGCTTTGGAGGGAGCATTTCTGGGATATGCATCAGTTCAGGGCTCCCAAGGAATGGACAATTGGAAAAACCTCCCCCTCCATTCCCTGCCAGTCGCCCATTTCTTGGGAGCCCTGCACTGAGGCACATCCCAAAAATGTTCCATCTGAAGCCTCCAGTCTTGCAATCCTGCACAGCAAGGTGTAGGTTTGCTTCACAGTAGAGCTGTGGCAGAGTGTTTAACTGGGAGGCCTCCACAGTGCAACAGTCTGCCACAAGGCTGAAGGCTTCAGAGGGAGCATTTATGAGACGTCTTGCTCCACCAAGGGGTGCAGGCCGGGGGCTCAGCAGCCAGAGGAAATGGGGTTTTGGGGTGCAAAAGAGGAAGGGGCGATCAACCCCTCCATCCTCCATCCTGCTGCAGGAGCTCATGCAGGGCAGCGCAACCCATGCCGAAGGGTGCCCTGGCAGGCCAGCAGTGGGGGAGGTGCTCCAGAGATCTGGGCCAAGTTGCCCCATGCCAGGCAACACAGCCAGGAGGGTGATGAGGCCCAGCGAGGCCAGCAGCAGCAAGTACAGCAGGTCCAGTAACCAGGCAGAGACAGTGAGGAGCCAATTCTGACATGCCACACAGCTTTCTGTCTCATTGTAGCAGCAGCCTGAGCAAGACCCGAGTTCCAGGCTTGGCAGACTGCAAACCCTGGTCGCTGCCTGGTCGAGAATCACAGTGAGCTGCAGAAAGAGCAACCCTCAGCTATGAGGTTACCTGGCGCCATGGGCAGGGCTGGGGCTGGCAAGCGTGCACCAGAAACACCTCCAGGTGCCCAAAGAGGCAGAATGAGAGGCAGCTCCCAGCCCTTGCTGGCTCACCTGATTTGCTGGCCACGGGGGAAGGGAAGGGCTGCCTCCTGCGCTGGCCAAGCCCACCCCTTCACTGGGGCTTATTTTTGGGGTAGGGCTTATATTAGCCCTCCCCCATATCAGGCTAGGGCTCACTTTTGGATTAGGTCATATTTTTGGGAAAACATATAACATGCTTGGATGCAGTCTCTGGACCCATAACCTGTTAGAAATTCTATTTATATATAGCAGTAAAGCACATGGTGATTGTACTAGTTTGATATGTAGTGATATATATAAACAGCATTTCTAACAGATATGCCTAAATATATTGATATTATTTCAAGAGATCAAGCCTGTATTGTAAAAGTTTCACTGAATCTAAGAGGTAGGATTCATGAACGTAGAATAAAAGTTGTTTTAGGTATCATTTTCTTATTTCAAGGAACAATTCAATTCTCAAACATTTTTTGATGTATCTTAATTTAAGGTTAAAAAAAAGGGAGAGAGAGATCAGCACAGAAATCTTTCAGGTAGTATTTTCATTTTGACAGGAAGCAAACCTGAAGTTGTATTATATACAAAGGTAGAGATTGAAAGTTTGTGGAGTAGTTCCCATGTGGAAATAACTTTATGTCCACAATTTAGGGGCAACAATCAGGATTCTTTGGCTACATACACTTTTGAAATCAATTAATACCGCTACTAAGCATCATGCACTAACATTTTTTGCTCGCTACTGCTGACAATCAGCCTGTCTTGCAAATGCATATTTTGGAAAAGATGTTTTACAGTAGAACTTAATTTAAGACATATTTGTGGTAACCTTAGCAACATTCCTGCACATTTATTTGGAAGAAATTTCAGTATAATGACATTTAATTCAAAGTATTTTAAACCTAAATAAGTATTGTTGGCTCTTACAAATCATTATAGAATCTAGGCTTGTTCTATCCATCTGAATTCTCATCTTCATTCCACCTGATTCCACTAACGGGAATGAAAATCCAACTTTCTTCTCTAGGAGAAATCTTATGCACAAATACATCAATGTGCGTGCCTTGCTTTTGAAAAGGATAGTTGACATTAAAAAAAAAAATCGGAATAATTAGACGGTCCCCGAACCAAGTTTACTTAAAGCTCTGCTTAGAAGACATTGGAAGCAGGTGTACAGAGGATGGGAAGAGGATTGTCAATAAATCATTTCCTTCTAAATCAGTGTTTCTCAACTTTGGCCACTTGAAGATGTCCGGACTTCAATTCCCAGAAGTCCAGACATATTCAAGTAGCCAAGGTTGAGAAACACTGTTCTAAATGAAGAGCGCGCTGACTGCCGACCAGCTCTTGCTCCGTACGGAGGCCGCCCCCCCCCCACTTTGCTTCTATTTTTCCCGCCCCTTGTCCTAAAACCGCCAAGCGACTGTCGCGCTTTCCTTCCCCATCACTGTAGCTATTGCGCATGCGCTTGCTTGAGGGCGGGGCTCAAGCCGAAGCCTGGTAGCGGCGTCTGACAGAGCCGCGCATCCTCTTTCACTCCCTGCCGGTTCAGGGAGAGCCAGCGGTGGGTCGCTGACCGGATCTTTTCCTCTTCCTCCTCCACCGCCGCCGCCTCTGCTAACTACGTTGTCGACGGCAGCCCCGGTTGGCCTCGTTTATTCGCCGCGACTCCGAATTTTACTCTTTTCCTTCCTCGGAAATACATTTTCCTCCCCTTTACCCCTCCTTTTTTTTTTTTTTTTTTTTGCAAAGCCACTGCGCCCATTTTCTTTCTTCGCTCTCTCGCCCCTCGATTTTTTCCCCTAACCCCCCACTCCCTCCTCCTCTTTCGCGTGGCACAATGCGGCTGAAAGGCCGGGGATGCTGCACCCGGAGCAGAGGCAACGGCGACGGGGAGGAGGAAGGCAGCGGAGAAGGACGCGGGCCGCCCCCTCCACCAATGCGGAGCCCCTTCGTGCACCGGCTGCATTTCAGCGCCCTCCAGAAAGCAAAGGTGGGTGTGTTATTGGGCGGGGGGAGGGGCGCACGCGTGTATGCGCGTACACACATGCACGCGTGTAAAGCAGGCCAGCGGGAGGAAAAAAAGGCAACACGAAAGCCGCCCCAAATACGTAATGGTGCCTCCAACACTCTTCACCCACCCCTCCGCCTTCCCCGGGTCTCCAAAGAAGTGTGCGTATGCGCGCGCCCCCGCGAAGCAGCAGTTGCTTGTTCGTGTCTGCGCGTGAGACATCCTCAAAAGCTCTCGGGGCTTTATTAGAGAGGTAAGCGTGCAGAAAGTGCAATAGCGTGCCTAGATAGCTCTGCCTGTAAGAAAGAAACGGTCCCTCATTGTTAGCCTGGTAGGAACTAATGCAATCCTTCATATTCTAGCTGCAGCTAAGTATGCACTGGGGCTGTTGCATCTAAGTGTCCCTTGAGGTTAGTGTAGGGGAGGAAGGGGCAGCAGCTGAATGTGGGGAGAGATGTGGGTATTAGTTGCTTGATTAGCCTAACAAAGGAAGCTGAAGGCCACAGTAGATGGAGCCAAATTATTAAAATAAGCAGAGTAACTTCAGAAGGTGTTCTAACAAACCAACCAACCAACCAACCCCAAAGCTAAACAGTATTTGTTGTTGCTATTTTGGGCTCCCCTTTTCCCTGTGCTCCTTTTTTTTAAGTAAAAGTTTCTTTTTCCCCAATCCATCATAGTTATTGTTAGGTTTTTGTGGCACTTCAGAATCCTGACACAAAGAAATGAGGGGTGCAAACCTTCTCTTTGAACACCCATACTTATTAGCACTATTTGTAGTCCAGTGTTTGGAAGAGACAAAACTAGTCAAGGAGTTTGCAAGAACGTGAATGTTGGGATCCATAAAATTGTTGCTGCTTCAGACTGCTGTTTTAATAATAATTACATGCAGAAACATTATTAAGGGAAAATAATCAGAACCTGCCAAAATTTGCATTCACTAGGGTTATTTATCTGTCCCCAGTGTTCCAATTTATTATTCATGTTTTAAAGTTAGAGGCTCCCAGAGCACTGTATCCAGTTCAGTTCCTACACCCATGTGATTTTAACTCACAAAATAGGCAGACTTAACTTCTTGATACAGTACTATTTTTTGGGCCTAGCAGGCATGAGAGACCAAACATAGCAGGCTCAAATATACCAATTGGCTGTGATTGCATTTTTGAGAAACAAATACAGTACATGTATCCTAATTGGATTTAGGAAAACCAATCAATCTCAGATATAGAATATTGTCAGAGATACTTCTTGGTATGAACTCAAAACAGCCCCATCTTTTCATGCATACCTACCCATTATATGCTGCAGAAGTCAAAAGAAGAGTGACTTAGAACAGAAGCTGTCTGGATTTGTAGGATTTGCTGTTTTATTAGAGAACTAATAAATTCGTTGCTGTGGCCCAGTCTGGTTAAATGGCCAATCAATCTGTGTAGCTCTACCATATAACCTCTGACCTACTTACCTATTGTATTTCTCCCTCTCTCCCTCTACCTACTTACCTACTGTATTTCTCCCTCTCTCTCTCTATCCTTCTACCTATCTACCTACCGTGTAGCCTCCTGGGACCAGAAATTGGCCACATGGGAGTGTGCCACCCCCTGCATCTTGTTTTGGGCCTAGTAGGCCTCCATGCAGCCTCCTGGGACCAAAAATGGGCCACATTGGAGTGTGCCACCCCCATGCCTAGTTTTGGGCCTAATAGGCATCCATGCAGCCTCCTGGGACCAAAAATGGGCCACCTGGGAGTGTGCAACTCCCGCGCCTTGTTTTGGGTCTAGTAGGCCTGCCTGAAGCCTCCTGGGACCAGAAATGGGCCGCATGGAAGTGTGTCACCCACTGCATCTTGTTTTGGGCTAGTAGGCCTGCCTGGGCCACCTGGGAGTGTGCCATGTGTGTGGGAACGTTGGAGGCTTATTCGGTTGCTGAGGAAACAACCGTTGGGGATGTGAAGGGCGTGTGCATGACGCATCATAAGAATCAGCAGGGTGGGAGGAGCTTAAGGGAGGTGAAAACCTCAGAAGTGCGTACCGTTTACATTTTTGCTGCTTGCACATGGCACAAGTATGCCAGCCACACAAACTGTACGTATGATTGCTTCGGAAGTTCTTGGGAACATTGTGTGAAAATTTGGTGCCAATCGGTGCAGTACTTTCTGAGATTAGCGGCTTTGCACAAACTATTTTAAATTTTTATTTATATAGAAGAATTGAACTTTGATTTAGGGTCATTGCCCTCCCATCTTTACAAAGAACTTGCACTATTTGAGAGAATGAGGGAAGCATCCTTCACTTATTAATTTTTATGTTTTAAAATCCAAATGAGAATAAATACAATTTTAATCTCCATATCTCTATGGAGCCCAAATGAGAAAGTTGGGCTTATAATATTCACCACAGGAGGGTTGTGGCAAACCTATTGTGACAACTGAATACGATTGAGGTTTGCTGAAATTCAAGCTTAATCAAACCCAATAATTAACCAAGATTACTAAGAAGTACAGCACTGATTTTCAGCACAACTGAACTATACATACGCTTAAAATCTTAAAAAAATTAAAAAGTTTGCAAAGAAACCCTAGTTTAAAATGTCCTAATATCTGAATTATTGTACAAGCCATTTTAACCTCATTTTATTTTTATCAATTTACCTTCATCCATATTGTAATTCCAAGGATAGGAACACAAAGTAAGATATATACCTCACTTTTGATTGAGGACCTTGCATCAGATCTTCTTTGGGGGTTTTAATGTGGCTGAAAATTAATTGATTTTGGAAATAGTGGATTAAACAAATTGTGGTCTAATGTTCTTCTGTGACATTCTTTTAGCAGTAACAATACAGGATATTCAGAGTATGTACAGAGAACCCAAGAATACTAACAATATTTCATGTAGATAGCATCACCATAGAATTCTGCGATTTGTAAAGCTGGTCCATTTGCCTTTTTTATAGTAATGGCACCAATATTCTGGTAATGTTCTGGGGAGCAAGAGAATGATGATGAAGGCATTTTTTTCTGTACAATAGTTATGTACTCTGGAAATCACAGAAGTAATTTGCATTGATACCTGGTGCTATGTCACAAACAAAAAACTAGTAATGGTCACATTGTAAAAAGGCTATACAAAGTTTGTAAATGGATATAGTACTGTACTATTTTGTTTAACTCACTTCTATATTTTTGCTTCCCTTGCAAAAGATATATTTTTTGAACATTGGAAATTGACGCATACATCTTTTACACACACACACACACACACACACTATTGAATATACTTACATTTCAGTTTGAGGGAAATATTGTTTAACATGAAGAAATGTGCTAGCTTCACTATCAGATAGCTAAAATTGTTCATGATTTCCTTGAATCTTTGCTCTGTGATTTATAAAATTGAATTATTAAAAAAAAACCAAAGTATAAATAGAAAAATTTGGTTATTATGTCCACCTTTCTAGTTCCAGAATTATGCATGAAATTAAAAATGTGTCCATCCAGACCTGTCTAATCCCAGTCATCAATTATAATTAGTCATTGATCCACCTTTCTTTGCCAGTAGCTTTCCCCATTTGTGCTAAGGCATAGAGAAAGTGAAACATCAGACTAAGTCTCAACATAAAAAATGAAAAGTGTACATCACGTCAAGATAGTGGAATGCTTGAAAATACAATATAGGGAACAAGTTGACTGCTATCTAAAAATGAGCAGTAAACAGCGTTTTGTTCCTGACCTATTCACTTAATATTACCGTATTTATTCGAGTATAACGCGCACACGTGTATAACGCGCACCCCCTAATTTTCGATTAAAAATCGGTATAAAATTTTGTTTCACTTTTTCTCGGCTCAGACTAAGCATTGTAAGTGGCAAACGTTGTTGAACACGTGCAGCCATGATAAAAATCGTTTATAACGCGCACCCTCATTTATAACGCGCACCTCGTTTATAGCGCGCACCCAAACTTTGAGTTCTTTTTTTGGTAGAAAATTTTGCGCGTTATACTCAAATAAATACGGTAATTGTATTCCCTATATTAATTGACAAATCTAATGTGTTCCTTGAACTAAGCTATGTTTTAATGCTACTGGTGTTAGTTTAAGCCAGAAGTGTTCAAAGTTGGCAACGTTAAGGCTTGTGGACTTCAACTCCCAGAATTCTCCAGCCAACAGAGCTTAAAAGCCTTAAAGTTGCCAAGTTTGGGGGGGCCTGGTTTAAGCAGACCATGCAAAGGTTTAGATAAATTTGCTTCCTCCCCTTTCACATCCAGCTAGCATTAAACCAGGATTTATAGTTATGTTGAACCCAAGATATAGTGATTTAAATTTTTGCTTAATCATGTCTTGCTAAATAAACAGTTAGTTGGCTTTACAAATCAATCAAAACTATTAACTAATCCCTGTTTGGGTTCACATAACATATTAAATCAGAACAAAAAATCAAACAAATGACATTATGAGCCTTGGTGTAGTATTTAAGAAAAATCTATGTAAGTTAAAGATATTTTTTGCCCTTTATTCCTTTTGCAGCCTAAAACTTTGAGAGTTGGGGAATTGTTTGAGGGCTGTAGGGAATCTCACATTCTGATCTTTGCATAATTAAGTTACCATATACTGTATTTTTTCGGAGTATAAGACTCACCTTTTCCCTTCAAAAAAGAGGCTGAAAATCTGAGTGAGTCTTATACACTGAATACTCCCGAAACTCTGCCCCTTCACCAAAATGGCCATGCATAGCTTTTAGAAGGTTTCCAGAGAGCTGCTGGGGGCAGGGGGGGGGGCAGAAATGAGCAAAAAATGGCCCATTTTTTGTCATCCCCCCCAGCAGCACTCTATAAGCTTCCTAAAGGCTATCCATGCCCTTTTTTTGACAAAAAGCGGGCCTGTTTTCATGAAAAATGGGCTGGGTTTTTTTTGCTTGTTTTTAATAATAATAATAATAATAATTTTAATTTTAATTTATAAACCCCTCTCTCTCCCCGAAGGGACTCAAGGCGGTGCACAGGGAATTTAAAAATACATGTACAAAACCACAAGCATAATACAATATTAAAATAAATTAAACTAAAACCCTGCGCTAAAATCCCAAACTAAAACTAAACCCTTAAAAACCCTAAAAAACAGTTCAATTACCCCAGGCCGGCCAAGCAGAAGAAATGTGTTTTTAATTTTTGACGGAAGGAGCAGAGGTTCGTAGTTGTTCTAATTTCGGGGGGAAGGTCATTCCAGAGCCACAGAGAAGGCCCTTCCCCTGGGCGTTGCCCACTGGCATAGCCTAGTGGAGGGCACCCGGAGAAGTCCCTCTCTGTGGGAGCGAATCGGCCGCAGGGATGTATGGGGCAGGATGCGAACCCGCAGATAGCTAGGTCCCGTGCCATGGAGCGCTTTGAAGATGATGACCAACACCTTGAAGCGCACCCGAAAGACGACAGGCAGTTTTTGTGGTCCCCACCCTCCAGGAGCACTCAACAAACCTCCTAAGGGCTATTCATGCCCTTTTTTTGAAGGAAAAAAAATATGGGCCCGTTTTTGTGAAAAACGGGCCATTTTTGGGAGGTTTGCAGAGTGCAAAAACGTTTTTTTTTTAAATTTCCTCTTCAAAACCTTGCTGCGTCTTATACTCCGGGGCGTCTTATACTCCAAAAATATGGTAATAAAGGTGGGATAAAAATTATAATTTGCACGGAAAAAGCCCTAGAATTCTACACGTTTCATAAAGTTTAACAACACAACATAGATATTTTTCTAATTGTTTTTTGTAGCTGATCCTATTTCTCTTTCCTTGAATCCTGGAAATAAATCGGGGGTGGGGGGTGACCAGCTGCAAAACTGCTTGGCTTGCATCTATATTGCATCTTTTCTGCTTGCTCACCCAACTATTTTTATATAATATAACTGTTAATATAAATGAGAGATAGAATACAAAATAAGGGGGAGAGGTAGATATTGCTTCTCAGGGAGAAGAAAAGACAAAAATATGGGGAATTGAGGTATGAGTAATTTTCAGATTGTGTGGTTTGCTAATTTAGATATAGCACTGGTATTTATGGAATGAAAATATTTCAAGTGATTCAAATTTAACTTCTCCATAGATTTTACTCATTTCATTAAAAAAAGTCTTTGTTATAGTCATTCTATCATCAAGATCTAAATAGCATATTTCTCATCTGTGGTTTGTAACTGATGAGTCCTCACCAGACAAGACAAGTGCTTAATATAACCTTGAAATTGTACAAATTAGATCTCCTTAAATTCCAAATTAGATCTCCTTAAATTCCATTAATTTCATTGGAAAATTGCTATATTTATGCTGAATTAAACCAAATCCCTCATTTTAGTTCCTTTGTGTGTTTGTTTATATTTAACATGCTATTAAAGTAGTGGTTTAATGAAACATCTAGAATAAAATGGGGCAAGAGATAAAGTGTGTGGTGGAAAACATAACATCTGCCATTTTTTAAGATTCTTGAACAAAACACTTAGCCAGCTAGAATAAGATACATTTTACAAACTTAACTATAGACATATTCAGGGAAAATGAAAACAATTAATTATAGGGTTGCCGAATACATAATCTCACGTGTTAAATTAAAATACATTGGATAATATAATTATCATTCAAAACTTAAAATAAAAACAATGTCAAATCACTTCCATATTTTTGTGGAGATAACTGAATGCATATGTCTATGAAATCACAGGAGTTCAGTTTGACTTGAAGACAACTTTATTTTTATTTTTATTTTATTTTTCTCATCAACTTATTTTAGGTGTAGTCTCCTTACATGTATTCTTTTTAAAAATACAGTAAAACCAATATTCACTGGTTTTAGGGTTTATTTTTGCTGTGGCTAGTTTAGTTTTCATTTGTACTTGTAATTATGTCTTTCTTTTTCCAGTACAGTAATTTGTGAGAAAGTATTTTGGGATGTTCAACTTTAACTGCTATTACTTCTGCCTGGAAATCCACCTGTCCCCTCAAAAGCTACCCAATGAGTCTTGGTAGAATTTTCATGGAATAATTCTATTTGCAAGATAAGTCCATCTGTAATGTTCTATCATATTATTTGTTTTCTTTGGTATGTCATCTAGGGACTCCCCACCCCACCCCTTCCATTCATTTGTGTGCAAGGGTTTTCTGAAGTGGTTTGCTATTCCCTCCTTCCCAGGGCTGAAAAAAAGTGACTGACCCAAGGTCACTTAGCTGGCTTTGTGTCCAAAGCAGGATTAGAATTCACAGTTTCCTGGTTCTAGCCTGATGCCCTAATCACTACACCAAACTAGTTCTCTCTAGGGCACAGGTGTCAAACTCAATCGTGTCATGTGATACATCATGACATATCATGATCTTTTTGCCTTTGTGGAGGTGGGGTGGGTGTGGCCTGCGTGTGACGCATCCAGCTCATGGGCCACTAATTTAATAGGCCTGCTCTAGGGATTTAGTTACCATCAAAGACAATCCATAATTATTCAAATTGTTTCTACTATACTTTAAAATTACCTGTTTATTAGGTAGCACCAGATCTCACTGAAAATCTAATAGATTTATGAATAAACTTTCAATTTGAGGCTCTGCTGCTTATGAATTTAAGCTTAAAGTGCAGTTAGTACTCACTGTTTTACTAAACAGTGAATAAGAATTATTCTCAACAGCTACTACTTAGCATCTGCTGGTGTCTTACCATTCTAGAATAGCATAGTGATTATGATATCTAAGAGCAGCTCTGCTGTTGTGAAAAGAATGCATTTTTCCTCAACAGAAGCCAGCCAAACGGCAAAAAGCCCATAAACAGTGTCTGTGTTATTAAGCAGAATCCAGACTAAATGTGAGAATTTTATATCCATGTCATGGCAAAAGAGTTTTTCTTCCTTTTTGCTATGTTGAAAGCTGCCAGCAACAGTCTCTGTGCTTGACTGTGGAAGAACCTCCGTTGTTTAGAAGATTAGTATGTGAATTTTGTTTGATTGTCAAAGATCTGCTATTTGAAGAAAAATGGCTGAGCTGTTTGCCAATGAGTAAGAATCGTAGGGTGCAACAATGAAATCTACAACTATTCTGACACCCCTTGATTTTAATTAAAACACATGCATGCCATCCTAAAATTCTTTTGAACTCTTCTAATTCAAGAGCTGGCTTTATAAGAGAGGATAAAATAGTTATATAGAGAAAACAATACGGTATAATAGCAACCATATTCTTTGGGTTGTGGACATATATGAACTTTATGAAAGGTGTCAAGACAATGTGAAAAATAGATGATGTCAAATCTGAAACATACCCATTATTATCTCATCTGCCTTTTTCATAAATTTATTCCTCTCCTACCCTCATTCATTTTTTCAGTCTTGAAATTAAACATTCAGTTCCAATTTTAATTTTCTATAAAAAGGTAGTAGGACAGAAAATCTTCAGGACAGCATATCATTTCTCAGCTATGCTTGTGCTCTCATGGTTATCTCTGCTATTGCAAGATGTTTTTCCTCCATAACTCAAGACAAGCAAAACAGGAAACTAGTATTGTTTGCAATGCTTGAGCTGTTGCAGCATCTATTGGAATACAAACTACTTGTACTCTAACAATTATATCAACGGGTTGTATTACTTCATTCTAACGGACATGGTTTAAGAATATTTTCAAATTGGTCCTTTTTCTCTCCTATATTTTTATTTTCAATGTGATAACTTCAAGCAAATGATCACAAATACAATTACAGTACTTTTTGGTAGTTTGAGTTAATAAAAGTATAGCAAACAATATCCTGTCAGATTTTTTTCAGTATCTTCAGTGCTGTCTGATAGTTTTAGCTAATACTTTACATGCTAAGATCACAATGTTAACAATGTGTTTTTAAGTTACTTTGGATTAGCAATAAATGATATTAATCTCTAGAAACCCATCTACAAGTAGTAAGATGAGATGGTTATTAAATTTTCTGTGATGTTAATTTCTGCTTGAAATGTAAGATGATTCATGATTATGCTTTTTTAAATTGAATTGATAAAAATGATCAAATTGCATATGCCTCTTAAACTGAAAATCTGAGGCACAGTATATTTGTTATTTATGTTTTATTCAAACAAGGTATATGGCTTCCCTTTCACAACAGTGCCAGAAGGGGACCTAACATAGAAATTAAAGCTCACTAAAAGTTTCCCACAATAATTGGCAACTGACGACTAAGTCACTACAATAACTTGTATTTCACTGGTCTCATTACTCTTCCAACCCCACATGTTTTTAAGGCTTTAGGAAAACATTGCAGAACATCAGAAAAAGGAAATAGATCATCTATATAACATCTTGCAACCAAAAAAAAGGATACCCCTACCTCTACAACTTTATCAAAAAGTGCCTGACTCAACCCAATATACACAACCAACACAAGCTGTGAAAAGCATAACGCTGCCATAAAAACATCTCAGAAACCATCATTAGAACCTCATGGTATCACTAGGCACACTAACTAAAGCCCGTCGAAACATCCTAAGTAGACCAAAATACACCAGTTAGCATCAGAAGACAAATTGAAAGACAAAAAGGATAAATATAAAAAGTGGAAAGAGGAGGACATAACTAAGGCAAAATATCAGCAAATAGCCCGAGCCTGTAAAGATGAAGGGAGGAAAGCTAAGGCTCGCAATGAAGAAAGGCTTGCCAAAAAAGTAAAAAATAACAAAAAAAAGCTTCTTCCAACATGTTAAAAACAAGAAAAAAAGTTAAGGAAACAATTGGTCCACTGCTGGGAGAAAATGGCAAGAAGGTGATAAGCAACAGGGAGAAAGCAGAACTATTTAACTCTTTTTTGCATCTGTCTTTACACAAAGGGATAAAACAGTCCAACCAATCAAAAACAGCACCACAAAAATCAGATTAGGAACACAAGTTGAAATAGGGAAGAAAATGGTAAGTGAGCATCTGTCTGCCCTGGACGAGTTCAAATCACCAGGACTGGATGGATTACACCCCAGGGTTCTGAAGGAACTGGCAGACGAGATCTCAGAACCACTGAACTATATCTTTCAGAGATCCTGGAGCACCGGGGAACTGCCAGAAGACTGGAAAAGAGCTGATGTGGTTCCCATCTTCAAAAAAGGAAAAAAAATAGATCCAGGAAACTATAGACCCATCAGCCTGACCTCAATACCAGGAAAGATTCTGGAAAAGATAATTAAGCAACAAATAAGTGAACACCTAAAAGCAAACAAAGTAATAGCCAAAAGCCAACATGGGTTTGTCAAAAACAGATCATGCCAGACTAATCTAATTGCATTCTTTGACAAAGTGACAAAATGAGTGGACCAGAGGAATGCTGTCGATATAATTTACTTGGACTTCAGTAAGGCATTTGATAAAGTAGACCATAACCTACTATTAGATAAAGTAGAAAAATGTGGGTTAGACAGCATCACCACCAAATGGATTCGCAACTGGCTGACCAACCACACTCAACGTGTAGTCCTCAATGGAACTGCATCTACATGGAAGGAAGTATGCAGTGAAGTACCCCAAGGCTCTGTTTTAGGCCCAGTACTGTTCAACATCTTCATCAATGATTTGGATGAGGGGATAAATGGGGAACTCATCAAATTTGCAGACGACACCAAGCTGGCAGGAATAGCCAACACTCCAGAAGATAGGCTGAAGATACAGAAGGATCTTGACAAACTTGAACATTGGGCACTATGTAATAAAATGAAATTCAATTGTGAAAAAAGTAAGGTTCTACATTTAGGCAAGAAAAACAAAATGCACAGGTACAGTATAGGTGGTACCTTGCTCAATAGTAGCAACTGTGAGAGGGATCTTGGAATCCTAGTGGACAACCATTTAAATATGAGCCAGCAGTGTGCAGCAGCTGCCAAAAAAGCCAACACAGTTCTAGGCTGCATCAACAGAGGGATAGAATCTAGATCGCGTGAAGTGTTAATGCCACTGTATAGTGCCTTGGTAAGGCCACACTTGGAATACTGCATACAGTTTTGGTCGCCACGATGTAGAAAAGACGTGGAGACTCTGGAAAGAGTGCAGAGAAGAGCAACCAAGATGATTAGGGGACTGGAGACTAAAACATATGAAGAACGGTTGCAGGAGCTGGGTATGTCTAGTTTGATGAAGAGAAGGACCAGGGGAGACATGATAGCAGTGTTCCGATATCTCAGAGGGTGCCACAAAGAAGAGGGAGTCAAACTATTCTCCAAGGCACCTGGGGGCAGGACAAGAAGCAATGGGTGGAAACAAGGAGAGAAGCAACTTAGAACTAAGGAGAAATTTCCTGACAGTTAGAACAATTAACCTCTGGAACAGCTTGCCTCCAGAGGTTGTGAATGCCCCAACCCTGGAAGTCTTTAAAAAGATGTTGGATAGCCATTTGTCTGAAATGGTGTAAGGTTCCTGCCCATGCAGGGGGTTGGACTAGAAGACCTACAAGGTCCCTTCCAACTCTGCTATTGTATTGTATTGTATTATTATTGTAAGACATGACGAAAACTCCATAATTACACAACACCTTGATATACTTAACCATAGTTTCAACTGAGAAACTATGAATATTCTAGATTAATTAAGTCCAAAAATGCTAGAGAATTCCTAGACACAGTGGTACTCAGACACACTGGCCATCAGCAGACACAAAGAAATAAACAACATCTACATACCATTTAAAAGAGACAATCAAAAAGCCAAAAACGAAACAAAAAAGCAAAATACCTCTTTACCAGTAATTATCACTCAGGTGAGCAGAGATTAACCACCAAGATTAACATTAGACTAACAATCAAGAAGTAAACAATACCCCAGTCAAAGAACCATCCATTCACTCAAACAAAAAAACCTAACAGTAAACAACAGCTTCATCAAGGAACCACGCAAACCAGAACCACCAATACTGACAGGGCAAGCCACTAGTATTTAAAATGAGAGCAAATGATAATCTTACCTACTTTGGTAATCAAATATCTGCAAAGGGGAGATGTGAGCCAATGTCACAAGACGGACATGCAACCTCGGCGCTCTGAGATTGCCGACACTTTTGCCGCTGGGTGGTCTAATCGGACCTAAACCGTCTCACAGAGACAGTGAATTGGAAGAATACGTCCTGCTGATCATAGGGACACCGCAAAGTCCCTGATTGATCTAGGGAAAGTTCTTCTAGCTGGCGACAAAAGCACAGCCTCATGGCTAATGAAGTTGGGACAGCTCGGAAACGGAAGGAAACGGAAAGAGAAAGTGTTTACAGCTGGTGAGGATTTTTTTACCGTTTTAAAAGAGACTGACTGGCGGAATTAAGCTTTGAATGGTTTCGGACTATGTTATCTTACTTTTTAAATTTTATTTTCATGGATGGAATTTAATTTATGCAAGCCTTTTAAAATGAATGGATTAAGTTTTCTTCTATTTTTTTTATTATTTCTGTAACTTATGAACTAAAATTCTCCTTCATTTCTGCATGAGTTCCTTCCTTTTTCTACTTTATTTTGCTCAAGAATTTGACTTTTTTTTCTTCAAACTTGGAATATAAAAAAGATACAAAAGGATACAAAGAGGATTGTAATAACAGGGAAAAGACAACACTGCCACTCGGAGGCTGGAGGTTTGTGTGTTGGAAACAAGTTCTTTGATCATTTTAACTTTGCACTTCAAAGCCTTAGCTTGTTTATAGAGAGTGGTAAGAAGAAAAACACGAATTGTTTATACAGGTGTTCTTGTGAAATAACCAGAGAAAAGTGAAAACACGATCTCATTGTGAATTTGTGGATAATCTAGTAAAAAGCCTTCAAGCCAGAGTAACAGTGTTTATCAATTGGAAATAATGGCACAAGTTCAACATCAGAAAGAAACTTTAACTTTGAAAAAGATAATGTTTGAAATTCAGAATTTATTAAATGCTGAAAGAGAATTGAGAAGAAGCTGGAAAGCATAAGAGCATATAACAGCAAAATATGGTGGAGAAGTTGGAGATGTTTATCAATGGGAAAAAGTGGAGGCCAGAGTCCTAAAAACCAAAGAGAAAAATGAATACAAAGAAATGGAATCTGCTGACATCTACGGTGAAAGGATTGTGGTTGGAAATGGAAAGAGTGGAATATGGAAAAGGGGAGCCAGATGGACAGGAACCCTACCCTAGATGGCAAGGTACAGAAGAAAAAGAAATAAAAGAATTTATGGACTTAAAGAGAGAAATCTTATAAGTAACACCATTGATGACACCACTGATAATTAAAGATAAGTTGATTAAGGAATCAGAAGGAGGATATTGAGATTATATAAGAGACTTAATAACGAGGTGTGAAGAGGAGTCCATGCAAATTTGATTAAGGAAATAATTAGATTAGTCCTACAAATGGCAAAAGATATGAGATTGTATTGCTATTGGAAAGATACAGGTTAATAGATGAAAGTGTATAACTTAAAACTAGTTAAACTTAGTGAAATTTAGTGACAATAGATATGGTTAAATAAATAATTGATAATGATAATAATGTACATATATATTGGTTTGACAAGTAGTAATTGGATATGAATATTAAATGGTACCTATGAAAGGAAGATTAGACATTTTTGAAGGCTAATAAAGAAGAACTAAGCTAAATTTAGTTAAGCTTTGATTATTGGGGGGGGAATGCTATGATAATGGATATAGCCAAATAAATGAGGCATAATGATAACAATGTATATATATGTATTGGTACAGCATAAGGAGATTGGACATAAACTGTAAACAGTGATTTGGAAAGGAGGATTAGAAATTTTTGTTACTAAATATTATTGATTTTTAGTCAGAACAGCCCAGAAGGAGCTAGTGTTATTGGATGATAATAGAAATAGCTAATGAAATGCCAGTATGTGGTTATGTTTTAAATTTTGGTATATTTTATGAAGGACATTTAAACAATTATAGTCAAATGAAAATAGAGGTATGATGATGGTAATATGTATAAATATATTTGATTTAAAATACTTGAGTTAATATGAATTATAGGTGATGACTGTGGAAGAGATGCACGAAAGTTTTTTGTAACCAACTGATACACTTTCTACAGTTTGTAAAGTTTGTGTTGTGTTTGTAAATTAAAAATTAAAAAAAATTCTTAAAAAAAAAGAAATATCTGCAAAAAACCACAACCAAACTCAGAGAGCAACAAGGACCCTTCAGTTTTATGAAATGCCAGATTTGGGGAAGACGGAGATAGGTGTTTCAGAATGCAGATTCTGCAATAGGAAAAGCCAACTTCTTAGGCCCCACCAGATAATAATCTATGATATTATTCAGACAGTGCTCTTTCACTAGTATCTAATAGCATAGGTGGAAACAGTGTATACCGTACATATGTGTAGGTGTGCACTCATTCATTATATACATTTTATGTGGATATATTTGAAACAGCACTATATTAAGTTTGTATGTGAAGAATCTTTGTGAATATTAAGTATAAAAATGCCCCGCCAGCCATTTTTTCATCCAGCAGAAAAGTTTTATGATTAATAACTAAAATAAGTTAAGAAATAAATAAGAAAATGTTAATCATGGAAGAATTAAAAAAGGAAGGGTGAATGAAATTCTTAGAAGTAGAATTTTGTTTGTTAATCAGAAAGCCACACCTTTTTGTTTGAGCTAATACTGTCAGTTTCAAGCAAATTTTCTTTTCATGGGGATTTAAAAATAGTCTTTGATATCTCTTGTCTTCTAGTTCCAGCTTTGAGTAGAATCTTTTTGAGCAATCTAGAAGGCTTTGGTTTGGCTCAGAAATCATAAGAATGTGTATAATAGCATTAGATGCTAATATTTAGGTAGAATATGAATAGTTTTAAAGGTAGCTTTCCATACAATATATATTGGACATCATTGGTGCCTCAGAATGAAAGATTCTTGATACATTTTAATGTGATTGTATTTTTATTTTTTTCTGTCTGTCACTCAGACTTACTTCAAAGTGCTATACTATCATTTGTAATAAGAACCTAACCTTATATATCTGTTCTATACTGTTAACAGTATTTCTGATAGTTGGTAAGATGTCTTGAACATAAAATCTGTATAGTTGGACATCCCTGGTATGAGTATGGATATTCATGTAACTATTTACATTATTGTAATGGTATTAATTTTGTATAAAAAGCAATTCCCTCCAAAAAAATATCCTAAAAAGGACTAAAAATGTGGACCCAAAATATAAAAAATTACAAATGCTGTCCTTGGAAGCAAATAAAAATACCATAAATTACAGTTTTGATTGCAGAAAACTCTTTCTTTACATTAAAATGAAGAGAAATTTGCAAAGTAGATCAAAATTGTATTTGTTATTGACCGTATGTAATTTACAAGTCATTGAAATAAATGAAATATGTGAACTACTAAATAATACTCATAGCTGTTCTGAGTTTCTTGATAGATCAGAATAAAAATGTGAAGCAAAAAATTGGACAGTTGAGATGATGTATACATCCCTTTGCTGTAAGTTCACCTGCAAAGGAGGACACAGGTTCTGATATATTGGAACTAGTTTAAAGAAATTTTGAGAATAGGATGCAAGTTTGTGCTTTCCCATGGTTCAGTTCTTGTAAAAACAGTACATGATATTTTCACTTAATATTCAGCTTTAGTGTTATAGACATGAGACTTTTCCAAATTTGACATATCAGGTGGTTAAAGATGTGTTTAAGCCTCCTCCCCCTGTTGAAACATAGAAGAAGAGGGTGAAGGACCAAATGGGTGTTCTTTCACAAAATTAGTGTGAAATATGCTGATTAGTGTGACTAATGCTGATACTAGATTTCAACATAGCAGTTTAGGAGCGCTCTGCAATTGCCAAAATTGCAAATCATGAATGATGTAGTTTGGCCCTATATTAAACAATTATGGTTATCTGTGCTATGAAAGCTATATGTTATATGCAAAAGCACGCATATCTTTGTTAGTTAATTTCTGTAACTAGTTTTACTTTAAAGTGCAATGACAAAATTTAGATTTTAAACAAATATTGGAAATTTCTAACTGTTCCAACTCAGTGTTTAATTATAAATGCTCTTCCATGCTAATTAAATTATAAGAATATGACAGAATTTTATTTAACAACCACCTGGGGCTTTGTCTAGAATTGGAAATAATTCTTTGTCCCTTTTAGCAGTGGTGAAATTCATTTTTTTTACTACCAGTTCTGTGGGCATGGCTTGGTGGGCGTGGTATGGCTTGGTGGCTGTGACAAGGGAAGGATACTGCAAAATCTCCATTCCCACCCTACTCTGGGGCCAGCCAGAGGTGGCATTTGCTGGTTCTCCAAACTACTCAAAATTTCCACTACTGGTTCTCCAGAACCTGTCAGAACCTGCTGGATTTCACTCCGGTCTTTCAGTCACTTTAACATGTACAAAAAGAAGCTTTGGACCACATATTAAAGCAGCTTTAATGCATATACCAGAGACAGAGAGAGAAAGGTTTGTTAATTGTTTTATGTGCTCATCAATCAAATATTGTTTGTCTTGTGTCCAAATCAAATCCTTTGAAATGAATCCTTTTAATTTTGCAGATTGTCTTCATGACCGTGACTCTGTTCCCCATCCGGCTGTTTTTTGCTGCGTTTATGATGTTGCTGGCTTGGCCTTTTGCCTTCATTGCGTCAATAGGATCTGCTGAAAAACAGCTAGAAAAACCACTATCATGGTGGCGAAAGTAAGTTGTTATGTTTGTTTTACTTGCCAGTATCTCTTGCCATACCTCAACTGGTATGGTATAAGACAGCAATGAGCAAAGTGGGCTCCATTCAGCTTCCCAGGACCCTACCTATCCACCCTCCTCCTAGCCTAGCCCCAGAATATGGCAATTATCATTTCCAGTGATGTTATTTCAATGGAGGTAGCATTAGGATCAGGATGCGAGAAGTTTATTTCCCAAAGCATGAAGTTATGTAGCCCTCAAAAAGCATGAGAAATGGAATTGTGGCCTCCAAATATTGCAACCCTTAGATCAGTAACTTAATTTTTTTTGTTATGACTCTAAAATGAATTTTCTGCAGAGAAAATATACTTCCATAATAGGGCATTATATATAGAGAGAAATTTGCTTACATTGAATAGCTTCATCCTACAGTGCTACTTATTTTATATTGTAGAATCTTCCAAAATTACTAAAATTGCATTTGTATTACTTTTCTCTTTAAACTTGAAGATGATAAGCTCTTGAGGGCTCTGCTGTTTCTGGAAGTATTTCGGTGTGTGTTCTGCTGTGCAATGTTAATACCAGGATTAACATAGGTACATCTGATTGGATCAAAATCTAACAGTTGCTGAGCAGTTTAGCCTCTCTTCATTCATACTTTTCACATTTAGTCATATGAGAAATAATGTAGAAAATAGTCTTCTGTTGTCCGAGTATTTTGTCATATTATCTTAAAGGAGGAGGTTGTTCAAACACCTAGTTTCGACATATGCACATCGAAATATATTTTAAAGTGAAGACACCCACTCCTTCACCTTTATAGAATGCTTTGTGGCCAAGCTCCTTATGCATAAAAATGTAAATACTCTTTTCTTTTAATGAAAGTTTTGCTTTCAGAGGGAAGGAATTCAACAATATTGTTGTTTCAATATTGACAAATTAACAAAGAGATTCCATAGTAATATAATTTATGTTATAGAATGAATACATTTTGTCTGCTTTGATTGAACATCTATGATGGATACTGACTGGGAGAGGCTCAGAAATGCATTCATTTCTTATTTCATAGCCTTCATAAAGCTGATTTGATTGTGAAACTTGGCTTTTTTATTTTCCTGGCTCTCCCATTAATTTTGTTTGGATGCGGAGGAGACTTGATTATAATTTCTAGAAGTGTTGGATAAGGAGGTGACAAAGAGAATAGTAAAATCAGAGGAAAGCAGGATTGATTTAGCAGTTAGTTAGTTATCTGGATAAAAGAAACTTTAAGGCTATTCCTGTTCTCGAATAATCATTTATAGATAGATAGATAGATTTATTTTTCTATACCGCGTCCTCTCCCCAGGGGGACTCGGAGCGGTGCACAGGGAAAATTAAAACAGCATAAAATATATACATAAATAAATACAATAAAAACAAATTAAATCAACTGTCCCTGTACTAAAATCCCCATTTTAAAATTAACATTCCCTAACCCCTGAGGTAGAGACTAACCTAGGCCGGCCAAGCAGAAAAAGTGAGTTTTTAATTTCTGACGGAAGGAGCGGAGGTCCGTAGTTGTTCTAATGTCGGGGGGAAGGTCGTTCCAGAGGGCTGGGCCCGCCACAGAGAAGGCCCTTCCCCTGGGCGTCGCCCGCTGACAAAGTCTAGTGGACGGCACCCGGAGAAGTCCCTCTCTGTGGGAGCGAATCGGCCGGGAAGATGTATGGGGCAGAATCCGATCCCGCAGATAGCTAGGTCCCGAGCCATGGAGCGCTTTAAAGATGAGAACTAACACCTTGAAGCGCACCCGAAAGACGACAGGTAGCCAGTGCAGCTCGCGCAAGAGCGGTGTTACATGGGTATACCTTGCGGTACCCATTATTGCTCGCGCGGCTGCATTCTGGACCAGCTGAAGTCTTTGGGTGCACCTCAAGGGGAGCCCCATGTAGAGAGAGTTACAATAGTCCAGTCGGGATGTCATGAGAGCATGAGTGACTGTGCGAAGGGCGTCCCGATCCAATAGGGGGCGCAACTGGCGAACCAGGCGAACCTGGTAAAACGCCCTCCTGGCCACGGCTGTCACTTGATCTTCCATGGACAGCCGGGCATCCAGGAGGACACCCAAGTTGCGCGCCCCATCCACAGGGGCAAGATGTTCGCCCCCTATGGCCAGCGATGGAGTCAGCTGGTTGAATCGGGCAGCCGGAAACCACAGCCACTCGGTCTTGGTCGGGTTGAGTCTGAGTCCGTTACTTCCCATCCAGATCATTTCTAGAAAGCTGTAAACTATCCCCAAATTACCACATTCTGGGAGAAAACAGAATGATATGACGATAGTGGAACTTTCTGCTGTAAGGCCACTGAATGTTGAACATGGGTAATAAGCATTTTAACAATTTTCATTTACCTAATTTAAATCAGTTGTTTTGTCGCAACCCCATCCATTTCTGTGACCTCTCCTTTATTTTTTCGAACTGGATGCCTTGGCGTGCTACTTAAATGCCAAGCATGGCTGTTAGTTCCCAAATTTACAGACTCTTAATTTACCTTAGATAGTAGTAATTTTTGTTTTATAGTGATCTACTGGATGAGTTCCGTTGTGTAATTTTTTTATATGTGTGTTACGTTTTTATTGATCAGCTCAAAAACATAACATATACATATAATAAAATCAGTTAGAGGAATCACTGGGCGCATAGGTCACATTTTACTGTTTAAGTAATTTTTAATTACCTGACAAAACAGAATGATGTTTTAAAATTAAAAACATTTTCAAGAAACAAGAACTATATATTTTTAAATATATTCAAAAATTTTGGTCAACCAGGAAGGGTTAGCATGTTATTTTAAAATAACAAGGTTGCTTTTGCATCTGTTGTATCCACTTGTTTTCAGAATTGTTGATATCTTGCTGAAGGCAATTATGAGGACAATGTGGCTTGCTGGTGGATTTCATTGGATAAATGTGAAGGGCAGACAGGCATTGCCCACTGAAGCAGCAATTCTGACCCTGGCTCCACATTCATCGTATTTTGATGCAATACCAGTGACAATGACTATGGCTTCCATTGTTATGAAAGCTGAAAGCAAAGATATTCCTGTGTGGGGAAGTAAGTAAAAATATTATCTTCCAAGTAATATTCAGATGATTGCATTTAGTTTTGGTAACTGAAAAACTATTCTAAATATAATACCAACTAAGCCAGTGTTTCCCAACCTTGGCAACTTGAAGATGTCTGGACTTCAACTCCCAGAATTCCCCGGCCAGCATTCGCTGTCTGGGGAATTCTGGGAGTTGAAGTCTGGACATCTTCAAGTTGCTACGGTTGAGAAACACTGAACTAAGCTAAGTGTTACCTTTTGAATGTAAAGAACAGCATTTTAAAGAAAATCTTGGGGCCCTCCTGCAAAATGCTTCATATTTTTAATACATTGTTACTGAGTCATGAGTCATTCTCACAGGGTCATATTTGGGTTTTGATCATCTATCAACTAGCCCCTTAATTGCCAGCTTCAAAATGTTGGGATTTGTATTATTAATTAAGCAAAGACTAGGACCACTATTCTACTCAAGTAGGTTTAGAATGCCATAGGGCTGATAAAACTACTGAAAAACATGGTTCAATTGTACAGTATTTGTTGAAGTTACCTATAAAATGTATGGGTTACCATTGATTCCAAGATCCCTTTGTAACTATAGACATATGAAAAAGTAAATACACCCCATGTAAACTATTTTTCCTGTTTAAACATATTTCGATACAACAATTTGTCATTTCAAACAGTATATAAAGATGAAGGTGATATAACTGAACAAAAAAGCTCTGAAAAATGACTTTGCAATCATTTATTCAACAAAAATTAATATATGGTATATGCCAGTGGTCGGCAAACCGCGGCTCGCGAGCCAGGAGTGGCTCTTTGGCCCCTCGAGTGCGGCTCTTCCTTCAACTAGCCACGGGCAGACTCTGGGAGCCAAACGCCCACCTCCCTCCTCCCGCAGCGAGCGGGCGTGCGGGGGGATGACCCAAGGGCTACGGCTATCTAAACGCCGCGGAGGCCGTCCGGGTGCCGCATGCCGACCTCCCAGTCCGTGCGGCGGGCAGCCCTGGAAAATGCCCCTCGATGGCTTCTGCAGGCGGCTGTTGCTGCTGCTGCTGCTCCCGAGCCCTGCGACATGCAGTTCTCGCCGTCCGAGGTCGCCCGGCAGGCGCATCGGGCAGGACAGCCGGGCTGCTCGGACGGCGAGAACTGCGTGTCGCAGGGCTCGGGAGCAGCAGCAGCAGCAACAGCCACCTGCAGAAGCCATCGAGGGGCATTTTCCAGGGCTGCCCGCCGCACGGACTGGGAGGGAGGTCAGCATGCGGCACCCGGACGGCCTCCGCGGTGTTTAGATAGCTGCAGTCTTGGGTCCTCCCCCCACCCGCACGCACGCACGCTTGCACGCCCGCCCACTCACTTGCTGACATGCCGGGCTTTTCGCTGCTTCCCAGGGAGGGGGGGAAGAGAGGGAAGGAGAGACTGCCAGAGAGACAGACAGAGAGACAGACAGAGACAGAAGGGGAGTGAGAGAGAGAGGGGATCAGAGAGAGACAGACACACAAACACACACGCACACGCAGAGTGACAGATGGGTGGAGGGAGGAGAGAGAGACAGAGAGAGAGAGAGAGAAAAAAAGAAAGAGAGAAAGAAAGAAAAATAGAAAGAAAAATAAAGTGGGAGAGAGAGAAAGAAAGAACTTGACCACAATTGAGCCCAAAATTTTGATTGCTAAGCAGGACCGTCATTAAATGAGTTTCACCACATTTTCCAAGTTGGCCACGCCCACCCGATCACATGACCGCTGAGCCACTCCCATAGAACAGGCCACACCTTTTGGCTCTCAAAAGAAATTTCAGTCGTGGTACTGTTGATATTTGGCTCTCTTGACTAATAAGTTTGCCCACCACTGGTATATGCCATGTCCTTCTGTACAAAACATAAGTACACTCTTAATTCTAATACCTTTATATCCCTTTTGGCAGAAACAACATCAGGATAAGCATCACTCTCAGTCTTTGACATCAGCTGGGGGGAAATTTTCCACTCTTCCATCAGACTTTTTGTCTGTTTGAAGGGTTTCTTGCATAGCCCGTTTCAAATCACTCTACAGCATATCAGTGAAATTTAGATCTGGGTTTTGACCTGGCCTTTCCATTACCCTCCATTTCCTTTTATTTGTTTGCAGCCATCTCTTGATGATTCGTCTCTTGATGAATTTACTAGAATGCTCCAGATCATTGTAGTACTGCAAGGAGCATTTTCAGTTGTGCTTCAGTCTTCTGACATTGTTTCATATTATTTTCAAACATCCTCTAATACTTTGAAGAATTCATACTAGATCCTGTGATAAGTGAGTTGCTCAGCTCCTGATGTACCAAAGCAGCCTGAAACCATAACATTGCCACCAGCATGCTTTGCAGTTGGTATTGTCTTCTTCTGGTGAAATGCTTTGGTTTTCTCCAAAACGGTCTTATAAGGTCAAGTATTATGGCAAAATAACTCTTACGTTTGTCTTATTTATTCTGTTCATTTTGTTCCAAAGGTTTGTCTAGGTGTTGATGAGTAAACATTTGTCTTGTTCTGATGTTCTTTCTGGACAGCAAATGTTTCCTCTTGGCACAGCTCTCTTGTAAGATCTAACTTCTGAAGTTTTTTTCTTATGGTACACTCGAGTACTTTGATATCAGCAGCAGCAAGACTACTATAGAAAGTCACATAATAAAATTTGAGTTAGAGACTATATAGGCATCTATCATCTTCTTTCTGAAGATCTTTAGAACTACATACGGTGATACCACACACTTAAAAACAAAGAACAAATCAAACTAAATATCTGAGGTTTCAATTATACAGATGCCTACTAGATCTTGTCTGATGATTTTCTAACCATTTGCACCTGATCTTATGCACCTGATTTTAATCTTAAACATTTGAGGTAATAAGTACAGCTGTGTACTTTCTCTTTTCACATGTGAAAATCGATTTATGTTAACTTACACAATGGATTACAAAATGTAAGTAGTGCATGATAAATTATATCCCCTTTATCAATATTATTGAAATAAATATCAAATGTACATTGATAAAGTCAAACATTTCAGTGAGATATTCTTATTTTTTCCCCACATGCCTGTATATTATTGCACCTGTTCATGATGAAACTGTAATACTTTAAACCGCAAATGGTGCCATGCTTAATACTAAGGCTAGGGAAAATAGTCCTCTCTAGACAACTTCTATTTATACCTATATACTTTATTTTTATGGCGTGCCTGGAGTGCACTTGGCTTCATGAGATGGTAAACATCTCTACTGACGAATGTTATAGTACTTAGACTTGCAGGGAATTCCATAATTATTTCAGTTTTTAACCTTAGCTTGCCTACCATATGGCATTCAGATGGGAGAAAGTATTATCTCATAAAAGAGCTTCTGTTGATTCAGACCAAAGATTTATTTCAGAGAAAGTTGAAAACATACAGTTGCAGAGAGATCTTGGAATCGATGGTAATCCATAGTTATCATCTATACTTTCTACAGCAGTGTTTCTCAACCTTGTCAACTTGAAGATGTTTGGACTTCAACTCTGAGAGTTGAAGTGCAGACATCTTCAAGTTGACAAGGTTGAGAAACACTGTTCTACAATAACCAGATATAGTAGTTCATCCATATTTTTTTCCATGAACTGTTTCTATTCTAGGCTTTCAACACACCTTTTTTTGCAAAGGCTCCCTTACCTTACCTTAGACCACAAAGGCATTTATAGGAAAAAGCTTTCAATTGGCATCAGAGTGTTCTTGTCCTACCTGGACAAAATATTGCTTGAAAACATTAGGTTTACTATATTTTCCAATGAACCACATGGAATCCAGGTTGCCTGTAAGAGATTTCCAGTTAGCAGTATATTGGTTAAAAAGTATTTTGTTGAATGTGTGTTTGTTATCTTTTTGTTTCTTAATCAGTGTTTGTCTTAGATTGTGAATTCAGATAATTACTTTAGTTGATGACACTTGTTGGCAATTTTAATTGATTCCATAAACGAAAGAGTCAACTACACTTCTTAATTTAAAATTGCTATATAATTTTCTTTCAGGTAGCTTGCTTGCAACATTTGTAGTTACAACTTGAATCAAATTATCAGAAAGGCAATTACACATATTGCTGAGGATGAACTCTAGTTGCCCCCCAAAAGCTTGCTGCATATGGCTGAGCCACAGCATCTTCAGTGTAACACTTGTTTGCCTATTGTGGAAATAGAAAATATATTTTATTGGATTTTTTTTTTCTTGAAATCAGGCTCTTGCCTAAGCTTCTGTAAACATGAAGAATAATTTAATTATTATTTAATTATTTAATTTAAATTAATTGTCTGCTTTCCTATCCTCTCCCTCTTGAAAGCACATGAAACCTTCTTGGACAATTATTTTTCTTTTGCTTCACAAGTAACACAATACCATGCAGATCCATGATGTTATAAATAAGTACAGTAAAATAGTCTAGCAGATGAGTCATGAAGTGTGGTATGTAAATTTGAGAATATATTTCATGGGCAATAGGGAGGATGAGAGGAGGAAAAAATGTATTTAAGTAAAACTTCTTTGTTTCGTGATAGTTATGTTTATGAGATAGTTCTCATTTAGCAACTACAATTGGAACTGGCAACTCAGTCACTAAGTGAAAAATCATGTGACAGTGACTGAGCTTATGATTTTACTTTGCGTCCTTTTGCTTTACAATATTAGAAGAATATGGCCCAAAACAAATGGATGAGCCTAAATAACAGGGATGGTTTCTGTAACTCAACTCATAAGGAAGTTGGGTAAAGGAGCAAATCTTACAGGGTTTTTTCCTCCACCCATGGGAATCCTCACCCCAGTGCTAGGATAATTAGGAAGAAGAGAATTAATGTTTCTGTTGTCATTCATTGGAGAAAAAGAGATTACCAGACAATAAGCAGTGGGGAATACATCAAAAAGAATGCAGTTAGCATGACCTGTTTGCCTAGGGCTCTGGCAGCTCTGAGCTGCAGCCACTTAATAACTCCATGATAAGTCATAAACATAAATATGATGTAACAGCAGTCACAAACCAAAATAACATAATTTTAAAATTGCATGGCAATGGATTTATAAACTTTTCCCTAGGCTGCTATGTTTTGGCTTTTTAGTTAAGTTTTCATTTGATCTAGAACAAGTAATTGTCTCAAGTGTTTGAAGTTTCAAATGGTTCTCAATTCAGTAAGGTAATTTATTAAAAAAAGAATAAAATGAGTATGTTATCTTGGATTTTAAAAAGTGCTTTCAGTTTAAGGGTTTAATATGCAAAGTAATAACTAACTAGTCTATTTTAGTTTATTTTTAATGTATTGCTACTATTGTATCCCTCAACAGTGGTTCCTGTTGTCAAGTATAAAAAAAAAGATTAACAGTTACATTGTCTTTTTTTCTTAGACTGTGTTTATTAATTATATTTTGTTTGCTTCTACTGTTGATACATTTTACATAACTTAAATAATACCAAAGAACACACTTGGGAATGTTCATCATTTTGTGTTTCTTTCTAGCTTTAATTAAATATATTCGACCTGTATTTGTATCTCGATTGGATCAGGATTCCCGCAGAAAAACTGTTGAGGAAATAAGACGGCGTGCTCAGTCTAATGGCAAATGGCCACAGGTATTGATAAAGCATCTTAATTTAATTGTATTTGCTTGTAAAGACATACTATCAATGTGCTATTTTGTTCAACATAATTGCCATGACCATTTGGAATTCCAATAGTGGTTTGAATTCAGAATTTTTCATTGCCCTGTTGAATTAGCATTTTCTTACTTCTCTCCTATATGTAACTTGATTTAAAGTGGTAAACCTATCTATAAGAACAGAAAAATTGCTTCTTTTTTAATAATACTTGGGAATATTTAGCCCATATTTCTATTTCTAAATTTGTGATATGCTCATGAATGTTTATGAAGGAAGATGTGAAGCTGTCTTCTCTGAATACTTGCAGGCAAAGGAAATATTGTTTTTGTTTATAGTTTTGATTACCTATAGATTTATTATGTTATAATAACAAAGTTGAAATAATTAATAATTCATTTGAATGAAATCTGTGCTTCATTAGCATTCTAGTTCTTTTGTTTAATAGATATCTAAGCTTGAGAATTATGGTTCTCTTTTCTATGATGATCATTCATTTTATTATTTAAATGGTACTTACGGTTATTGGATTTTCAGTCTAGTACTGTATATTACAAATAGTGGTGAGAGAGTTTTCAGGTTATGAGATCAATTTTGCATTTTTCCTCTCCTTGCATATGGTAGGACATTTGAGCTTTGAGCTTTCTTTTCTTTTCTTGGGAAATTGTGGGACTGTCCTGCAATCATTTTTTTAAAAATATGAATGCACATAGTTGTGAGAGATTAATGATCTTTTTATTTTAAAACCTGTATTTTTGCACAGCTGCCTCCTTGGTTTAGGAATTGTGCTCATCTACTAATCTAGGATTAGCAAAACGGGAGGGGGGGGGAACCACAAGCAGATGAGCAAAGGACATGTGTGCCAGACATATTGAGCTAACCAGGAAGTCTGCGTTACAATCCTTTCCCTTCATCAGATTCTCTTCATTTTCACTCAACCTTCTTTTCTAAAGGTTTCATGGTTTATTGTGGGGCTTGTACTTGGCCTCATCTTCCTTCTCATGCTACGTCCGCCTCTATATATCATCCCCAACTACATTTTCGTCTTCATTTTATTGCCTTAAGTGGATGACAGCCACAGCAGTCTTCACAGTACACAACGTAAGCACTCAGAGGAGAGTTGCTGAGGAGGAGCACTTTTTCCATTGTGTGGCTGTTTTAAAAGAAAGGGAGAGGAAAGAATCTACTAGGAACCATTTTAAGGGCCTCAATTAGCATATGTTTATTTTGATTTTTATTAGAGCAGAAAAGAATGTGAAGTATCCAGTTGGTGTGGTCAGGTATAGGCTTTAATTGAAAATATTTTGTGCTGAGTACTTTTTTTCTTCTTAGAAAGGAAAGAGGGAGAAAATAGAGCAGAAAACCAAGTATCCAGCATGGTGCTAAACAGAAAAAGATTATCATTGGTTGAGGCTGATATACTGAAATAAAAAACTAGAAATCCATTAGAAGCATTGAAGGTCTTTAAAATAATAGGAATTAAATATGATTGTTAAATCATATCATATCCAATCAAAATGGACTCAAATGTCTATACACCAATGCACAGAGTATGAGAAATAAACAGGGTGAATTAGAAATTCAAGTAAATGAGGGCAGATACGATATTGTTGCCATTACAGAAACTTGGTGGGATGAAACCCACAAATGGAACATACAGCTAGAAGGATTTAAATTATTTAAAAGAAATAGACCAAATAAAAGAGGAGGTGGAGTTGCACTATATATAAGAAATAATTACATCTCTACAGAAATAGAGCACAACAATGATGAGAACTATCTTGAATGTATTTGGGTCAATATTAAAGGTTGGGGGGGGAATGATATTGTCATAGGTCTATACTACAGGCCACCCAACCAAGCAGAGGAAGTGGATGTACTTTTTGCTAACCAGCTAACTAAGGTATGTAGGAAGCACACTGCAATAGTAATGGGAGATTTTAACTACCCTGACATCAATTGGGAAACAAACTCTGCACCAAGTGGAAGATCCAACAGGTTCCTAACAAACCTAGCAGACAACTTTGTTTCCCAAAAGGTAGAGAAGGGAACAAGGGGATCAGCAATATTAGACTTAATTCTCACTAACAGAGAGGAAATGATAGAAGGTGTAGAAGCTACAGGAACTTTGGGGGCAAGCGATCATGAAATACTGGAATTCAACATTATGCAAACAAAAGTAGTTGAACAAAGTCAAACTAGAGTCTTAGACTTCAAGAGAGCTAATTTCAACAAACTCAGAGAGAGCTTGGGAAGGATTCCATGGATGAGAATCCTCAAGGGGAAAACAACTCAAGAAGCTTGGGAAATTTTGAAAAATGAGATTATAAAAGCCCAGTCCAGCGCAATACCAATGAAGAAGAAAAATAACAGTTCCCAAAAGAAACCAGCATGGCTGCATAAAGAACTCTCTGACAAATTGAAAGACAAAAAGGATAAATATAAAAAGTGGAAAAAGGGGGACATAACCAAGGCAAAATATCAGCAAATAGCCCGAGCCTGTAAAGATGAAGTGAGGAAAGCTAAGGCTCACAATGAAGAAAGGCTTGCCAAAAAAGTAAAAAATAACAAAAAAAGCTTCTTCCAACATGTTAAAAATAAGAAAAAAGTTAAGGAAACAATTGGTCCACTGCTGGGAGAAAATGGCAAGAAGATGATAAGCAACAGGGAGAAAGCAGAACTATTTAACTCTTTCTTTGCATCTGTCTTTACACAAAGGGATAAAACAGTCCAATCAATCAAAAACAGCACCACAAATATCAGATTAGGAACACAAGTTGAAATAGAGAAGAAAATGGTAAGTGAGCACCTGTCTGCCCTGGACGAGTTCAAATCACCAGGACCGGATGGATTACACCCCAGGGTTCTGAAGGAACTGGCAGACGAGATCTCAGAACCACTGAACTATATCTTTCAGAGATCCTGGAGCACCGGGGAACTGCCAGAAGACTGGAAAAGAGCAGATGTGGTTCCCATCTTCAAAAAAGGAAAAAAAACAGATCCAGGAAACTATAGACCCATCAGCCTGACCTCAATACCAGGAAAGATTCTGGAAAAGATAATTAAACAACAAATAAGTGAACACCTAGAAGCAAACAAAGTAATAGCCAAAAGCCAACATGGGTTTGTCAAAAACAGATCATGCCAGACGAATCTAATTGCATTCTTTGACAAAGTAACAAAATCAGTGGACCAGAGGAATGCTGTTGATATAATTTACCTGGACTTCAGTAAGGCATTTGATAAAGTAGACCATAACCTACTATTAGATAAAGTAGAAAATTGTGGGTTAGACAGCACCACCACCAAATGGATTCGTAACTGGCTGACCAACCGCACTCAACGTGTAGTCCTCAATGGAACTGCATCTACATGGAAGGAAGTATGCAGTGGAGTCCCCCAAGGCTCTGTTTTAGGCCCAGTACTCTTTAACATCTTCATCAACGATTTGGATGAGGGGATAAATGGGGAACTCATCAAATTCGCAGACGACACCAAGCTGGCAGGAATAGCCAACACTCCAGAAGATAGGCTTAAGATACAGAAGGATCTAGACAAACTTGAACATTGGGCACTGTCTAATAAAATGAAATTCAATTGTGAAAAAAGTAAGGTCCTACATATAGGCAAGAAAAACCAAATGCACAAGTACAGTATAGGTGGTACCTTGCTCAATAGTAGCAACTGTGAGAGGGATCTCGGAATCCTAGTGGACAACCATTTAAATATGAGCCAGCAGTGTGCAGCAGCTGCCAAAAAAGCCAACACAGTTCTAGGCTGCATCAACAGAGGGATAGAATCTAGATCGCGTGAAGTGTTAATGCCACTGTATAGTGCCTTGGTAAGGCCACACTTGGAATACTGCATACAGTTTTGGTCGCCACGATGTAGAAAAGACGTGGAGACTCTGGAAAGAGTGCAAAGAAGAGCAACCAAGATGATTAGAGGACTGGAGACTAAGACATATGAAGAACGGCTGCAGGAACTGGGTATGTCTAGTTTGATGAAGAGAAGGACCAGGGGAGACATGATAGCAGTGTTCCGATATCTCAGAGGGTGCCACAAAGAAGAGGGAGTCAAACTTTTCTCCAAGGCACCTGGGGGCAGGACAAGGAGCAATGGGTGGAAACTAACCAAGGAGAGAAGCAACTTAGAACTAAGGAGAAATTTCCTAACAGTAAGAACAATTAACCTCTGGAACAGCTTGCCTCCAGCAGTTGTGAATGCCCCAACCCTGGAAGTCTTTAAAAAGATGTTAGACAGCCATTTGTCTGAAATGGTATAAGATTCCTGCCCATGCAGGGGGTTGGACTAGAAGACCTACAAGGTCCCTTCCAACTCTGCTATTGTATTGTATTGTTATATTGGTCTTCACTAAAAATAAAGAAATGAGTAGGTTCTGAAAACAATAAATAGACTCCTATGAAAAGAAGTTATTTATATTTTAGCAGCAATTGTTTGAAGACTGCCAGCAACAAATAAGTATAAGTTGGATTTAAAATATTCGTTTTGAAAAAGTTTTATTGGGTTTTACAAATTTTTATAAAAATAGGATAAGGGATTGTAAGGAGTTACAAAGACATATTGAGAACTTCTATGTCGGAGGTGTTGGCCCCCTCCGAGACTTCATAAAAAGAAATAGAAAATACAGTAAATTTTTCATTTTTCTACAAAGTGGAAAGAGATACAAATATTTCAATTTTAAAATCTATGCAATCAATCATTTATAAACATCCAAATAAGATTTGTACTATACAGAAAAAAAATCACTTATGAAATCTTAGTCTTATGGCAATTGTATCATCCTCTCCCTGACCTCCAGTTGGCGGAGCCGTGGCCCCCTCCGTTCCCCCATTTTCATCCTCCAGGATAGGGGAGTGTTTTTTCTTAAAAAAGGCATCCGCCTCTGCAATTGTTTTAATTTTTACTCTTCCCCCCTCCCATAATGCCAGCATTCCCTCAAACATCACCCACCAGAAACACACCCCCTTTTTAAATAATCTTTTAAATAAGAAGGAGTAATTCCTCCCATCTCTATAATCTTTTTCGGGATCTGTTTCAAGGTGGCAACCACATTCTGTTGATAAATTAAGGGACTGTCTCTCTGTGCTCTCTGGGTCCCTTCCCCTGTTGGCCCTCTCACAAATTTAATGCGTATCTCTCTGGGTACTTCATTTATCCTGGCATATGCTGAGTTATTTCTAGAATTTTTAAGCTCTTCCCTTGTCACAGGCAACCCCCCCTCCAAACCATCAATTCTTTGTTTATTTTCCATTAGCACTTTCTGTGTCTCCAAAAGTTCTGATTTTGAGCTGACATTATCTTTCCGAATTTCCTTAAGTTCTTTCAAAATGTTTTGAAGAGTTTCCTCTATTGATGATAACCGTGTAGCTTCCATCTCTGTTTCTTTCAGTAACATTAAAGTAATCTAAAGTCAATGTAGCTGTATTTTAAAGCACTAATGAAAGTTTTAAGTCTGTCGCTAATATGGCGTCTGTTGGAGAGGCAGTCCGCAAAGCAAGGAGAGAACAAAAGCCAGTATCCAGACTCATAAATCCATTTAATTATAGTCCAGAGAGAAAACAAATTCTTAAAAACAATAGATAAAAAAGAACAAAGAAGGCACAGAAGGGAAAGGTCCAGTTAGTCAATTACATTCTTCCGTTAATAAAGAGAGAAGAACAGTCCCGAACGTAAGGGAGTGCCAGCAATTTTCCACGAAAATATATCTCCTGGGAACAAAGGAACGCCATCTTCCCCCGCTCCTCTGTAAGCCGCCGAGAGTTGGTGAAAATCAGTTCAATTGTAGCCAGACTTCGATACTAAGTATCCCAAGATCGTGCAGGAAAGACTTTCACTTATGGTTTTAAAAAATCGGATGTTGATTTCTCCGCTTCCCCAAGCCTGGGGAGCATTTCTAAACGCCGCTTTTTTTTCCATTCCGAGGGTTTTTTTTTACAAACTCCCCCTCCTTCTTCTTTCAAGCTTAAAGTTGAGAGCAGTAAAATAAAGTCACTCACGATCCACTTTGCAGCAAGTTGGATTTAAAATATTTAAGCGCTCTTATCTAGGTATTTCTAAATTATTTTCTCCCTCTTTCCTTTCTAAAAAGAAAAAAGAGTTTAAGGTTAAATTTCTAATCCATAGAAATTTAAATGTAAATTGTCTATCAGTAAAGTAATATCATCTCAATTAAATGTCCGTAGAAGATATGAGCCTAAGAAAGCCATTGACAAGTGATTCTTACATGGATGCTTGAATGTGAAACAGTATTTTGTTATAATTATAATTCTGCAGTGGGTACATAATTCTTATAATTCTCATATATGGTTGCTTGAATTTTTCTGTGCTTTGCTGAGTTTGCATTATCAGGAACCCATTGTTCAGGCTACAGATTTTTCTCATAAATGAATATGAATTAATTCTCTTTGGTTTGATTAATCATTTGATTAATCAGATTTCTCAGGATTTGGAACATAGGATTTTATCAGTTAAAAGAAAATCTAGGAATGAAGTTTTGATTTGCTTAATAGCTTCAGTCTCTGTTTTCTTACTATCAAAACCAACATTCTTTATTTGGGTACTATATTATATTCACTAACAAAGCTTAGGCATTAGCTACATCTATTTTCAGGAGACATATAGCTTGTATGTTCTCCAATCATAAGCTTATCTGAATGTGACATATTAATGAGGTCCGTGTGGCAAGCTGGTAGAGTTCGTTGCCAGCAGTATTTATCAACAGTACTCATTGATTCCTTGAAAGGGGGGTGGGGATTGTCTTAACCAATGTGAAATGAATCAGAATTTGCTGATCATTGGATAGATATTTATATACAGGTAGTTCTCAACTTATGACCACAATTGAGCCCAAAATGTCTGTTGTTAAGGGAGACACTTGTTAAGTGAGTTTTGCTCCATTTTACAACATTTCTTGCTACGGTTAAGTGAATCATTACAGTTGATAAGTTAATAACCGGGTTGTTAAGTGAATCCCATTGACTTTGCTTGTCAGAAGCTTACAAAAGGTGATCACATGACCCCAGGACGCTACAATGATCATAAGTATGAACCAGTTGCCAAGCATCTGAATTTGGATCACATGATCATGGGGATGCTACAAAGGTTGTAAGTGTGAAAAACATTGTGTTACTTTATTTAGTGCCCTTATAACTTTGAACAGTCACTAAATGAACTGTTCTATTTACCTTTTGTAAAAGAAGTCTGTAATAGCCTGTTGTGATTGCAGCACTTTGCTTATGGAATGTGGTCATTGTAGAGCCTAGTAATAAAACCTCCATGACCTTTCAAAGGCCTTCCATTTCTGCAATCATAATAAACTCTGCCCATTTTTGTTTACTATATTATAAATATAGTGAATGTTTGAATGATTTTAGAGCAATAATTGTGTGCTTTAGAAGGGAAAAGTCTAAGCATTTATTCATTTCTGAGAAAAGCAAGCTTAGAAAATGTGAGTATCCCCCCCCCCCGAGAATTTCCTTACATTGATTCATAGAATTATGTCTCTTAATCAACTGTATTTTTCTCTGAATTAAATGAACCAAGTAATTTAGCATTTTCTTATGGATTTAGTGATCACTGTATTCCTTTTTTCAACCTTCTCCAATTTAATATAGGTAGTCCTCAAATTGACTACAACTTTCAAGGGTGGTTTGGCTTCCTAGAAGTGAGTTCCCTGAACTGGAAGAAGTTTGAGGAATTCCAAACATGAGCTCTGAGGAGATAGATTAGTGGCTGCTTTCTCAGTGTATTTTCTTCTTAAGCAGTAAAGAGCTATCTTCTTGGATAAGAAGGAATGGATAATAATAATAATAATAAATATAATAAATTTTTATTTGTTACCCGCTCTCTCTCCCCAGGGGACTCGAGGCGGGGCACAGGAAAATTAAAAAACAATAGACACAACAGAATACATAATTTAAAATCACAATTAAACAACAAGATCCTGCGCTAAAAACATCTATAAAAAACTAGAATACTATCCCTAAAACCCCTAACACTAAAACCTAAAAAACCCCAGGACAAGGAGGCTATCCCAAGCCGGCCAGACGGAAAAAGTAGGTTTTCAATTTAAGACGGAAGGAGCGGAGGTCCGTGGTCGTCCTAATATCGGGGGGAAGGTCGTTCCAGAGGGCCGGGCCCGCCACAGAGAGAGCCCTTCCCCTGGGTGTCGCCCGCTGACATAGTCTAGTGGACGGCACCCGGAGAAGCCCCGCTCTGTGGGAGCGAATCGGCCGTGAGGATGTATGGGGCAGGATCCGATCCTGCAGATAGCTAGGTCCCGAGCCATGGAGCGCTTTAAAGATGATAATTAACACCTTGAAGCGCACCCGGAAGACGACAGGTAGCCAGTGCAGCTCGCGCAAGAGCGGTGTTACATGGGTAGACCTAGCGGTCCCCATAATTGCTCGCGCGGCTGCATTCTGGACTAGCTGAAGCCTCCGGGTGCACCTCAAGGGCAGCCCCATGTAGAGAGAGTTACAATAGTCCAGTCGGGATGTCACGAGAGCATGAGTGACTGTGCAAAGGGCGTCCCGATCCAATAGGGGGCGCAATTGGCGAACCAGGCGAACCTGGTAAAACGCCCTCCTGGCCACGGCTGTCACTTGATCTTCCATGGACAGCCGGGCATCCAGGAGGACACCCAAATTGCGCGCCCCATCCACAGGGGCAAGACGTTCGCCCCCTATGGCCAGCGATGGAGTGAGCTGGTTGAATCGGGCTGCCGGAAACCACAGCCACTCGGTCTTGGTCGGGTTGAGCCTGAGTCCATTACTTCCCATCCAGATCCGTACAGCTTCCAGGCACTGGCACATCACCGCTACGGCATCGTTGGGGTGGTTTGGGGTAGAAATGTACAGCTGTGTATCATCAGCGTACAGATGGTACTCTACCCCAAAACCACGGATGATCTCACCCAGCGGCTTCATGTATGTGTTGAACAGGAGGGGCGAGAGGACCGACCCCTGAGGCACCCCACATGCGAGGGGTCTCGCGGTCGATCTCTGCCCCCCTGCCAACACAAATTGCGATCGGCCAGAGAGGTAGGAGGAGAACCACCGTAAAACGGTGCCTCCCACCCCCAACCCCCCCAGCCGATGCAATAGGATACCATGGTCGATGGTATCGAAAGCCGCCGAGAGGTCTAATAGGACCAGGATGGAGGAACAACCCCCATCTCTGGCCCTCCAGAGATCATCGACCAACGCGACCAATGCCGTCTCGGTGCTATGCCCGGGCCGAAAGCCGGACTGGCGCGGATCTAGATAATCAACTTCCTCCAGGTGACGGGGAAACTGTTGTGCCACCACACTCTCGACAACCTTCGCCAGAAAGGGAAGGTTGGAGACAGGACGGTAGTTGTTCAAAAGAGCTGGATCCAAAGAGGGCTTCTTAAGGAGGGGCCTCACCATCGCTTCTTTTAGGGAAGCAGGCAAGGCACCCTCACTCAAGGATGCGTTGATAACCTCTTGGAGCCAGCCTCGTGTCACCTCCCAGGATGCCAGTACAAGCCAGGAGGGACACGGGTCCAATAAACATGTGGTGGCTCGCAGTCGCCCACGTAGCCTGTCCATATCCTCGGAAGTAACGGAGTCAAACTCCTCCCAAACAAGATCTCTCTCGTGGCATCCCACTGGGCCATGAATGGGGGCTAGCTCGTTCTGTATCTGAGCGATTTTCTCCTGCAGAAAAGTCACAAATTCCTCTGCTCTACCCTGTAACGGGGCTTCCCGCACCCTCTGTTGAAGGAGGGAGCGGGTCACCCTAAACAGGGCGGCAGGGCGGTTTTCTGCGGATGCTATGAGAGTGGCACAATGATGACGTTTGGCCACTCTCAGCGCCACAATGTAAGTCCGTAAATGGGCTCTTACCTGTGTCCGGTCAGATTCAGTTCGAGTAGACCTCCATCTTCTCTCTAGGCATCTCTTGCGGCGTTTCATCACCCTCAGCTCCTCGGAAAACCAAGGAGCCAGGGTGTTTCGCCGCTGCAAGAGAGGCCGCAAGGGCGCGACCCGATCCAAGGCTCCCGTGGTCGCAGTATTCCATGCGGCCACGAGGTCCTCCATCGGGGCGCGGGCCAGGGGTACAGGAAGTGGCCCAAGCGCCGTCTGGAACCCATCCGGGTCCATCAGGCGCCTGGGGCGGAACCAGATTGGTGACTCAGGTTCCGCCTCCCCGCGGAGGGGAGCAGCGGTCGGAAAGTCGAGAGTATGGAGAGAGTATGGAGAGAAAACATTTAACTGTACTTCCTGCCTTTTACACTAAGCCTCATTCCATGAATTCTTTCAGAGATTACTACTTTCCCTTTACAAGTGCCTCGAATAGCAAATTGAAGACTAAATTCTGCATTTGAAACATGTTTCCTAAAAGGATGTACCAGATGCCTAAAAATATTAACCAGGCATTTTGGTGTTTGTTTTTTTAAAGATAATGATATTCCCAGAAGGGACCTGTACTAATCGATCCTGCCTAATTACATTCAAACCTGGTAAGTATTTTGGACAACTTTCCTTTAATAGATTTGGATTTTCAAACATGCAATTCAGTGTTCATTATTGCTTAGTTTCACTTCCTACATAACAGCATATATGCCCTTTTCTGCTTCCTTCCTTTGTGGAGTAACTACTGAGTATTTTTATAACATTTATACATATGTAAATATTATACCTTGCAGAATTTAATTGACCAAAAATATTTAGCCTCTTTTAAAAAATTAAATATTCGTAACTTTGCAAAATGTTCTGATTGTTTCCTAGGGAAATGCAAAGCTATTTCTTGATATGTGCTTTTGTGTTTACTTACTGCTATGACATTCAAGAAAATGTCTTTAAAATACTCAGGCTGCATAACTTGTGAAATATGTGGATATGTTTGAATTTGAATTTATAATCCAGGCTTTTGTGCTTGTGTATTGTCAATAATTGACTGCATTGCATTAGTTTTAGGCTATGCCATTGGGGAAGGGACCAGAAATTGGTAGTATTATGATATATTTTTCCTAATACTACCAATTTCTGGTCCCTTCCCCAATGGCATGGCCTAAAGCTTTCAGAGACAGAAAAAAAATTAAAATTAAAATTTGGAAACTTCTTAATTAAGGAGAAATGTTTGGTTTCATAGATTTAAATAACAGTTTCAATAACCGGATAACATACAAATGGAATTAGAAATGTTTTTATACAAAAACCCTAAGTCCTCCTTTGTTGGGACTTTGAAAGAGTTTTGTACTCCTATGGGTAAATTGCTGAATTCTAAAGAAAGTTAAATGATGAAGAAAAATAGGAATGTTAATAATGCAAATCTAGAAGGGTACCAGCAATCGTCCAAAGATTATGTTAATTTTTGCATTGCAGAAACTGGAAAAACACATGAAAGTCTTGATTTACCGTATTTTTCGGAGTATAAGACACACCTTTTTTCCTCTAAAAAGAGGCTGAAAATCTGGGTGCGTCTTATACATCCAATACAGCATGTTTTGCCTCCTGAGGCCCCGCCCCCTTCACCAAAATGGCTGTGCATACTCTTATGGAGGCTTTTAGAGAGCTCCTGCGGGCTGGGGAAGGCAAAAATGAGCACAAAACAGGGCGTTTTTGCCCCCCCCCCCCCAAGCAGCACTCTATAAGCCTCCATAAGGCTATGTATGCACTTTTTTCTACCAAAAAACAGCCCGTTTTCGTGAAAAAAACAGGCCATTTTTTGCTCATTTTGCCCCCCCCCAGCACTCTACAAGCCCCCCCCCCCCCCAAGCCTATTCATGCATTTTATTTGGAAAAAAATGGGCCCGTTTTCACGAAAAACGGGCTCGTTTTGGGGAGGTTTCCAGAGTGCAAAAACTTTTTGTTTTCCCTTTCAAAAAGCTGTTTAGTTATAGTGGTTGATGAGAATTACGTTGGTCAAGTGCTGTGCCTGCAGAAACAAAGATTTAGGTGCTACAGGTTATCTCTGATTTCCTTCTCCAGCACATGGGTGGAAACATCTACCTACCTACCTACCTACCCCCTACCTACCTACCTACTATATTTCTCCCCCCTCTATCTACCTATATACCTACCAACCTACTCTCTCCCCCCCCACCTATCAACTGTATTTCTCTCTCTCTTTTTCTCTCTCTATCTCTCTACCTACCTATCTACCTTCTCTTTCTCTCTCCCCCCACCTATCTACTGTATTTCTCTCTCTCTATTTTTCTCTCTCTATCCCTCTACCTACCTATCTACCTACCTACTGTATCTCTCTCTCTCTTTATCTACCTAACTATCTCTCTCTCTCCCTACCTACCTATTGTATTTCTCTCTTTCTCTCCCTCTCTATCCCTTCAAAACCTGGGTGCGTCTTATACTCCAGTGCGTTTTATACTCCAAAAAATATGGTATTCGCTTGGGATGTGTTTCAAATTCAAAGAACATTGAGCATAAAATGGGTTATTTCATCTGGTTATTCCATTCTGGAAGTATTCTCAGGTTGAAATGGCCCTAATTTAAGTCCAAAATGTTTATTTTAGACTCAAATCAGAATTCTTTAAAATTTAAAACTCTTCTAAAAAGGGCAGAACCACCTGTTTTATCTTGTAATGTTTCTTTTTCAAAACACTATGTATATTCCAATGAACAGGCTTGCAATAGAACTTCTGCTCTGTCCATTCTGGAAAATATATATATCAACATCAAGGAAAAATGTCTTCAAGAAAAAAATTAAGTCCAGTTGCCTTTTGGAGGGGGGGGGGGGAAACACTTTTGGGATAACCATGACCTGAGGGACTGAGAATCTTCACAGACATATATCGACATCAAGGGATTATATTGGCAGGAGTATATTGCTGACAATATTACTTATATTCCAGAAAATAAACACTGCTAAAGTATTAGTTAACGCAGATATTCCATTGCTCACACAATCCAAAATCCAGGCTTAATCAGGCTTAGAACAGACTTACTGAAATCAGCATTACTTAATTTAGATGTAATAGTCATTGATTTTAGTGAGTTCTTGGATTTAGATCCATTCAGTTTTCTTTAAGGCCGTAATAGCTTAGAGTGAGAGATTGTTCTAATTAAATATGTATCCCATGCATATTGTAGGAGCGTTTATCCCTGGAGTACCTGTGCAACCAGTGATCTTACGTTATCCAAACAAGCTGGTATGTATTGTACCGGTTGTATATATTAATATCTGAAATAATACTGTCTATTACAGGAAATATTAAGAAATAATTTGAAAATATATTCTCAAATCTGTTTCTTGAAAAGCAAAGGACCAATACTAGATGGCTGTTGACCTGTTCATATCAGTTTAGCACTCTTTCTAAGCAATAGTCTGTCTTAGAGAAATCAGTTTGTGTAGGGGATAAGAATTGGTTAGAAAGAATTGTTTTGGTATAAGTACAGCTGATATTTTGAGATACAATTTAAGGGATATTCATAACTCTCTAGCTAACTCTTCAGTTTCATTTTCTTATTGAGCACTTTATTTCATTTGTGGTGCTGACGTCCACTTTTCATTCTCATCCCTCAATTTCCTTCCTACTTCCCCTCTAATCCTCTGCTAGCCCAATCAACAATTTGACTTTATCATGAAAAGATTTTTCTTTGAAATATTCATTCCACCCTGGGAAGGAAGGCCCAATAAAAACATAGGAACAGTGATGGAATTAGCCTATATTATGCTAGCACCACACACCAGTGCTGCCAGTCTACCACAGTGGAAAGAAATGCTTCAGATTAAAATAGCCCATGACTGTAGAATCAATCTAGTCAGTACAATTTTCTGTTAGATAATATGCTGACATGCCATTTGTGGACGTGCCCACATTTCTTGGAATAGATTTCCATTGTAACGCTTCATTATTTTATCTGCCTTGAAGTCTTATTTCTGAGAGTATAAATTTTATTTTTATTTCTAATACTTATATTTCTAATAGAAATGATATTTGTGCAAGACATAAAATTAGCATGTAAAGTTTAACACCTGGCTTTATATTTCTAATTTAAAAAATTAATCATTTTCAAAATCTTTGAAATGATACTGTGATTAACGTTATCATATCTATCTGCTGTTAAAGGGATGCTGTTTTTCTGATGAAGCCTGTTAATATGTTGAGAGTAGGGCAACAAGAAGCTGTGACACCTATATTTAAAACAATTATTTTGTTTATAGGATACGATTACATGGACATGGCAAGGTCCAGGAGCGTAAGTCAGTGACATACTATTTGACTTATTTATTTCTCTAAGATTTAGTGTGACATTCACCGTCCAAATTATTTTTTGCTCAGATGTAAATGGCAGTGACTTCATATTTTTAAAATAAAAACTGGCAATTGGGATCCAAACTGATCTGACGATTCTGAGGATTGTTAATGTTGTTTGAGGCATGCTCTCTTTGAAACCACTTTTAAAACAAATAGAATGCATTGTTAATACCTGTAGGATTGTGTATGAAATAAAAACGTGTTTTGTTTCAACCTCAGAGCAAACAATGCAACTTGAAAATCTTATCCCAATTTCCTGAACTGGCTATATTACAGTGAAATATTTCAGATATTCCAACCATAGGGAAAAAGGGAGCTTGGAACATGATCCTTGCTCCCTCACTTCTTATTCTAATGTTCCAAACGGGGGAGGATGTTGATATTCACTACTGAGTGCTGTTTGCTATACAGTTTTCATTAGAATTAGCTAAAGTAATATTTTTAATAAGAGTCACTAATGCTATTTGAGACTGGAAGTTGAAAATAGCAAAGCTTTATGCATCTGTGTGTGAAAGGCTGTCTTTAACGTATGTACAGCATAGCAGAGATAGCAATATTAGTATGTATCCAGCTGAAATAATTAATTTCTCCTTAAAGGCAAGTTCGTGGTACAAAAGTTGAGTGGGTTTAAGGAGAGAGGTTCTTATCTTTAATGGGAGAATTTTTAAAGATTTACATTTGATTTTTAATTTCGAACTAAAATAAAAGCACAATACTAGAATCAGGGGTGGGTTGCTGGCAGCATTACTGCCAGTTTGCTGTGCGCGCGTTTTGCACAGTTGCCTGCAAATTCTTTCGTGCATGCGCAGAACATTAAAAATAGAGTAAAAAACATGCTGGCAAAGGCATGGGCGACCAGGGAAACGGTTTGGGGCATGGCTAGCCTGCCCCTACCGATTTAGCGACCTAGTCCCAGTTTCCACTACCAGTTTGCCCACCTCTAACTAGAATGGAATGCAGGGGAATAGACAAGGTTGCCTAAGTAAGATACCAGAATACTAGATGCAGTAGTAGTCTATTTCAGTCATAATAAATTATTGGTAGTAATTTTCTCTCCAGCAACAGAACAGAATCCAACATGGCTTTTCTCATGCTAAACCATGTGGTTAGTTTCTCTAGCATGCCAGCTCATGACACACCTCTAGCCTACATACCATTAGCCTATACCAGTGATCAGCAAACCGCGGCTCGCGAGCCACGAGCGGCTCTTTGGCCCCTCGGGTGTGGCTCTTCCTCTCTCCTCCCTCCCCCCAGGCAGCGGAGGGCCCGGCATGTAGGTTGGGGGGGCTCTGGCTGCCTCCCCCTGGAGCGAGCGAACGGGTGGGGAGAATGCCCGGGGCTGTGGCTGCGCCAGAGCCGTCCGGGAGCCGCGCGCACAGGGAGGCGGGCGCACGACGCCGGCGCAACTCCCCCCGCCTGTTCGCCCCCCCCCCCGCCCGTTCGCTCGCTCCAGGGGGAGGCAGCCAGAGCCCCCCCAACCGACATGCTGGGCCCTCCGCTGCCTCCGGGGGGTGGAAGGAGAGAGGAAGAGCCGCACCCGAGGGGCCAAAGAGGGGCCTGATGGAAGAGGGGCCTGATGGAAACGTGGCCGGCTGTCCTGCCCGATGCGCTCGGATGGCGGGAGCAACAGCAGCCTGCAGAGAGCGCTGAGCAGCAGTGAAGCAGCTCACCACTTTTACACACCCAGGAAAAGATTGGCGCATGCACGTCCTGTGGAATTACAGCACAACTTCCCACCGCTACGGACTCCAAGACTGTAATTGAGCGGAGCATGCGCGTGCCTATCTTTTCTACAGAATTACAGTCTCGGAGACTTCGTAGCGGTGGGAAGTTGTGCTGTAATTCCGCTGGACGTGCACGCGCCAATCTTTTCCTGGGTGTGGAAAAGTGACGAGCTGCTTCACTGCTGCTGCTTCTGCTACCCCCGAGCCTTGCGCCCGGCAGGGGCATCGGGCAGGGAAGCCGGGCGCATCTCCACCGGCTCCCTCCGACAGCCACCACGGCGCACGTTCTGGGGCCGCGCGTCCATCTCCCTCCCAGCCACGCAGCCCCAGAACGTGTGTCGTGGTGGCTGTCGGTGGGAGCCGGTGGAGATGCGCCCGGCTTCCCTGCCCGATGCCCCTGCTGGGCGCAAGGCTCGGGGGTAGCAGAAGCAGCAGCAGTGAAGCAGCTCGCCACTTTTCCACACCCAGGAAAAGATTGGCGCGTGCACGTCCCGCGGAATTACAGCACAACTTCCCACCGCTACAAAGTCTCCGAGACTATAATTCCGTGGGACATGCACGCGCCTCTCTTTTCTGTGGAAAAGATAGGCGCGTGCATGCTCCGCTCAATTACAGTCTCGGAGACTGCCAGAGGGAGACGCGATGGAGACGCAACCGGCTTCCCTGCCGGACGACCTGCCGGGTGACAGCCTTGGTGGTGCTTAAGATGCCAGTAGCCGCTGCGGGAGGAGGCGTCCGTAACCTCCGGCATGCCGGCCCTTCTGCTGCTTCCCGTGTTGGGGGGGGGGAAGAGAGGGAGTGACTGACAGACACAGAGAGAGACAGAGGGGAAGGGAGGGAAAGACAGAGAGACAGACAGAGACAGAGAGAAAGAGAGGGAGGGAGAGAGACAGAGAGAGACACAGATAGAGAATGACACAGGGAGGGATTGAATCAGAGACAGACAGGGGGAAAGAGGGAGAGACAGAGAGAGGGAGGGAGAGAATCAGAGTGAGTGACACACAGAGACGGAGAGACAGAGAGAGGGAGGGAGAGACATAGATAGAGACTGATTAAGTGAGTGAGAGACAGACAGACACACACACACAGAGTGACAGAGATGGGCAGACGAAGGAGAGATAGAGAGAGAAAGAAAGAGAGAAAGAGAGAGAAAGGGAAAGAGAGAAAGAGAGAGAGGGAAAGAAAGAGAAAGAAAGAAAGAAAGAAAGTGAAAGAGAGACAGAAAGAAAGAGAAAAAGAGAGAAAGAAAGAGAGAAATGGAGAGAGAGAGAGAGAAAGAGAGGAAGGAAGGAAGAGAGAGAGAGAGAGAAAGAAAACTTATGACCACAATTGAGCCTAAAAGTTTGGTTGCTAACCAACACCGTCGTTAAGTGAGTTTCACCATATTTTCCAAGTTGGCCACGCCGACCCAGTCACATGACCGCTGAGCCACTCCCACAAAACAGGCCACACCTTCCGGCTCTCAAAAGAAATTTCAATCGTGGTATTGTTGATATTTGGCTCTGTTGACTAATGAGTTTGCCCACCACTGGCCTATACCAAACTTTTAGGCTCAATTGTGGTAATAAGTTCTTTCTTTCTTTCTTTCTTTCTTTCTTTCTTTCTTTCTTTCTTTCTTTCTTTCTTTCTTTCTTTCTTTCTTTCTTTCTTTCTCTCTCTCTCTCTCTCTCTCTCTCTCTCTCTCTCTCTTTCTTCCTCTCTCTCTCTCTCTCTCTCTCTCTCTCTCTCTCTCCATTTCTCTCTCTTTCTCTTTCTCTCTCTCTTTTTCTCTTTCTTTCTGACTCTCTTTCTTTCTCTCTCTCTTTCTCTCTTTCTTTCTCTCATTCTTTTTCTCTCTCTCTTCCTTTCTCTCTTTTTCTCCTTCTTTCTCTCTCTCTTTCTTTCTCTTTCTGTCTCTCCCTTCCTCTCTCTGTCTCTCCCTGTCTCTGTGTGTGTCACTCTCTCTGATTCTCTCCCTCCCTCCCTCTCTGTATGTCTGCCTCTCCCTCTTTCCCCCGTCTGTCTCCGATTCAATCTCTCCCTGTGTCATTCTCTATCTGTGCCTCTCTCCGTCTCTCTCCCTCCCTCCCTCTCTGTCTGTCTCTGTCTGTCTCTCTGTCTTTCCCTCCCTCTCCCTCTGTCTCTCTCTGTGTCTGTCAGTCACTCCCTCTCTCCCCTCTCCTCCCCCCCCCACCCCGGGAAGCAGCGGAAGGGCCGGCATGCTGGAGGTTACGGACGCCTCCTCCCGCAGCGGGCGAGGGAGCAGGCGGGGCGAGCACCCAAGGCTACCGTCATCTTAAGCACCACCGAGGCTGTCGCCCGGCAGGTCGCCCGGCAGGGGCGTCAGGCAGGGAAGCCGGTCGCGTCTCCATCGCGGCTCCCTCCGGCGGGCACCACAGCGCACGTTCTGGGGCCGCACGTCCATCTCCCTCCCAGCCACGCAGCCCCAGAATGTGTGCCATGGTGGCTGTCGGAGGGAGCTGGTGGAGATGCGCCCGGCTTCCCTGCCCGACGCCCCTGCCGGGCGACCTGCCAGGCAACGCCTCCTCCCGCAGCGGGCAAGTGAGCAGGCGGGGCGAGCACCCAAGGCTACCGTCATCTTAAGCACCGCCGAAGCTGTCGCCCGGCAGGGGCGTCGGGCAGAGAAGCCGGTCGCGTCTCCATCGCGGCTCCCTCCGGCAGGCACCACGGCCCACGTTCTGGGGCCGCGCGTCCACCTCCCTCCCAGCCACGCAGCCCCAGAGACAGAGGGAGGAAGGGAGGGAATCAGAGAGGGACTGAAGAGCCACATGCAAGGGACCAAAGAGCCGCATGCGGCTCGCGAGCCGCGGTTTGCCGACCACTGGCCTATACTAATAGCATTAGGTACATGACAGTGCCGATTGGTGCTAAGGTAGAAAAAAAGTAACCTAATAATGAATCACAAAATGTGCCAATCATGAGTGCCAATCATGAGACATAAAAAAGCCCATATATTTGAAAGGTCCTGAGTTTTGTTTCAAGACAAAACAAAAACATTGGAATACTAGTTTCAAGCTCAAAAATGTTAATGTTAACAACAGAACTGATCATAGTAGTCAAATGACAAGATTTTTTTCATCTTTAGTGAAGCGTGCAAACTAGCCTTTGCATTTCCTGAATCGGATGAGAAGAACACATCTTTCTCCTTCTGTCCTGGCCACTTTTTATAGAGGCACGATTGAGAGCATTTTAACAAACTTCATCACTGTTTGGTTTGGTGGCAGCAGTGCCTCAGATAGAGAGTGATTTGGAGAGCTGAGAAGAATATAGGAAACTCGCTTCTCATTATTCAGGATGCTGATTATAAGCACTATGTGGCTTAGAACTTGAAGTATTGTTAGAGACCCCACACACCCACTTCACGCTCTGTTTCTGTTGCTCCCCTTTGGGAAGAGATGTTGTAGTATCTATAGAGGGACTACTAAATTCTGTAATAGCATTGTTTCTTTTGCTACCCATCTTGTAAATTTGCAAGATTCTTTTTTTTTTTGCCATGTATATTCAAACTAGACTGATGTTTCTCTGTATAATATATGTGTAGGTATGCAGGTATATGCATAATGGTTATCTTTTGAGAGCTGAATATAACAAAATTTCATTTTAATGTATGCTGATTAGTGTACATTTAAAGTGACATTAAAGTTTTAATCTATTTTATTCTTCCATTCTATTCCTAAGGTTGACAATTCTGTGGCTTACCTTATGTCAGTTTCATAATTTTGTGGAAATAGAGGTAAGTATAATAACACAAGTGTAATTAATCTGTACTTTACTGCATAGCTATTGGAAGAGAGAAATAAAAAAACCACAACTCTCTTTTAGTGATGCTCTTTCTGCATTTATGTGCAGTAGAACATAATAATGGAGATTTATGACTTTTTTGTCATAATAAGTATTTTTACTTAACTTCATCAAAGGAGTAATTAAATCAATCTAAATAATCAGATATGAAGCTGATATATAAATGGGGTAGGTAACTGAAGAATTTTGTTGGCAGGGATGAATTCCTACTTAATAAAGTTAACACTATTTTAGCTAAGCCAAGCTTTACATTTAACATTTGGCTTTCTTCTATCAGACTGAGACATGTATCTTCTTCAATATTCCATAAGTTATTTTCAAGGAATATTTCCTTTCATGAAGATCAAGCAAATAATTTTTCTATCAAAATATAAACAACACATCTCTGTTTATTAATACACTCTTACTTCAACACAATGCAAATTTCTTAATAGTAATGATGCCTAGCTTTTACTGATCTGTATGGAAAGTGCAAGCAGGAATGAGATCTTTAACAGAAACTTGAGTTTTGAGTTTGAGTTTTATTTGATTTATATCCCGCCCTTCTCCAAAAGGACCCAGGGCGGCGCACAGGAATTTAAAATACATACAAAATAATACAAAAATACAAACTAAATACTAATTGTTCATATCTATTTAGCATGTAATTTCATTAATAACATTATGATAAAACAAATTGAAACATGGTCATATATATTATAAATTAACAAACTTCTCATGCTAATGGAATGTAAACCATATTCTTGGTAAAACTCTGTATTTGTAACTAAGATTATTGTCTATTTGCAGATAACATTTTTATTTTGTATAACAATTTTTATTGATTTTACAATTTTATAATAGGAAAGGGGTATGTAGGGTATTTAACAAATATTTTAGAGCTTCCATGTCAGGGTTGGTAACCTCCTCCGAGACTTCATACAAAATAATTTCAATAAAAGGTGGAAAGAAATACATACATTTCATATCATAAATTCCATGCATTCAATCATTTGTTCGTGTTAACATCCATGTAGGAGTTACAATACAAATTAAAAAATCATTTTTGTGATCTTAGCCTCTTTGCTATTGTTTCTTCTTCTTCCTTACCGCCGGTGGGCAGAGCCATTCCCAGGGTTGAGGCGTGTTTTTTAAGAAAGACCTCCGCCTCTTCTACTGTTTTAATTCTAGCTCTGCCTCCCTCCCAGAACACCAACATTCCCTCTGGCATTAACCATTTGAACCACACCCCTTTTTTATATAATGTTTTTGATAAGAAGGAATATTTCCTTCTTATTTCTCGAATTTTGGGGGGGGGTCTGTTTTAATATGGCAATCTCTTTTTGTTGATATATTAAAGGTCCTCCCCTCTGCGCTCTCAGAATCTCATCCCTTGTTGACCTTTTTACAAATTTAATTTGAACCTCTCTGGGTACATTATTTATTTTGGCATATGCTGAATTGATTCTATAAATCAGGTCTATATCCCCCCAAATATGTTCTTTATTCTTTTTAGTATATTCTGCTAAAATCATGCTCATTAAATCTTTTAAATTCTCAGAGTCTGACTCTGGGACATTTTGAAACCTTAAAAAAAAAGACATTTTTTCAAAATCGATTCTTGACATATGACCAGTAATATCTGTAATATCTTTCTGAAATTCCTTCATCTCTTCCCTCATCTCAACTGCCCCTCCCTCCAACCCATCAATTTTTTGTTTATTTTCTGTTATAGCTCTTTGTGCCTCCCGTAATTCCAATTTTGTGCTTATATTGTCTTTCCGGATCTCTCTTATTTCCTTCATTATGCTTTGCAGCATCTCCTCTATTGTTGGTGGAGTGTCCTCTCCTGATGTTTCTTTCTGGAGCATTGTAGAAATTTTTGCCTGCTGTAGGGATGGATTGGCCTTTGTAGAAGGTGGAGCGGAGAGTGATTTCCCCATTGGAGGCTTTTTTGCTGCCATTGTTAAAGTTTTAAGTTCTTATGACAAAAGATGGCGTCGAAGGGCAGACAGTCAGTGAAGTCCGAGAGAAGGAAAAGTCTATATCAAAGTTCAAAATTTTCTACTGTTTAAAATCCAGAGATACAATTGTATCATCCAATCCATCTAAAAAAAAATGTAAAAAGGCTCGCAATGGGAGAAATACCGAGAACCGCTTGGGTGGCTTTGATCTTGCAAAGGTGAAGAAATGTTCTCAAGTCAAAGAATGTTTACTGCTGGGAACAAAGAAGCGCCATTTTTCCACCCCGTTAGCGGCAGTGAAGAATCAGCGAAAGTTTCATTTTAACTGTAGCGAGGCTCGGATACAAAGTTTCTTTAGCAACTCCATATATGGTAATACATTTCCCTTTCTTTATGTTAATTCGGATGTTTCACTTTCTCCTTCTCCTCGATCCCGGGGAGCATTTTAAAATGCCGCTTAATTCTGAGGGGGGGTTTCTGGCAACTCCCCCCTCTATTCTTCTTTTCAAAGAGTTGAGTGCATTAAAGTCAATAACTCACAGTCCGCTCAGCTGTCCAGAGTCTCAGTGCGGTTCTCCAACTCCGGCGTTTCAGCCCGTTCTCCAAACTTTCGTTGTTCCAGCACTCCTTCGGAGAGAGGACTCTTCCCCCTGCATTCTGTCTTTCAGCTCCTGGAGCGAGATGGGCACGCCACCCCCAACCGCCGTCTGGGTGGGGGCCTCCCACAGCCACCCGTACGGTGGGGGCTCTCTACAGGAGCCCCCCTGCCCCCGAAGGCGCTCACCAAAAGAACCAAGCAGCGGACGTGTCAGAAAACACGTCCGTCTTGTCTGGAAGCCGGAAGCGATCTCCAGATAACATTTTTATTAATGTCATTTTGCCATTACAACTTTAACTAATGAGATTTTAATTATTCTTTTATCTCCAAATTGTTTAAAATTCTTAAGACCAAAATATAAAGGTAGTGAATTTTGTTTCACTTTCTTTTACTGCAACTTAATCATTCTCACAAAGAACAGTTGCTTTTGATTTTTCTCAAAAGAAAAATTCCTATGTTCTGCTTTATATATTTGCAAAATGGTGTTTTTTCTTTGAAAATATACCTTTTAAAATAATTATTCTATATTAAATATTTTTAGTTCTTCACTTAATAATTCATAAAAAATTACATTGTAATTTGAAGCTAATTAGCAATTTCTGAACTTTTTGTGTAGCTATTGGCATATACAACAATTTAGACTGATAGTATGGTAGTGGAGATATTCTGCCATGTCTCCAATGTATATGCAAATATTCTTCACTTATTTCAGAAGTCTATTATATTTTGAATCCAAGATAGTAAGGGAAAAACACTATTGTAATTTTTAAAGAATATTGTTAAGGAAATTACTTTGAGTTACTTCAACTTTGTCTCTACATTTTGGGTAGATATTGAAAAGGCAACTGAAGCAATCATTTAGCTAATTCTGATAAGTAAACTATTTGGAGGAAGACAAGATGTTTAAAGGAATGAGGCCAGCAAATGTTTGATACTTACATAATCTTTCTGACTGACAAGAGAAGGCTGCTGGGGAAATGAGTTTTGTAATAGCTTATTTTAAAAAAAAGAGACTGTTGTCAAAGGAGCCCTCTTGAATATTACTACCCTGCTAATTTTCCAACCTTGTTTCATAAATAAGATCTTAGAAGTAACAATGAAAATAGTGGCTTTCTTGATTATGATGATTTTGGATGAAGTTTATCATTTGAAAGCTTTCCAATCTAAGTTCAGCTTAAGCAATAGCAAAGTAATATTCTGAAATGTTTAACTGATACTGGATTTGAATCATTATTGTATAATGTCTCTTGTTCTTAGATGCTGTGTTTATCTTGAAGGATCAGACAGCTATTATATTTAGAGTAACATTGTCCAGTTCTACGCAGTTACATTTCTTGAGAGGAAAATCCATGTCTTAATTACAATATTCACTCTAGGGTTGCCTTTGAAAAGTGATCAGCATATTTAGCATCTATAAAATTTGGCAGGCAGAAGTTTCTTTTACGAACTATTTATGCCCAGTTATGAATCAACTATTATTAAGCATTAAACCTAAATTGCCTTTGGCCAAAATACCTGTTGCTCATCTGTTACCATGAGCCTGGCTATCATTTACATGTTTCTTAAGAGTTCCTGTTGTATGGTTACTAGTATATGTCCCATAAAAAGGAATTAAATTGATGAGTACATGAGAGAAAGTATTTTCTATAGCAGTATCTAACTATGGATTTCCAGAGGGATATCAACTCTTACTGCCTGTAGATATGCAGAAACAAATTGGTTTGTCAGGGATTTGATAACATAATATTGCGGGTGGAGATTCATTTGTCAGTGTCTGTGTTCTGCTTATAAGAGCTTTGTGTGGTCAATGAGTCTTCTGATGGGGAGGTCATGTAAGATGAAGGTCACATCAGGTGAGGGTCATTGGTAGGTGAAGTGGAGGGTGGAGTGTTGAACGCCCTTATAAGCAGGAGAATACAAACACAGACATCTCCTAAATTCTGCTGAAGATGTGTGGTAACAAAATGTGGGGCAACCAACCCACAAGCTCAGAAAATGAACCTCCATCCTCATCCTACAGCTGAGTTACAAATATTCACCACTATTGCAAGCATGATAATATTAATTTGGCTTGCTTTTAGGGAATGTTTTGGAGTTTTGCCTGTTTTATTACTTTTTTTTTATTTTGTGTGTGTGTATTTTAAAGTGGTATACTGTACCCAGAGGCAGGAAAGAAATTCATTTCACATCTGAGCGCTCTTTTAAATAAAAAGGGTTTCCCCAGTTTAAAGGCTTGAATGATGGAGAAAATGGAATAACTGCAGTGACAGGAAATCTTAATACAAATATAGAAACATAATTTGAGCAAAAATAGTCATTTGCTTTCTGAAGGGTTACATTTGTTCTTAGAACATGCTAATAGAGAATGAAAACCAAATATGGTATTTGTCATGCTGGTATTTCTTCTCAATGATAACTATTCAGGCTTCAGGTTGTTAGGGTTTTTTTTATTCCTGATTTTAAATGCTTGTTCTCATAACATTTCTTCATCTTCAAAACACCAGTATTATATGTTTGTGTAATGTGATAATGACTGTGCATTAAAATTTATTTTCCTGTATAGTTCCTACCTGTGTATATACCTTCTGAAGAGGAAAAGAAAAACCCATCTTTATATGCGAACAATGTGAGGCGTGTAATGGCAGAGTGAGTAAACAAGGTTTCAAATAGCACAATAGCTGTGTAGTTTCAAACAGTAGCAACATTTTTGATTCTATATGAAATATTACAAGAAAAATATTTTTTCTGTGCCATAATGTCAAGATAGAAGGAAAATATTACTGGCAGGAAATAATTACTGCTGTGTTTCAAACAAACAAAAACAAATTAGGAACATTGTAGAGGCAACTAAATATTTGCATGCTTGTAACAGAGAAAGAGGAATATGGGTAATTATGTTATATTACTAAAATATAGTGGTTGGGAAAAACTGCATATAAGAGATTATTTCCTCACAGTGTCAAGAGTTCTTGTTAAGGTCCTGGGAAAAACTGCATATAAGAGATTATTTCCTCACAGTGTCAAGAGTTCTTGTTAAGGTCCTCTGTCTCATTGACAGTTTATATTTCATGTAAACATCATGTTAAAACTTGAAGCTGAGAAGAAGACTAATAAAGGAAGTCCTATAAAAAGAGGTGCTCCTCAAGCACATATCTAGGAGTAAAATGTTTTTATAGTACTAATTCAGAGACATTTTACTAGGTAATAAAAACAGCACAACTGTCTAAATACTTGCAGATAAGTTTTTTCTGTAACTGAAATGTCAGAATCTTTGGTCCCTACACTGAAGAGAATATATTTTAATAATCAAACGTGGATTTTTTTAGAAATGAAAATGTAGTATTGCAGGCTGACAGAGTTTGATCCTGCCTGGCTCAAGGTTGACTCAGCCTTCCATCCTTCCAGGTTTGGCAAAATGAGGACTCAGATTGTTGGGGGAAATATGCTGACATTGTAAATCGCTCAGAGAGTGCTGTAAGGCACTATGGAGTGGTATAGAAGTTGAAGTGCCATTGTTATTTCTATCCTGCCCGGCTGAAAAAGTGTTCTGTGGATTACAACTACTTTATGAAGTTGCTATTCTATTTTTAAAAATCTTCTTTTTAAGCCTATTTTGTTAGGGAAATAACAAACACATCAGTTGTAGAAAGACCTGTGTGCCTTCTAGAACCTGAGAATATTTTCCTGTCAAATCTCACTTGCAGTGGATTTAGTTTCAATCTGTTAATCCTTATCCATCTGATTATAGTTTCCAAGTACTGACTGAGAATAGATACATCACCCGAGTGTTTGATAAATATAGAAATGAGTATTGTCAGATGCTTAGGACACTTAACTCCTAACTACCTCAGTGGGTAACTAATATACTTTAAGAAGTAACCAAAATCTTGCAATAGGGAAATGGCTTTACAGTACTCATTGCATGGATTTGCTGGGATTAGAAAACCAAGCTGCCAAATCCTGACTCAGATGTTAAATTGGAATGGTCCCAGTATTGGATCCTGTGAAAATTTACAGATACAAGATGTTGAGGCAGCACCTTGATTAACCATTTCTTGGATCTGATTGGAAAAAGAGGACAGAAATTACAAAATAACCAAATAAGGCAATACACTGTGCTGCAGTTAAATTATAAATTAAGGTGCAGTTTGAGAGATTGCAAGAAATGGATATGCTAAATAGGATAGATTCTAGTCTCTTCAATGCAAATTCAACATAGGATCCTCAAGTCATTACCTCTGCTTCAATTCTTACCTTCCACTTCTAATATCTGAAAGGTTTGTAAAACAAGAAAACTACTCAGTTGCACTGCCATGCTATGCCATGACATGATTGAACTTTTGAACTATGCCTCAGATAGATGCTTCATGAAACTGTGTGAGTGAGTATATATGTATACGTGTACATATTTTTGTCTATTTAAGGGCTTTAGGAATTTCAGTAACAGACTATACTTTTGAAGATTGCCAGCTGGCTTTGGCCGAAGGACAACTCCAACTCCCATCAAATACCTGTCTCTTAGAATTTGCAAAACTTGTAAGAAATCTTGGGTAAGTTAATTATCAATACATAATAATATACTTTTATATATGTTTTTGACATTATATATGTTTTTAACATTGATAATATTTTTAACAAAAAAGCTTTGTAACTGTTCACAATTGTGTGACAAACTGATTATAAAATGCATGTCACTGCTTTTCTGAGTTCTTCAAGTAGCTTCTGGTTCAGACAGAAATAAAAGACCAGCCTTATTTTCTTCATGTTTTTAGATGCAAAGAAAAAAAGTGATTTAAAGTGTGATTTAGAAAAAAAGTGGCAGATCTAGTATATCTTTACATAGATTTTATATGGCTGTATAGATATACATCACTTACTATAAACATAAGAAGTTATGTTGGGAAAAATGTTTTCTCTGCTAAAAGCATTTAATGTATTTACGAAGTGAGAGTTCTGTTAAAATATTCTATTTTTTATTATAGCCAAAGTCTTTATTCCGATACAATTTAGGATACAGAATTGGTAAACACATTTATTGAGAACTAAAATATGTAGGGACATATTGCAGGAAGAAAAGAATGTACAGCCTTGATCTGGTATTTTGTAAAATAGAACATAAATTCATCTGAAAATAATTTTTAACTGAAATCAAGGGTTTTTCCCCCTAATAGGTTTCCCCTAACTAAATTTTCAATTTTTATGGGTTTTGGGGCTAACATAAGAAATAGAGAGGACTTCTCTCTCTCTCTCTTTTTCCCCCCTTAAATGATTGTTGTCCAAAGGTAATACTTTGTTTTCCCTACCATTTTAAGGTTAAAGCCAGAAAAACTTGAAAAAGAACTTGATGCATACTCAGAAAGAGCTAGGAAACTGAAAAACAAAAAAGTCACTCTCAAGGAATTTGCAGAGTATTTGAAAATCCAAGTTTCAGATATGTTAGAAAATATGTTTGCACTTTTTGAAGAGGTAAGAATTCATTATCACCAGAAATATAACATGAAAGTTATTGTACAGTAGAAAATGTTATCTTTGGTAAAATCCACTTGTGTCCATGTGCCAAAAGAATGAGAAGGAGTGGTGTCACACAAGTTGCTGGAAGAAGAAATAGCTTTGCTTTGCCACTGCACAAAAAGCAATTTGTCACCGTGATCATTTTATCCATACCATGATAATTTTCCACAGTGTTGAGCTGATTAACAATCAGTTCATTAATAGAGAACATGTTTATTGTTACTAACAGCAGTTAGAAATAACCCTCGTCTTTCTTCAGTGACAAGACTGAAGTCTCTTCCACCTCCCTATCTGTATATGATTTAATGAGTGATAATAAATGTATAGATAGAAATAGCAGTCTTATATACCACTTCACAGTGCTTTTAGAGCCCTCTCTAAGCGGTTTACACAGTCAGCATGTTGCCCCCAACAGTCTTTGTCCTCATTTTACCCACCTCGGAACGATGGAAGGTTGAGTAAACCTTGAGCCGGGTGAGATTTAATCTGCCAAATTGCAGGCAACCAGCAGTCTGCAGAAGTAGCCTGGAGTACTGCACTCTAACCACTGCGTCACCGCAAATGGTCCTTGATTTATGACCACAATGGCGCCTAGCATTCTGAACATGAGCTGTTCGATATGTAAGTCAAAGGACAGCATGATTGGTCTAGATTTTACAACCAATATTTATTATTGGTTCATAAAGCAAAATATCAAGGTTATTAAGTGAACTGCCTGGTCATTAAGTGAATCCAGCATACACAAGAACATTTTTTGCCATTTTCTGCTAGAAAATAGCAAAATCATTGCAAATCACTGCAGCCAATTATATAACCAAACACCCAAAATATGATTGTGTAAACATGGGGAAGTGCAGCAGTTATAAGTTGGAGGATGAGTGGTAGGTCCAGTGTAACTTCAAACAGTTTTTAAGTGATCAGTTGTAAGTTGAGGATATACATGCATGTGAGACAGTGGTGGGTTGCCAATTTTTTTAACACTGGTTCGGGCACGCTCATGCACGTGTGCGATGCTTCTGCATATGCGCAGAAGCATCCAGACGGATGGGCAGAGCCTCCCACCATTTCTTCTATTGGTTCCCCCAATCTGGGCTGAACCAGGAGCAACCCACCTCTGATGTGAGATAAATTGTATATATAATTCTTGAATTACAACAGTTCATTTACCGACTGTTCGAAGTTACAATGGCACTGAAAAAAGTGACATGACCATTTTTCACACTTATGACCATTGTAGTAGTCCCTTGGTCATGTGATTTACATTTGGATGCTTGATAACTGACTCACAATTATGACAGTTGCAATGTCCTGGACTCATGTGATCACCTTTTGCAACCTTCTGACAAGCAATCAATGAGGAAAGAAGATTCTCTTAACAACTATGTTACTAATTTAACAACTGCAGCGATTCACTTAACAAATATGGCAAGAAAAGTAAAATGGGGCAAAACTCCCTTAATGAATTTTAGAGTCAATTCTAGTAAATTGAGGACTACCTATATTTGGAAACAGGATGTTAGCTGTTGGTATGATATGACACCACCTAACAGTACTAAATCTGTTACATTTATTTCATGGAGACAATTGCTGCTCTCCACTGCTAAATTTTTCACTCTGCAGTAAAAAATTGCACAAATATGCTAATCACATTGCCTATATTTCTTTACATAATCACACTTTTAAGGGATAGGTTATTGAAAAATGAAACCATAAATAAATACACTCTTCAAACTTTCTAACATCCATTCTGATAAGGAAAACAGAAATGTACATTAGATTTTCAGCAATTCACAAGGATCCCCCCCCCCCCTGTATATCTTAATAGTTGCATTAATCCAGTGCTTCTCAATTATTTTCTGTCATGCCCCCCTAGGAAGAAGAAAACATTTTGCGCCCCCCGCGCGACTGTAAATAGTATCATCCGGGTCTAAAAGTCACACGGGCAGGTTTGGCTAATCAGGATAGAGCATCATGTCTATCCAATCGGGTCTGTTCTCCTCGAAAGGGAGGATACAGAGACATAAACACGGGGCTTGGCTTGTTATGACAGTGTTTGCCGAGGTCAAACGCGCCCCCCTTTATGGAGCCTCCCGGGGGGGGGGGCGCCCCACTATTTGAGAAGCACTGCATTAATCCCAGTTTTAGAAAATTGGTGTAAGTGCTCTAGATATGAATTTCTATATGTTACTTTATTTTTTTCAACAGAAGGAAGAAGGCCTGATTGACATACGAGAATATGTAACAGCTTTGTCGGTAGTCTGTAGACCTTCTAAAACATTGCAAACAATGCAGTTGGCTTTTAAGGCAAGTAACAGTTTTTATTTAAAATGCTTAATGGCTATTTAAAAACCAAAGGATGTTTTTTGCAACATAGGTAAATATTAGGTCAAATACTGCAACATCATTGTATCTGAAACTCACTACTGACTTTACAACGGTTCATAAATGTTACCATCTGTCACAAATCATAGCAGCAATCTGGACTGTAGAGATGTGGTGTCATTTTTGTCTGTAAAAGCAAAATGAGATGGGCCAGGTTATTTTCCCCTTTGCATGACACACATGCTTCAGTCCACAATATTTTAAAGCTGAGTTCTGGGGCAGAATTGCACTTCCTAACATGCATATGAAGAGATATATCAAACAAATTAGTTCCTTCTTTTGTTTCTGTAGCAACACATAATGAAAAATAATCCCCATCTCTATTTCCTGCTGACCATTATTGATCATGTTTTCCTATTTATTGGTTTCTATCTTGTCTTCTCTTTTTCTTTCTACTACAGTTGCATCTCTTTTCCTAACATTTTTACTTTAATATGGTATATTTTGCCAACGTTCTCTTAGCCAATGGCCTCAGGTCCTATCTTTTGAGAGGGAGGGGGAGAATGCATACATTGTAAAAGTAAGCTTCCCACCAACTGGAACATTCTTTGTGCCACCTCCATTGGCCTTTGTGTTCATTGGCAGATCTCCGCTTAAAGTTTTATAGATCACAAAGTGTTTCATGCTCTGACCCTTAACAAAACTACACTTTCAGACTTTAGGTTGATCAAGCAGTGCTAGTTCCAGGTGCTTCCTTGCTGAATTCGAGCATGGGTAGTTTTGCTGTTTTGCTGACAGAAGTAACATTGATATTCTATTGTATTATATCTCCACCCTCTCCAGTGGTGGGTTGCAGGCGGTACACCCCAGTATGGGCATACCGGAGCCTACCTGGAGCACCGGATACTGTTCCATACCAGTTGGAACGGGATCCGGAACCCACCACTGCCCCTCTCATTCCAAGCCCAATAACACTGGTACTGCCAATGACTTCTGGAGAGCTCTTGACACCAGGAAAATCAGTTATGGAGGTTTGAATGCATTTTATGTCTTACATAATTCAAAATTTTGATTCACCAAAGTGGCTGACTGCAACAGATCACCAGTTTTGACCTCTATTCCTTCTCCTTCAGCTCCAATGACTGGCATTATGCCATTGGCACTATCTTTGAAATGTCCATCACCATATTTTTCAAAACTCACAATTCTTGAGCCTCAGGCATGATTCTGTAGATCTTTAACAAAACCTGAAAAAAAGTTTCTTCTCTGAGGCCAAGATTCCTAAATGTTCCCCAGTCAACTTCACCACAATTATTGTTTGAAATTGCATAGTGCTACCATTTCCTAGTGGGAAATTTCCACATACTCCATATATCCATCCAATATCAATACGTTTAGGATCCACAGTATTCACATAGATCCTATCCTCTTCATACGTAGACTCTCTTTGGTTTCACTCTTCATGGCCATGTGTTCTGTATTCAGCTATCCATATTGATCACTAAAACTGTCTCAGGCTTAACCTATAAACCTCATGTTTCTGCAGTCTCCAAATGCTAATTTGAATAACTGTTCGGTTGCCCATTACCTCTATCTGTCCCATTGACTCCCTTCCCTCAATACTGTTCTTTTCTTCCTATTGTGTCTGTAGTTACCATTTTTATACCTTAGCCATGGATCCAGCTCTTTTTTTATTTCCATAGCTCATTTATATTCTGGAGCTCCTGCTTGAATTTCTGTGATTCCAGTGCTTTGTAGTCCCATTAACTAGGATATTGGCTTGTAACCTCTACTGCCTTACATCTCTGAATTGCCTTCTCTGTATCTCCTGAGCTTCTGATGTTTACTTAATTTTCAGATTTTGAGAAATGTATGTTGGCATCTCCCTGCTTCTTTAAATTCTCTTACTCTTTGTTTACCTGGCCGACTAACACTTCTCTCTTGGTAGATGTTCACTTATGAATTTGATTATCTCAGAAATCAAGTAGTTTGCGCAGTAGAGATGTCACATGGGGTCAGAAAACTACTCATGGAACTATATTGTGAATCAGCTATTTTTTCTCAGTGGTTTTCTAGCCACATAACACACATTGCAGTAATCCAAATGAGAAGTAACAATAAGCAATTAAGAAAATGGCAAAAATGCCATAAAAGAGGAATCTCTGCAAAAGTCTTCTTGGTCATGGTTTCCATTTGATCTTCAAAAAAAAATCATAAATCCAGGAGGAACTCAAATGTATACTTATTCCATTCAAAAAGTGTAACCCCGTCAAAAACTAAAAATGGTAAATTTCCAGACTTGGCTGATCCATGAATCCAAAACTAGTGCACAGGGCTATGCTAGATACTTTTGTGAAAAACAAAGCATTTCATTGTTTTTGAGTAATAATAATAGGTAGGATTACCAATTTCCACATAGTATTTATTGCCCTGGCTTTTTCAGTTAGCACACCTACTTCTTTCTCTCATATTCATCATAATCTATTTTACCAGAGCAGCTTTTACATCTATAAATCTTTGGTCAGGAAATATACCTTTATAACATATCTTCTAGGGCAGGGGTCCCCAACCCCCGGGCCGCGGACCGGTGCCGGTCCGTGGCTGGATGGGAGCCGGGCCGCAGGGCTGGAGAGGAGGAGGAGGGAGGAGGAGGCAGCCCCCTGAGCACAGCGCGCGGGAGAACGCAGGCGCGGCTGTTCGCGCCGTTGGAGTGTGCCTCTTCCTACACCCTCGTCGACGGAGGGATTCCTGGACGACGCCGGACCGGCCACCGATTCCCTCCCCTGCTGGCATGCCGGCCACTCATTTTCTTCCAGGGACTGCGGAGGCTCTGCGGGCAGGGGAGGGAACTGGCGGGTTGCTCCGGCGGCGCACAGGAGTCCCTCCGTCGACGAGGGTGGAGGAAGAGCCCCCACCATCCTCCTGCGTTCTCCCGTGCGCTGTGCCCAAAGGGCTGCCCCCCTCCCTCCTCCTCCTCTCCAGCCCGGCTCCTATCCAGCCACGGAGCCTGAACGAGCGACCAAGCGTGGCAGGCGGGATGAGGCGGCTGGGGGCGGGACGACGGGACGACGATGACGATGACAGACACACACAGAGAGACAGAGGGAGGGAGGGAGAGAAAGATAGACAGAGACACAGAAGTAGTGATTGAATGAATGCAAGACAGACAGACACACGCACGCACACACACACACAGAGTGACAGAAATGGGCGGATGAAGGAGACACACAAAGAGAGAAAGAAAGAAAAAAGTGGGAGAGAGAAAGACAGACAGAGAGAAAGAGACAGAAAGGAAAGAAAGAGACAGGAAAAGATACAGAAAGAGGGAAAGAGAAAAAGAAAGAAAGAAATAGAAAGGGAAAGAGAAAGAAAGAAATAGCGAGAGAAAAAAAGAGAGACAGAGACAAAGTAAGAGAAAGAAAGAGAGAGAGAGAAAGAAAGAAAGAACTTATGACCACAGTTGAGGCCAAATGTTTGGTTGCTAACCAAGATCATTGTTAAGTGAGTTTCACATTTTCAAAGTTGGCCACGCCCACCCAGTCACATGACTGCTGAGCCCCTCAGCCGGTCCGCAGAATTTTCTTTAAAATGAAACCGGTCCCTGGTGAAAAAAAGGTTGGGGACCCCTGTTCTAGGGTGCTTGATGTACCCATCCACTTGCTTTTATCTCTGTTTCCATCTGATCCTTATTTATTTATTTATTTATTTATTTAAATTTATATCCCGCCCTTCTCCACAGAGGACCCAGGGCGGCGCACAGGAAATTTAAAAACATACAAAATACAATAAATATAATTTAAAAACTATTAAATAAACCTATCCTGCGCTAAAACCAAATTTTAAAAACCCAATTTAAAACTATCTAAAAGTCCCCATGGGAGACTTTTATTGTGGTCCTTTATTTAAATGATGCTGTAACACAACAAAAACAGACCTTCTGGGACAGGTTAGCATGCGGCAGGAAGTTCCCACTAAGTAGCACAACTTTAATAGGTTGTGCTACCTATTGTTTGTACGTCTGCTTGAAATATGCATTAAATAAATGTAGTACCAAGTGGTATATGAGTTGACATCATAAGTGGAATGCCACACGCAATCTTTCATATTATAGTTTGCTAGCTGCTGACTTTTGTGAGAGACATTAGAGAATAGCTGTGAAATAAAAAAAATAAGGAACTCAAACAGAGCATAAGGTCATTTTATACTTTAAACTGTGAGCCATTTCAAAAATGTTGAGAAGTTCGTATTTTTTTTATATGAATTGAAGGTTCATCTGCTCTTACATGAATTTCCTCTTATATCCTTACTTGCTCTTAGTTTTTTGTTATAAGAATGGTAGTTGCAAGGACTTAAAAACTGATACTCCTTAACTTACAACTGATCATTTAGTGACTAAATGATGACAGATCCCCATCCTCAAAATATGATCTGAAGACCAGTCCTGAAGTTAACTTTGGAGCAGCACCTCTGCAGTTGTTCACCCTTGCAATGGACCACAGAAACATTGCAATTCATGCCCCCGACTATTTGCCCCCACAGGCACTGGGCCTGCTTTGTGACCCAAATGGATTCCACACACTCCTCCTCACCCCAGGTTACCAATTGCTCGCTTACCTTTTGAAGACTTCTAGAGCTGAGAAAGTCTTGAGTATAGAAGGAGGATAATCCACTGCATTGTTGGGTCACATGGCACAATCATTCATGTGGCCATCTTTTTCTAAGTGAAAGATAATGCTCTTGATTTTATTTTCCTCTGTAAAGTGGAAGGGCAGGAAACAGAGCATGTGGTATCTCAGGGGGTGAAGGGAAGCCTTGAGACACCCAAAGCAGGTGGACCTGTGCTTACACTATGCCCCCCAGGTATCCCATGGACCACTTAATGACATGCATGTTTGTTTAATGAATGCAGAGCAGGGATGGGAAAGGTTGTTTAAAGAGGCGGTTCACTTAACTGCCCTTCCAACCATAATGGACACACTCTATTACAGTTAGAATTTGAGGACTACCTGTATTGTGACTTCCTACCATCTATTGAAAGCAGACTCTAGATTCTTTCAGTTAATACTGAGGATCTTGGCTCCATATTTTTTTCTTCTTCATTGATAGCAATCTAGCCTAACCTACTGTCATTTTGGAAATGTGTTTCTAATACCTTCTTAAAAGAGAGGATTATTTTGCATTTTGGTCAATCCTTTTGAGGTTCTCCTGATCTCCCTTTTCTTTTCTGCATAATCCATGACTCTAACCTTGTGAGACAGTTGAGAAGGTGTGTTTTGTTTGATTGTTGAAGGCTTCAAAGAACCATATACAAGATGCTCAGAGCATTTCTTCTAATGGAACAGAAGGCTCTTAGTGACTCTGGATTGGCTAGCTCTGGCACTTGCCTATGTTTAGTTGCATCATAAAAGCTAAGCGTAGTTGTCCTGAAGGCAGAATCAACAATGCAATGATTTCCTTCCCCCCCCCCCCCTTGTGCATGTAACTAAGGCGCAATTTCCTGGTTGCTTCATTAATCTATACACTACTAAAATACTTATTCCCATAATCTTCAACTGAGCAAAATAATGCCTCATAGGACAATGATTTTTGAAACAAGCTACTTCGATGAGCTCACTTACAGAATGTGTCCAAAATCTGGGACATATAACTTCTGAGGGAATGAAATTTGGGGAAGTTATGGTTGCTTCTGCCCTGCTGGTTTGCAGCTACAGTCATGTGATGCTCATTTGGAACACTGCGTGACAGTCTCCAGCTATTCTTGCAGTTGCTTGCTTCCTCTCCTTCCTAGTGGCAGCTGCTTGCCTGCCTGTTGGGAAGGGAATGAAGGGAAAGGAACCCCCAGCACACCTTCAAATATGCTTGAGAAAGACCCTGTAGTCTCATGCTTCACTAAGAACTAATGCAGATTTGGACTAACAATTCCCAGTTTCTATTCCATCAATCGAGATTATGGGTGTCAAACTCGATCGTGCCACGTAACGTATCACAACATTTTTTGCCTTTGCAGAACCAGGGTGGTCATGTCCCATGCATGATGCATCCAGCCCACATGCTGCCTGTTTGGCACCTCTGCTGTAGATACTTCATGCCTCTAAGGGAAGTGTGATACAAAGGGATGACTCTCGGTACTTTGTCAATAGTACCAGCCCTTTTTAAGTGCAAAGAAAGTGCATATTTTCACTTTAAAAATTAGGCAGTTTATATTGATTGGTAGGAAAAATTTCACACCACCTAGGGGCAGAAAGAACTTATGAATTTGGAAATAAAGTGAAACTTATATAGTTTTCTGGTACTAAACTTAATATTTTATTTTGTGTCTCATATTTAGTAATAAATATGGTTCTTTTCTGGAACATCAAATAATAGGTGTCCATATTTTACAGATGTATCAATCAGAAACTGGTGGTATAACAGAACAAGAGTTAACTTCCATCCTGAAGAGCGCCATGGGTGTTTCAGACCTTAATGTGTCAAATCTTTTTAAAGCTATAGATGATAAAGAAAAAGGGGAAATTGCATATGGTAAGTCAATTTTTATAGATTTTTGTGTATAGAAATCAGAAAGGGCATCTGGAAACGAAACCTATCCAAACAGAGGAAATGCCTCCATCAAAGAAGGCAAGGCAATCTTCTAAATATAGACAAGTAGCCCACACTCATTCACAATGAAGGTCTGCAAACAAACAATTAAGCTCAGACAGCAACAAGAACTCCACAGTTGAACCCTGAGCTATATCCATATTCTTCTAGTGATACCTGAACAGATATTGAGGCTCAAGAAAGGGAAGGAGCAAACTTCAAAACTACTGTGCATTTCCTTCTTTTGTAATAATTGCATTTGGAGACTGCAGTTGCTTGTTTGTTCAGATTGTGTGTAGATTGCATTTTTTATGCCCATGCCAAACATGTAAATAAATAGATAACACACAAAATATACTGCACTGCATGCTGTGTGGTGTAATTCATATTGAAGCCTTACTACATTTTGACTGACATTAAAAGATGGAATGCAACTACTTGACAGTGTTAGCCATTGCTTTTAATTGCCCACATTCATATCAATGAAATAAAGATGTGTTCTTGAGAGAGAATCATTTATGGCAGTACTGTAATGTAATCTACAATTAATATTGCAAAACCAGTACTGTGACACCTGGTCAGTCCTACCACATTTCCTAGATTGTTCTATATCTTCCTTAGTTACAAGTCGTTCTAGTCCCTGCTAGAACAATTAACACATCCATGCTTCTTTGACAATAGTTTATTATATGGGTTATACAGAAATCTATACTATCTATAAAAAAAAACCTTATTCTGGTCTTTAATTTAATATAGAAAAAGTATATAGTATTTATTGTTCTGTTCTTAATGAAAATATTTTAATTTCTTTTACCATTTCTTTACCTTCTGTCTGATTTTGAAAATTACTTTAAGCATGATGGAGTGAAATGCAGAAATTGGGATTTTGAATGGCATTCTAAGGAATTCTGAGCATCTTGGGATTTCTTGCTAGAAAGATAAACAACAGTGAATAAATATAATTGCTGAATGTTTGTTGAATTTTTTTTCACATTTTTCTGCATCATGCAATCATTAAACTATAATGTAATCTTGGGGTGCATAATCTAACTTGATATAGGCAGTAGCTTTCTGAGAAGAGAACATTTGAAATCTCATAAGCAGTAGAAATTATAGTTGCCTGATGAAAGATAATGCTATTTCTATATGTATCTTCTCAGGATATTGTGGATCAGTACTGAGAAACAATGTAGACTATAGAAAACAAAAATAGTTTCAAAAGTACTATTATACTAGTTGCTCTTTAACTTTGGTTCTTACAGAATGATGTTGTTGTCGTTGTCTACAAAGCCGTTATAATTATGCAGTCTACAATGTATTGCTCCAAATATTCTATAATATTAAACAATTATTAAATTAACAACCCACCTTAACATGTTCCTTAAAGGTAGATAAATCATAATTTAGCCATGCAAAACCTACTGAAATCATTTCAGTCAGTCACCATGAACTTAGTTGCCATTGGTTTCAGTAGACATAAAGCATAACTAATTTTTCATTCAACTAATTATACACAATACTTTTAATATGACATAATACAGCAAAAACAGCCACCTATGATAGTAATTAAATTAATTATTGAAACTGTCTTTTCCATTTCTAGATGATTTCCATTATTTTACTGAAATGTTCCCAAACTTTGCTGAAGAGTACCTATATCCTGATCAAATGGAGTCTAAAAGTTATTTGGAAACTCCTGCTCCTAATGGATTCTGTGCAGATTTCAGCCCACAAATTACTGAAAATAGAAGAAATTCCCTACAGAAAAAAATGAATTAATATTAATAATTCGGTCATCCTCTTGTGAGAGGAGTATGTCCTATCTAGGGCTTTTCATAGTCATGCAGCTATATATCCTGAAGTATGTGAGAAGGCTGTATGTGTGAATGTGTGAGAAAGAAAGAAAGAAAAAGAAAGAAAGAAAGAAAGAAAGAAAGAAAGAAAGAAAGAAAGAAAGAAAGAAAAAGAGGCGTGTATGCATATTTTACTGCATTAATGAGCATCTTTGGCTTCCTATTGGAAAGATCACTTTTTCCATCAGCAACTTGGAAAGTAAAGAATGTAAACAAACTTTAATTTGTATACTTAAAAACAAGATGCTTGCATATTTATATTCATTGTTTGATTTCATGTACAAACTGTCCTACAAAGTGTGCATGTGAAAAAAATACTGTAGCTCCTATGGTGTCAAGTGCACTTCGGTGATTAGTGTTATCCCTATTTAGGGAATTCTTTGTGGGCCAGATTCTGCTTTCCTTTTTTACAAGGCAACATTGACTGCTACTGTCAATAGCCTTCAGAGCAAGGCAAGCTCAGTTTCACCTTTTTCATTGTAATCTAGTAGGTAGCTAAAGGGGGGAAAGTATGCAAAAATATTTTTACCTAGGGAATTGTTTTTATTGTGTTTCCTAGTAAAATGACCTTTTTTGAACTTTTCAATCCATCTTGATATCAAAAAGAATAAGGGAAGTTATCAGGATTGTGTGCATTTTGTACTAAAAACCCAGATTTTAGCACAGAAACGCAGATTTTATACTTCAGAAAAGCTGAATTCCAAAGTCCGTCTCTCAATCCTATGAATTAGGTATATTTCTGTATTTCATGTTGATTGGCTTATGGGTAAAGGAAGGTGAACAAATGCAAAAAAATGGATGCAGACCTAAGAAACACTGCCTCTGACAATTGGAAATTCAGATCGTTCTCAGCCTTAAGATCTAGAAACATGCCTTTTTAAAGTTTAAAATTCTCAGGATAGCAAAATCTGCACTTAAATTAGAACCTATATTTCTGGGTGGATCATGGAATACACACAGCCTTGCTATTTCCCTGTCTTCTCTGTCACTGCTGCATTTGAGTGTTTTAGGCAATGATAATTAAACAAGGGTCATTTAAAAAGCAGTTTCAATGGCTTTTTGCACAGAATAAAATTTTATATTAAATTGAACAGGCATAAAATAAACTTGCTATATTATAAATTGCTAATAATTACCATATAGTTTCTTACAGGTCACCAGCTTTAGCTATATGGTTTTGGCTGAAAAGATTTTTTTGGTACTATATCTGGTTTTTTTAATATAATTCCTGACTTTGTAACTACTTTTCACTGAAAAATTGCAGGTTTGCAAAATGTTTAATATGAAACAGTTGTTTCAGTTCGAAGTGGGCTGTTCAGCTATTCTAGAAATGAATTTCAGTCTCAAAATGGAAGTGTGATAAGGTCAGAATGGCCTGTTTCAGTCAGAACAACGGTTTCAAACTCAAAATAAAGCATTTTATGCTAAAAAGATCTCAAATTCAAGTTACTTGGCACTAGTTTTGTATAGTGAAAACCTAGTGTCCTGGTTCTCTCAAGACACTAATGTTAATACTGTTTAATACAAGTTTACATAAAAGCTGGTTTACTGGCTTATTACATTTTGTATATGAATCTCTTTCGTTCCAACCAATAGGATCATATTATTTTGAATAACTTTTTAGATTATATAATTTCTTTTTTAATGTGCTCATATGCTTACGAAATCCTGGAAAATACATATACATTGTCTTCATCTAATCCTAAAACACTTATTTTCCTTCCCCCTTAATCTAGTCTACGTTTATAGGGATACGTTTATCACTATTTATTCTTCCCACTATTTCTGTTTATTTCCCAGGAATTCGATCACAATCTTTTACCAAGGTAATTCTTTAATCTCTAAGCCACAAAATACTTTGCTTCTACTCTGGATGCTTCCATTATAAATGACTATTCTATACATGTACAGCCACAAAAAACATGTTAATGCAAGCATTTAATTTGCTGCAATTACTAAATTTTGATTTTAATATAATCATAGACTAATTGAATGTAAAAAAAACCCCACCAATATACAGTATATCTCACACATGTATAAAGCAGAATTTTAAAAAAATATTAAAAAAAACTAATTATGTTTTGAGACTTATTTTATTACAGCTCTTCTGACAATGTGGTGCCTGCAAGTTGACACCACACATAGAATGTATATTGAAAGCTCTATAAAATTGTAAGTCCTGGTTGTTAGAACTTTCTTATGTCCTTGACCTTTCCATTTTGTAGCCACAGAAACCATATGAGATGCTCTTTTTTTTCAGAATTCAAAAACAGCTATTTCTTTCTAAGTAACTAAATAAATATTCTAAAGAAATGATATTGCTGGTTTATTTATACGCCTGTTCTGTTTAATCATAATACTCTATTAATTGGCATAAAGATAATACTGCCTCTTTTAAATCTGAATATCTGTGCAAAGAGCTTTTTTGAAACTAGTAGGTTAGTGTATTTCAAGTTTGGGACCAAAGATTTTTTTTTTCCTTTTAGGTTGATAGAGCTGCTGTGATCACTTCAGGCTTTCTACTTTTAGTGGGAGCAGCTTTTGATAGATTTTAGACTGACTGTGGGATAATGACTATATTAATATAGAGTCCTACTGTGCAAGTAATTGCCACAACATTTTTATATTTCTTGCTATCATTTCTATGTTAATGTAGGGGTGGCTTGTTTTCATAATGTTTCAAAACATAAAGGTTTTTACATACAGTAGCAGGAATGGATCTCTTGCTATCAAGTTGCTTTTATTTTGCTAATAATGCTTTTTTTGAAGAGCATATAGAGAAGGAGGTTTTTAAAAAACCAAGTCCTCCTCAGAGATTTTCAAAGCTGAAATCTATTTAGAATTTGAAATATATAATATCTTCTATTTTAAAATAATTTGGGTAAAATTGGATAAGGATAATGCAGATGAAGGCTATGTTCAATAGTATTACTATGGACTTAGCCATAGAATGATGCTTATTCTTTTGTTTTATCCACTTTGCCAAACTAGATTACAGTTTTGTGATGATATGGATGATTGTTTGCATAAATGATTCTTAGCTGAAGTAATCTAATACATCTATAAGTCTGTTCCTGCCTCCCTTCTGTTCAATGAGTTAAACTAGTTTCTGCAAAGTATCAGTAATTGAAAGTGCTGTTTTTCCTTAAAACCAAAATACTGATTTTAAAGAAACCTCAATCTCAAAATTCCATTCATCTTGAAAATAGTGGTAATTCATTATTTTCAATCATTTCTCTTAATAGTGAATATATTGTTGATTCTGGTTGTTGATTCTTAACTTGCCAAAGCAGTGTGATCCAATTTCAAGAAAGGAAAGAGGAAGATAAAGAAATACTCTGGTATAGACTAATGCTGTTAGGTGGGACAAATAAAACAAAATTATTGTCTAATAATTGGGCATAACTAGCTGACCTATAGGAACCCATAACTTAATAACATCTTGTCAAAGGCCTCGTTTGCAATTCACGAAGGCCACCACATTTATCACCGGCATCACTTCCTTACATGTAAGAAAGAATTCTACAGTAATACAATTGAATAGGAAATGCAGCTCCTTTTAAATTGAGGAACTCTTAAAATTTTAAAATCTGTAGTAGGCAGAATTAATGGGAAGGCATTATGTAGTAAAGTTTTGGTTGAGGAATTTTCAGTAGCGAGAGCTACAAAGTTTATCAGAATGCTTTATTATATACTCAAAGAGTCAGGTTCCATGATAGGAAAACAAAAAGGCTTGTAGAAAAGATATCCCCTTGCTAAATTTTGTTTTATTATTCTTGTTTCTCTATTTTACTAAAGGCCTTGAAAAAACAAAATAATATGCCAAGGCTCAGGACTTGTGCCAGCTCAATTATCTGAAGAGAATTTCAGAGAACAACTATCATCTACTTCAGAGTCAACTGATAGTGAGATATAAATATCAGATATCAGAATATCTGCTTCCTCCTCCCGTTGATTCCTATTAAGGCACAGAAAGCTTCCCACCATATGGGATGTTTTATTGCATTCTCTCTGTGATTTACATTATGGGTTAGGCATCCGTGCAGACCCTGTCCAAGCAGCCAAGAGATTAAAAATTTCAAGAAGGAGTGCCATTTTTTTTCTGTTAGCATCGCACATGACTAGATCAGATCACACTAAACCTTCTCATTACATTTTTGTAACCACAGTAATGAACTTCTCTCCCAGATTTTTCTCTAAACCCCAAATACTTTTCTGTTTCCATTTAGTATTCCCATTTCTATTTTGCATTGCAAGGAGCATGTGCAAAATGTTATTGTCCCTCTCATGGACAGACTTTCCAGTATCTGTCTTTGGTCATGAAGATCCTATTCCACAAGTGCCATTGTTGTAGAACAAAAATTCACTCTTTTTTTCTATCTTGGGAAAGGTGATACAGTAAACTCTTGTAAATATTGCCAAACAGACAGATTCAGCATTATCATTTGTCTTGGTTGTGAATTTTCCTTGAGAACAAGCATACGGATAGCAGATTCTGGCATTTCTTCCTCCACTTAAAACCTATTGTGCCCCAGAAACTGTCTAAACACCCTTTCCCTCTGTGATTGCAGCCTCTCTTTCGTAGGAAATACCAAGCTTCTGTTGTATTGCTACTTGTACAGAGGAATTGCTCATTACATTGACAAAGGCTTCCTAAAAACCTGCCCCACTCGAGACTAAGCAGGACAAAACTAGGAGGAAAAAAAACCTGTAGAGGTTCCACCTTGAGTTCTTTTCCATGTCTGCTTCCTTCTTTTCTTTCTACCATTGTTAAATTGACTTGTCTGAGCCACATAAATGCTTCCTGGGTCTTCCTCAATCCTAAAACTAAGTATCAGAGGGAGAATTTATTAATAGTTCTCCAGATTACTCTTTTACAACAGAAAAATTTGGAATAAAGACCCTCTCCTACCTCAGCATAGTCAAGATCAAAGTTTAGATATCTTATGTACACATTTGTTTGGGGGAATACCTCTTTCTCATTTCCATAAGTTCCATGTTTTCCCAGCATGTTCCAGAAATTAGAATTGGGTATTATGGCATCAGCTTTGCTTCGATTTTGATCACTCTTCCAATCTTATTATAACTACTGATTTTTAATGTATTATTGTTACCTTTCAATGCTGTAACTAGCAGTTTCCCTCATGCAATAGTTTTATGTTCTTGGGATATGGCTCCTTCAAAACAGAACTAACATGACATTTTAATTGTCCATGGCTTTAGCTTGAATGTAAATAACTTCTCCATACTCACAGACTGGAATTACATCTTCAAATGTTCCTCAACTCTTGAATTTTATATAGATTTGAAGGGGATTACCAAATATGATTAAAATACCCATCTCCCAATTATGTTATAGTGGAGGTATTTTATTCCAGTTGTCACTCTCAGCAAAAACCAAGGGCATGGATAAGGAACAAGGTCTTGAACACAAGTTATAATCCTCAGAGATACACTTTGCATTGCAAATTATCTGTATAATGAAATGCCACAATTTTTACAGAGATTCCTACCATCCTACTTGTTAGATGACAAGTATCAGATAAATCTGATAAATGAAGCTCATTTTGTTTTAAAAAACCTCCCTTAATTCTGATGAGGTAGTCACAACAAAATACACCCTAATTCTACTAGCAAAAATCTGTTCAAAATAATTAGATCACAGCTGCCTCTCAGTATCATCCGACCAAATATCCTTTTACATATTTCCCACTATTGTAACTCTACACACTTGTTGCATTCCATAAGCCAATTCATTCAGTTCCAAGCAGTTTCTACTTTCCTGAAATGTATTAGAAAAATTATGTTGGAAATTAATTTATTTTTTAATTATTTTTCAAAACTTATTCCCCCTGCCATCACTGTACTTTTATCTTCAATTCTTTCACTTCTTTCCTTTCATTTCCATTTTCTCCCCAAGATCTACTCTTGTCACTGCCAGGAAAAAAAGTCTCCCTAAGTTCTCTCACACCAGTCCGGAGTCAGATCTCTAATCTAGTGATTGATACAGTTGTTTGCATCTCACCAACTAGAATGTAAGGCAGTATGCTAGTATATACTCAGTTTATTGCAAAACATTGATTTTATGGCTTTGCTATTAGGAGCCCTTGTTGGAAAGATTATCACAATTTACATCTAACTCAATCCCCTATTGAATTTAGTGGGTTTTTTTGTCTTCTGAGTATTAGCCACTCAATCCTATCTTGGGGGCTGCAATCCATCTATGTGGTGTATTACAAAAACACTCATGGGATTATTTATCATCTAGAACCAGCCTTTTTCTTAACGCAAACTCCATTAACTCTCTGAAGGAGTAATGCCTTCTCCAGTTCAGAGTTCAAATAAATCCACTTGTACAAGTTTCTTGTTCAGTATGGATTATCCATATAATTTCCCTAATGCTTTGTAGCTCATCTATTAAAATTGTAAATATCCTTGTATAAAAACTATTTGTGGAAATTTCATAGATATAAAAGAAGTCAGCACCTTTTGAATTTTCCAATTCAAAAACAAAATTGATTTATGTTGATGGAATTACCCAAGTAATGGGCTACAATATGTTTAATCTTATCATTCATTAAAAATATCCTCTATTGACTATTTCTTTCTATGACATCTTTAGGAGAATAAGGCCCATTACTCTTTAAGTAATTATTACCCAATACAATTTGTAACAATCTTACCTTGGAATTTATAATTTAGGAGATATACATAGGCAACTCTTTTTGTACCCCAAATGTCTTCTAGATTTGTTTACAACCCTTTATAACTTCCAAATTAAAGCAGCTTAATTCATTTTAAAGGGAACCTTTTACATGTTTTTGTATAATGCATATGATATTCATTATAGAGAGAAATGTGGTTTGAGAGCAGCATAGAACTTTGATTCATTACAGGGTTAGTCTGAGACCCCTTTTAAATTGTGACAAGATTAATATGTAGTGGCTCATTTACATCTAGAATAATCAAATTTATAGATTTAAAAAAAAAATTAAAATCAGTAATTTCTCTCGAAACACTTTGAGATTACTTTGTTACCGCTGTACCTAATTTGGATCACTGCTTGAAGAAGGCAAGTAATGATTCAGTCCAATATCCACTTTTAACTCTCAGTAGGTTTCATGAATTGATATGTTTAGAATTTTTCTGTAAATTTACATTTGGACCAATAACCTTTGCTACTATGGCAGTAGCTATTAACTATAACGTCTGACAGGAGAACTAACAGGTTAGAATCAAACATTAGTTAAATGCTGTATGACAGTCAATACTGCTGAAGTCCTTTATTTAAAAAGAAAATGATTTGGGGGACAGTTTTTCTGTGCAGTACGTATCTTTGCATTCGTTGTATGATTAAATGAAGAATCCTGATCAATGCATTTCTGATACAAATGGTTTTTTTTGCTGAGTTTCTGGTTTGCACATGTATATAGACATTGTTTTTATTATATAAGAAACATCATTAACCACAGTCCAAATAGGAAAATATGTCCCTGAACTTGCTATGTTAGCAAATGTTTGGGATGAGGACCATGTATCAGCTGTTGCTAATGATGTCATGTTGGCATTGCAGTGCAATCCAGAATTACAAGTATAGTCAAGTTTCAAAGCTGACATATTTCACTTCATTGTCTTTACTGAAGTAACCTTTCAAATAATTCCTCTTTTTTGTACAGTGTCTTTTAAGTTTATACAGTCTGACTATATCTGGTATCGGCACTCTTCAGTGATTCCCTAAAGGGAATACCTCACTTTGAGCAATTTTTTTGTAACTGTCAAGTGAGTATAATTATGTGTCTTTGTTTTTAATTGTAAAATGCTATAAACTGAACCATGCCAAGGAACAAAAAATCATGGCTTTTATGGTTTACCATTGTGAGACACTTATTTCCTTAAAATAAATTTTGTGTTTGTTTATAAGAATTGGGTCTTTTCAAGATTTTAATTATGCATTGTGGCATCACTGGGCATTTTACCCTGGTTGGATTTTTTTTTAATTTGACTGGATTCTGGTAAACTTAATTTTGAATGTGAATACAAATTAAAAGAATGGGAAAAATATTTTGTAGTTTTGGTGTATTTCTTAATATTATAAAATTCATAATTTTGAAATATGAACCACCAGATTATAAAATAAAAAATCTTTAATTTCTGTAAAATTGTTACACATAAATAATACAAGAAAAAACAAATAGGCTGAAATGAGATATTGAAAGGGGAGGATTTTTTTTTACACAGTTATAATCAATAAACTATTAATTGGTGTACATGATGATTCGACTAATTTTCAATGTGGTTTCAATTGCAAATCTAAACTGAAAACCAACCCCAAAGGCCAAGAAATTACATAAGTTGGATGTGTGTTGAAATCTTATCTAAGACCAAACTACATTTTGGAATTTTCACGTTTAAATTAAGATTATTTTAAAATTCAAATAACAGCTGTCAGCATTTTAACAGATGGGTGGGTAAGTAGGTTGGTTGTAATCTTGAAGTAATCTCTTAATATTGGCATGTATTAAGAGTTGGGAATCCTGACACATTTATTATTTTTGGTTCTCTTAAAAGCTGCATTTACAAAATATACAGAACCAAACAACTGTTATTAAACACATGCACCACCATTGTACATCTCACTCATCGTCAGTGGACCTTGTAACCTATACTTGCCACAAATTAAATTATAGCAATTTTTTTTTTTGCACAATCCCAAAATATAGTTGCTACAGACTATCTTAAAAGAATAGTACATAACCAGGGGATTGCAAAATGGAAAGTGTGTACTTCTTAGGATTTCTGACTTTGTGTATATACAGCTAAACATTATATCAAAGACTAATAACTGATTCATCCTAAATAAGGTTACACGTGTCAAAATATTTATATTATATTTAAGCACAAGTCACCAATTGGATTTTAGAAATAAGGTATGCCACTACTCATGGTGAGGGTGAACCTACAGGTGAAACTTAAAAAAGTAGAATATCGTGCAAAAGTTCATTTATTTCAGTAATGCAACTTAAAGGGTGAAACTAATATATGAGATAGATTCATTACCTTCAAAGCAAGATAGTTCAAGCCGTGATTTGTCATAATTGTGAGGATTATGGCTTATAGCTCATGAAAACCCCAAATTCACAATCTCAGAAAATTAGAATATTACATGCAATCAATAAAACAAGGATTATACATAGAACAATATCGAACCTCTGAAAAGTATAAGCATACAGTACTTGGTTTGGGCCCCTTTTCATCAGCCTCGGGCCCTAGGTAGGGGTGGTGGGGTAGCGGTTATTGTCAGGGAAGGTCTTGAGCCGAGAGAGACCATTGTGCCACAGACTACCGGTTGTGAGTCCCTCTGCGTGAAGTGGGGCCTAGGGAGGCAGTTGGGCTTGCTGGTTGTATACCTGGCTCCCCGCTATGTAGCAGCAGCCCTGCCCGAGCTCCTTGAGATGATCGCTACGGTGGCAGTTGAGACCCCCAGACTTGTAGTCATGGGGGACTTTAATTTGCCATCGGTGGGCGAATCATCCGTGGTAGCTCGGGAGTTCATGGCTTCCATGACGGCCATGGACCTGACCCAACTAATTCAAGGCCCCACTCACGAGGGTGGACATACACCGGATCTCATCTTTGTCTCAGGCCAATGGAAGAGTGATCTGGGTATAGGGGATATAGTCATCACGCCCTTGTCATGGTCAGACCACTCACTTCTCCGGCTCGACTTTCCGACCGCTGCTCCCCTCCGCGGGGAGGCGGAACCTGAGTTACCAATCTGGTTCCGCCCCAAGTGCCTGATGGACCCGGATGGGTTCCAGGCGGCGCTTGGGCCATTTCCTGTACCCCTGACCCGCGCCCCGATGGAGGACCTCGTGGCCGCATGGAATACTGCGACAACGGGAGCCTTGGATCGGGTCGCGCCCTTGCGGCCTCTCTTGCGGCGGCGAACCACCCTGGCTCCTTGGTTTACCGAAGAGCTGAGGGTGATGAAACGCCGCAAGAGATGCCTAGAGAGAAGATGGAGGTCTACCCGATCTGAATCTGACCGGACACAGGTAAGAGCCCATTTACGGACTTACATTGTGACGCTGAGAGTGGCCAAACGTCATCATTGTGCTACTCTCATAGCATCCGCAGACAACCGCCCTGCCGCCCTGTTTAGGGTGACCCGCTCCCTCCTTCAACAGAGGGTGCGGGAAGCCCCGTTACAGGGTAGAGCAGAGGAATTTGTGATTTTTCTGCAGGAGAAAATCGCTCAGATACAGAACGAGCTAGCCCCCATTGATGGCCCAGTGGGATCTTGTTTGGGAGGAGTTTGACTCCGTTACTTCCGAGGATATGGACAGCTTACGTGGGCGACTGCGAGCCACCACATGTTTATTGGACCCGTGTCCCTCCTGGCTTGTACTGGCATCCTGGGAGGTGACACGAGGCTGGCTCCAAGAGGTTGTTAACGCATCCTTGAGTGAGGGTTCCTTGCCTGCTTCCCTAAAAGAGGCTATGGTGAGGCCCCTCCTTAAGAAGCCCTCCTTGGATCCAGCTCTATTAAACAACTATCGTCCAGTCTCCAACCTTCCCTTCTTGGCGAAGGTTGTTGAGAGTGTGGTGGCACAACAGTTTCCCCGTCACCTGGAGGAAGTTGATTATCTAGACCCGCGCCAGTCCGGCTTTCGGCCCGGGCATAGCACCGAGACGGCGTTGGTCGATGATCTCTGGAGGGCCAGAGATGGGGGTTGTTCCTCCATCCTGGTCCTATTAGACCTCTCGGCGGCTTTCGATACCATCGACCATGGTATCCTATTGCATAGGCTGGGGGGGTTGGGGGTGGGAGGCACCATTTTACGGTGGTTCTCCTCCTACCTCTCTGGCCGATCGCAATTTGTGTTGGCAGGAGAGCAGAGGTCGACCTCGAGACCCCTCACATGTGGGGTGCCTCAGGGGTCGGTCCTCTCGCCTCTCCTGTTCAACACATACATGAAGCCGCTGGGTGAGATCATCCGTGGTTTTGGGGTAGAGTACCATCTCTACGCTGATGACACTCAGCTGTATATATCTATCCCAAACCACCCCAACGATGCCGTAGCGGTGATGTGCCAGTGCCTGGAAGCCGTGCGGATCTGGATGGGAAGTAACGGACTCAGGCTCAACCCGACCAAGACCGAGTGGCTGTGGTTTCCGGCCGCCCGATTCAACCAGCTCACTCCATCGCTGGCCATGGGGGGCGAACATCTTGCCCCTGTGGATGGGGCGCGCAATTTGGGTGTCCTCCTGGATGCCCGGCTGTCCATGGAAGATCAAGTGACAGCCGTGGCCAGGAGGGCATTTTACCAGGTTCGCCTGGTCCGCCAGTTGCGCCCCCTATTGGATCGGGATGCCCTTTGCACAGTCACTCATGCTCTCGTGACATCCCGACTGGACTATTGTAACTCTCTACATGGGGCTCCCCTTGAGGTGCACCCGAAGACTTCAGCTGGTCCAGAATGCAGCCGCGCGAGCAATAATGGGGACCGCAAGGTACGCCCATATAACACCGCTCTTGCGCGAGCTGCACTGGCTGCCTGTCGTCTTTCGGGTGCCCTTCAAAGTGCTGGTTGTCATCTTTAAAACGCTCCATGGCTCGGGACCTAGCTATCTGCGGGATCGGATCCTGCCCCATACATCCTCACGGCCGATCCGCTCCCACAGAGAGGGACTTCTCCGGGTGCCATCCACTAGACGTGTCAGCGGGCGACGCCCAGGGGAAGGGCCTTCTCTGTGGCGGGCCCAGCCCTCTGGAACGACCTCCCCCCCGACATTAGAACAACTACGGACCTCCGCTCCTTCCGTCGAAAACTGAAAACACACTTTTTCTGCCTGGCCGGCCTTGGTTAGTCTCTACCTCTGGGGTGTTTAGGGAATTTAGTTTTAATGGGGTTTTTAGCGCAGGGACGATCAATTTAATCTGCTTTTATTTATTGTATTTATTGTTTGTATATATTTTTATATGTTTTAATTTCCCTGTGCACCGCTCCGAGTCCCCTTGGGGAGAGGCGGTATACAAAATTAAATATTATTATTATTTATTATTATTTTGCAGCAATTACTGCCTCAATGCAGCATGGCCTGGAAGCTATCAGCCTATGGCACTGCTGAGGTGTTATGGAAGACCAGGATGCTTCAATAGCAGCATTCAGTTTTTCTGTGCATTGTTTGGTCTCATGTCTCTCATCTTTCTCTTGGCAATGCCTCATAGATTCTCTATGGGGTTCAAGTCAGGCGTGTTTGCTGGTCAATCAAGCACAGTAATCCCATGGTCACTGAACCAGGTTTGGTACTTTTGGCAGTGTGGGCAGGTGCCAAGTCCTACTGGAAAATGAAGTCAGCATCCCCATAAAGCTCATTTGTGGAAGGAAGCATGAAGTGCTCCAAAATCTCCTGGTAGATGGCTGCGTTGACCCTGGACTTAATGGAGCACAGTGGACCAACACCAGCAGATGACATGGCTCCCGAAATCAACACAGACTGGAAACTTCACACTGGACTTCAAGCATCTTGCAGTGTGTGCCTCTCCATTCTTCCTCCATACTCTGAGTCCTTGGTTTCCAAATGAGATGCAAAAATTGCTTTCATCAGAAAAGAGGACTTTGGACCACTGAGCAACAGGACTTTGGACCACTGTGCTTCATTAAGTCGGGGGTCAACACAGCCGCCTACCAGGAGATTTTGGAACACTTCATGCTTCCTTCTGCAGATGAGCTTTATGGGGATGCTGACTTCATTTTCCAGCTGCCCGCACTGCCAAAAGCACCAAAAACCTGGTTCAATGACTGTGGGATTACTTTTATTTTATTTTATTTTATTAAATTTATACCCCGCCCTTCTCCAAAACGGACCCAGGGCGGCGCACAGGAATATTAAAATACATACAAAATCACATAGAAAATTTAAAAAACTTATTTGATAAAAATCCTGCACTAAAACCAAATTAAAACCCCCAAAATTTAAAACTGTCTAAAAGTCATTATGGAGGTTACACTAGGCCGGCTAGATGGAACAAATGTGTCTTTAGGCACTTGCGGAAGAGGCGGAGGTCGGAGATGGTGCGAAGTTCAGGGGGTAAGTCGTTCCAAAGGGCTGGGCCCGCCACAGAGAAGGCTCTTCCCCTGGGTGTCGCCAGTCGGCATTGTCCGGCCGACGGCACCCTGAGAAGGCCCTCTCTGTGGGAGCGTATCGGTCTGAGGGATGTATGGGGCAGGAGGCGGTCTCGCATGTAACTAGGTCCCGAGCCATGGAGCGCTTTGAAGATGGTCGTCAAAACCTTGAAGCGCACCCGAAAGACCACAGGAAGCCAGTGGAGCTCGCGCAGGATCGGTGTTATATGGGAGTGTCTGGGCACTCCCGTAATCACCCGCGCGGCTGCATTCTGGACTAACTGCAGCTTTCGAGTGAACCTCAAGGGAAGCCCCATGTAGAGAGCATTACAGTAGTCGAGACGTCACGAGTGCTTGAGTGACTGTGCACAGGGCAACCCGGTCCAGTAAGGGGCGCAATTGGCGCATCAGGCGTACCTGATGGAATGCCCCCCTGGCCATGGCTGCCACATGGTCCTCCATGGACAGCCGGGAATCCAGGAGGACACCCAAATCTCCACGAGGGCCGGTGTTTCACCCCCAATGGCCAGAGTTGGAGTAATCTGGCTGAACCGGGGTGCTGGAAGCCACAGCCACTCAGTCTTGGATGGGTTGAACCTGAGTTTGTTACTACCCATCTAGATCCGTACGGCCTCCAAACACCGGGACATCACCTCGGCGGCATCGTTGGGGTGGTCTGGGGTGGATATGTACAGCTGAGTATCATCAGCGTACAGATGATATCCCACCCCAAAACCACGGATGATCTCGCCCAGCGGCTTCATATATGTGTTGAATAGTAGGGGCGAGAGGACCAACCCCTGAAGAACCCCACATACGAGGGGTCTCGAGGCCGACCGCTGCCCCCCTGCCAACACATATTGCACCGACCAGAGAGGTAGGACGAGAACCATCGCAGAACGGTGCCTCCCAGCCCCAACCCCCCCAGTTGGCCCAATAGGATACCATGGTCAATGGTATCAAAAGCCGCTGAGAGGTCTAATAGGACTAGGATAGAGGAATATCCTCTATCCCATGCCCTCCAGAGATCATCAACCAACGCGACCAATGCCGTCTCGGTGTTGTGACCGGGTCGGAAGCCGGACTGGCGCGGGTCTAGATAATCAACTTCCTCCAGCTGTTGGGCCACCACACTCTCAACAACCTTCACTAAAAAGTGAAGGTTGGAGACCAGACGATAGTTCTCCAATAATGCTGGGTCCAGGGAAGGCTTCTTGAGGAGGGCCTCACTACCGCCTCTTTCAAGACGGCAGGCAAGGACCCCTCACTCAAAGATGCGTTGACAATGCCCTGGAGCCAGCCTCGTGTCGTCTCCCAGGATGCCAGTACAAGCCAGGAGGGACACGGGTCCAATAAACATGTGGTAGCCTTAAGTCTCTTTGACAACTTGTCCATATCCTCAGTAGTAACAAAGTCAAACTCCTCCCAAGATGGTGTCTCAAGAACAGCCTCGGACCGTCCGACTGGACCACTGTCGATGGAGGGTAGCTCATTCCGAATCCGAGTGATTTTCTCCTGCAGATAAATCCCAAATTCCTCTGCTCGACCCTGTAGGGTTTCTCGCGGCCTCTGTTGAAGGAGGGAGCGGGTCACCCAAAACAGGGCGGCAGGGCGGTTATCTGCGGATGCAATAAGGGTGGCACAATACTCGCGTTTGGCCACCCTTATCGCCACTAAGTAAGTTCTAATATAGGTTCTAACTAGTGTTCGGTCGGTTTCGGAGCGAGAAGATCTCCATCTGCTCTCTAGGCGTCTCTTGTGGCGTTTCATCTCCCTAAGCTCCTCGGTGAACCAAGGGGCCTGGGTGGTTCATCGCCGCAAGAGAGGCCGCAAGGGCGCAACTCGGTCCAGGGCCCCCGTGGCCGCACTTAACCATGCGGCCACTAGGTCCTCAGTCGAGTCGTGGGGCAAGTCCACAGGAATTGGCCCAAGCTCCCTCTGGAACCTTACCGGGTTCATCAGGAGCCTGGGGCGGAACCATATAGGAATATCAGGCTCCGCCTCCCCGCGGTGAGGTGCGGCGATCGGAAAGTCCAGCCGAAGGAGAGCATGATCTGTCCATGAAAGGGGTGTGATGGTTAAATCCCCTATTCCCAGATCACAACTCCACTGTCCTGAGACGAAGATAAGGTCCAGGGTGTGTCCGCCCTCATGGGTAGGGCCTAAAACTACCTGGGTCAGGTCCATGGCTGTCATGGAAGCCATGAACTCCAGAGCTGCACCAGAGGTTTCGCCTACTGACGGCAGGTTGAAGTCCCCCATGACCAAAAGTCTGGGAGTCTCAACCGCCGCCTTGGCTATCACCTCTAGGAGCTCAGGCAGGGCTGTTGTTGCATAGCGAGGAGTCAGGTATACAACTAACACGCCCAACTGCCTCCCTAGGCCCCACTTCACGAGGAGGGACTCACACCCGGTCGTCTGAGGGATCGTGGTCTCCTTCGGCTCAAGACCTTCCCTAACCATAATCGCCACCCCCCCACCCCTCCCTAGGGCCCTAGGCTGATGGAAGGCTCGGTAGCCTGGTGGGCACATTTCCACGAGAGGTAATCCTCCCTCATGGCCCAACCAGGTTTCCGTGATACCCACCAGGTCCGGGTCCCCCTCTGACACAAGGTCATGGATGAGGGGGGCTTTTTGTACCACGGACCTGGCGTTGCATAACATCAGCCTAGGGCCCCGGGTCTGTGGTTTTTACCCACCTAGTCTGCGATGGGAGCATGGGGGGTTGGAGCGCGTGACCGCCCGTAACCAGCGGCCACGGTCCTCCAACCGGTAATGTGCATCCCGTCTCCCACCGCCCCTGCCCCTCCCCAAGACCGAACTGATGGAAAATACCTCAGTGGAAACGACCCCCCCTTCCCCCTCCTCCGTTTCTCTACCTCCGCCGGCCGGCCTTATAATTTAACGTCCCCCCGCCTGACTATCCCCTCCCTCCTCCCTGGAACCCCCTAAAAGCCGAATTAAAAAGTTAAAAAGGAACCCCCTGAGTTTGCGCTTCGTGCTTGATTGGCCAGCAAACTCGCCTGACCTGAACCCTATAGAGAATCTATGGGGCATTGCCAAGAGAAATATGAGAGACATGAGACTGAACAATGCAGAAGAGCTGAAGGCCGCTATTGAAGCATCCTGGTCTTCCACCTCAGCAGTGCCACAGGCTGATAGCTTCCATGCCACGCCGCATTGAGGCAGTAATTGCTGCAAAAGGAGCCCAAACCAAGTACTGAGTACATACGCATGTTTATACTTTTCAGCGGTCCTATATTATTCTATGTAAAATCCTTGTTTTATTGATTGTATGTAATATTCTAATTTTCTGAGATTGTGGATTTGGAGTTGTATGCCAATTATGACAAATCACGGCTTAAACTATCTTGCTTTGCATGTAATGAGTCTTGTATATCAGTTTCAACTTTTAAGTTGCATTACTGAAATAAATGAACTTTTGCACGATATTTTAATTTTTCAAGTTTCACCTGTACAGTTGCTAAACAGAAGCTTTAAAAAAAACTTTGGGACCACTCCTACAATGTCTGCTCACCTCTCAACAGCTAACACTGCCATCTTTGAGTTGGTTAAGAAACAAGGTTTAGGTCAGGATATTAGCATGTCCAATACAATTACCACCCACTATACCAATTTTATGGTTAGGATAGCATGGTAAACCACAAAGCTTGACTGAAGTGCTACCTGAGACAGAATACACATAACTGCTTTTGAAAATGCATTGAGACCACAACTTCAGCTCATACTAAAACACTTTTTCCTGACTCAGATTTGAGTTCAGATTTATAAATACACAGCACACAATAGAAAACTAAAATTAAATGGACAGACCATTTAGAAATGCTTCCCACAAGAAAGTTGGAAATACTAGGGGAAATATTTTTTTCCGCCTAGATCTAGTACAGTGTTTCTCAACCTTGGTGACTTTAAGTCCAGTGAGCTTTAACTCCCAGAATCCCCCAGCCAGCATAGCTTTAAGTCCTGTGAACTTTAACTCCCAGAATCCCCCAGCCAGCATAGCTTTAAGTCCTGTGAACTTTAACTCCCAGAATCCCCCAGCCAGCATAGTTGGCTGGGGAATTCTGGGAGTTGAAGTCCACAGGACTTAAAGTCACCAAGGTTGAGAAACACTGATCTAGTTGCTCTACTTAAAAGGGGGTATTTCCAACTTTTTTGCGGGAAGCATTCCAAAAAGATCCGCCGTTTTAGTTTTAGCAACACATGGCTTGGATGGCACGTGTTGGCTCAGTGGCTAAGACGCTGAGCTCGTGCCATCGGCGTTTAATCATGCCAGCCAAATCATTCCAAGGATTCTTTCTCGCATGCAAAGCATGCACTCCAGAGCTGTCAAGTTAGGGTCGGAGCGAGGCGAGAACGTGGACCGGCTGTGGGAACGCTCGCGATGCAGGCTGATTCCTTCAAACGCTCGCCCGGGACGCCATTGCCCTCTTAAGAGACTACGTTTCCCAGCACTCTCCGCGCCGGCCGCTCCGTTTCCGTTGTCGAAAGAAGGGAGATCCGAAGAAGAGAAGCGGCTGGGGAGCCGATCGCGCTTGCCTCGGGCAACGGCCCCGGAGTTAGAGCGCTCGGTGTCGTGCGCTGCTCTCTGTGGTGGGTGGTCGATGCCGGTGGCGGCCGCGGCGCTGGTCTTGGGGGGCGATGCTGCCGAGGCGCAGCTCGCTGACGGGGCTGGCGGTGGGGCTCTTCGCCGTCTACGTGGCACACACCTGCTGGGTGATGTACGGCATCGTCCATACCCGGCCCTGCCTCGCTTCCATCCACGAAGGCGAAGGCAACGACGGCTGCATCCGGCCTTACCTGGCGCGGCGGCCCAAGCTCCAGGTGAGCATCCCTCCCCCTCCCCCCGGGCTCTTCCTTTCCCCCACCTGAGTCCTGGGTGCAGATGAGCGGTGATTGTGGGAAGCGATGCAGTGGAGCTTCCTGATTGGGGTGGGGCGGAGCGGTATTATCCCCCCTCCCCTCTCGGACTGAGATGCAGGTGAACTTTGACAGGTGAACTTTGACAGGCTGGATTTTAGGTTTCCTTTTTTACTGTAGTTAACGTGGAAGATCAGTGCTGCAATTGAAATTTCTAAAGCAAAAGCCCCTTTGGTTGCAACTGGAAGGGCCTTGCCCAGAGTATTTTACAGATTATTTAACCCAGTGTCCTTTCCCCTGATCCCAGGAGGCATTAAGTAGGCAGATTATCTCATAGCACAGTGTTAATGTCAGCACCTTTCCCAGATCCTTGTTCTGGAATGTACTGATCTGCAGAGTCCTACCATTCTAGGCATGAAAATAGCTTTTTTTTTCTTAGCCTCTTGCATGGGGGAGTTGTGCCTACGAGTATTTGCCATACCTCAGTCTACAATGTTGTCTTTTTTCTTTCCTTTTTTCCAATATGGCAGAGTACTATTTTTTTTCTATTTTGCCCAGTTCTGTCCACATATTATGTTGCTAGGATTATTCTGACAACTGCTACAAGGAGTAGAAGGATAAGAAACAACAGTAGTGCCTCTTTTATATAAAATTATAGCCTACATGAATACATGTAGTCCTTGACTTTCAACAGTTCATTGAGTGACTGTTCAAAGTTACAACAGTACTGAAAAAGTGACTTATGACCGTTTTTCACACTTATGACCATTGCAGCCCCCCTCCAAAGTCACGTGATCAATGTGGCAACTACCTCATATTTATGACAGTTGATGTATCCCAGAGTCAACTTTCTGACAAGCAAAGTCAATGAGATTCACTTAGTAGCCATATTACTAACTTAACAACTGCAGTGTTTCATTTAACTGTGGCAAGAAAAGTCATAAAATGGGCCAATATTCACTTAACTCTCTTGCTTAACAACAGAAATTTTGGACTTAATTGTAGTCATAAGTCGAGGACTTAGTGTTGTTCCCTGCTATTGATCCATTAATATGAACATTATAAATATGTTATATTTATAACATATTAATTAATATGAACATTAATTAATGTGAATAAAGAAAAAGTAGATGTACTATATGGGCATGTATTGACGTACTAAATATATTAGCTTCCAATGTAGCAGCTGCTCCTTCTCTACCAAATCTGGACGGAGCACCAAATTTTGGTGAGCACTAATTCATGAATTAATTTTTTTCACCTTTTCCATATTTTGTGCTTTGTTCTTTTCCCACCTTTTAGAAGAAGGATAGAGATATATCTTTGATTTGAACAGGGTGTACAACTTGCACCCTTCCAAGAAGATTGTTACAGGTGGAGCATATATTATGATTTACTTGTCAATCACCCTGTATCTGCAGAAGGAACATACAGGAAACTCATTAAGTCCTTGCCAAATTACAGTGAATTGACTATTATAATGGGTTCCTTTCATTTTGATGAGGCATATAAATTGACTCAAATGAGTAGAGAGAAGGAAGTTGCATGCATTTTTTAAATCTCATTTTTTTTCAGTTTTAACAAACCATTTTTGAGGAAGGGAAGAATGGTAGCATGTATGGGGAAACATGCCGTCCAAGATAAAAGAAGAATAAGGCAGGAATATTTAAGCCATCCAGCAAACAGCAATTATTAATGGTCTTTTTTTCTGTTTCAGCTAAGTGTTTATACGACTACACGCTCAAACATAGGCATTGAAAATAACATCGACCTGGTTTTGAATGTGGACAATTTTGATGTTGAAACTAAATTTGAAAGGTAGTTTGAATTTAATTGCTCAGTTTTTTCAAAAGATCTCTTTTGTACCCATCTCATATCAAATTTTAGTAAATTACATTTGATCCCTATTTATATTAGTGACTGTATTAACATTTGTTTAAATCATTATAGAAATACTTATTACCCATTACCCAGTATATTTCATGAAAAAAATCCAGGCCATATATTTGTTTGTTTGTTTTTCTTCTTTTTACAAAAAAAAGTTACAAGCTTACAAAATATCAGACCGGTCTGACCTTTCAGTTTTAATCACATTTATGAGAAGTGAGCCTAATTGATGTTAATAGGGTTTATTTCAAAGTAAGTGTACTTAAAGTGTAATTCTAAGCTTATCTATGTGTTTTTTGGATTTACACATACTGTATTTTGCTTAAACTTTCCATAAACTTTCTATAATTTAATAACAAAGTTTCTTTTTATTACTGCTAACTCCTACTTTGCTGTAATTCTGTATCACATGGGATGGATAGAAATTTTTTCGCTACTGTTCCATAGGCAAGAAACAAAATGAGAAATAGTGCTTCTTATGCAGTGTAGACTTTGACAGAAATTGCAGAAGCGCATTGCAAAAATGAAAGTAGCTATTTCCCCCCCACTATTGTCTGTTCTTTTCTCATTTATATGAAAACCAGTTTTATTTTTTTGTTAGACCTGTAGAGACTTAAATAAAATGGAGATGACAATAGTAGCCCATGAGCAGAGCGGACTGCAAAAAATGTAGATGTTGTACGAAGAGAGTTGTGTTAATCTATGGTGGCAAAAAGTCAAAAGGAGTCTGATAGCACTTTTTCCAACTAACACATGTAATTAGAAGGCATAAGCTTTTGGGAACTCCACTCTATTCATTAGAAGGCATGCAGTTGCTTCTGTATGAATTGTAAATGGTTTTGTGCTTTCATCAAATGTGGCACTTACAAATGTATGTATTTTTTTTAAAAAAATCATTTTTAATCTCACTATTATTTGTAAAAATAACTCAAGATGGCAAGCATATCTAATATTTCTTCCACATTCTATTTTCCCCACAACAACAATAATCTTGTGAGGTAAGATGGGCTAAGAGAGCGTGACTGGCCCAAAGTCACCCATTTGAAATTCACCCAATTGAAATTCTAGTGATTTCAAAGTAGTCCAATTATGGTTTGTTGCACAGTCAGCCAGCTATTTAGTTTGGATGTGGTGTTTTTATCCACATATTGAGCCCTTCTCAAGGACCTAGAACAGTCAGATGTTGTTCTTTGAGGGTGTTAAAGGCATTGTCACAGGATGTGAACTGTTCCAAGTAAAGCTGCCTTTTGCAAACCGACTGTGATTTTGTCAATGAACATGATGTTCAAATGGTGCTCCAGTTGTTTTGGGATTGCACCCAAGGCATCTATTACTATTGGTATTCCCTTTCCTTTCTTTTTCCACAGCCATTCTACTTCTATTTGCAGGTCTTTGTATTTTTTTTTCTCCCATTCTTTTTCTTTTATTCTGCTGTCTCCAGGTACTGCCACATCCACTATCCAGACTTTTTGTCTTTCTGATAGACAATTAAATCTTTACTTTACTGTCATTGTATGTATATACACAGTTTACACATACAACGAAATTTACATAACACCCAGAGACCAGGCCCAATACCCATAGTAATCCCCAAAACATACCCCACCCATCAAAAATTCCCCACCCCTAAACCACCCAAACATCCACACAACAGACCAAGTAGTGCTGTCCAATAGCTCACTGATGGTGACCCTTTAGTTCATTGCGAGCCACCACATGTTTATTGGACCCGTGTCCTTCCTGGCTTGTACTGGCATCTTGGGAGGTGACACGAGGCTGGCTCCAAGAGGTTGTCAACGCATCCTTGAGTGAGGGTTCCTTGCCTGCTTCCCTAAAAGAGGCTATGGTGAGGCCCCTCCTCAAGAAGCCCTCTTTGGATCCAGCTTTATTAACCAACTATCGTCCAGTCTCCAACCTTCCCTTTTTGGCGAAGGTTGTTGAGAGTGTGGTGGCACAACAGTTTCCCCGTCACCTGGAGGAAGTTGAGTATCTAGATCCGCGCCAGTCCGGCTTTCGGCCCGGGCATAGCACCGAGACGGCATGGGTCGCGTTGGTCGATGATCTCTGGAGGGCCAGAGATGGGGGTTGTTCCTCCATCCTGGTCCTATTAGACCTCTCGGCGGCTTTCGATACCATCGACCATGGTATCCTATTGCATCGGCTGGGGGGGTTGGGGGTGGGAGGCACCGTTTTACGGTGGTTCTCCTCCTACCTCTCTGGCCGATCGCAATTTGTGTTGGCAGGAGAGCAAAGGTCGACCTCGAGACCCCTCACATGTGGGGTGCCTCAGGGGTCGGTCCTCTCGCCTCTCCTGTTCAACACATATATGAAGCCGCTGGGTGAGATCATCCGTGGTTTTGGGGTAGAGTACCATCTCTACGCTGATGACACTCATCTGTATATATCTACCCCAAACCACCCCAACGATGCCGTAGCGGTGATGTGCCAGTGCCTGGAAGCCGTACAGATCTGGATGGGAAGTAACGGACTCAGACTCAACCCGACCAAGACCGAGTGGCTGTGGTTTCCGGCTGCCCGATTCAACCAGCTGACTCCATCGCTGGCCATAGGGGGCGAACATCTTGCCCCTGTGGATGGGGTGCGCAACTTGGGTGTCCTCCTAGATGCCCGGCTGTCCATGGAAGATCAAGTGACAGCCGTGGCCAGGAGGGCGTTTTATCAGGTTCGCCTGGTTCGCCAGTTGCGCCCCCTATTGGATCGGGACGCCCTTCGCACAGTCACTCATGCTCTCGTGACATCCCGACTGGACTATTGCAACTCTCTCTACATGGGGCTCCCCTTGAGGTGCACCCGGAGACTTCAGATGGTCCAGAACGCAGCCGCGCGGGCAATTCTGGGAACCCCCAGGTTTACCCACATAACACCGCTCTTGCGCGAGCTGCACTGGCTGCCTGTCGTCTTCCGGGTGCGCTTCAAGGTATTAGTCATCATTTTTAAAGCGCTCCATGGCTTGGGACCTAGCTATCTGCGGGATCGGATCCTGCCTCACACATCCTCACGGCCGATTCGCTCCCACAGAGAGAGACTTCTCCGGGTGCCGTCCACTAGACTTTGTCAGCGGGCGACGCCCAGGGGAAGGGCTCTCTCTGTGGTGGGCCCAGCCCTCTGGAACGACCTTCCCCCCGACATTAGAACGACCACGGACTTCCGCTCCTTCCGTCTAAAATTAAAAACACATCTTTTCTGCTTGGCCGGCCTAGGGTAGTCTCTCTCTATGGGGTTTTAGTTACTTATAATTGGGAATTTTAGTATTTTAATGGGGCATTTTTAGCACAGGTATATGTTTAATTTGTTTTTAATGTGTTTGTATATTTATTGTTTTAGTTTTCCCTGTGCACCGCTCCGAGTCCCTATGGGGAGAGGGAGCGGTCAACAAATTAAAATTATTATTATTATTATTATTATTATTGTTTAGTGCAATTATAGCTCTGGGATAAAAGCTATTCAGAAGACGTGTGGTCCTAGTTTTAATTGTTCTGTATCTTCTGCCAGAAGGCAACAGTCTAAAAAGATTGTAAGCAGGATAGGAAAAGTCTCTGAGAATGTTATGCAACTTCCTCAAACAGCGAGATGTGAAGATGTCATCCAGGACTTGTAGTTGGAGCCCAGTGATATTCTGGGCAGTTTTAAAGATTCTCTGTAGAGCTTTTTTATCCTCTGCAGAGCTGCTCCCATACCATGCAAGAATGCCGTATGTCAGGACACTCTCAATAGTGCTGTGATAGTAGGACAGAAGTAGACGCTGAGATAGATTTATCTTCCTTAGCATTCTCAGGAAGTACAGCCTCTTCTGTGCGTTCTTCACAAGCATGTTAGCATTCATGGTCCATGAGAGGCCCTTTGAGATATAAGTGCCTAGAAATTTAAAACTACCAACCCTCTCCACCTCCTCGCCATTAATGACCTGGGGCATTATGTGATATTACTATTATTTATTAAATTTATATGCTGCTCAGCTCCTACTGATGCTTAATTAAAATTTAAACTAGATTATGATTGCTATTTTATTATCATCTGTAAAATACTTAAGCCCTAATTATGAAAGCTTTCAAATAATGAAAAAAAGTCTATTGGTGACATTCAAATGCTAATAATTCACTTTTGGAATTAAACAGCTATGAATTTACCCTATCTCTATGACCACGTTTCAGCATTTTTATAAACTATGTTTTATTTTTTAGAACTGTTAATGTTTCTGTACCAAAGAAAACAAGAAATAATGGGACATTATATGCCTACATATTTCTTCATCATGCTGGAATTCTACCTTGGCATGATGGCAAGCAAGTGCATATAGTAAGCCCTCTCACTACGTACATGGTACCTAAACCAGAGGAAATCAATCTTCTTACAGGAGAACCTATCACCCAGGTGAGATTATTTTCCCCTCTTTGGGGGAGAGGTAGTTTCTGAAATCTAAAGGACCAACAAATAAAATAAAACGATGTGTTGTTCATAAGAATTTGGGTGGTGTTTTTTAATTAAAAAGCTACAAATGGCCTTGATCAGCAACTGTTCAAAATAGGGCAGAGATGTTTGCTTTTCTGTGCAATACCACAGTGGTTTCTATCATTGTCTTTCTGTAGCCAATTTAGAAAATACACGCTTTCTTTGATAGTAACAAAATATATTCAAATGAAGTCAATTCTTTCTCGCATCTATCCTGAACCTGCCAATTCAAGAACTTTAAAAAAATGTATTTGGAGCTTTTGTTTCTCTCTTTGTTTCTTCTCTTTGCCAAAGTGATTCCTCTGTTATTGTGATTTTGAGTTTTTCCCTCCAATGTAATATGTATCTAGAGGGAGGCTGCAAAGAGATATTTAGTGATAAGTGATTTTAGTGTTTAATAATTAAAACAATAGTTTTATTCTGTTGTTGCAAGCATGTATGTTTGCGAAATCATACTAAATCTTGTTTACACTTTTCTTCTTAATTGAATAGCAAATTGAAACAGAAAAAAAGCAGAACTATGCCCTAGATGAGCCTGTATCACACTGGCGGTCTAGGTTGACCTTAAATGTTATGGTGGAAGACTTTGTCTTTGATGGATCCTCTCTCCCAGCTGATGTACACAGATATATGAAAATGTAAGCTAATTTTCCTATTTTGCTTCTGGTAAAGTCCAAATAGGATAAAGAATAGTCTTTCATATCATGGTTTTCAACAGGGGCAAATAATATTTTGCCACTGAGGGCCATATTTTTGTTTCTCCAGACTCCAAGATCCTGTTTCACTGTAAACTGCGTGCAAAGTAGCAATCAAAATAATGCTGCCTTCCTAACTTGGACAGTCTCCAGATATGTGAACCCAGAAGATGCCAAAGTTGGGAAATGCTGCTATTGCAACATATTTTTCATTTTCAGATTGCTTTTAACAAATGACTTAGTCTTTGAAAGCAATCATATTGCATTTGGGGGCTTTGAAGCTAACCCAAACTACTGCTGTCTATTATGGTAGTAAGAAATTTTTTTTATATTATTTATTCAGCCATAAAGATTGATATTCAAACCTTTGATTAGTTATTAAGCTTTCCAGTTTTCAAACAATCTTGAGAATGACATATTTCTTCCTCTAAACTACTTCAGATGTTGGTGATTAAAAAAAAAAAGTCACTTGCATGTTGCCTTTGAGCAACTTGGAAGACGTTGGGAGACGTATAAATTGATTGCAAAACAGATGCGGTTATAATATTTTTTTTTTAAATGCAGGATACAATTGGGCAAGACAGTGCATTATCTTCCAATATTATTTATTGATCAGTTGAGTAACAGAGTAAAAGATTTAATGGTAAGTAACAATTGTGGTTTTTTAAAATTAAATAGTCTGAAAACGGGATACACGGAGGCTGAAAATGGGGCGCGCGGAGGCAGCGATACTCAGCAGCGGCAATAGCCAGTGGTGGTGCCAATCCCTGCAGCCTGGAATAGCTGATAGGTGGTATTCTGGGAGGCAGAACCAATCGCCAATCAGCTGCTCATGCTAAATCAGGCTGTGCTGAAGCTGACCGGACTGTTTGCTGTTTGCTGCAAGGAGGCAAATTGCTGGGAGGCAGAGGCCAAAAGGTGGGGGCCGGTGGGTGGGCAAGCTTCGGCAACATTTGTTGTATAAGACGCACACACATTTCCACCCACTTGGCAGGGTGTGCGTCTTATACACTGAAAAATATAGTATATCGTGCAAGTTAAAATAATAAATATATACATTTAAAACATTTCTTTAGCAAATCGTGAATTAGAGTTCTCTATTATCCACCTACCCCTGGGGAGGGCGAAAAAAGCATACCAAAAGCAGGGAGCAAACACATAGCATCATGGGTGTGGCATGCCCATGCACAACCTCCCCCTGCACTTCCCCCGCTTTTGGCATGCAAGCCAAAAAAGGTTAGCCATCACTGGCTTAGATGTATGAGCCTATTATTGAATCTGAGCACATTCTTACTTTTTTGTGGATTTCCCCCCCCCAATGGCATGGCCATGTGTGTGGATTATTTTAAATGGTTTTAATCCCTGTAAGATATGCATGAGTTGGCAGCTGAAGGAATAGATGGATGGAAGAGTTTCTACAAAATACACTGAATTGTTCTTTATATTTAATTGTTGTCTTATTCTTTGGTGAAGTTTAAATAATTTAAATAACATTTCTACCAGAAATGATGCAATAATTATTTACAAAATAACACAGACCATACTGATTTCATAAATATTGTGTAGGAACATTTCTGAATAATATTGTTTTTCTTTTGAATATTTTGAAAAAAATGTATAATTAGAACTTAAATATTTTTATTAATTGTTAATACTGGTAAGAAATATTTCAGTAATATCCAGTTTATTATTAATCTTGTGAAATATTTTAACCTAATGCAGATTATAAACCGTTCAACAACAGAACTTCCACTGACAGTGTCATATGATAAAATATCATTGGGAAAACTGCGGTTTTGGATTCATATGCAAGATGCTGTTTACTCTCTACAGCAATTTGGTAAGCCTCTATTTCTGGATTATTCGTGGAAGTACAGTGGACTCTTCGATAGACTGGTTTTGATTAGAAATTACACATGATATATATTTTTTAAATGTGAATTCTTACAGGTTGTCCTCTGATTATATCCATTCATTCAGTAACCATTCAAAGTTAAGATGGTACGGGGGAAAATGAGACCTACAATCGGTCCCTGAAGTTCCAGTCATCACAGCACCTCTGCAGTCATGTGATCATGATCCTGGCAGTTAGGTGCCCAGCTGGCAATTACAATATCTCTCTTTGCAACTTTCACAAGTTTCTCACAAGCCAAGTCAATAAGGAAGCTGGCAGGGGAAATTGCATGTTGTTCCAATAAGTCATTTCCACCCGGAGCACCATCTCCATGCATAGTCTTCACCCTCCCAGGACATGTACAACTTGTACATAGCATGCAATGCCCCACCCAAACCCTCCCCCAACCTCTCTTGACTTGCATACAGTCTATGCCGGGTGTCCCAAGGCCTCCCTAACTCACATGCAGCTTGTGCCAGCCTTCCTAGGGCCTCCCAACCCCGCTTTGGCACCCCTCTATCCTCCCATGCTCTCCTTACTTGGGGCTCCTTCTGCTTCCCATTTAATGACCCATGTATGTTGGGGCTACAGCAACCAGGATTATTCTGATTGTCCTCATTAGGCAATGCAGTCTAATGACATTGTGCTTTACCACCGTTTTGCATAGCAACAGCAATCCCACTCCCAGTTGTTGTTGTAACCTGAGGACTACCTTTATTTTGGATTTATGATTCAATATTACGAAAATTAATTGGAAGCCAAGAAGCTCTAAAAAGCGTCCCAGATTTTTCACCTGCTTATGTGCAGTGAGACTATTCCTAGTTTGGATGTCAATCTGCACATGGGAAAGGCATAAATAAATGCTGTTGGTACTTTATTTTTTGCCTAAAACTGTATGTTAACGTACTTCCTGTGTTTAATAAAGCTTTGCAAGAATTATTTTAGTATTTGCAAAGTAGTAAATATTTAATATTTTAAATACAACTTACATTTCTAAGAACATCTGTTTCATCTTAATGATCAGATATGTATTCTATTTATTCTTCTAGGTTTTTCAGAAAAAGATGCTGATGAAGTAAAGGGAATATTTGTGGATACAAACCTCTATTTTCTTGCTTTGACATTTTTCGTTGCAGCTTTCCATGTAAGCAGATCTGATGTTTTAGACAATAAAATAATACTGATATATGCATCTAGATAATATAAAATTCAGTTGATGTAGAGCAAGATACTGCTTCATATATACTAGTATATATATCAGGCTCTTATTTTAAATAACTCTGGTCTGATTCAAGAACATGTTTCATGCTATATAGTTTAATGTTCAGCTAGAGTATTGAATTTGGATGTTAAGGACTCAGGTTGAAATACACTTTCCCCCCCTTTTATTGTGGTAAAAGAAAAAATATAAAAGGTAGCATTGAGAGTTGGGTACCTCTATGGAACAGGGTAAACAGAAACTGTTTTCCTTCTTTCAGCATCCTGAAATCTTGTCAACTATATCTGAGCAGTGTAAAGCTGTAGTAAGGTTGTGCCAGCTCTTAAAGTGTTGTTAGATTAGTTTTTTAAAATAGTAATAACAGTGTTAATGGTATGGTGATATTTTGCATTTGCAGCTTCTCTTTGATTTCCTTGCATTCAAAAATGACATCAGCTTCTGGAAGAAAAAGAAGAATATGATTGGCATGTCTACAAAAGCAGGTACAGAGCGTATTTGCCTATATGTTTCCTTGCTATTTTCCAGTGCTAGCAACACACACAGTCATTTACACCAAGAAAATGTAACTGTAAACATTTTAAACAAAGTTTTAAATGGTTGTTGTAAAATCAGGGCCCCATATGAAAGATTATAGCAATGGTTAGATAATATTCCACTAATCCTATTAATTAAAAATTTGTTGATTTTTCTAGTACTTCCAATACTAGGCCTCAGAGACTAGAATGTTCTAAAACAGCAGGGCCCCCACAGAAAATATCATGCCGTGATTCTGATCTGCTTTCTTTGTGCTGTCTCAGAGAATATACTGAAAGATTATTGTGAAAAGTCCCTCTCCATTGTTTTATTTCCCTAAGGACTTATTTCATGCATGTAGGCTTTCAATGTTATACATGCTTATTGAAAGCAGAATTTTACCCAGCTTCTAAAATTATAATACACTCCACTATGGGAATGGCAAATCCTGTTCGTTAGGATTGTGTTTTTCATTGTTGTCATCCCTAAGTGGTGAAAGATGAGAGATTCAGCACAAATCAGGCAAATTCTAAAGTAAGCTATCAAATCCCATCATTTATGTGGGAATCATTGGTTCATCTCCATTGCAGTGCCCTCCTTGTAGCCATCCTCCCTGCTACTAGTCCCTGGAGCATTGCTTTGTGTAGTTTCTAGGAAGGGTGGAAACTTGCTAGATGAATACATCTTTAAAGTCTGGGTTAGCCAACCTGTCAAGAACAAGAAATACAATTGACAAAAAAAAATTGCAGTTGGATTACAAGTTTATTGTCTTAAGATGTGGTCCAAATTTTAACATTCTGTTCAGTACTTATTATTATTCTAATTTTAAAGAATGCTATATACTGAATACTGTTAGTTGGTTCTGTGTGGATATGTAGAACTGTAATTATTCAAACTTTTAGGTTTGATTGTGCTAGCCAAAATAAGTTTTAGATTTGCATGTTGTTTAAAGCTAGCCATTACTGTTTGCAAACTGGCTTAGTATGTTGTGCAATGTGGTTGTTTTATTTAGAGAACCATAGTTTAACAAAATGATTTGTATTTGTGATTCCAATCATAAGTTATTTTTCAAAATAAGTAGGGTTTTTTTCCTCAAATGTATCCAGATTTTTTTTTTAAATTGTGCAATGTAATTTTTTAAAAATGAATTCTTTTCATGCAGTGCTCTGGCGATGTTTCAGCACTGTGATCATATTCCTTTTTCTGTTGGATGAACAAACAAGCTTATTGGTGCTGATTCCAGCTGGTATTGGAGCAGTGATTGAGGTGAGCTGTTATTTATCTCTACATGTGATATGTACAGTATAAGCACAGACAGATGACTTCTCAAAGCAGCTTAGTAAGAATGCAAGGATTTAAACTGTCATGATTGAATTTATTTTAATAGGTCAGGACCAGCTTAGTTGCAAGTGATTTGTATTCTAAATTGATTCATAAAAGGAACTAATGATATTGGAAATTAGTTGAACAACATGCCAATTATTCCATCCTGAGATTTGAAAAAAAAATTGGCTGAGATCAGTTACTTGATGTTTGATGGGGTGCATGACTTCTATTTGCATATTTATCCCTATTTGGTATATAGTATGTGCTGTCATTTCTGCTCTTCTGCATAATTCTGTCTTCCTGCTCATACAGAGAAAGGAAGAGCAATGCAGGAGCAAAGAGATTCTATTTTTTCACTATTGGGATTTCCAGCATCCATTACTCACAAACTGTTAGGAGTATCTTCACTTTCTTAAGAACTTTTTTTTAATTGTTTGGTATTTTGGTATTTGGTATTTATTAAATTTATATACCACCCTTCTCCCTACTGGGACTCAGGGCGGTATGCAATTAAAGGTACAATTGCAACATTCTGTGCTAGATTTCTTTTCTGAGTCTTTAGTATTAGTTATCTGAAAGACTGATTCATTTATTTGATATCTTTTCCCCTTCTCTTGAGGTTTGCCTATTTATATGAACCTTAAGAGCTATATATATAGTGTGTTTGTGTGTGTGTGTGTTTGTGTACACACACACATATATTTATTTCAGCATATGTTAGTTAAATATAATTGAATTGATACGTAAAGTTTTTGTTTTGGGGCTGAGTGAAGTCCTAAGCAATACCATAGTACTCCTGTTAAAGATTGAACATCATATATTCCATTTTATTTTAGAATCACATACCGGTTTTAAATAGAACCGGTATAGAAACAGCTGAGTATATCATTTCTCTGTCATGCAGTCATTGTTAAACAATCATGACAACTCATGTTCTTTACAAAACATAGTTAAGAAATATTAGAATTAAATGCCAATGCCAAAGAATTCAGGCATAGTTATAATTAAATATCATAATCGGGTTATACAATGAGACAAGTAAATTTGTAATACAGTACATTAAAATATTAAAATAAAATATTGTCCTCTAGCTTTGGAAAGTGAAGAAAGCATTGAAAATGACAATTGAGTGGAATGGTCTGACACCAGCAATAAAGGTATTTCATTATTTTTAAATGTTATGTGAATTATTCAAACTATTCCCAGTTTTGCATTTTCATCTGGTTGGATTTAAATATACTGCAGGCTGTAAAGTATTAAGCTACTGCCTCCCCCCTCCACACGCACGCACACACACACACACGCACACACTACATATATACATACACACACATTGCAGAATACTTAAATCCAACCAGATGGAAATCCAAAGTGTGTGTGTGTGCATGTAAAGTTTTTCTCTCTTCAGAATGGAAGAGATTGCATGTGGTGGTATGTTTAATCTGTACAAAGTGAGATCTATAATTACACCACCTAGGACTTTGGAATTAATGAACTTCAAATTGAGACACTGCCTATTATGAAGACTGCAAGCAAATATACAAGTCTCATGTACAATAATGATATATGTTTCTGCTGAAATAGAGACTGAGTTAGTAATCCATCTGTTATTACACTAACCATTGTACCACCATAGTGTCTGGCACTCATAAACGCAATGATAGGAAATCTTAATTATCTTTCTGGTCAAGAGCTAACAATATGTCATCTGCAAGACCTAACGTAGATAACCACTATAAAGATTGCCAAATTTCCAGCGCTAGTTCCATCTTGCAGAAGCTGGATAGATTTTTAGCTGGGTTTATTTTTTCCTGTATTTTAAATTTTATATTTGGAGTTTATTGGTCTGGGACCAATAATTTTATTTTATATTTTATATTTGGAGTTTATTGGTCTGGGATCATAAATAAAGTGATTTATACTGATTAATTCTTATATTCTGTATAGTTTGGGGCATTTACCGAGTCTGAGAAGAAAACTGAGGAATATGATACTCAGGTAAAATAACCCTATGTTTAGTATTATTTTTAGTTTACTGATTTGTGAAATTTTTATGCCAAAGACCTATATTGAGTTGACTACAGAATGAAACTGGGCAGCAGTAAAGTATGCTTTCTTACTATACAGGTAGTCCTTGACTTATGACCACAATTGAGCCCAACATTTTTTTGCTAAGCAAGACAGTTTTTAAGTGAGTCTCGCCCCATTTTACAACCTTTCTTGCCCTAGTTGTTAAGTGAACTGCCGCAATTGTTACATTAGTAACACGTTAAGTGAATTTGGCTTCCTCATTGACTTTGCTTGTCAGAAGGTCACAGTAGTTGATCCCATGATCCCCGGACACCACAGCTGTCAAAATACATGCCGGTTGCCCAGCAACTGAATTTTGATCACATGATCATGGGGATGCTGCAATGGTTTTAGGTGTGAAAAATGATCATGTCATTTTTTTCAGTGCCATTGTAACTTAAAACAGTCACTATATGGATGGTTATAAGTTGAGGACTATCTATAATGATTGCATCTTCTTCTATTGCCCTCAAACATACGAGCAGCCTAACATACTTTATTGGATAAAAAATTTAAATTGTCATCATAGAACAGTTGGAGCAACTCTGAAATTGCTGTGTGGAAAGATTTCTGTGGTAATGAAAAATCAATAGTGATATCTACAAAAAATAATTTACCTTTTCCAGACAAAAGTCCAAGGTTAATTTTTTAATAATATGAATTCCTGTTGAAAAGTATCTGTACTAACCCATAAAGGAAGATTCAGATCTTAATGATTAATTGTCCACAGCATTATAATCTAGTGTTAATATCTACTAATAACAACAGCTTTAAAAGTTTTTGGCTGGTTGCAGTTCTAGGTATAATTTGTACCTAATTGTTTAAGTAATATTAGTTGAAAGTGATCATGTACATTAATTAGCCTGGACCTAAAGCAGGGGGATAAACATTTTTCTAGTCCTAGGATCACATGTGTTATTTCAGTGGCAGGCTAAGCTCTAAACTTTACAAATTGTGGTTAAGACCAGCACAGAAGCTAAATTTGATTCATGTTATGTTAATTTCTTTCTTAAAAAATATACTTGCTTCAACAATAATGGTCTTTCCTTTCTAATTTTGGTTCTTTGGATAGAATCTTTGATGCATTTAAATATTTCGTATTGCATAGAAATTTTTTTTTAAATCTAAATAATTGTATTCTGCCTTCTTGGTCTTTTATATTGAAGTTTACAAAGCTTCTATCTGATTATACTGAGATGGAAATGCTGGCTGAAATGCTCAGATTTTATTCCAATGAGGTCTCTTTTTGCCCAGCTTTTACTTATTAATATATGTGAATTTGATGTAGTTCATTGAATGTTGTTAGATCTTCGAATCCAAAGGCCCATCAGCCTTTACCCCTCGGGATAGCAAATTATTCTGTACAAATGGTGTTATAATGATGTAAAGGGAATATATCCATGAAGCCATTTGAAAAAAAGATGAAAATAAATATGTAGTTTGTTCTCTCTCTCTCTCTCTCTCTCAGGCCATGAAATATTTGTCATATTTGCTATATCCATTGTGTATTGGAGGTGCAATTTATTCTTTGTTGAATATCAAGTACAAAAGGTAAGGTGCTGTACATGATTTTAAAAATCTAAGGCATAATAAGAGATACTTTGCCTTTTTGGTAGTATAAATAAAAAGTGCTAAAATGTTCAAAAATGTGTATTTCCAAAAGCTGTCCTGTTATAAATCATGCTTCTTTCTCAGAATTATATGGATTCTCTCTACTCCCTTGTCTGATCAAAGCCTTCTAAATCTTTATATCAAAAATCAGTAGCAAATCCTACAATTTCTCTTCTGAACTACCAAATCAGAAAATAGTCTTTACGGAAATAAGCATTGATAAAATGCTAATAAGCATAAAGCCTGCTTGTGCAACATTTGATCAATACTTGTTGCAACTTTTAAAGACTTTTCTGGTTTAAAGCTAAATTCAACCAGTCATCAGGAATTTCTTAAACTGATTATATCTGAGCAACTAACCTTTGCAAATGTTAAAAAATTTGAAGGGCCTTTTAAAAAGTTGAGATGCCTTCTTCTTTCTCAGATACCGTCTATCATTAATGCAAATTACTGAAGCTTTATATGAACATAAATAGTTCTATATTAATTTTAATTTATTTTTGCTTTTTGTTCTCATTTGCTTTGATTTACCATTCTCTCTTTGTATTATGTAAATAGTTTGGCTAAAGTGGTGGGAGGTTGTACTATATCGTACTTTTATATATTATAAATATTGTTTTTGACTTTCAGTTCTATGCCCTATGTGCAGTATATCTGTGTCTATGCATTATATGAAGTCCACAGAAAAACTGCAGTGAGGATGGACAGTTACATGTTAATTGTTGTATTTTTTTAAATGGTCAGTAATGAAAATAATGCTCTCCTTTTCTTTTTCTTCATAAGCTGGTATTCATGGTTAATTAATAGTTTCGTCAATGGTAAGTATATGTTTTTACTCTTTTCTTGGAATGTAGTTCTTTAAAAGTATTTTCAAAAGGCATAATATTTTTGGAAGTTGGTAGCTATATGAACAGCAGTACTTGCTATCATACATTCCTTCAGAGTATATTTGGGGGCAGCGGGAACCACAGCTATAATCCAGCTTGATTTAGATCAATTCCAGTATTAGATCCTGGGATAGTCTAATGGAATAGCAGCTGAGATAGCCAGATCTGAAAAAGGGAAGTATCCACATACGGTATGTTTCCTAAAACACAAGCTGTTTCATTTATTTGCATTAACCGTCTACAAGTTAATATATTAGGCTGGTAGTATGATCAAATTACAAGAGTAAAGTAAAACTGAAATCCTGCTCCTGTAATTTCAGTTTTAAATTTGCAACCAGTAGAACAAAGCAAACTATTTTTTCTATTTCTTAGCCATACTTTTATGCTAATTTATTGTAAAATAAAATCTATTTCAAATCAAGCTGAATTTCTGATGTACACAGACACGTACATGGCATGGATGGCTCTATAAATCAATCAATCAATTTCTCACACGCACATACAAACATGACACACAGAAAGGATTTGTCATTTACTTTTTCTGGGAATTTTCGGTTTCATTGATTTTCCATTCCAACCTAAATCCTTATTTCTTCAAATATTAACGTAATGCACGTGTAATTAAAATTTTGTAGGGTTCTTCTGCATTTCTACAAAAGAATGTGAACCAAACATTTCAGATTTCTAGAATGAGCTAAGTATAAGGGAGGGGGAGAGCCTAAATTGAAATAAAAACTCAACATTAAATTGCAATACATGTAGTGTATCCTGATGTTTAAAAGCAGGAATAAATAAAAATGGATATCTGTGTTTGTTCTATCATACCAAAAATGTGATTATTTTTTTCCCTCCAACAGGAGTGTATGCTTTTGGATTTCTATTTATGTTGCCACAACTTTTTGTAAATTATAAGGTAAATTAACAATTGAACTTAATATTGTATCATGTTAATTAACCCAACCTTCAGTTTTTTAAATATACATTTTTTGACCTTTCTTTCTTTCATTCCAGATGAAATCTGTTGCACATTTGCCATGGAAAGCTTTCACATACAAAGTAAGTTAATTTATGCTGCTGAGCCATTAATTATTACTTAAAAATCAAGCTACAGTTGGAATTGTATTTGCCTGTCTGGTATTACCCAAAACATATCCAACGACGTTATTAGGCAATGACTGATAGTGTAGCTTGTACAGAGAACCATAAAGTCTTATATTCATTTTAAAGCCTGTAACCTGATTTGAAACAAATATTTGGGACACTTTTATTACTCAGGTTCCCTAATAACTACTTTTAGATTTAAGACTCATAGGAAGATCAGCTTAGAATATAATGAAAAGCTACTCTTGGAGGAACCTTTAGCCATAGGCACAGGAATCTCAAGCTGGTATTTACATGACTTGTAAGAACAGTGCATTAACCATGCATAATTAATAATGGCATTAGTATTTATAATAATGGCAATATTATTTATCCCATCAGGTTAATGAAAGTCCAGTATAAACCTGCCTTGGAGCTGCCTTGGTAAAGTGTGGAAAAGACACCAAGCCCCTGGTTACCTACCTTGTGGCTCGCAAGTTGAATGAGCCTATTAACTGTAGTCAACTTGTTGAGTCATGAGGTGGGTAAGCCTGTCATAGGAAGGATATTTTTAGTTACAAAATCATTTGGATGTTGCATATGGGTTTTGCTTGTTCTAGATTTAACCTATATTTTCATTAGCGAAAAGAAGGATTCTCTGTCTAGAACCTTAAACTGACATTCTGTTTACCTTCACTTCAGCTATTCTGTTTAAATATTATGCCATAAAAAACAGTTGATTTGCTTGAAAATTTTGTTATTTTAAATACATTATTTACATGCCATTAAACAAGCTGCATCCTCTTTGTCTATTAATTAACAGGCATTCAACACATTCATTGATGATATTTTTGCATTTATTATTACAATGCCAACATCTCATCGGCTGGCTTGCTTTAGAGATGATGTGGTGTTCTTGGTGTACCTTTACCAAAGATGGTATGTTTTTTTTCCCCTTTAAATTTCCTCTCATTTGTTAGATGGCTCCTGGGTCTTCTGCCAGGAGAAAATATAGATGTCTTCTAGATCATGCATAGTTGAGTGATTGTGTATTGATTGTATATTGTACCTTCTTTCATCGCTCTCATTCTTTTTATTTTCATAGCCATTTCTTACAAGACCTTTTGATGCTATCAAATAATTACTCATTCAGAATGTTGCTCAATTCTCCCTATTCATTTTCACCATTCAGCAAGTGTAACATACAGCTATCAACTTAGGAATTCCTATTTTCATACATATCCTGAACAGTGTAGCTGATACTTAGCCTTCTGAAATATGTTTTTAGAATTTTTTTATTCATAATAAACACCTTCATTGCCATTTCTGTTTACATTGAATCAACTCCACTTTAGGCACCATCATTTAAATATATTACATCTTTAGAGAATAATGTTAGAAACATAGCTTAACAATTTTTCACTTCATTCATTAATTCAGGTTGTATGCCAAATATTTGTCTTGCATTCCAAGTCACCGTCTAATATATGCAGTGAAGGTTAAGAAATGGACCCATAAATATTGGCCATCAGTACTTGGCATGACTTCAGTCATTCAAGGCTTTTACATTACCTCTTTGATAGGATAAAGAAAGACTAAGTTACAGGTAATCCTTGAGTTATGACAGTTCACTTAGTGACCATTCAAAGTTAAGTAAAAACCCCAAGTATTTATGACAAAGTCATGAAATTACAAATGTTGCAGCACCACAGCAGATGTTCACACTTATGAACGAACGCAGAGACACTGCACCATTCACCCTATCCCCCCCCCCTGCTCCCCACAATTACTTCCCTCTCCCATCCTGCTGCACTGGACTCACTTACGTTGCAAAGATCTGTCTCCTTTATGCCTCAGTTTCTTTGAGGGAGAGGAGAGCAGGAGGATTTCCCTTCCAGTGTCCAGTCAGCTTTCAAATGCTTTTCACACCGAGTGAAAGGTTTGGGGGGCTGAGATCTCCCATGATTTGAGGCATCCATCTGCTTTGGCAGAAAATGAGCACCTGAAGTCACACAAAATCACAGCTCCCAGAACCTTTCACTCATTTGCAAGCTGATCGGGTGGTGGAAGGGAAATCCTCCTGCTCTCCTCTCCCTCCAAGGCAAAGATGCCACAGCAAAGAGGAGACAAATCTTTGCAAGCAAAGTGAATTCGGCACCGCAGGTTGGGAACAGGTAAGCATGAGGTATCTCAATGGATTGGAGAGGCCTTGTTCCATCACTACCCCTCTCCTTGGCCTTTCCCACCCTGAGATACCTCGTGCACTTAACGACCCACTTATTCAATTAGCGAATGTGTGGGCGAAAGCAGGGAGTGATCATGTTCAAATTACATGATTCACTCCTACGAATCCTCAAGTTATGAATGTAATTGGAAGGCTCCATTACCTTCATAACTCGAGGATTACCTGTACTAACTTTACATACTTGCTTCACATGCAATATTCTACAGTAGCAGTATAGCACTTGTCATTTGCAGCATACTTTAGCTAGACCACAACAAGTGTTAACAAAGCACTTCTTTACTTCAAGACATATAAGACGTACACACCTCTTAGAGATATAAGTATATATGCATTAGCAATAGCAAAAAATAGATGCATGAAAAGACTTTAATTAAGAAAATGTCACAATTTCTTTTTAACCCTAAGGCTTTATCCTGTGGATAAGAGCAGAGTGAATGAATATGGAGAATCCTATGAAGAGAAGATGAAAAGAAAACCCCACAAAGAATAATTTAAGATATTACTAAACAATTCTTTGGATTGATGCTGGCTGCATATGCTGTTTGACTTTTAAAAAGAGATGGAGCAAAAGAGTATTCTTCAGAGCTTGGGACAGAATGTCATGGACATTGTATCATCTGCATTGCCAAAATATGTTATGATTACCTTTGGATTTCTTTTTAAAATTATTATTTGGGGTTCAGCAAGGCTGCCAATATTTTTGCCAGGTGGTTAACATTTTGAATTGCTTTGATAATTTCTGCATAAATATTTGAGTCCATTATGCTTAATGTCTTGAATCCTCCAACAGCCAACATTAAGGAGTATGCACTTAAATTCAGCTCTTTGACTTATGAACAAGAGGAACGTACTGTGAATGATTATGAAAAGGTAATAAACTGACAAGGACCTGCCCTTCACTTTCAAACCTTTCTGTAAAAAGGTTTTGGACCAATCCTTGGCATGTTCCAGCCTTTTTATGATTTTAGGGAGGGTACATTCCTCACTCACTCTTTGAAATCATAAGGATTAAAAATATTTGGTTGGCTGGATTGTGTCCCTTATTTTGTACTGTATTTCCTGATGTGAGCATTTTCATTTTTTTAAAGATGCCAGCTATGCTTCTTATATGAACCTAATTGTGGCAGCAACCATATGAAGGCATGTACTCTCAGTGGTATATTTCAAACCATTTTAAGCTGGTCCTGGATGCAAAGCTTGTAACTTTAAAAAATTTTTTTAGCATAAGTCAACTAAGTACATGCAGCAAATAGTATTCTGTAGTTTGGGGAATGGATTTTTTTTTGGTACACACATAGCAAAACACTTTTGTTCAATCCTATAGTTGGAATTTCTTGATTCTACTAAACAGGATATTTTTTCTAAGATGAAAAGTCATTACATTTTCAATCAAAAATTTGTTTTTAGAAGAATGTAAATACATAAATGCATGACACACTATTGTGCCAATGATACTTCGGCAGGGAGACTGTAGACCTTTTTCATTCTGTAACAATATAAACCATAATGGAGTGGTCTAAAGCAAAAGCCAGGCAGAAAATAAAGATTTCAAAGATTCATAAAGGAAGATCAGTTCAAACTACTGGTAAGGAAATTGTAACTGCCCAATTGCCATTTTTTTGTTTTGGTGCAGGGGCTTAAATGTTTTATAATGAGCCTTTTTATAAATTGGGATGCTGTGTTTATTAAATAATGTTTATATTTCATGTGAAATATATTTTAAGCATGTTCAAAATGCAAGTTTAAAAAACCATTTAGATTGTGGCATGAACCTTAATAGCACTGCTGTGCTACATGTTCTTTTCAAGACCAATCCCCATTGACTCCCATAAAATTGTTACATCTAATCTATGGAATTGCCTTTTACTTCTCAAATACAGAACACTGGAGAATAATCATAAGAGTTCCTGTGGGGTCATGTGTCCCACCAGTGGTGGGTTGGTAACTGGTTTACTACTGGTTTGTTTGTGCACATGTGCAACACTTCTGTGCATGCGCAGAAGCGTCCAGGTGGGTGGGCAGAGCCTCCCGCTGCCACCACTACCAGTTCGGCTGAACCGGGCCGAACTGGGAGCAACCCACTTCTGTGTCCCACATTAAGAAATGGTGGGGGAGAGGAGATAGGGCTGACATTTTGTGCCTAGCTGTGCATGCTTAAGGCCACTGACTTGAATGAGAGTTGAGTATGTTTAATACTGTGGTGACTTTATTGCCAAAAGGTTTTGCTTTCAATAGTGCTGAATATGCATGTGTATTTTCCCCACTAGAGTTCCAGAAATCTACTGGCACTTAATTCTCAAATATCAGGTTTTAGATTATTAGGATTATTTACTGAAAATGAGTTGATTTCCAGTCTAAAGTAGTTATATTCAATCCCACTCAGAATAGTAACTAATTTAATTATGGGACTAAAGTATTACTAATTTAGCCTGGATCCAACATTAATTGACAATTTTAGTCACTCTGAATCTTTCATTTTACTTTTATTTATTTATATACAGCATAATTTAAATTATTAAATGGAAGAAATATTGTTATGATGTAACCATATGCATTTTTAAAGATTCCAACTATAAAAAATATCTTGAGAGAATTATTAATATTACAAATTTATTTGGCTAATGTTGGAAACTGCAAAATATAATTGCTTGGTTAAATGACTTGCATTGCAAATGCTATGTGATTTACATGAAAATAGTTTGTTTTAAATTTTGATTAGAAATGTAATTGGTAATATGAGAGAGATCTGGTTACCTTTTAATCCTGTCAATTATGTTTTTTCTCTCCACACTGTATAGAAATAAATGTTAATATGTATATATACATATGAACACATACATCCACACCATTTATGGTATTTCTCAACCTAAGATTCCGATTATATTGCTGAGAAGGATCAATTTAGTGGAAATTTCACACATTACCTTTGATTTGGAAATACATTTCTGGGAGCAGTTAAAAGTTGCACTTTCTTACAAGATAGGAAGTAGCAGCCTCTGGACAGTCATTCTGATTTTAAAAATAATGTGTCAAGGATGAGAGAATTATAAATAGCTTTGTCTAAACAGGAAAGGCAAAATGCTGCTTTTTTATCCTGGCACCTACCATATGGGTCCCCTTGCTTAATATGTATACTAAAATATGTATGGGTAATGGTGGCTACAGAGATGTGAGGCACAGTTCACTTGTATGAACTGCTTGAATTTACATACACACACTGGCCATCCTAAAGAGTGTATTACCAATACCCTCACCCGACAAATACAAGAAATTGAAGCCGAAAGAATAGTATTGAGATGGCCTTAAGACCAAGAAGAGGAAACATGGATCTAAACAACCCCATTATCTCTCAAAAACAAAGAAAAGTGCTTCAGTACTTCTGCACAGCAGCTGAGGATAGGTGGTTTTGATAAAAAGGCACTGAAAGCTACCTAAGCTTGCCACCTCACTGCTTACAAGACCAGTGAAAGAAAAACCAAGGAAGTATCCCTTGGTCTTTGGTGTTCTCTGAAGAGAGTTCCTAATTCCTTGAAGTTAATGAAAGCTGTGATTCTCCTAGGCCAGGGGTCTGCAAAGTCGGCTCTTTTAAGACTGGTGGACTTCAACTCCCAGAGTTCCCCAGCCAGCATAGCTGGCTGGGGAACTCTGGGAGTTGAAGTCCACCAGTCTTAAAAGAGCCGACTTTGCAGACCCCTGTCCTAGGCCACAGTGCAAAAGAACCGAGAAAGATTTTATGTTTTGCCTGCACCTACATTTTATAGCCAGTTAAATTTGATTGAAACTTACCTGCCTAGGAACTACTCAAATAACTATTTTAAATAAGCAGAAAATATATTCACTATTACTCCCCAGTCCTGGAAAAGTACACTTAAGAGATTAGACTCCTTACCCAGATTCCCAGATAGAAATTTGTTGGATGTTGGGTATTTATGAGTTATCACTAAATATCAATCATGGCACTATTTATTTTGCTTTCTTTTGAATCTAAGCAGCTGTCTTATGCTCACTCACACTGTGTAGCCTCCACTACCTTTCTCTTCTCAACAACGGTCAATGAATGTCGGATTTTGGATAGAAACTTTGCCAGGTATGTGCTGGTCCTGTTTGGCACGTGCTCGGTGAATCCACTGATCTTGTCCTCCAGATTGCTTTGAACAAATTTAAAACCCTCACTAAGAATATTTCACTACAGGTAGTCCTCGATTTACGACAATTGAGTCCAACATTTATGTTGCGAAGCACGATCATTAAGTGAATTTGCCCCATTTTTACGACCTTTCTTGCCACAGTTAAGTGAATCACTGCAGTTGTCAAGTTAGTAACACGGTTGTTAAGTGAATCTGTCTTCCCCCATTGGTTTTGCTTGTCAGGTTGCAAAATTTAACCCATGACCCTGGGACACTGCAACCTGTCACAAATATGTGCCAGTTGCCAAGAATCCCAATTTTGATCACATGACCATAGGGATGCTGCAAGGGTTATGTGAAAAACAGACTTAAGCCACTTTTTTCAGCGGTGTTCTAACTTAGAACGGTCACTAAATGAAAAGGCTGTAAGTCGAGGACTACTTGTACCAGCATCAGCTCATCCCATCTCAATCTACTACTGCCCACTTACACTTTCCTTAATTTGGTGCCCTAGGACGCCGGTCCCTATATTCCTATCTGTTGTAGGTTTTCAGTAGTCTTACATAGCACGTTGCAGGAACTCTCAAAGGCTGGGATTCCGAATGCACAGACCCCACTCCACCATTGCGATAGAGCAGTGTTTCTCAACCTTGGCGCCTTTAAGTCCCGTGGACTTCAACTCCCAGAATTCCCCAGCCAGCACAGCTGGCTGGGGAATTCTGGGAGTTGAAGTCCACGGGACTTAAAGGCGCCAAGGTTGAGAAACACTGCGATAGAGAAAGAAATGGTTGCACACAAACACAGATACCCAGAGGAAACTTTTCCCGGGCTGCCTTAAAGGGCGTGGCTTCTGGTTCCTTGAAGAGCCAATAAGGGAGGCGAATCGGGTTTCAGTGGACCCCGGGAAACGGTCTCGCTCTCTCTTTCCCACCCCCATGCATCGCTTCTTTCGGTGCTTGCATGGACCGATCCCGACGATGGAGAGCTGTGCGGGAACTGCTGCGCAGCTTTTACGCGGAAGTGCTGCCGCTGGAAGTCTTTGTGGGGCGCTTGCAGATGCGAACTCTTGCAAAGGACCAAAGGAAGCCCCTCGTGGAGGACGGAGATCCCGGGTGCTACTGTAGCCTGGTCGATCACTGCCTGGTGGGGCGGCTGCCTGAGTGCGAGGACCCCCCTGCCCATTTCAACTTCCAGCAGGTAAGTGAGCAGGTTTTGCATTTGATCCGGATTACTTTCTTTCTTTCTTTCCACGACCCTCCTCTCCCCAGAAAGCCTGTTTTGGGGTATGATAACCTATTTCGCCACTTGGTACTCGCTGTGTTCCAAGGGCCAAGCAAGTTTTGCCTGCGGAAAATGCAGAAAAGCGCTTCCCTCGAGTAATAATGTGTGTTATGGTTACTGTACAGTTTGCTCTTTCAGTTCCTCGCCGCTGCTTGAAGTGGGCTTTCTCCTTCTGCCTATGGTAGGCTGCACTGCTTCCAACTTTGTTAACTAATAAAGGAGAATATATTTGTAGGTCGGGGTTGAAATGAGGACTCCCTTGGTGCTCTTTGAGTTTCTTTCCTTGCGACCCTTTCATTACGGGATTCATTACGAGTCCCTTCGGGGAGAGGGGGCGGTTTAGAAATTTAATAAATTATTATTATTATTAATGATTATTACTCAAGACTAGGTAACGTCGGTGGTGGCGCACTGTTTTAAAACAATAGAGTCATGTGGTGCTTTAAAGTTACAGATCTAAAGTTACTTAAAATTGCCAAAGATTAAATGGTGGGCTTTGGAGACCTAAGAGTGCGTTTGTGGTATAGTGTGCGTGGCAACCTAATCTAAACAGCCGTTTCCTGGAAAGAAAGAAATCTGCTGAGATAATATGTAAGTAATCGTTCCAGTTGGAGAATATATGTAGCTCAGGTAGGATCTGGAGAGACCTTGGCGCTCTCTGAGATTGGTTATTTGCTTGCAGATGCTTCTTTACCCAACTATATAACCTCATCTGTTTTAGTGGGTGTGTGGTTTGGGTTTTTACAATACAATACCATAGCAAAGTTAGAAGGGAACTTGGAGGTAATTAATTTAATTTATTAGATTTATAAACCGCCCCCTCTCCCCGAAGGGACTCGGGGCAGTGTACAGGAAAATTAAAAAACATCTAAAATATACAATATATCCAAAGTTAAAAATGAATTAAATTACCCTGTACTAAAATTTAGAAACATAAAATTATAACCCAGCCTATGCTAAAATTCCCCTAAAATCTAACATCCATTTACGTGTTTGGCAGATATTATCTTACAAAAGTCTAAACTATCACACAAGACCAGCTTGCTGAAAAAAATATGTTTTAAGTGAACGGCGAAAGAGGGGAAGGTCCGTGATAGTGCGAAGTTCGGGGGGTAGGTCGTTCCAGAGGGCCGGCCCTGCCACAGAGAAGGCCCTACCCCTGGGCACCGCTAGCCGGCATTGACCGGCGGTTGGTACCCTCAGTAGGCCCTCCCTGTGGGAGCGTATCGGACGCAGGGAGGTATGTGGCAGGAGACGGTCCCGCAAGTAGCTAGGCCCCGAGCCATGGAGCGATTTAAAGATGGTAACAAGCACCTTGAAGCGCACCCGGAAGGCCACCGGTAGCCAGTGCAGCTCGCGCAGGAGAGGTGTTACGTGGGAGTAACGAGAAGCTCCCAGAATCCCCCGCGCGGCCGCATTCTGAACCAACTGGAGCCTCCGGGTGCACCTCAAGGGGAGCTCCATGTAGAGAGCGTTACAATAGTCTAAGCAAGACGTCACAAGTGCTTGAGTGACAGTGCAGAGGGCATCTCGGTCCAGAAAGGGACGCAACTGGCGTACCAGGCGAACCTGGTAAAATGCCCCCCTGGTCACGGTCGTCACATGGTCGTCCAGGAACAGCCGCGAATCCAGGAGGACGCCCAAGTTGCGAGCCCTTTCCACGGGGGCCAATGACTCGCCCCTGATAACCAGAGATGGAATGAGCTGGCTATGCCGAGACGCCGGAAACCACAGCCACTCGGTCTTGGATGGGTTGAGCCGAAGTTTGTTACTTCCCATCCAGAGCCGCACGGCTTCCAAACACCGGGACATCACTTCGATGGCATCGTTGGGGTGGTTGGGGGTAGATATGTACAGCTGAGTATCATCAGCGTACAGATGGTACTCTACCCCACAACCACTGATGATCTCACCCAGCGGCTTCATGCAGATGTTAAACAGGAGGGGTGAGAGGACCGACCCCGAGGCATCCCATAAATGAGTGGTCTCAAGGTCGACCTCTGCCCTCCTGTCAATACAAATTGCGACCGACCGGAGAGGTAGGAGGAGAACCACTGTAAAACAGTGCCCCCCAGTCCCAACCCCTCCAGTCGGTGCAATAGGATACCATGGTCGATGGTATCGAAGGCCGCTGAGAGATCTAATAGGACCAGGATAGAAGAAAAACCCCTATCTCTGGCCCTCCAGAGATCATCCACCAACACGACCAATGCCGTCTCGTTGCTGTGCCCAGGTCGGAAGCCGGACTGGCGCGGGTCTAGATAAGCAGTTTCTTCCAGGTGCTGAGAGAACTGCTGTGCCACCACACTCTCTACAACCTTCGCCAAAAAGTGAAGTTTGGAGACCTGACGATAGTTAGTTAGCAATGCTGGGTCCAGGGAGGGCTTCTTGAGGAGGGGTCTCACCATCGCCTCTTTAAGGGAGGCCGGCAAGAACCCCTCACTAAGAGAAGTGTTCACAATTCCCTGGAGCCAGTCTTCTAGTCCAACCCCCTGCCTAGACAGGAAACCCTATACCTTTCAAACAAATGGCTATCCAGCATCTTCTTAAAGACTTCCAGCATTGATGCTTTTACAACCTCTGGAGGCAAGCTGTTCCACTGATTAATTGTCCTAACTGTCAGGAAATTTCTCCTCAGTGTGTGCTTCTCTCCTTGATTAGTTTCCACCCATTGCTTCTTGTTCTACCCTCAGGTGCCTTGGAGAATAGTTTGACTCCCTCTTCTTTGTGGCAACCCCTGAGATATTGGAACACTGCTATCATGTCTCCCCTAGTCCTTCTTTTCATTAAACTAGACATACCCAGTTCCTGCAACCTTCTTCATATGTTTTAGTCTCCAGTCCCCTAATCTTCTTTGTTGCTCTTCTCTGCACTCTTTCTAGAGTATCCACATCTTTTTTGCATTGTGGCAACCAAAACTGAATGCAGTATTCCAAGCATGGCCTTACCAAGGCATCTTAAAGTGGTATTAACACTTCACGTGATCTTGAGTCTATCCTGTTACTTCCGAGGATATATACAGGTTACGTGGGCGACTGCGAGCTACCACATGTTTATTGAACCCGTGTCCCTCCTGGCTTGTACTGGCATCTTGGGAGGTGACACGAGGCTGGCTCCAGGAGGTAGTGAATGCTTCTTTGGGTGAGGGGTTCTTGCCTACCATCTTGAAAGAGGCGGTGGTGAGACCCCTCCTCAAGAAGCCCTCTCTGGACCCAGCATTGTTGGTAAATTACCGTCCTGTCTCCAACCTTCACTTCTTGGCGAAGATTGTAGAGAGTGTGGTGGCACAACAGTTCCCCCATCACCTGGAGGAAATTGATTATCTGGACCCGCGCCAGTCCGGCTTCCAGCCCGGGCACAGCACCGAGACGGCATTGGTCGCGTTGGTTGATGATCTCTGGTGGGCCAGGGATGGGGGTTGTTCCTCCATCCTGGTCCTATTAGATCTCTCGGCGGCTTTTGATACCATCGACCATGATATCCTATTGCATCGTCTGGAGGCGTTGGAGGTGAAGGGCACCGTGTTGCGGTGGTTCTTCTCCTACCTCTCCGGTCGATTGCAATTTGTGTTGGAAGGAGGGCAGAGGTCGACCTCGAGGCCTCTCACTTGTGGGGTGCCTCAGGGGTCGGTCCTCTCGCCACTCCTGTTCAACACATATATGAAGCCGCTGAGCGAGATCATCCGTGGTTTTGGGGTAGAGTACCTCTCTACGCTGATGATACGGAGCTATATATATCTACTTCAAACCACCCCAACGATGCCGTAGAGGTGATGTGCCAGTGCCTGGAAGCCGTGCGGGCCTGGAAGGAACAGACTCAGACTCAACCCGTCCAAGACCAAGTGGCTGTGGTTCCCGGCATCCCGGTACAACCAGTTGATTCCATTACTGGCCATAGGGGGCGAACATCTAACCCCTGTGGATGGGGCTCGCAACTTGGGCGTCCTCCTTGATGCACGGCTGTCCATGGAAGATCAAGTGACGGCCGTAGCCAGGAGGGCGTTTTACCAGGTTCGCCTGGTTCGCCAGTTGCGTCCCCTATTGGACCGGGCTGCCCTTTGCACAGTCACTCACGCACTCGTAACATCCCGACTGGACTACTGCAATGCTCTCTACATGGGGCTCCCCTTGAGGTGCACCCGAAGACTGCAGCTTGTCCAGAATGCGGCCGCGCGGGCAGTTATGGGAACCTCTAGGTTTGCCCATGTAACACCACTCCTGCGCGAGCTGCACTGGCTGCCTGTTGTCTTTCAGGGGCGCTTCAAGGTGTTGATTATCATCTTTAAAACGCTCCATGGCTCGGGACCTAACTATTTGCGGGATCGCATCCTGCTCCATACATCCCTTCGGCCGATTTGCTCCCACAGAGAGGGACTTTTCCAGGTGCTGTACACTAGGCTAGGTCAGCGGGCGACGCCCAGGGGAAGGGCCTTCTCTGTGGCGGGCCCGACCCTCTGGAACGACCTTCCCCCCGAAATTAGAACAACTACGGACCTCCGCTCCTTCCGTCAAAAACTAAAAACTCACTTCTGCCTGGCCGGCTTGGGTTAATTGACCCATTTACCTCTAGCTGAATATTTCAAACTGTTTTATTAGGGATTTTTAGGGGTATTAGTTTTAATTAGTTTGGGATTTTAGCGCAGGGTCTAGGTTTAATTCATTTTAAATTGTATTATAATGTTTGTTGTCTATATATGTATTTTTAATTCCCTGTGCACCGCCTCGAGTCCCTTCGGTGAGAGAGAGCGGTTTACAAATTAAATTATTTATTTATTTATTTATCCCTCTGTTTATGCAGCCTAGAATGTTTATGTAGCCTAGGGTTTGCTCTCTGTTTATATACAATGGTTTTCCCTGCCGGTGTTATTGGGGGGATGGCTTTCTCCTTGGTAGTTCCTTGATTAGTGTCTGGTTTTCTACTATATGGTCTTGTTTCAGGGACATGCCTGTTTCTTTCTTAGCTTCTTTCAGTCACCCCAAGCCTTCCCTTTTTTCTTTTAGAAAAGCTGGTGATTGGGAGCCTCTATAATGGCTAATCTTTCTTAGTTTCTTGAATAGAACATCTTTGGATATGCCTGTGAGGTTCAAAGCCTTTCAGGAGGGAGGTAATAGCTTGAGGTTACCCCGTTTTTTCCATCAGTTTAACATGGGCTTCCTATAATTTCTTCCCGTTCTTCCAGTCATTTTGGACAATATGTCCAAATCCATGCAGGTATTGTAATCCTACATTTTTATAAGTATAAATGAGCTATTCTCACTTTTTACTAAACTCTAGATACAATTATGATTAGAAATGTTTTAAGGGGCTCTTGCCCATTTTTATTTGCTAGCAGAAGTACCAAATCTAAAATGTATGCTTGTAGAATTCAAGATTGCATGCCAGCATCCAGCTCTATAGCTAACATCTTACTGGGATATTGCTTCCTGCTTTAAGTGAAAAAAGTGTGTATACGTAGGCATTAGGAAATACTCAGGTTGCATTTTCATTGAGATACTTGTGGAAATATCTTTTCATTATATGTGTGTATTCAACATATCACCTACCCACTGGTATGTTTAATAAAGTAAGATTTTTTTCCCTTGCATTTCTATTCAATTCTAATTAATGCCATTTGTGATTTATTCAAAATTTTGCTAGCAAGATGTTACTTCTTTTACTATTTTGCAGGTTTCCTGTCAGAATGCTGTCCTTACACGAATCATTCAGAGAATTTGTCAAGAGAAGAAAAAGAATGTGTTGGCGTTTGGTTATACCCTATTGAATGAAAATAATCACCAGTTTCCCTCTATGCCAAATATTCATAGCTACATGCGTAATCATTCAACAGAAACTATTCGACAGAATGTGTGCTGGGAGATCATTCTAAAGAGAGTTGGGGATGACGTCATGATGTATATATATGAACATTGTTCTCTCTTTCTCCTTGTGCCTCCTAACTGTTGTTACCAAATTTGTGGAGTGCCCATCTATACGCTTGCTTCAAGAAATGTAACACAGCCTCCAAAGTTTCTTAGACAGAGGATTCATGGGCCTTCTCCTTGTATCCTGACAACTTACCTCCGTAAAAGGTTTCAGTCTTGTAGGTGGTATCCCAGAAAAACAAAGTGGCAGAAGTGGAATTCTGAAAGGCAGAAATGGGATGAAACACAGCAACACAACAGTCGACGGTTTTCAGTAGCTCAAAGTGTTTCTGGCCAAAACCCTACAAAGAAAAGGCAAATTACGAGAACCAGTGAACACACAAAAAAGCAGCAAAAGTCTTCTCTTAGCCCATCATTAAGAACACAGGGTTTAAAAAGAAAATGGACAGGACAGTGTGATATTAATGCCAAGAAAATAAAAATCATGATAACGGAGAACAATGTAGGGGAAAACCCAAGAAACTCAGACTTTAGAAAAAAACAAAATCAGTTGATTTTAGATAGTGATAAACCTGAGGCTTCTACGGTATGTATACAGTCGTGTTCAAAAGGAATAACTCTTATGAACTCTGCTCCTCAGAATGGCGGACTACAAATATCTGGGGTACCTAGTTCAATTAATGACAATGCAGATGCTTTAGTGTGTGAAAAGCAAGATAGTATAAGTAAACCATTTTGTGAATCTAATCTGCAACCAACATGCAATGCTAACCTGCCAAAGCTGGTAACTGGAACCTCTGATACTAGTTCTGTGCGACGGGGGCTTGGAAAAACGGTTTTACCAGAAAAAGACCTTGGAATTTGCTCATCTAAATCTGTCGGGAAATCTTGCAATAGCAATCCTGTGATGTATATTGAGAGACATTCTCTCTTATATTCCTACCAGCGTTTGAAAGAGTGTTTACCTAAGTTGTTTGTATTAAATCACTTGAAGGGCCATCCAGCAGGAGGACAAGGCTTGGTAGAACAAGTGTTCTTCAGCAATAAGACTCTGAAGCAGCCTGGCAGTCCTAGCGTTCAAAGTGCCCCCAAGAAAAAGAAGAGGCTTCCGAAACGCTACTGGCAGATGAGAAGTGTATTCCAAGAACTCTTACGGAACCATGCAAAGTGTCCTTATCAAGCAATATTAAAAAGGAATTGTCCCGTTTCACTTTCTGAGCCAGATTCGATAAGCCTAAGAGAGCAGAGTTTCAATCAAAATGGTCTCCAAGTAGAGCAACTTTCATCGAAGCAGCAGCGGGATAATCCAGTAAAAGGTTGCATCGCAAGCAGGTCAGATGCCTCGAACCCATTGTCAGAAACTGGTGCTTCGAGCAGAAGCTCTGAAATAACTGAATTATTTGAAAAAAAAGACGAGGAGCAGGTCTTCCAAGATTCCTCCAGTTCTGATGTCGTAGCATTGCTGAAGCAGTATAGCAGTCACTGGCAAGTATATACTTTTGTGAGGGGATGCTTAGAGAGAGTGGTGCCTCCTGCGCTTTGGGGTTCGAACCACAACAAGTGCCGCTTTTACAGAAATGTGAAGAAGTTTATCTCCTTGGGAAAATTTGCCCCGTTTTCTTTGGAGGAATTGACATGGAAAATGAGGGTCAGTGATTGTGCTTGGCTTCGTCTCACCAAAGGTATTCACAGGATATCACTTTTATTTGTGAAAATATCTTCAAATGTAATGTTTACATTCTTAATTATACATGCAAATTGGTTTTGTAAATGAGAGACATTTTATTAGACTGCCTGCTTGTTTGAAAAGGCAGGGATTTTTTTTTCAGACTCTGATCTCTTTGGCAAAAGAAGTTGATGTTCCTATTATTAAGATTTAGTGCATGCATTTGAGAGAAGTGCACATGCAATTACATCTTTGATTTATAATTCAGCATTATTACATTGTAAAAACATTTGCATTAGACATTTCACTGTCATTGCTTAATGGTTTGCATCATTTTACCTGTCATACCTTTAACTTAACCTTTAACCTTTATCTTGGTTGTGAAAATAACTTGAATAGATGCTTCTTGCAAGAACAGAAATCTTCTTGACTGTCACTAAATTTGGATTCTCCTTGTAGAAAGTGGCCATTCTGTTCCTGCCTCTGAGCATCGCTTCCGAGAACAGCTGATGTCTAAATTCCTGTACTGGCTGATGGACTGCTATGTTGCAGAGCTCCTCCGATCTTTCTTCTATATCACAGAGACAGCATTTCAAAAAAATTTACTTTTTTTCTTCCGAAAGGCTGTTTGGAGCAACCTACAGAGCATTGGAATCAGGTATTATTAGGAAATCAGAAGTTCAAAAGTGCAAAGAAAGCTATTCCCTTTATGCCAGCGTTTCTCAATCTTGGTGACTTTAAGTCCTGTGGACTTCAACTCCCTGAATTCCCCAGCCAGCTGTGCTGGCTGGGGGATTCTTGGAGTTGAAGTCCACAGGACTTAAAGTCACCAAGGTTGAGAAACACTGCTTTACCCTAAGGGTGGGGGATTCTGCCCTATAGACCTAATCTAGGTCACCAGGTCAGGCCATCTGTCTTGTGAAGGGTGGCTATGCTGTATTTGCGCCCTGCTTCCTTCAGAGTGGGAGGATGCTGGACTGCTAAAGGTGACTGGTGCTGGGCAAGGCAGGAAATAGGAAGTGCAGCTCTGCACCACGTAAGTTGACTTTCCATAGAGATCTGGCAGTCTTCATATGTCTCGCTGCATGGATAAAAGAGCCCTATCCAAGGCTAGTCTTCATTTCACCTTAAATGGAGCATGGTGGTTGGTTTGGGGTGTTTTTCAAAGCCTAAGCTGCCCTCCCTTCCTCATATGGGACGTCATCTAAAGCTGGGGTCTCCAACTTTGGCAACTTTAAAACGTGTGGACTTCAACTCCCAGAATTCCTCAGCTTTGCTGGCTGACGAATTCTGGGAGTTGAAGTCCACAAGTCTTAAAGTTGCTAAGGTTGGAGACCCCTGATCCAACCCAAGCAGGTAGGATATTAAATCAGATTTCTTATCCCTACTTTTTTCAACACCTATGGTTGGATGCTGTTGGCACTAAAACTGGACAGTTGCTGTTCCATTGTTAATTCTGACTTGAAAGCCGTCTTCACACTGTAGACAACTTGTCTGATTCGGGATTAGAAAGCAGAGGAGATTCAGCTCCTCTGCATGTGCTTTGAACAACTGCTTCCAGGAGTTTGGGATCCATGAAGGGAAAAGCTACTTTTGCTAGCCATATACCTCCCAGCTATCTTCTGTCATTAAAGCTTATCATGGTTGTTCTCCTCCTCAGTGAGAGGAATTTTCCTCAGATTGTAATTCTCTTCATCTGAATTGGTTTCCAGAGCCATATGAACAATATAATGCATTTTTGTGGAGTTGGATTCAGAATTTCTTATAGGATGTAAATGTGAAGTTGCCTTGAAGTTGGAACTTGACTTTAGATGATTATAGTTATATCCACTTAGTTTCCTTGGCAACATTCTGCCATTTCCTCCTCCTGCGTTATTTTCCTTTTCCAGTTAAGCCTTACTGATCCTTGTATTAACCAGGCCTGAGACTGCCTGTATTTTAAACCAAGAGGAGTTTGGCCAGATGGTGCCCCTTTCTGGAACTTTTTATTGGATGACAATGCAGTAGTTAGAACATTATACCTTAAAATAAACAGGAAATTTAGATGATGTTTAAGTCTATTGTATCCTATTTTTAGTGTAAACCACCTAGTGTTTTGAAGTTGAGTGGCCGCTAAATCTTACAAGTAAATGACAAGTCTGCTGTGTGTACATTTTAAAGTACTGCCAATTTCCATTTTAGGAGCCATTTGGCCAAAGTGCAGCTTCATCCTTTATTAAAGAAAGATATTCAATATTTGCAGCAGAGAAAGTGTGTCCCCCTGGCATCAAAACTCCGATTCATCCCAAAACCAAATGGGTTGAGGCCTGTGGTCAAGCTACATGATGTGGTCGGAGCAGAAACATTTTGCAAAGACAGCAGAGGCAAAAAGGTCCTTAATTTATTGAGTTAATTCAACATTGCATCAATCAAGTTCATCTATGTGGGGGGGCAGAGGTCTGAGTTATGTATTTGTACATTTTGATTGTTGCCATTTCTCTTCTCTAAATCAGTTCCAATTTATTTGACTCTTCAAAATATATTATTCAGAATTAAGTACTTCCTGTTAAGATCTCATTTTTATGAAATGATCTAAAATATTGTTTTGTTATAAGTATCATATTAATACAGCTTACAATGGTGGGTTTTTTAAATTATTTTGTAGCAAAATCTCAGGATGCTGATTTCCATTCCGCTTATGATCAAGCACAATCCAAGCATCCTTTTCATATACATTCTCTCTGTGTTTCTTTTGCATTTTAGTCTTTATTGTTTTGCTTAAATCCTGAATTTAATATTTTCTTTTGTTGAATAACTTTTTTTAATTTGAGTCTATAGTTTTTCTAACAGGATAACTTTGAATATTACTTCTCCCAGTTTCATGTCTATATATTCAATAAAAATATGCTTTTCTTGCTTATTCCCAAAATGATTAAAAATGCAAGGCAGAAATCAGCCAAATCAAATAGGTATTCTAATCAAAATCTTCTCTGTAATGAAGCATTATGGATGTTCATTCCATGTGTACACTTTTCAATCAATTATGAAGCCAATTGATTTGACATCTATCAAGGATGTTGTCAATGTGCTAATTGAAATAACAGGGCAACTGAAATACTAGGTTAGAGCATCTCTGAAAATACCTTTGGCACTTGAACTACAATTCATCCAGCTTTTTCTTAAGGTAACATTTTTTTATGAAATGCTTCTCAGTTTTGAAATGAGATCCTTATCTACCTATTTTTAAATGATTGCACTGTGGAGCTGACAGCTTGCTAACATTATGTCATCTCTGCTAAGATGTCTATTGTTTCCTTTCCCTTGTTTTTCCTTTAAGTCCAACGATCCTTGCCTTATTTGCCAACTTCACCTGGCAACTTGTGGCTTTCCTTATGCTGCTTATAGATCTGAATAGTTAGCTTTACTTGTCTTGAGTGACCTTGTGTTCCCTTTTATTCATTCAGTTGAGTTTAGACATCTTGGACTTCTTTCCTCATTCATTCATCTTGCCCTCAGATTCTTTGTAACTTCCTTGATTGATTAAAATGTTTTTTTCTGAAACTCAAGTATGTTCTGTGCTATTCACCCTCAATTTTCATGAGGTAAAGAATTTATTAATTTGACAATCATTCTGTACTTGCCCAACCATATAAAACTTGTGGCTTAAAATAATTTAAATAAGCCCATTAAACACTTTCAAAGAATAATGTTGTTGTATCTAATCAGTAAAATTTAAAGCAACACTCCCCCCCCCCCAAAAAAAAAAAACAGGTTATGATCCAAAAATGACAGAAGCCAAATTATCTGGTTCCAAGAACAGTTGCAGATGGCATACCTCTGGCCGTGTCTAACAACAGGAAATCTAAGAAAACTTATAGGTCACCAATCTGCTCCTTCCAGGGAAGCATCTTTTGTTTGGCCCAAGATTGAGCGATGGGCCTAAGATGATACCAGTTCAGTATCATTGGCATTTGACTGTCTAATGATGTCTTCCGATGATTTTAGATCGGTATTAAACAGGATAAGAAGAGGATCAAGCTTAGGGGCACCCTATATCAGCAGCTAGAAGTTTTCCATCACTATCAACTAGCGCAGACCACTTAAGAAGCAGAACCAGTATAAAACCATGCCCCCCATCTCTAATCCTTGTGGGTGGTGTAAGACAGAGTTCCCCAACCTTTCTGGCTTTGCAGACCAACAGGGAAGGGAAGAGAGGATGCTTCTGTGTGAGAAGCCAGTAAGCACATGCACAAACTCCCCGCTGCTTGCACAAGTGGGGATTTATGTTCCACTTCTGTAGCCGGCACTTCCACAACCCGGTTCTGAACAGCTCACGGCCCTTTAGTGGGCCATAGCCCAGGGGTTGGGATCCACTGGTATAGGAGATACTGTGGTAAATAATATAAGTTAGGAACAGCAAGATTTCAGCTCGCATGTGAGAGATCTCATATTGAAAATGATTATCTGCTGCTTTGGTGTCCACAGATTCAAAACAATCTCAGATAACGTAGCAGAACATCATCTTAGCCTTCTCAATGGGTTCTGAATAAGAGGCATCAATTTCAGAGGAAGCATGTCAATTTTGTCATAACCTTTTTGCAAAAATGTTGTGGTGATCTGTAGGGTATTTCCCCCCCCCCCCCTGCTAATCAAATCAATTTTGTTGTATTTAAGTACAATGACAATAACGATTATGCTTATAATCCTCAGAGAGAACCTGAGCAGGGCTTTTGGGCAGCATCCACATTCCAAAGTTCTAGAAAAGGCAGTTGATGCTTTACCATGCTGTTCTAATAAAGCAGGGTTAAATGTATTCACATTCTCAATTTTTGCATGTAAACCTGAATATTTTATGTTTAGATTTGTCTCTTATCAGCAGAATTTAGCTTAAAGACTTCCTGCTTATGTTCCTCAGATTCCTTTTATCATGAATGTACTGTTTATCAGGTTTTTGCTATTATGCCTTTTAGCCAGTCAACCAAGCAACATACAGGAAAACTGACAAAATGTCAGATAAAAGCTTCGAAATCTCACTTTCCTTCCCTTAGTTTCCTAATAAGATATGATACTTTCATAGCCTAGTGGTAGTGGATTAGTAAAGATAATAGTTCAATACATTTGTTGTCAATCTGTCTATTATAGCATAGATCCATACATTTCAGTCCAGCTCATGAATTAATTATTTGGTTCTATAAACCTTTCTTATTTTCAGCTTTTAAACAGGCCCAGCCAAGAAAGTTATTGCAAAGTTTCCTATTTTAATATTGTAGAAAATTTACTTTATTGGTTTAAGGCAGGGGTCTGCAAAGTTGGCTCTTTGAAGCCGGGTGGACTTCAACTCCCAGAATTACCCAGCCAGCCATGCTGGCTGGGGAATTCTGGGAGTTGAAGTCCACCCGGCTTCAAAGAGCCAACTTTGCAGACCCCTGGTTTAAGGTATTATAATAAAATTTTGGAAAATCAATCCAAGTTTCTTATTCTCCAGTTTTATACTAAGCAAAATCAAGATGGGGTTGTTTTGATGATTTGTCTCTTTGGTTTCTTTCAATCCCTTGACAATGTAATTTTTCCAGCAAGCCATTCCTTAATTTAATAAACCCCACCCACCCACCCTGGGTTCTTCTAAATTCCTGTATAATCTTTCAATAAAAGATTAGTTTTTTCTAGATCAAGCTCAATCCCTGGTGATTTAATGATACATCTATAATTGGTCTTCTCCCCCAACCCCAAATACAGAAGTAGGTTGCCACCAACCCTTTCTGAGAGATTTTTGTTTTTAATTTTCTAGTTTAACCTGCAGATTTGATTATTCCACAGAGTATATTTATCCAGATACTAACTAGATCTGCCCTTCTTAGCTTCCATCCTTAGACAAGCTTAGCCAGGTACTACTGAGGCACCTTTCAGTAGAGCATTATCTGAATACCATCAGTATATACCTCTTCATGCAGGAAATTTTAATGAATATCCCTGAAAAATAAATCTCCTTTTTAAACTTTCAAAAGTAAATTCAATGTTGTATTAGTTAAGAGTGATTTCCTGTGACCCAGGTGGTTTCTCTTTCACACAGACCTCAGCTTCTTCATGTACTTGCACAATGCACCCATCACATTTGCTCCTTAATTACATGGTTGTAACTATTTTTTTTCTTTCTTCCTGAACCCTTTCTAACAACTCATTAAGAAAGCTTCTTGAAGCCTCTTTCCTTCTTTTCTAACATTGAATAATTTATGCGCTCATGTTTTGCCATGAAAGAAGCACTTAATATTGCTGAAACTAATTGTTTTTCTTTCTTTTTTTAGGTTCAACATTTCAATTTTAAGCTTAACAATTTATTTAGTGTTCTTAATTATGAACGACTGAAGAATCCTGCTTTACTTGGCTCAACTGTGTTTGGAAAAGATGACATTTACAAAATGTGGAAGAAGTTCATTTCAAAGGTTTTGGACTCATATGCTGAAATGCCTAAATTCTACTTTGTGAAGGTATGTTAAAAAAACAGAAGCCGTCGTTCACATTGTGAATGGGCCTCCTTTTTGATAAAATTCAGCGTTTTTCTTTTGTTAAGGATGCAGTCTTGTTTCTTGGAAGCCTGGAGTATTTTATTCCTCGATTGATAGAGCAATGGAATTGATCAGAAAAGTTTATCTCTTGTTAAGGTGGTCAAAAAGACAGGGTAAAAAGAACTTCCTTCCCAACTCCTTGAGACTTCATGATAAATGGCTCTTAGAGCTGTCTGTCTGAAGTGACTCAACAAAGGAGATAATGGAGCAATTGCAGGGTCATAGTCCAGACAAATCAGGAAGCTTTGAAAGAAAAACAAAGCAAAGAACAACAAGGCTGCATCAACACCTAGAAATAAACAAAGTAATAGCCAAAAGCCAACATGGGTTTGTCAAAAACAGATCATGCCAGACTAATCTTATAGCATTCTTTGACAAATTGACAAAATTAGTGGACCAGAGGAATGCTGTCGATATAGTTTACTTGGACTTCAGTAAGGCATTTGGCAAGGTAGACCATAACCTACTACTAGATAATGTAGAAGAATGTGGGTTAGACAGCATCACCACCAGATGGATTCGTAACTGGCTGACCAACCACACTCAATGTGTAGTCCTCAATAGAACTGCATCTACATGGAAGGAAGTATGCAGTGGAGTACCCCAAGGCTCTGTTTTAGGCCCAGTACTCTTCAACATTTTCATCAATGATCTGGATGAGGGGATAAATGGAGAACTCATCAATTTTGCAGATGACACCAAGATGGCAGGAATACCAAACGCTCCAGAAGATAGGCTTAAGATACAGAAGGATCTTGACAAACCTGAACATTGGGCACTATTTAACAAAATGAAATTCAATGGTGAAAAAAGGACGTTTCTACATTTAGGCAAGAAAAACCAAATGCACAGGTACAGTATAAGTGGTACCTTGCTCAATAGTAGTAACTGTGAGAGGGATCTTGGAATCCTAGTGGACAACCATTTAAATATGAGCCAGCAGTGTGCAGCAGCTGCCAAAAAACCCAACACAGTTCTAGGCTACATAAACAGAGGGATAGAATCAAGATCACGTGAAGTCTTAATACCACTTTATAATGCCTTGGTAAGGCCACACTTGGAATACTGCGTTCAGTTTTGGTCACCACGATGTAGAAAAGACATGGAGACTCTAGAAAGAGTGCAGAGAAGAGCAACAAATATGATTATGGGACTAGAGACTAAAACTTATGAAGAACAGTTGCAGGAACTGGGTATGTTTAGTTTAATGAAAAGAAGGACTAGGGGAGACATGATAGCAGTGTTCCAATATCTCAGGGGTTGCCACAAAGAAGAGGGAGTCAAACTATTCTCCAGGGCACCTGAGGGCAGAACAAGAAACAATGGGTAGAAACTAATCAAGGAGAGAAGCAACTTAGAACTGACAATTAGAACAATTAATCAGTGGAACAGCTTGCCTCCAGAAGTTGTGAATGCCCCAACACTGGAAGTCTTTAAGAAGATGTTGGATAGCCATTTGTCTGGAACGATAAAAGATTCCTGCCTAGGCCAGGGGACTAGAAGACCTCCAAGGTCCCTTCCAACTCTGCTATTGTATTAACAGTGCTACAGTTGGACAAAGGATTGGCAACTAACATTTTGTGGATAAAGACCAAGTGTTGAACTTCATACATATGGATAATTGGAAACTAATTCTCATCCTGCCAAATACGTTGATTCCTCAAGGGATCTATGTCCACATGGGCTCTAATAATAGTTTCCCATTAACATCTATACTTTTCAAACATATCGGGACCTGTTGATGGAAAATGGTCTTGATGACCTTAGACCAGGGCTGTCAAACCCACAGCCTACAGGCCAAATGCATCATACATTGGCACCCTCATGCCCAGTTTAGCGAAGGGAGGAAAGTCATGATACATCATGTGGCATCGCGAGTTTGACATCCCTGCCTTAGACATACGCAGGTGTGTAGAATTAAGGGCATTCTCGGGAACTCGTGGATTTTCATCAAGATAGTTTTATTTTTATTTATTTTAATCAAATTTATATCCCGCCCGTCTCCACAAAGGACCCAGGGCGGCGCACAGGAATTTAAAAACATACAAAAATAAATACTTAATTTAAAATTAAATTATACTAATCCTATGCTAAAACCAATTTTAAAATTCCCAATTTAAAACTTTCTAAAATAGTCCCCACGGGAGGTTAGGCTAGGCCGGCTTGCTGGAAAAGATGTGTCTTCAGACACTGGCAGAAGAGGCGGAGGTCGGTGATGGTGCGTAATTCAGGGGGTAGGTCGTTCCAAAGGGCAGGGCCCGCCACAGAGAAGGCTCTTCCCCTGGGTGTCGCCAGACGGCATTGCCCGGCCGACGGCACCCTGAGGAGACCCTCTCTGTGGGAGCGGATCGGCTGAAGGGATGTATGGGGCAGAAGGCGGTCTCGCATATAACTAGGCTCCGAGCCATGGAGCACTTTAAAGATGGTCGTCAAATCCTTGAAGCGCACCTGAAAGGCCACAGGAAGCCAGTGCAGCTCGCGCAGGATCGGTGTTATGTGGGAGCATCTCGTGGCTCCCGTAATCACCCACGCGGCTGCATTCTGGACTAACTGTAGCTTTCGAGTGCACCTCAAGGGAAGCCCCATGTAGAGAGCATTACAGTAGTCGAGTCGGGACGTCACGAGAGCTTGAGTGACTGTGCGAAGGGCAGCCCGGTCCAGTAAGGGGCGCAATTGGCGCATCAGGCGTACCTGATGAAACGCCCCCCTGGCCACGGCCGCCACATGGTCCTAGTAATGAAATCAAACACATTCCCTCTTCATCCCTAAGGAAAATTCAATCTTCCCAGTTCACAAAAATTGTGCTATCCAATTTTTATTTTGCAGATGATATTTTTGTTTTTAACTTGATAATTTGAATCTAGTTTTAATGGTCCTTCAGGATTCCAGAAAAAAGAAAAGGTCCTACAGTGTAGAATTTGCCCTGCACTTCCCATGTCATCTAGTAAATACATCTGTTTTGAACAAATTCCACAAAAATGATTGAAATTCTTACATTCTTTCTCAGTCAGTGCATTTATTGGCAGATAAATGGACAAATAGCTTTTGTTGGAATCAGAGGTCAGTAACAATAAGGGCATATAGATCCTCTCCCTGTATTCTGCTCTTCACTTTGTTCAGCCTTTCTGAAAACAAAAAACATCAATGAAGGGTTTTTTGGAGGGAAGCTTAATCTCCATCCTTTACTGAAAATGAGCATAATTACATATAACCAAACCAAACTGCCCAGAATCACTTGGTTGAGTTGGGGTACTATAGAAATTGAATAAATAAAATGAAATTTTGCCTTAGTTACTTTTCTTTTTTTAATGGAGAATTGTGTTTGGCCACTGTACATACTGATGTTATTTGAAAACCATGATATTTGCACAATTTATCAACTTTTTTGTGAGTGAATACTCTTCTATTGTTGTCACATTTATTTTGAGTGGCTTTTGAAACTTGAAAGTTAATAAATTTGCCTCTGTTTCTTTTCCAGGCTGATGTCACGGGAGCTTACGACAGTCTTCCCCATGATAAACTGGTAGAAGTGATTTTACGGGCTCTTGCACCCAACAGGAACACCATTTACAGCATACGCCGCTACGCAGTAATCATGAAGACTGGAAATGGATGTGTAAAAAAATATTACAGAAGATATGTAAGAGAGACACGAGGGTTCCCCATTATTACTTTAAAAAGTAATGATTCTTTAAATGTGCTAGGTCACAAAGTGCAACTCAAACTCTATGTCAGGGGTGTCAAACTCGATTTCGTTGAGGGCAGCATCAGGGTTGTGTTTTGACTTTGGGGGCTGGGTGGGTGTGGCCAGCTCAACATCACTCGTGTCAACCCTCCTGACTCAATCTTCACTGGCAGAAGGTTGCAGGAGGCCGTCACAGCGGGCCAGTCCTTCACTGTTTCCAGGGCGGCCCTGTGGGCCAGATCTAAGCATCCTGTGGGCTGGATCCAGCCTGCAGGTCTTGAGTTTGACACCCCTGCTCTATGTGGTATTTTGATACTCTCCCTGCAGTTTTCAACACTGCTCACATTTTCCTGTAGCCCAACTGCAGGGTCATGAAGAAGAGGTATTTCTATGCCATTGTTAACTAACGTTTGATCAGAATTGTGGGAAATGAAATTCTGGGGCTTTTCTTTGGCAATCTTAATATAGGTGCATTTTCCTTTGGGTTTCTGACCTCCTAAACAGCTAATGGGATGAAAAGGATTTCACTCTTCATCAAACTGGAATTTTCCCAGGGAACTGAAAACTAAGTTCCACAAAGAATTAGGCATTCCTGATGAGATAAAGATGGCTCTGTTCACCTGAGATCTCGAAGGTGGCGCTCAAGACATTATTAGTACTATCTGTGATCCTTACAGAATCTGTACATTTGTACTAGATAAATCACAACATGATAATAACCCTTGGAGTTTTACATGGATTTTGGTCTGGCCATTGTGGTCACAACTACCACTGTAGCCTTTGCAGTGATTTTCCTTATTTGCAACAGGCTTTTGCAAATGCTGACAAAAACCACCTGCCCTTTCCTCTTGCTCTGCAGAAGAAAGAAGTGGATTTTCTTTTATGTTAAACTTTTGCAGAAGATAAAGAGCTGCAGTAGCTTTCTGATCTTGAATAAAGCCAGCATAGAAAGGGGATCTTTTGATGGATTTCCCAGAAAAGTATAATGGCATTCACTGAGGCAATTTGTGAAGAACTTTTCACTTGATCCTTTTTGTAGATCTCTTGCTCTCTGGTCCAATTTTACAAGCAATGCTGCTTAGGAAAAGACTTAATAAAATTATTCCTTGTTCTATCAGCCAAATTTAACTGAAACAACATCTTTTCTGTGTGGTTCTTACAGTAAGCATTAGCTTTCTTTTTCTGTGTATCTTTTGTGCTACTACTTTCTGCAAATGTTCAGCTTGAATAAAATGAAGCAATGCTAAAAAAGAGCATTGGTGAGAAGGTTTCCCCATGAATATATACTGTATGCTCATATTTATATTTAAAGTTATGTTTGCTTCTAGGACTTAAATAGTTTTTTGCCACCAGAATTGATAAATCCTATATCTTAATTTCTACAAGTAGCAGCATCACTTAGGCTAAATAATTGATTTCATGGATTCTTGGGTGTTAAATATGATTTTTGCAATGATTTAATATTTTAAATAATATTTTAATGTCTGTTTTTCCCTTTTTAATTTGATATTTGAAAATAAATATAATTTCTATCGTGACATTCATACAGAATGGCTTTTGTTTTGTTTATTTGTTTGCTCACTTATTCATTTTATATATTTCAATTTATGCTTTCATAACTGGGCAGTTTACAGTTAAAACAACACATTACAAACATTAAAGCAATTAAGCAAATAAAAGTATACAGTACACTCTCTGGAAGAGCGCAGCCATTTTATGGGCTATAAAACAGTATAGTCATTTTATGGACTCAAACTATTAATGTTCTTTAATGTTATAATAACTTCATTGAACTTATACTTTATATAAGTAGCTATACATAAATTAACAAGCCAAAAATGATTCTCAGGCCAATCCAGTGGTGTTCGTTATACTTTTTTAGTTAAGTTTTAATTTTTAAAGTGAGCTTTTTTTCATTTTGTTTAATATAATCTAAATGGCCAATCCTTTTTCACCCCAGTTATGTTTTTAATCTTGGGCATTATCAGAGAGGTCTTTTGAATTTTAATTTCTATGTCTGAAAATTATTGGTAATTTTTTACTCAGATATCTTAGCCTTTCCTGTTTTACCTTATATGTTATAGTCTTTTCTGAAGTTAAAATAACTTAATTTGAATGTTTTTACAGGTCTCACCTGACATGGAGTTTATATGTGGAATGAAAAAGTTTATATCTCATCTTCAACAGAGCAGTTCGCTGAGAAATGCTATCATGGTTGAACAGGTAATTTAACAGCTGGAATTTATATTTCTGAAAAGAATTTACAAACATCTGCTTGTTTTTCAGCAAGCTTTCAGAGAGCTGCATTTCAATCTAAACATTCTGGTCCTGAGAAGACTTGGTTTGCAAGTCTGAAAGCTGCCTCTCTCCCTGTATCTTAAAATGTTAAACAGTTACAAGCCTGGCTCAAAGGTCAACTCACCTCATTTTTTCCTTCCTGGTTTCTGTCTTGCTTTAATGCTTCAGTATATCTTAATGGGTATCAAGATGTCCAAGTTATTCCAAATGTCAAAGGGAAATTTATAAGAAACCATATGTAAAATGTATACCTTTTGAACTGCACATTTACATAGTCTCAAGTGGGCCCCATTCAAGTGTTCTATCAACTCCTTTTCAATTGACAGTGTACGTTTATGTTTATTGTTTATTAAAATATATTTATTGGATTTACCTTTGAGTGTAGCTGATTAGATGTTATTGCCACTTACTGCCACTAGATGGTAGTAACATACAGTGTCATTTTGATGGATAGTCTTATTTTATTATAGGTTATTTATCCATATTGTATTATATGGAGTATAATTTTTGAACAAGTTTTTTCTTTCATGTAGTACCACCACGTAATGGACCTTTAAATATACAAGAGTTTCTTGGAAGTTTGTCCACACGTATTGCAAATAATCCATGTTGAAAACTATAGTTGGGCTAATATCATGATCCTGGTTACATTGATGTGTGTGGGTTGTTTTGCCTAAGAGGAAACCGTGTCCTACCGCATACCTCCCATCGACCAGTCCGCTCCCACAGAGAGGGTCTCCTCAGGGTCCCGTCAGCTAGCCAATGTCGGCTGGTGACCCCTAGGGGGAGAGCCTTCTCTGTGGCAGCTCTGGCCCTCTGGAATGACCTTCCCCCCGACCTGCGCACAACCACGGACCTGCAACTCTTCCGCCTGGCATAGTTTTTAAATTTATTCTATCAACTGGGTTTTATTGGGACTTTTTAGAACAGGTTCTTATTTAATTTGTTTTTATTATATTGATTGTACCCGATGTTTTTATGTTTTATGATTGCCTGTTCACCGCCCTGAGTCCCGCAAGGGAGATAGGTCGGTATATAAACTTAAATAAAGTTAAAGTTAAGTTAGAGTTAATTTGGGTTGCTTTTTGTTATCACATCAGAAGATGATTTATTACTTTTGCGATTACATTCCTTTCCCTCTTCCTAATAAAGTAGACTAGTTTGCCTGTTTTTATATTTGCTTTTCCTTTTGTTACTGCAGCATGTTTGTCCGGAGGAAAGCAGTTATAGCCTCCATGAGTTTTTCCTGCAGTTGATCCATAATAATATCCTGAAGATTAAGGACAGGTACATGTTTATTCTAAACTTTATAAGAACGTTTCACCTGGCAACTTGATTTTGATTGGGTTTTAATTGGGGCAGGGTAAGGGCCCTAAATCCTTTCACTCTTTTCCACAATGGCCCACTAGGTGGCCCCTGAGAGCCACAGGCTGAGCATCTGAATATCCTCCCCCCTCCCCTTCTTAGCAATTATTACTGAAAGCCGTGCTGCCTTTATTACAAGAAATATTATATAGTCATCTTCAAGAGGAGCAATTGATTTGCCATGAATTTGTGCCTGCACTTTTTAAAATGGTTAAAGTTGATGGCAAATTCTATGGTTCTAACTCACTATTTTCTAAACTAAGGAATCTACAATCCCCTAGGTTGGAGGATTTATTGACCTTAAGGAACCTTGGATTTGTTCACTAGGCTGTGTTCAGAAGCTGAATTGGCAACATTTATCTTCTTGACCTGCCTATCTATTGTCAGATATGTTAATTATTTCATTCCCATTGTACACTTGAGGGAATGTCGCTATTGTCAAAGGCTGAAAAACTCTCAACTGGGCCATGAAGTTCAAACACAGACTAAAGGCTTTGGTGTCTTCTTTTTTGGAGATTAACAGAACTATTTAGGCTGTTGTTGCTGGGTTATTGTTGTTGGTTTTTTTAGCAATTACTATTCTTGCCACTTTTGATGGTGTGTAAAGACACAATGATTATTTCTCTTGGTGACGCACAGGCTTTTTATTATTTTGCTCTTCATTTTGTTTCTTTTTCCCCCTAAGTCCTTTCGTTTTCAATTCCTTTCAGCTACAGTTATTGCTGTGCGATTTTCAAATAATCCTTTCTTCTAAAGATCATTCTTAACCCTCTTGAGGCTAGAAGCCAGAACATCTGCCAGGATTTAAACTGATTCTGACCTCAGAGCACTCTCTGCTTAGCCAGCCAGCCTGAAGTCATTCAGTTATTTCCATTTATGCGTTCATTCTAATAATATTATTATTGTTGTTGTTGTTGTTTTAAAGAGTTGAGGGAAGAGGGACCAATTTATCTAAAACATAAGTTAGGATATAGTAGGGAGGAAACGTAGAGCATTTAGGAGATGAGACAGGAGAGATTAGAGGGCAAGTAATGAACTTACGTAAACTCTGGACAAAGAGGAGCATCTAAGCACTGGGGCTGGGGATGAATCCGCTTATTCAAATGGTGGCAGACATTGGATTGTGAAATCAACTTACAAACGTGAAAGAAGAAATGCTTCCAAACATACCATTGGCTTATCTACGTTTTCTTCTTGACGTGTTAATGTCAGTGATATCTCTTCTTCTATCCTTGCCCTGCTTTCTCTGTTTATGCAGCTCCCATGTAGTGCCTCAAAGGCTTTCCCAAAAAGGTTTATGGACTTACGGCATATGCAATTTATTGAACTGTGTGAAATAGTATCATCTTTGAGAAGGCAGTTAAGGAGTGCAAGGTGTTTTTTCCTTAGAAAACTTGGAAACATTTATGGAGGCAAAGTCTTCTGAAAATATCTCTTAAGATCTTTTCTTCCATTTCCTTCCCCCCCCCCCTTTTCCTGAAAACTTTGCCTAGTATTAGATGGTGACTGACTGTTGTTAAACTACCAGTGTTTTGAATGCATTGTGTTCTACTGCAGGAGAAGATTTTAACAATATTTTCATGATCCACAAACTGAAAAATATAGTTAGATGTCTATTCAGCTATGTCAAAAATACTCTGTTTCATGCTACTGCATGTGTAGTTCAACGTAAAGAGAGAAAGAAGCTAGGGAGGAGCCCATGAGATACCAGTGTGAATCTTGATTGCAAACTGGAGGGAGTCAAATAGGTGCTTACTTGAGGGAATGTTGAGCAGATGAATCAATCAGATGAATCAATCAAACTCAGAATTCTGAGTTTTGCTGTCCAATAGAATTTGGGGCAATGTTGTCCTAATGGAAAAGTCTATTTGCTCCCCCTGCACAAAGATTCCAGCTCAATTCCCGTTTACTTGCTCTAGTTAAAGGGAAATCATTGTCATTGTCATATGTTTCTCAGATGATACACAATTTTCCCATCAGAAAATACTTCCTTATTGCAGTGAAATAATCAGCCTTATTACAACTAACTTTGTTTTGCTACCAGATTTGAGTTCTTAATGACAGTGGACTTTCGGCTCTTGGCATTTCTCAGGTATTATGTGCAGCGCTGTGGAATTCCCCAGGGCTCTATTTTATCAAATCTGCTTTGCAACCTCTGCTATGGAGACATGGAGAATAAGTTACTGTGCAGTGTGCAAGAGGACGGGTAAGGTGTTATTCTGCTGTTTGGCATATAAGCCATTCCCAAAGGACCAAACTCTCTTGTGCTAGAATCTTTATAAAAGTTAAGAATCATTCATTACTTAGATAATAAAGCCCAGCATAAACTCTTCCAATTAAGGACAAAAGGAGATGGAGGGATTACCAGGCATTATTTTCCCCCACATGTCTGCCTAGCATATTGGAGATCAGAGCCCATCCCTGCTCCAATTCTGTCTATCAAATTATAATCCAACAGATGTAAATTGAGAAACAGTAAGGCAAACAACCATTTGAAACATAGGAAGACTCTATATAGGTTGAACCTATCTATGTTTCATATGTCACTGTGAAATCAAATTTATGCAAATTATATTGTGTCAATTGCCTGATGTCACTAAATTTCACTTGTGTGATGTAATGATACATGCCACTCCTGCCACCTCTCCAATATTTATATGTATCGGCATCAGAATGTAAACTATTTTCAAAGCTGCATTTCAAGCAGACCTGGGAATTTCAGCTGTTTCATTGTCTCCAGGAATTTGACAAAAGTCTCTTTGGCTAGCACTTCATAGGAATAATGGCATTTCTGCTCCTTCCAGAATCCATTTCAGAATATGAAAGAAGAAAAGGTCATCAGTGGTGGGTTGCAGGCAGTACGCCCCAGTACGGGCATACCGAAGCCTTCCCGGAGCACCAGATATTGTCTCCCTGCCCTCGCTCCTTACTTGTCCTTTATGCCTTTGGCGCTTCCACGCACGTGCATGGCACGCATGGCGCCTGCGCCATGCTCCGCCAAGCAGCTGGAGCGTCGCAGAAGCTTGCGGAAGCATCGCAGACAAGTATGTGCATGTGGGTGACCCCGGGGCTGTTCCAACCGCACAGGTTGGAACGGAACCCGGAACCCACCACTGGTTGTCATCTTTTGCTGTAAGCAATGCCAAACCAGATTTTCTGGTGCACACATAAGAATGTACAGTTTATTTTTTCAAAAGTGCAGCATGAAATGAAATAAAAGACCAGCACTCAACCAAGTCTTTCTGGATCAAGCAATAAGCACATCCTATATTTGTCTCATTTCTTTCAAGTAAATATTGACATGTTATTCTAGGCCATTAAAACACATTGAGGGCACCTACTTTTGCCTACAAGAGCCAACAGTGAATTTATCCTCTTCTCCCACTTTGACCCTAAACTAAATTATTTTGAGACCTTGGGGGGGGGGGGTGTCCCTTCTATGCCTGTGGTGCTGGCATAAGCCTTCTTAATACAACCTTTCTTAGATGTGTGTAGAGTAAAAGTCTATTTGATTTGCTTGCAGTGTATCAGGATTTATGGCAAAATTAGGATGTTGGCAAGATATTTGGGGAGCTTATTATTATCAGTAATAATTATTATTCTGCTGGCTAGTGCTTGGATGAGAGGTTACCAGAAATTCTGAAGGTGTTGCCTGAATTGAAAAGTCTGAAAACCATCTGGGAGAAAGTCAGTGACAAAGCACTTTTGCTGCCAGGAAGATTATGTGGACACATACAATTTAAGCCACATTTGATCCAAGGAAGTCTTTATTTTTACGTTCAGCTTGACGCTGAGGTCTGGCAGATGGTATGGAGAAGGTCTGCAAAAACCCAAGCATATCCTATTATCCTTACTTAAGTTGTCAGAAAAGCTTGAGTTAGGTTTTCCCCCCCTCAAAGTATTCCTCCACCCAGATTCAAGTCCAATCAGCTTCTCATCATATGGAAATTAAACACAGCAATTGGATTCATCCATCATTGTGATGGATGATCAGAAATTAGAATACTGTTTTTTGTGTGTGTGCCAATTTCATTTATGGGTGAAAGGTTAATTTATAGCATTGGTCCATTTTTTTATAATGCAGATTTGGATAATAGAATATGTAATAGTGATAATATGTATATAACCTTTACCTCAAGTAATTGAAAAATAAAGACGATGCATTCGTACTTTAAAATTTAAATGTACCCAAGACCAAGATATTTTTTTTTTAACATTACAGAGTACTGATGCGTTTAACGGATGATTTTCTGCTTGTTACACCTCATTTAGAACAAGCAAAAACATTTCTGAGGTATGACAATAAAAATATTATTTTTAATGAGTGATTTAGTCATCTTTCCTTGAATTTTAATTTTTGTGCATAAAGGAATGAAAATATTCCTACCTTGTCCTGTTGTACTCTTCTTCCACATTTTTCTACACGGATACGGTATTCCATAAAAGTGTAATTAAAATACTTTATTATAAATATATGCTTTCTTTAGAATATATGCAGAGAAGATAAACTGAATGAAACTTTCAATAAAGTCCCATTGAGGTGGCAATGATTTCCTTGAAAAGAATGGGTTATGTTCCTGCTGGTACATTGATTCTAAATATAGTGATCAGTCCTTGCTTCTTCCATGGTTAGCAAAACCAAAATAGACTTTATAAAATAAGGGGGAAAACAAGTAGAAGTGGTTAACTTCGCCTCACTGAAGAAAAGCCAATTGGGGGCAGGGGAGGTTATAAACTTATATTTTAGGGTTATTGCTAGCTTGCTTAAAATTAGTAATTCTAATATTTGACATCAAAACCTAACCTACCTCTGACCTACAGCGGCTTTCCCAGCTATCACCTCTAACAATATTAAAATTCTGGGGATGCATTTTCAATGCAACAGGAAGATACCATTTTTTGAGAGACTATACAGCTGGCAACTTATTTGGAGGGTTTTGTCATATGTATATGTGCAGTTAATTATTGTAGTGGAATACATGATGCATATATTTTCAGGTAGCAATTCAGAATGTGTATTTTCATTCACTTAGGACTCTAGCCAAAGGCATTCCAGAGTATGGCTTTGTTATAAATCCATCTAAGACTGTGGTGAATTTTCCGGTGGATGAAAATGTTCCAGGTTGCTTGGAGTTCAAACAATTGCCAGCTCATTGTCTTATCCCATGGTGTGGATTATTAATTAATACACAGACTCTTGAAATTTACTGTGATTATTCCAGGTATGTAACTATTCAGGAATAGTCATTGCATTAATATTAAGACTGGATGCTTTAATCGGTGAGTATCTTTAAATCAAAGATTTAATGGATGAATCAATGAGGCAAAATTTAGTGGGCAAAGTTAAATTAAATAATGGCACATAAGTAAAGGGCATATTTGCTTATTCTCAAAGGTTGGTTATGATAAGTTAGTTAGAATAGGAAATATAAAATAGCGAAAATATTCAATAGTGCATAGCACAAATGACTTTTGTTATATTTAAAATCATTTAGAACCACATTATCCCCCCAAAGTATGTTTCCTAATACTTAATCTATATAAATTAAGAAATAGATGATGAATCAACTAAACTTGACAGCCTAAGTAATATACATTATTAGAAACAAAAAGTAACCTGTCAAACCTTCTATAACTTGAAATTGATCCATTCTGACCTGATATAAAACTTAAATGCTTGCTGTGATTGCAGATTAAATCTGGCTGGCACAAAAAATGTCCTTATCACATAGTCAGTAAGAGTACATTTATTGATGAATAGACTAATTTGTGGAGAACTAATAATGGGATATTTCAGATTTCTGTGAAGGAATCATTTGAATTAGTAGAGTTGACCATTCAGCAGGTTGCAAGATTGTATATTTTCCAATCTGAATTGCACCAAGATGATAACACTGATAGGTAAGTTGTTTGAGCTGTAACAGTTTAAAGAGTGACTAGGAGCCATGTCTAGGAACTTGTGCGATAAGAGGACAAGGCAGATAACGCAACAACAGTCCTAAATTCAGGGAAACTCCAAGTGAATCCCTGAAGTCCAGAATCATTTGTATACAATTACAAATAATTAGCCAGCTCTCTTAGTTATAGCTTGCTATCAAAATGCTTAAGATATTATTACTAATTTTGAAGGGTTTAATGTTTCTCTACATGGCCATTATTTCAAATATCCATGCTTTGAATTTGGTAAACGCCAAGTATATTCCTGTAATAGGGAAAACAATTCTAATTAACTATAATGATGCCTATATTATGTTGATCTCCTTATCCACTTATCTTTCACTGCAGTTATGCTTATACATCTATCAGGTCTAGCCTGTCTTTCAACTCTACTAGAAAAGCTGGTGTGAACATGAGAAACAAATTGCTTGCAGTCTTGCAGCTAAAATGTCATCCTTTATTTATAGATTTACAGGTAAGAGAATGCACAATTCAAAAGGGATGCCTAACAAATGCATTATATGCACAGTGATCTCAAACATAGTGTCAAATCTAGGTATTTAATGCTACCCCAATAGGCTTCAACCAGAAACTGATGTCATTCCAGTTATCTTGGCATCATTGTATAAGATAATTTATATTCCTCAATTTTGATTTAATTTGATTTAATGCCTGTTTGTTTGCACCCGAGACATATTTTATTTTATCTGTTTCTTATTTTTCCTGCTCCAAATTTAGATCAATAGCCTTAGGATAGTATGCATTAATATTTACAAGATACTACTTCTGCAGGCCTACAGGTAAGTATGATAACTTTAAAGCCCTGTTAATTGCCATTGGAATGTGATGTGGGCTAGGAAGATGTCACACTACCCTTTCTCAAAGTTGCTTTTCTTGAATGTGCTGGGCTCAGGCCCTTTAATGCAGTGTTTCAAATACATCTAGCATAATAAACATTGCAATATATTACCATACTCTCTAAGAGGATCTGCATGATCTGGACAGCCTTCATTATTAACTTCCAGTGTTGACCCATATTCTTCCTGATAATGCTTTCTAATGCTGCAGTTGTAATACTGATAGAATTGGCAGTTCTCAGAATTTTTTTTTTTAATGGTAGTTACTGATGTTATTGTCCATTCATCTGGAGATTTGGGAAGATGCTTTAATGATTTATGAGTCCCACAAATAATTCTTGCCTGTTCTATAAGATAATTTTATAAGGAATGAACTGCCTTTAGTTCCAGAGCTCCCAATTATTTGAAATTGCTTCCTATGTTTCCTCAAGTACATGCTCTTTAAAGTACACACAACCTGTTTCATATAACCATTTTTCCTTCGTCCATTTATCCCCCACCTCACCCAAATAAACCACAGGAGAACAGCTTTCATAGTGTCTGCTTCTTCTCCAACGTTTTACCTTTAACCTGGCCATCTATAAATAAGAGATTTAACTTTACAATTTCCTTTAGACCAGGGGTCTGCAAAGTTGGCTCTTTTAAGATTGGTGGACTTCAACTCCCAGAATTCCCCAGCCAGCCAAGCTGGCTGGGGAATTCTGGGAGTTGAAGTCCACCAGTCTTAAAAGAGCCAACTTTGCAGACCCCTGCTTTAGACCAAATCCTAGTGTTGATTTGTTCTCTAGAAAATGTTTGAGCTGTCCCTTGTTCCTCTGTTCCAGAGTTTTACTGGACAGTATTTTTTCTTCTATGCCTGTGGTAACATTCCTTCCCCCCCTCAACTATTCTAGTAAAATAGCACAAGAAATCTTCACCAAGAAATCTGCCGGTGCAAAAAAGCAAACCCTTTTAAAACAAAGAAACTAAGCGGACATGAGTTTGGTTTCATTACCTTGAAAATCTTTTGAGTCTAAACAAATCAATTTACTTGGGGGGGAAAACGAAGGGGCAGTTAGAAAGGCATAGCAGCATGGCTAGTGATGGCAAAATACAGAGGGCCTCCTCAGAACTGCTATTGTGCAAGTTAGCCTGCACTTCATTATGGGCAATGTAGGCATTTGGAGCTTTTTCGGTTAAGTAAATGTTATTAGGAATGCATCTGCATCATTCTTAGATCAAAACTGATGTCAGTTTATGTCAGTTCAAACAACTGTGAATACACAGCTGCTCTCCACCCCCATTCCTCATGCTGGCTGCTGTTGAAAAACAGAGGGTAAGCATGTAATTTATTAACTAATTTTGCCTCTGGAACATTGTGTGTGGATAAAATCTGTCTGGGCTTTGACCTGCATCTTCCTGGCTTGCCCTTGTTTGCTGTTTAGAATTCCCATCTTCACTTTCTTAAGTACTGATAATCCTTTAATGACTTTACAATTGAACAAATCTTTTCTCTTGCAAGTCACACCCCCCCTTTCCCCTCTCTGCAAATATTTGCTTATCAGAATGATAGAACATACCCTTTGGTCAAGGCCAAATGGAAGGAGAAGTTTGGTGCTTCCTTCTCACTGTGTTGTGTCACTATTCGGTTCAAGAGTTAATGGAGAACAGTTAAAGTTCCCAAGCAGTATGGAGTCCCTTAAAAGTCCATCTATGTGCTGGTCTTAAAGCCGCCCCCTCAAATGCAATTCTTTGACTTGATCCAGTGCAAACTCCGCCTCAGAATTTTAAATTCAGTGACATTAAATCCAGGTACATCTGAAACCTTTATAAGCAAGGAATATCTGTGGCTTTTTTCATGCTAGATTTCATGCCTGTGTTCTCCAGCTCCCATTTCATCACCACATCAAAAATAACCCACGTTTCTTCCTGACGGTCATCTCCGATAGTGCTTCGTGCTGCTTCTCTATTCTAAAAGCTAAAAATGCAGGTAGGTAAAATAAAAATCTTTTTTGAGCCTAATATCCCCTTTAAAATGGCTGCTCTGGGCTGACCTTTTTTTGGGGTGTCTATTACCTAGACCAGGGGTGTCCAAACTTGGGAACTTTAAGACGCGTATACTTCAACTCCCAGCATGGCTGGCTGGGGAATTCTGGGAGTTGAAGCCCACAAGTCTTAAAGTTCCCAAGTTTGGACACCCCTGACCTAGACAGTGCCTGTAGTAATGTTGACAAGATTTCTGAAGTGGTTTGTTATGGCATTCTTCCTGGGCTGAGAGAGACTGACTAACCCAAGGTTAGTCAGCTGACTTTGTGCCTAAAGCAGGTGTAGAATTTACAGTCTCTTGGTTTCTAAACCAATATCTTTGATATTGAAAAAGTTTTATTGGTTTTTACAATTTTTCAATCGGGTAGGATAAGGGATACAAAAGAAATTTTGAGAACTTTCGCGTCGGAGTCATTGGCCCTTCCAGGGCTTCATAATAAATCGTTAAAGAAAAACATTTTTCATAAATACTACGAGGTGAAAACAAGTACATACTTCTAAATTCTCAATTCTATGCTGTCATCCGTTTGCAAAAATCCAGATACAGATGTTATACAATATTAATCAAAAGTCAAAGCAAAGTTATTTTTTTGATCTAAGTCTCTTGGCAATTGTGTCTTCTGTCTCTCCCTCCAGGCCCCCAGCAGGCGGGGCCGTGCCCCCCCCCTGCCCCCCCTGGATCTTCCCCCAGGACAGAGGAATGTTTTTTAAGAAAGGCTTCCGCCTCAGCAATTGTTTTAATCCTTATTCTTCCTCCTTCCCAGAACACCAACATTCCTTCAGGCATCGCCTACTTGAACCAAATCCCGTGGTCATACAATTTTTTGGATAAGAAGGAAAATTTCCTTCTCATCTCTCTAATTTTTTTAGGGATCTGCTTCAAGATAGCGACTACTTTTTGCTGGTAAATTAACGGACCACCTCTCTGCGCCTTCAAAATTCCCTCCCTGGTTGACCTCCTAACAAATTTAATATGTATCTCTCTGGGTACCTCATTTATCCTGGCATATGCAGAGTTTATTCTGTAGACTAGGTCAATGTCCCCCCTGATCTCATCTTTGGGTTTATTTAAATAATTTGCTAAAATTGTGCTCATGAGTTCAGGAAGACATTCACCAGGCTCTTCAGAAATGTTCTGAAATCTTAAATAATATAACATCCTTTCAAAATCCATCCTAGACATATGCCCATTTAATTCTCCAATCTCACTATTAACATTTTTAAGCTCTCCCTTTGCCCCAGCCAGCCCCCCTTGCAGCTCCTCAGTCTTCTGTGTGTTTTCCAGCACTTGCTTCCGTGTTTCCTGAATATCCTGTTTTAAGCTGGTACGATCTTCTCTCAAAGCCTTAATTTCTTGCACCAAAGCTTGTAACACATTCTCCATAGATGTCATTCTTTGTTCCAAACCTGCCAGATCTGATTTTTGTGCCATGGTAAGCTGTTAAAGTCAGTGTCACTAAGATGGCGTTTTTTGGATGGGGCTGGTGAAGCAGTTCAGGAGAGAAGAGAAAGTTCAATTCAGGATTGCAAAAAAAAAAGTTCAAGACCCAAAGAGAAAACACGTTTCACAATCAATAGTTGTAGCAAAGAAGGCGCTCCAGGGAAGGAATCAATTAGTCCAAGAAGATCTTCATTAATAGAGAGAGGAAGTCCGTATCACAAAGGGATGTTGGTAACTTTCCATAAGTGAAATAGTCATTCAGGAACAACGGGCAGCCATCTTCCACCGCCCAAACTGAGAGCTGGCAGGAGAGAGTAATAAAAGAAAGATTGTTTCCAGCCAACCGGACTTAGATACATTTTAAAAAGACAAGCCGCAAATCACTTTCCCTTGCTTCAGAACAATCCGGGTTTAGGATATCCGCTTCCTCGCAACGAGGAGCCATTTCCAAGCGCCGCTTTGAATCCGAGGGGGGGTTTGACAACAAACACTCCCCTCCAAGTTCTTTCAGTCCAGGCTGACAGCAAAAATATATTTAAAATCACTCACTCTTCACCTCGCCGCCAAAGTCCCGTAGAGCCTTCCGACCCGAACGTCCAGCTCTCTCCATATTCACCATACGTTGCCGTCCTCCATTGGCGAAGGGGAGACCTCCCGCAGCATGTCCTTCTTCACCTAGACCGAAGACAAGGGCCGTTTCCCCGCTGCCGCAGGGAGGGACCGACCCAGGCAAGCCAGCCCTACGGGAGACCCCCAAGGAGGGGCGTCTCGCCCCCGTGGGGGGGCAGAAAAAAGAGCAAAGCGGCGGACAAGCCCCAAGACTCGTCCGTCGCCGCTGGAAGGCGGAACCGGAAACCAACTAAACCAATATCTTAACCACTACAGCAAAATAGCTCTTTATTTCCTTTTTTAAAAGCAAATTAAATTAGAAGTTGCATTATTGGAAGTTCCTATTCCCTTTGCCCTTCAAATAGCCTCTAAGAATACAGAGTGGGACCACAGCATTAAGAGACGTGCAGTTAACTGTCGTCCTTAGTGCTCTGTCAGCTTGGTGAGGGGTTAAATCTGCTGTGTGTACTGTGGTCCCAATCATTCTCTTACAGGGGTGGCAACAGCATGGTTCTTACTGTTTTTTGCTTGTCTTTGAAGTAAAATGAAATAATCATTACTATGTTCAAATGTTAGTCTGGTTGGTCCCTTCATTTGCTGCAATAAGAGTACCAAAGTAGTAATGGTTTATAGAAAAGCAGTTGTGCAGAATTACAAAATACATTTATAAGATTGGGGCTTTTCTTTTCTTTTTGTAGCCGGTAGTTCAATTCCACTTTCTTACAAAGCAGTTCAGTGGCTCTCCTACTATGCCTTCAGCACTAAATTGGCAAATCACAGGGTGATTTACAAGTGTCTTCTAGGACCTCTCAGACAGTGTAAGTGTTCCTTTCCTTTGACGTCTTTCATACTTTTTAGATGTTTTTAAGTGAATGCACAGGGCATGAATACATTTTATGTACAATATGATGATCAGTATTGTATTGTGGACCTTAGATAGCATCTTCCTTAAGCCTTGTCAGTTGTAGTTATTCTTCTTTACACATCATTTGAGCAGGAAGACTAGAATTAGCTTATCACCTCACCCCACTGCAACTTCACAGTCTAGCAAAACTGCGGCAAACGTTCCTTGGTAGATTGTCTGGCCAACATAGTGGGCAAGCAGAGAGTAACTCTTGTTCTGCCACAGTCTAATTTCAGCTGCAACTAACAGGTTGCTTCTAACAGTTGCTAAGCCGAGATAAGTATTATATCTGTTTGTGCATATCAGTAAATTATCTGTCCATCTCAGTAGAGTCTATATAAGCAGTGTAATGCCCATCAACTGTCACTATGCCCTCTCTATTTCCAATTGTGCTTTTGATATAAGAGTATAATATTTTATGTGCCATTTAATAAAAACCCTGTTGGCAATATACCAAAGCATTATTTTCTTATTTTAATTTTGAATTAAAAATGCAAACCTATATCAATCCCAGTTACTGTGGTAATTAGTATAACTTGTGAAGAAAATTGTATTTCCTTTTAGCGAACATACCAAGAACTCTGACCTAAGTTTAATTTATGAATGGAATGTTGGTACAATAAGGAGATTTTTATGATCTCAAGTTAATGTTGCCTAGATATTTCTTCTTTAACTAGGAGATGTTATCTGTACCATGACTGGCATCTTCCCTGCAATAAAAGTATGTGCATATGTATTTTTATTATTATCAGTCCACATCAGCCCACTGCAAGATAAAGGCCTCTTCTTGAAAGTTATAAACCATAATCAGCACACTTATCCAGGGCAGATAGGTGGGTTTTCTTTAAATCATAATTTAAGACCAAGGTCTCACAACTGACTTCTGTGCCCAAGGGAGAACTAAAATGTGGGCCTCCTGCTCCCAATCCAAAACTTTACTTTACATCACAATGTGTTTTGAAATTTTGAAAATGCAAAGCAGAATAGAATAAATCTTTATTACGATCAAAGACCAGCAATACACGTTACATTTAACCATATGTTAAAAAGTACTATAAGATATAATTTTTAAAATGTCAGCATTATAAGTGGAAAGTAGCATACATGTTCTCATTTTGTTCAGGTCATTTGCTGGTTTACCTAGGTGCAAAAGCGTTAAGTATGTATGTAAAAACTATGGTCCAGAAATTGTTAGAGATATGTCCAAATGATTGGTACAAGATCCCAACTATCCTTCTATAACCAATTTTTTTCTTATGGACATTGCGGAAGCACAGAATTTTGCCACTGCATGCGTAGTAGCCGGGTTCGTGTCCTGGAGGAGGAAGTCCAGATAAAAATTGCCTGCCCTCCCTGGTAATCTCTCTAATAAGGAGAGAATATATGCAGACCTGCAAGCTCTGTATAGCTCACAGTGTAGTAGAAAGTGTGAGATATCTTCCACTTCTCTTTTACCACATATACAAACCCATTCTGCTATAGGTGTTCTCTTATACCTGCCCTGGAGAAGTGCTGAAGGTAGAATGTTAAATCTGGCTCTGAAGAAAGCTATTCTTTGTTTTGGGAAGATGAGGTCATTTAAATAGCTTGCTGATTCCCACACACCCTGTTTTATTCTGTTCCTATTATGGAAAGGTAATCTATTTAGTTCTTCTTGGAACTCCATGTCCTTCATTCTATTAGTTACTACTTGCTTCACTTGATCAAAGTCCAGGGACATTAAGAGTACCGGTGAGAGCCCATAAATGCCCAGCTTGTGCTCAGTTGCCTGATTCCAGGGGGAGGGGAAGTTGTCAATCAACACTAGTGGGGAGAGCCCCTCTGGAAAGAATTACATTTTAAGCCAATGGATGGTCATCATCTTCCAGGCTCTTACCTGAATTTGAGGCATACCTGCCTCAATTCTTAACTGGGCATTTGGAGTTCCATTGGGTGCAGCTAAGATGGCTCTCAGGAATTTGGATTGTATTTTTTCTATCAAGTCTTTCTTTATGAGGATTCCTGTTTGTGCCCCATATAGTATTTGTGCCAATGTTTTGACCTCAAAAAGTTTTAGGGCAGCGGGTACTAACTGGCCGCCCCCTGTGTAAAAGAAATGTTTAATTGCGTTTGAGGACCTAGTGGCTACTTGAAAAATGTTATCCAGGTGTGCCTTCCACGTCCCTTGTGCGTGGAAAACCACCCCCAGGTACCTAAATGTTCTAACCTGTTCCAGACTATGTCCTTCTATTTTCCAGGGGTATTGGCTAGGTTTTTTAGCAAAAACTAGAATTTTTGATTTCTCAAAGTTCAGGACCAGCTTGTTTTGCCTGCAATAGTTAAGTGTTGCCCTGATGGCTCTCTTCAATCCTACGGGGGTTTGTGAGATAATAGCGGCATCATCAGCATATAAGAGAATTGGAACTTTGCGTTGTGCTAGGCTAGGGGGATGGAAGTCAGGGTTCTATAGGAGATCAACCATAGAATTGATATAGAAGTTAAAGAGGGAGGGGGACAGGATGCATCCCTGCCGTACCCCTTTTTGTACCCTTACAAGGCAGGTTAAACTCCCTTGGGGGTTGCATCTCACTCTCAAAGTGGAATTAGCATATAATTTTTGTATGAGGAAAAGGAGGTGTTTGTCGATGGTGGTGCCTTTTAATTTATCCCAGAGGGTAACCCTGGATATTGAATCAAAGGCCTGCTTAAAATCAAGGAAGACTACAAAAAGAGAGGATTTTTTTTTACATGTGTATTTTTGTACTAAGTGGTGGAGTACCAAGATATGATCCACCGTTGATCTTCCTTCTCTAAATCCGGCCTGTTCATCTTTGATTATCCCCCCTGAAATTAGCCAGTCCTGAAGTTTATTGTTTAGGTGTTTGGCATACAATTTACTAATAACGCTCAGGAGACTAATGGGTCTATAATTGCCTGGGTCATTTCTATTACCTTTTTTATGTATTGGTATAATAATTGCTACTCCCCAGTCTCTTGGCATATGGCCTGTTTTATCTATAAATGTAAACAATGAAGCTAAAAGTGGGGCCCACCAACTGGCATTCTTTTTGATTATTTCTGGGAGGACATTATCAGCCCCAGGTGCCTTATCGGCCTTTAGGGCTCCGATCAACCGGGATATTTCTTCTGGTGTGACAGGGGGCCAGCAAGGAGTTTGGTCCAAACTAGTTTGGCTCTCATTGGTTACAACGTCGGGATCTGTGTAAAGCTCCCTAAAATATTCTTCCCAAACATGAATCGGAACCTGATTTGTTGGGGGTAGGGGTGGTTTCCCCAGTCCCCTGGTGATGTACCAAAAAAGGGATGTATTTTTTTGTCCTTACTGCCATACAAGTCAAGGTACACCATGAAAAAAATGGAACTAAAATTATAAACATATAGACTAAACTCATGGCAACAGGTAGAACAGCCAGCTTTAGAATTGGCAATAAAGATATCAAAGTGGTGAATGACTTCTGCCTTTTAGGATCATTAATGAACTGTAATGGAACAAGCGGTCAATATGTCATAAACTAGCACTTGTAAAGCAGCCATGAAGATCTTGGAAAAGATCTTCATATGCTGTGATGTATCTATACAGATAGTCCTTGACTTACAACCGGTTGCAAAATGTCTATTCAAAGTTATGATAGACTTGAAAAAATGGTTATTTACATTCTTCCTCAAAAATTATGACTGCCCTGCCATTTCCGCAGTCCAGTAGTTGCCTTTTCGGCATTTAGCAACTGGCTTATATTTATGAGCAGTTGTGAAATCCACAGTCATTTGATTGTGTTTTGTGACTTGGGACCAAATTAGAGGGCCATTAGGGCCATTAGACCTGGTAGCAAATATAGAATAACAATGTTGGCAGGGTCCTTGGAAGTCTTCTAAACACCTACTCAAGAAGGAGACCCTATACCATTATGGTTAAATGGCTGTCTAAGCTCTTAAAAACCTCGTGATGGAGCACCTACAACATCTGGAGGCAAGTCATTCACTTATACAGTTAATAACTAACTTAGTGAATTGCTAAGAATCACGTAGTGATTCATGTAGCGACCAAGTGATTCTCTTAACAGCCACAGGGATTTGCTTAGCGACCATTCTAAAACTGCAACAATTTACAACCAACATTTCGTGCTCAATTGTGGTCATTAGTCAAGAACTGTGTATACTTACAAAGGTCAGAGTTGGGTAAGCCATAACATTTCTTGTGACACCTTATGGAAAATAAAGATGGACTTTGAAAAGGTGCAGGGCATTTTTGAACTCTGTGGTTATGAGAGAACTCTCCTGAGCATATTATGGAAAGTAATAGGTCATCAAAAATGAGTTCTAATTCAAGGGACCAGACTCAAATTATCCTGCAAAGATATAACTCTCTGAGAAGGTTGCCATGGGAAAGGTAGAAGGAAAGAGAAGAGGACGACCAGAAGACAGATAAGACTCAGTTACAGCAGTAAATAGAGCTTTGGAAGATATGAAAAGAACAGATCATCATGGAGATAATTTATCTATTTGGTGACGCATACCCAAAATTTAGCAGTCCTTTCATTTATACAGTACACACACACACACACACCACAGCCCAAATCAGCTTCCTGAACAAACTGGCTGAAAATCAAAATTTAGCACATCATGCATTGATAGTTTCATTAGGTGAACTGAAGCAAGCACAATGCAAAGCAAATGGACTCTGAAACCAAGCGAGACAAATGCTAAGTGTAATAACAACAGAATGAATGCATGGGTGGATGGATGGATGATATTGATTATTCTTAGCAGAGTTGAGCCATGTGGCTGTTGGCAATTTTTGTGATCTAATTCAGGGGTCTCCAACCTTTGCAACTTTAAGTCTGAAGGACTTCAGCTCCCAGACTTAAAGTTGCAAGATTTAAAGTTGCAAAGGTTGGAGACCCCTGATCTAATTCATTGTTTTTTTTAATTCTTTAATGAAATATTCAAACAAATTATTTCCAAAGATATCAATAGTTAGCTCTACAGAAGGAAAATCACTACAGATAGTCCCCGAGTTATGACAACAATTGATCCCGAAATTTATGTTGCTAAATGAAACATTTGCTAAGTGAGTTTGCCCCATTTTACAACTTTTCTTGCCACAGTTAAGCTAATCATTGCATTTATTAAATTAGTAACATGGTTGTTATAAGAGACGCAAGTAGAAAAATCGGAACCACCTTTGGTGGGAAGCTTAACAGCGTTCCGTGCGCCTTCGGCATCTAGTAATGTAGGCCACATGACCACAGAGAAGTCTTCAGACAGTGCTGGCTCTTCGGTTTTGAAACAGGAGTCAGGAATGACTAGCACATATGTGCAAGGGGAACCTTTACCTTAACATGGTTGTTAAGTGAATCTGGCTTCCCCATTGATTTTGCTTGTCAGAGGGTCACAAAAGCTGATCATATGACCCCGGACACTGCAACCGTCATAAATATGAACCGCTTGCCAAGCATCTGAAAGTTGATTATGTGACGATGGGGAATGCTACAAAGGTTGTAAGTGTGAAAAACAGTCATAAGTCACTTTTTTCAGTGCTGTTGTAACTTTGAACGGTCATTAAATGAAGTGTTGTAAATCGAGGACTACCTGTTTCAGGGCTTTGCTGCCTGCTTTTCTCTAAAGCCAGGTACTTAATGATCTGGAACATCTGTTCAGAATAACTTGTTTGCCTAACTAAAGAAGTAATTGGTTACTGTTTCTTTGTAGGTAAATTACAGTTGACTCGGCAAATTCCAGAAACTACCATGCAACTGCTTATTGAAGTAATACAATCGTCATTACACGAAGATTTCAAAGCCATCCTGGATTAGCTCTATAAAGTACCTTTCTTCTTCAAGTTTGCCTTCCATTTACTTAATTTGTCTGCCCACTTGAGATTTTTTTTCTACCAAGGAGCTGGAATGTGCAATAAGTTTTTTTAAGCTTTGCCTTGCTTCTTCTAGTGAAACTTGCAATGTGATTATTTGCGGTGAACTGTAAAATATTTGCCCCACCCTTTGGAAAGAAAGCTCGAAATGAATGTTCTTGATAAGTAGTTCAAAGCAAGAACATTGCATGATGTTATAGCACAGGGCTGTTAAACTCCTGGCTCAGGTGAGTCACACGCTGGCCATGTCCATGCCCGGTTTAGCCAAGGGCAAAAAATGTCATGTCACGGATATGTCATGTGACGTCGCCATGGCAATATGAGTTTCACACCCCTCTTGTAGCACAACTGTTTGGCCCAAAAGGTTGTAGGGTTGATTTTGTGGATTACTGAAAGATTAAGACAATTTTGGCAACGGGTTTTACATACACAAAGTATGTTTTTCATAAAATAATAAAAAATGTATCTAATTGGAACCGGTGTGTGTGTTAATAGGAGAAAATTAATGTAACCTAAGAGTGGGGAGCCAGCTGTCTCTTCTGGTGTCATGCCTAAAGTGTAATGTATTATTGCCAAAAACTATATTCCATCCTCTAAATCATGATCAGAATAATGCTAAATGTTATATGGTATAATGAGCGGTATTGAAACCAAGTAAATTCTGATGAATCACCCTGCTGGAGTATGCGAGAGAAATCTGAGATGAGGCTATGCACTCAAGCATACAGATTTAAGATTAAGCCGTAGTTTTATTGCTGACATTAAGACTACATCAGAAAAATCATTATCCCCTTTCTTCATATGCTGTTAATATAATAGGAAGCTCTGTTGCTAGGCTAATTGCTAAAGAAGTTGTAGAACTCTTATCAGTGTTTACTGTACCATTCTTCATAACAAGTAGTCTCCAGGACTAAATAAGCCATCTCAAAGTAATTGATGTACTGTAGCTTTGGCTAGATTGCCATATAAAATTCAGTTATAATTCATGTTCTTCTTTCCCCAAATAATAGATATGTTCCCTGGATATAAGGAAGCTAGTTTGGGCAAAGGTTCAGACCCTTAATTTTTGCCCGGTAGATTAAATGGTTGACAAGGAGTATCATGACATCCATTTTTATAGTGCTACAATGAAAACAAGGTATCAAGGAGCTTGATTTGAATTTACATTATTTCATTTGATAAAACACTCAGAAGGTTTTGAAATATTCAAAATATTTGAATGGTGTTTTTGTTTGGAACAAAACGTTTTCCTCAATGTTTCATGTCCAACCCTACTTTACCAAGAAGGGAAGCTTACAAGATGGGTATTTCCATTCTCCCAAACTGGAGCACAAAAAGGCTACATTAAACCACACTAGAGTTGTCAAAGAGACTTAGGGCTACCACATGTTTATTGGACCCGTGTCCCTCCTGGCTTGTACTGGCATCCTGGGAGACGACACGAGGCTGGCTCCAGGGCATTGTCAACGCATCTTTGAGTGAGGGGTCCTTGCCTGCCGTCTTGAAAGAGGCGGTAGTAAGGCCCCTCCTCAAGAAGCCGTCCCTGGATCCAGCATTATTAGAGGACTATCGTCCTGTCTCCAACCTCCACTTTCTAGTGAAGGTTGTTGAGAGTGTGGTGGCTCAACAGTTTCCGCGACACTTGGAGGAAGTTGATTATCTAGACCCGCGCCAGTCCGGCTTCCGACCCGGGCACAGCACCGAGACGGCATTGGTCGCGTTGGTTGATGATCTCTGGAGGGCGCGGGATAGAGGATATTCCTCTATCCTAGTCCTATTAGACCTCTCAGCGGCTTTTGATACCATCGACCATGGTATCCTATTGCGCCGACTGGGGGGGTTGGGGCTGGGAGGCACCGTTTTGCGGTGGTTCTCATCCTACCTCTCTGGTCGGTCGCAATATGTGTTGGCAGGGGGGCAGAGGTCGGCCTCGAGACCCCTCATATGTGGGGTTCCTCAGGGGTCGGTCCTCTCGCCCCTACTGTTCAACACATATATGAAGCCGCTGGGTGAGATCATCCGTGGTTTTGGGGTGGGATATCATCTGTACGCTGATGATACTCAGTTGTACATATCCACCCCAGACCACCCCAACGATGCCGTCGAGGTTATGTCCCGGTGCTTGGAAGCCGTACGGATCTGGATGGGTGGTAACAAACTCAAGCTCAACCCGTCCAAGACTGAGTGGCTGTGGCTTCCGGCACCCCGGTTCAGCCAGATTACTCCAACTCTGGCCATTGGGGGCGAAACACCGGCCCCCGTGGAGAGGGCGCGCAATTTGGGTGTCCTCCTGGATTCCCGGCTGTCTATGGAAGATCATGTGGCAGCCGTGGCCAGGGGGGCGTTTCATCAGGTACGCCTGATGCGCCAATTGCGCCCCTTACTGGACCGGGGTGCCTTACGCACAGTCACTCAAGCACTCGTCACCTCTCGACTCGACTACTGTAATGCTCTCTACATGGGGCTCCCCTTGAGGTGCACCCGAAAGCTGCAGCTAGTCCAGAACGCAGCCGCGCGGGTGATTACTGGAGCCCCCAGATGCTCCCACATAACACCGATCCTGCGCGAGCTGCACTGGCTTCCTGTGGTCTTTCGGGTGCGCTTCAAGGTCTTGACGACCATCTTTAAAGCGCTCCATGGCTCGGGGCCTAGTTATATGCGAGACCGCCTCCTGCCCCATACATCCCTCAGACCGATACGCTCCCACAGAGAGGGCCTCCTCAGGGTGCCGTCGGCTGGACAATGCCGACTGGCGACACCCAGGGGAAGAGCCTTCTCTGTGGCGGGCCCTGCCCTTTGGAACGACCTACCCCCTGAACTCCGCACCATCTCCGACCTCCGCCTCTTCCGCAAGTGTCTGAAGACACACCTATTCCACCTAGCCGGCCTAGCGTAACCTCCATACTGATTATTAGATAGTTTTAAATTTGGGATTTTAATTCGGTTTTTAGCGCAGGGTTTATTTATTAGAATAAGTATTTTAAATTTTGATATATTTTATATATTTTGTATCTATTTTAACATCCCTGTGCGCCGCCCTGGGTCCATTTGGAGAAGGGCGGGGTATAAATTTAATAAATAAATAGATCATTTGGCCCTGCTCGGAAAGTAGTTCATAAAAATTAACACATCAGCCACCGATCTGTTTCTATCCAAGTGGTCATTTTAAAAGCTGGCTGTGTATGAATATATTTACTTGATTATATATTTTTTCTCTTCCCTGTCATTTTCATACTTTTTCTTCTGTAAATCTAGGGTTCTGATCATCTTCTCAGTTAAAAACGGGGAAATGTTTAAAACAATTACTTGAAAACATTTAGCATTACATAATATAATACTGTATAAAGGGTATTTATTTGAAATATTTTTACAACTATCCCTTAGAATTCTACAGAAGTTTACATAGACAGTATATACTTGATTTTCATGGATTGCCTTAATTTACTTTTTCTCTGGATAAACTGAACTACTGGTTTACTATGGATCACTGGAATCGGCCGATAGAATCCCAGAGCATCAGTTGCCTTCGGTGCATTCACATGGATGAAGGACTTGCTTCTCCTTCCTTTTCAGCAGTACTTCCTTGAAATGCCAAATGGCTCCAGTTGGAATAAATAAGCACGGTAAGATCACAAGCATGGTGCCAATGAATAAAACCCAGCATGGATAAAGTTTGGACTCTTTTGAAGGAAAGTCTTCCTGCGAGATAAACATACATTGCATAAAATTAAAACTGAATGATAGTAGTACAAAGGGGGTCTACACAGAACTTGACAACCCTCCAAAAGGATGAGCCTTACTTTTCCTGCAAGGAGACCTTCACTTATATTGTTTATACCAAGAAATGGAATAATGAACAGTAAGAGGCAACTTGCTCTTCAAATGTAGAAGGTATGCCACTCTTATTTTAGAATTTAGAATAGCAGAGATGGGAAGGACCTTGGAAATCTTCTAGTCCAATCCTCTGCCTAGGCAGGAACCCTACACCACTTCAGACAAATAGTTATCCAACATCATCTTAAATATTTCCAGTGTTGGAGCATTCACAACTTCTGGAGGCAAATTGTTCCACTGATTAATTGACCTAACTGAGGAAATTTCTCCTTAGTTCTAAGTTGCTTCTCTCCTTGAGTAGTTTCCACCCATTGCTTCTTGTCCTACCATCAGGTGCTTTGGAGAATAGTTTGATTCCCTCTTTGTGGCAACCCCTGAGATATGGGAACACTGCTATTATGTCTCCTGTAGTCCTCGTCATTAAACTAGACATACCCAGTTCCTGCAACCATTCATGTATTTTAGCCTCCAGTCCCCTAATCATCCTTGTTGCTCTTCTGCGCACTTTTTCTAGAGTCTCAACATCATTTTTTTACATCGTGGTGACCAAAATTGAATGCAGTATTCCATGTGTGGCCTTACCAAGGCATTATAAAGTGGTATTAACACTTCACATGATCTTGAGTCTATCCCTCTGTTTATGTAGCCTAGAACTGTGTTGGCTTTTTTGGCAGCTGCTGCACACTGCTGGTTCATATTTAAATAGTTGTCCACTAGGACTCCAAGATCCCTCTCACAGTTACTACTTTTGAGCAAGGCACCACCTATACTGTACCTGTGCATTTTGTTTTTCTTGCCTAAATGTAGAACCTTACTCTTTTCACCATTGAATTTCATTTTATTAGGTAGTGCCTAATAAGTTTGTCAAGATCCTTCTGTATCTTAAGCCTATTTTCTGGAGTGTTGTCTATTCCTGCCAGCTTGGTGTCATCTGCAAATTTGATGACTTCCCCATTTATCCCCTCATCCAAATCATTGATGAAGATGTTGAAGAGTACTGGGCCTAAAACAGCCTTGGAGTATTCCACTGCATACTTCCCTCCATGTAGATGCAGTTCCACTGAGGACTATATGTTGAGTGTGGTTGGTCAGCCAGTTACGAATCCATCTGGTGGTGATGCTGTCTAACCCACATTTTTCTACTTTATCTAGTAGTAGGTTATGGTCTATTTCAGTGATGGCAAACCTATGGCATGGGTGGCCAAAGGTGGCACGCGGAACCATTTCTTAGGGCACGCGAGGTGTTGCCCTGTCAGCTCCAGCGCACATGTGTGCGCTGGCCAGCTGATTTAGGCCTTCTTTTGAGGCCATTTTTCGCCCTCTGGAGGCTTTCAGGAAGCTCCTGAAGCTTCTGGAGATGTGGGGGAAGGCTGTTTTCACCCTCCCCAGGCTCCTAGAAAGCCTCTGGAGCCTGGGGAGGAAGAAAAAAGCATGGCAAAAGCAGGGGGTCACACAAATAGCAATATGGGTGTGGCACGCCCATGCACGACCCCCCTGCGCTCCCCCCGCTTTTGGCATGTGAGCCAAAAAAGGTTAGCCATCACTGGTTTATTTTATCAAATGGCTTACTGAAGTCCAAATTATATTGACAGCATTCCTCTGGTCCACTAATTTTGTCACTTTGTCATAGAATGTAATGATTAGTCTGGTATTATTTGTTTTTGACCAACCCATGTTGGCTTTTCACTATTGCTTTGTTTACTGCTAGATGGTCGCTTGTTTGTTGTTTTATTATCTTTTCCAAAATCTTCCCTGGTATTGTGGTCTATAGTTTCCTGGATCCATTTTTTTCCCTTTTTTGAAGATGGGAACCACATCAGCTCTTTTCCAGTCCTCTGGCAGTTCCACGGTGCTCCAGGATCTCTGAAAGATATAGTTCAGTGGTTCTGACATATCGTCTGCCAGTTCTTTCAGAACTCTGGGGTGTAAGCCATCCGGTCCTGGTGATTTGAACTTGTCTAGGGTAGACACGTACTCACCATTTTCTTCCCTATTTCAATTTGTGTTCCTAATCTGATTTTTGTGGTGCTGTTTTTGATAGGTTGGACTGTTTTTTTCCCTTCGTGTAAAGACAGATGCAAAAAATAAGTTAAATAGTTCTGCTTTCTCCCTGTTGCTTGTCACCTTCTTGCCACTTTCTCCCTGCAATGGACCAATTGTTTCCTTGACTTTTTTCTTGTTTTTAACATGTTGGAAGAAGCTTTTTTTGTTATTTTTTACTTTTGTGGCAAGCCTTTCTTCATTGTGAGCCTTAGCTGTCCTCACTTCATCTTTACAGGCTCGGGCTATTTGCTGATATTCTGCCTTAGTTATGTGCCCCTTTTTCCACTTTTTATACTTATCCTTTTTGTCTTTCAATTTGTCGGAGAGTTCTTTATGCAGCCATGCTGGTTTCTTTTGGGAGCTGTTATTTTTCTTCTTCATTGTGCTTGCCTGGGCTTTTACAATATCTCACTTTTCAAAATTTTCTGAGCTTCTTGAGGATTCTGATCCATGAACTCTTTCCCAAGCTCTCTCTAAATTTATTGAAATTAATTCTCTTAAAGTCCAAGATTCTAGTTTGACTTAGTTCTACTGCTTGTGTTTGCATTTAATTCCAATATGCATGATTACTTGCCCCCAAGGTTCCTGTAGCTTCAACACCTTCTATCATTTCCTCTCTGTTAGTGAGAATTAAGTCCAATATGGCTGATCCCCTTGTTAACTTCTCTACTTTTTGAGAAACAAAGTTGTCTGCTAGAAACCTGTTGGGTCTTCCACTTGATGCAGAGTTTGTTTCCCAGTTGATGTCAGGGTAGTTAAAATCCCCCATTACTATTGTGGTGTGCTTCCTACATACCTTAGTTAGATGACTAGCAAAAAGTTCATCTACTTCCTTTGCTTGGTTAGGTGGCCTATATTATAGACCTATGGCACTGTCATTTTCCTCCCTTTAATGTTGATCCAAATGCATTCAAGATAATTTTCATTATTGTGCTCTTTTTCTGTAGCGATGTAGTTATTTCTTATATATAGTGCAACTCCACCTCCTCTTTTATTTGGTCTATTTCTTTTAAATAATTTAAATCCTTCTAGCTGCATGTTCCATTTGTGGGTTTCATCCCACCAAGTTTCTGTAACAGCAACAATATTATATCTGCTCTCATTTACTTGAATTTCTAATTCACCCTGTTTATTCCTCATACTCTGTGCATTGATGTATAAACATTTGAGTCCATTTTGATTGACCCTGTGTTTACTGTCTACATAACCTGTGTTATACCTGACTGCTCCTATTTTCTTGCTACTTGTATGATTTATGCACATGGTATGGCACTCACTATTAAATGCTTGGTTTTGCTTGGCAGCAGGACTGAAAATCTTACCTGCACAAACATCTATGTTGCATGCACTGATAACCCTATTAATTTTAGATTGCTGGGGACAGAAATGTTCTGTATCAATTAATTCTCTGTCCCCGCTGTTCAGTGTGTTTTAGTGTGATAAATGCACACATACTTGCTATCCTAGCCCATATACCCTATTTCCCTGAAAATAAGACCTCCCAGGATAATAAGCCCAATAAGGCTTTTGAGTGCATATTCAAAATAAGCCGTCCCCTGAAAATAAGCTCTCCCCAATAATATTGCAACACAGCAGCAGCCCTGAGGTGACCACTTGCCACCTCCTGCACCTCAGAAATAATAAGACTTCCCCAAAAATAAGGCCAAGTGCTTATTTCGGGGGTCAAAAGAAAATAAGACACCATCTTATTTGGGGGTGAAACACAGTACAGAAGGCATTCTCAATTGGTATCCCATACAAAAGCACAGCCCCCAGCCAATTAAGTCCAAATATGTGACATACATCTTTGTTACGTGTTATTCTTTATCTGCTACCAGACTATAGTAATGATCTCAGAGCAGCTTACAAAAAAGCCTAACTAAAAATTCTAGAAGGTAAACTATAATGAAAACAACACAGCAAAGGAGAAATGTATTGCAAATTTGATATACATCTCGTAACTGTAGTTAGCTGTTAATCTACAGCTAACTTTTTCTAAATCTCAGTTACCTAATTAATTTGATTTTTAAACACTGCATTGTTTATGGGAGGATGCCCTTATGCAATACTATGGTGATGATTGAATCCTTATTTTTGTTGCATAAAAATAATTGCTAGAAATTAAGTAACAAGTTAAGTAACATACATAGTTTGGATTCCATGCTTTGTAGGTTGATGGCCGCTCAATAGCTAGATAGCTCAAAAGGACTGAAATCATTAGCATAGGGCTGATAAACTTCCAGGATGCTTTCCAGTAGAAATTTACTGGCCTTCCAGTCATCCATTCCACATCATCACAGAACCTGTGGCCAAATTGGTTTACAGTCACAATTCAGTTGCAATGGAATATCTGAATTTGCAATATAGCAATGTTATGTAATCACTGTTTATTTTGCAATAAAAGGTCCTCTTTACGCAACCATTATAATGACATCACAAAGTTAGTCTTGGATATACCTCCCAAGTGTTTTAGTTACAAGATATCTTGTTGAAAATCATTGTATACCAAACTGCATTGAGAGCTGAACAGCCGAATCTTAATGGCAAACTTGCTTTTTTTAATCAATGGATTATGGGGGTAGAGAAACATTTCTCAAGAACGGTAGCAATAGAGTGCTGCATTTTACAAAGATGGGGTGCTCATGGCACATTTTCCTACAAGTAGCTACAGATATATGAGAATAGGTGTGCATATGTGTATATATTTTAAAAGCTTCATAGCCCTAACTTCAGGTGATGACCTGTATGAATTTAAATTCTAATATTAAAATTTATTTAATATTATTTAATTACTACTGGAGAAACTTGTCTTCTCTTAGAGCAGTGGTAGTCAACCTGGTCCCTACCACCCACTAGTGGGCGTTCCAGCTTTCATGGTGGGCAGTAGGGGGGTTTTGTCCGATACCGAAGCACTTTCCTTTTTTAAATTTAATCGACTTCCCTACTTTATAAATCACCATTACTGTGGGACTGATGGGCTATTAGAAATTTTTACTACTAACAGAGATACAAAAGTGGGCGGCAGGTATAAAAAGGTTGACTACCCCTGTGTTAGAGGAATCATGTATATAATGCAAATAAAGGAAATGTTGCTTGGAGCATTAATTTACAGAAAACTATAGACCATGGGTGTCAAACTCATGTTTCACAATGTTTTCCGCCTTTGTGGAGCGGGGGGAGGGGGGGCATGACCTGCACATGATGCATCCAGCCCTCAGGCCACCACTTTGACACCCTTACTATAGTCAAAGGGAACTTAAAATATTACTCCCCACTGGCTGGAGTTATCTCCCTTGAACTTTGATGATGTCACTTCTTGACTAAAGTCTATTGACTGAGGGACAAACAATTGCTAGAATGAAAAGCTGGGGTCTTAATTCAGTATAAATGTGAAAATGTTTTGCTTTATTAAAGTGATGAGTAGTTCATTGCACTAGGTCAGGGGTCTGCAAAGTCGGCTCTTTTAAGACTGGTGAACTTCAACTCCCAGAATTCCCCAGCCAGCCTGGCTGGCTTGCTGGGGAATTCTGGGAGTTGAAGTCCACCAGTCTTAAAAGAGCCGACTTTGCAGACCCCTGCACTAGGTGGTTGCAAGACCACAACTTTATTTCAAATGCTTCCAGAAAGCCGCCTCCAACTAACCTTAAGAGAGACATCTCTTAAGCCTTTCCTTTGCATGATGCTAATGATGATTTACCATATGCCCGGATCTGAATTTCACCAAGATCATGTAAACAGACCTCTGAATACAATAAATGTTTATTGAACTAAAACAAGTATCATTATAACAGAATGCTTTGTAAAATATTTATTTACTAGATGTTTATCCTGCCTTTCATTTGGGAACTCAAGGTAAAATACATAGCTGTTTTTTCTCCTACTTTCCCTAAATTTCTTGTAAAGTTGGTTGGGCTGAGAGAGGCTGACTCAGTGAATTTCTCTGGCTGAGGTCTTCCTACTCTTACATTCCAGGCTGTCTCAATTGAAGAACTTACTAAGAAATGAACATACAAGAACCTCGTTACCTTTTCAATCCATAAACATACACAACGCTGCACAGTTCAAATAAAGAAATGATCAGCAACGGTATGCTTCCTCCAAAGCTATCAAACACTTCAAGCCAGTAACTTCCTGATCGTGTAGTAAAAAGGAGACCCAACAAAAAGGAAGCAATGCATATTATACCTAATGAAGACAAAGTTTAGTAGTTGTGCATGAATGAAAATACAAAAGGAGTGCAATTATGACTCAACCTGTTAACTATTCCCAAGTTTTGCACATGGATAATATCAGATCTGTTGAACTTCTCACTTGCATGGATATTGCTAATATTTCCCCAGATCTTGCCCATCTCCCCACTCAGATTTCTTTTGAACATTTAAGGTCAGGTGTAAAGTTGGTTAAAGATAGATGAGAGTTTCTACTACTGATTTCACTTAGTGATGTACTTTGCTCAGCAATAAAGGCAGACATCACAATATACACATATTATTTATCTTGCTATACAATGTGTAATGTATCCTTATAAAAGTGAATGCAAGCAAGTCAGCAGGCTATTTCTGAAACAACTGTTATTTTCCTTAGAAACTAGTCTGGCTGTTCTTGCCCCCTTTATCTCTGAAGACAGTTTCATAATATCTAAAGAAAGGGAAAAATTATGATTCTCTATGGCCAAATACGGAAAAATATTCTAGAAAATATTCTGCCTTCCGGTTAACCAAACCTGAGAAAACGAATTAGTTGGCTGGGTAAATACATGCTAATCCTGTGAAGTAATTTAGAAGTGGCTTTTTGTTGTTGTCATGATGCTGAGATGCCCCAATTGGGGTACTTCAGACTGAAGATACTTTTTAATTATAGCAAATGAATATTAGCTTACAAAAAGCATCGGCCTAAATACATATGGCAGTGTGTGTGTGTACACATATACCCATAAGGGAACCAGTTTGATGTATTTATGGCAGGGGTGTCCAAACTTGGGAACTTTAAGACTTGTGGACTTCAACTCCCAGAATTCCCCAGCCAGCATAGCTGGCTGGGGAATTCTGGAAGTTGAAGTCCACAAGTCTTAAAGTTCCCAAGTTTGGTCAACCCTGATTTATGGTATCAGACTAGAAATCAGGTGCTTGGGGTGCAATGCCAGCAGGATAACCTTTGGCCAGTCACACCCGCTCAGACCTAGGAAAGAGAGAGTGGCAAACCGCTTCTGAAATGTTGCCAAGAAGATGGCAGAGACTAGTCCAGGCAGTTGCCCAAGAATCAAGATTAACTCAAAGACATGTTAATGGTTTATATGTATACTGTATATACTAAGGAGTGGAGCTTGAATCATATTCTTGTGGCTGCCATTTTAATATCACAGATCCCCTCGTAGATGCTGCTGCTCTCTCCCCATGTCCACACACAGGCCCTAATGAAATGGGGGATGAAAACATTGATGAGGCAGTTGAAAATGAACTTGCTTGGAAATGGCTTTGGTTAAAACCCTGTCAACCAAATGGGTTACCTGGGGAAGCAGTTTCGAAGGACCATCTGTACTTTACTTGGACTACCCTGAAGCACTATAGTTAGGTAATCAGGTAAATATTCAATAACACTGTCTGAAACTTTTTAAAAATAAAAAGGAAAAAAAGGATGAAAGTTAGTCTTACCACAAGAACCTTCTTTGTGTAAGTATTTTGACACAAAAGGAATTTCTATGAAAGGAGTGAATATGCTCTGAACGAGTCCAATCATAGAAGACAGTCCCAGGCAGAAGAGCAAGAGGAAAAACAGAATTGACCATATCTTGGCTCCAGGCATCCATGCTACAACTTCAGTGAATACAATAAAGGCCAGGCCAGGTCCAGAACCACTCTGCAAAATTTCAAAATGGAACAGGCAATTAATCTTATCGGCTACACATATCTGTAAATGTTATTTTACAAAGGTAAGTCTTGACTGGCTAATCAATGTGGACTAAAATTTAGTGTCACCATCTAGAAAATGAAAATCCAAGCATGGACAAGGATATGTTCCCAGCAGTTAAAGCCTGCAAAATGAGATTAATTTAAAACAGTTTTTAAAAGTTGACTTTATGAGAGATACTATTGTGGGGATATGTTTGCTAATTTTTCCCATCAAGTAAATAAGTAAACTAAGTAAATAAGTGAACTAAAATAAGTAAATAAAAGACCTTTGTCAGAAATACATTTCAGATAGTTGCTGTGCCATAGCCTTCATTTTCAGAATGTCTGCAAAGATGGCAATAGAACCATCACTATAAAAAGAGGGCTGCATTACAGAGTATCATAAAAACCTTTGAAACAGATTGTGCCTTTTTGTACACAATTTTAACTGGATAAAAAGTATACTGTCTTTTAACTGTCCTGAATCTCATAACAGTTTCATCATATGGTATTATTATTAAATGATGAAGAAATTTTTTTCCAATCCTGGCACTTGGTTTTTTTTTAAATCAATTTCTCATCATGTCCTATAGCTACTTTTCTCATAGTGTTGCGGCAAAAATCAGGCCCACCACAGATTGGTTTTAACGAAGGAACGAGAGACCACGAAGGTAGTAGAGAAACAGGATTTATTGACATGTCAAGAGTTCAGAGTGCTCTCGCACTGAAGACTGAACTGCCTGGGCAATGCCCAGGGAGTTAGTTTTATACCTTCGTCCTTAATACAGAAAAACATATGGATAAAAGCAGAAGTTAACTTTGGAATAGTACAGAAACAGAAGTTAATAGCAAAAATTAATACGTGTCCTATAAATGCATAGTCATTTGTTTAATGCCAACTATAGTTCCAATATAGGGTTTACACCTCCCCTTCTCCCCCCAGTTACTTCCTCTTTCCATCTCTTGAAGCAAGGTTCCAGCAATATTTGTAATACTCTGAGAACCTTTAAGAACACCCACACATCTTGCCCAAGCTGTCCAAAGGGCAAGTGGGCAAATCTCCCAAGGGGTCAGGGTTGACCCAGGGTCCAGGAATTGGGGTCCCTGGCCCCTCTGCCACATTCCCCCCTTTGGAAGTCCACCATAATCAAAAGATTACTGTGGAGTTTCATAAATGTTAAAGTTTGGACCTTCTGTAGCCAATACGATATAGCCATTGCCCTAACCTTAGCATTCTCCTCTACCAATAAGGAAACAGCGTTTGAAATGGTTCATACAAGAATAGGGAGGATACAAGGGAGAATGACACAGCCTGCAGCAATAAGCCCAACGAGAGTGACCATGGCCTGGAGGCCTGGCAAGTTGGGGAACCAGGAGCCAAAGGCAGAGGCGAGATCTCTCCTGGCCAACAAAACTGCCGCACATCAATGGTTAGTTGTTTAATGATTTTTCCTGTCTCATCCATCTGGAGAAAACAATTAGAAAGATAAAACTTACCACAAACCCCACATTCCTTGACCACAATATAGTCCAGTGCTAGTCTATTCTGATGGACCACAGTCCTCAGTTTACCCGTGGCTTCCGACAAAATATCCAAAGATTTGTCCAGCCTTTGACCAGCGAGGTCAAGTACTGCCTGTAGCCTGATGATTCCATCAAGCCCGTAAATCACCAGGAAGATGACTCTAAAATTTCTACACCAACAGCTCTAGGGCCAACAATGGGGAGGCAGCTCATCGCCATCCCTTTCAAGGAGTATTGTGGTCCTGGTCTTTCCCCACAGATCTGGCTTGCTTGGAACAGCATTGTAAGATGAAGGGCCAGTAGACAAACACACTCAACAATTTTGACTCAGGGCAGGGTCAGACTGGACCCAGTCCCAATATTTTTAACATATATGCATCTTTTCTCAGTTGATACCAGGATGGTCAAATGCTTGACCTTTGGTCTTGGGTTTGGCCTACCATTCCCTCCCCATGCATAGATGATGCACCTTTTGCGGGAACGGACCTGTAGGAACAAATTGTATACAGTTCTATTTGAATATACAGAAGGAGAACGTGACTTTAAAATTACCCTTAACATTTAAAAAATACTAATCTGAAATAGGGAGCTGTGTAAAAAAAAAAAGCTAGTCTGAAAATATTTCCCCTAACAGACATTTTCACAATACACATGCTTCATAAGATGTGCTTAAATAGAAAAACTATCTAGGTAAGCAGTAAATGAACAAGAATTTAAGATGTTTATGGCATAGGAATGCTGGATAAAAATTCAAATCCAATGAATACATACCAGCATCAGTTTGATACAAAAGACTCGAATGGAAAATAGTACCTAGGAGGAAACTGGTCAATTTGGTACTAATACTTGGTCTGATCAAGACTTTTCCATTGCTAAAGTGGCTCTTCTTTACTTTACTTTTACTTTACTTTATTCGTATTTGTATCCCGCGCCCATCTCCCACCAAGGGACTCGGGGTGGCACACAGGAGATTTAAAAACATAGAAATACAAATATACAAAATATACAAAATACAAAACCTATTAAAACTATATTAAACCCCATCCTGTGCTAAAACCTCATTAAAACCCCCAAAATTAAAACATTTATCACTAAAAGCCAGATCAGAGTCGGGTAGTTCATGCCAGGCCGGCTAGATGAAAAAAGTGCATTTTTAGGCACTGGCAGAACAGGCAGAGGTCAGAGATGACTCGGAGTTCAGGGGGTAGGTTGTTCCAAAGGGCTGGGCCCGCCACAGAGAAGGCCCTTCCCCTGGGGCCCTTCCCCTGGGGGTCGCCAACCAGCATTGCCCGGCCGACGGCACCCGGAGAAGCCCCTCTCTGTGGGAGCGAATCGGATGTAGGGACGTATGGGGCAGCAGACGGTCACGCAGGTGCTCCATGGCCCCGTGCCATGGAGCACCTTGAAGATGGTCATCAAAACCTTGTAATGCACCCGAAAGGTCACAGGCAGCCAGTGCAGCTCGCACAGGAGAGGTGTTATATGGGATTGCCGGGAGGCTCCCATGATTACCTGCGCGGCCGCGTTCTGGACTAACTGCAACCTTCAAGTGCATCTCAAGGGGAGCCCCATGTAGAGAGCGTTAAAGTAGTCCAGACGGGAAGTCACAAGAGCTTGAGTGACTGTGCGAAGGGCGTCCCAGTCAAGTAAGGGGCGCAATTGGCGGACCAGGCGAACCTGGTAAAACGCCCCCCTGGCCACGGCTGTCTTCGAATCTCACTGCTGGTGCACACTTCTTGGTATGCTTACAATGCAGGCAAAGCTGCTTAGGTAAAAGCGACAGAGGAAATTATCCCAATACAGGTAAGTCCTCTACTTATGACCACAATTGTGCCAAAATTTCTATTACTAAGTGAGACATTGTTAAGCGAGTTTTGTCCCATTTTATGACTTTTCTTGCCATGATTGTTAAGTGAATCCTGGCAGATATTAAGTTAGTCATATGCTTGTTAAGTGAATCTGGAACGGGCAACCATCATAAATATAAATCAGTTGCCAAGTGTCTGCACATAGGATCATGGGGATGCTGCAATGGTTGTAAATGTGAAAAACTGTCATAAGTCACTTATTCGGTGTTGTTGAAACTTTGAACAGTCACTCAATGAACTGTTGTAACTCAAGGACTAGCTGTACAAGTATAGTATTCTTTCATAGGAAAATAAAGATCTCTCAGTAGTAATATTGGATAAAGAACATATCCGAAGAAAGATGAAAGGAATGAAAGAAAGAAGAGAGAAAGGAGATAAAAGTTGGAAAAAAGCAACAAGAAATGGTGATAGCAGTTTGAAATGGAGGAAAACCAGTATGTTTTAAGAATGTGGGGGAGCATAGAGGGGTTGGAATGAATATGAACATGGATGAGCATAGAGGAGTTGAAACGGAGATGAACTTGGTTGGATCATAGAGGAGGTGAAATAGAGACGGGATATGTGAGGAAGAAGAGGAAAAAGAGAGGGGGGGGGATGGAAAATGAAAGTCCAAAGTAAGTTGGAAGGAATTGAAAGAAGGAAGAGAGAAAGGAAAGAAAGGATGAAAAGAATTGGAGAATTCTGAAGATGGAAAATACAGTAAAGAATACAGAGAAAGTAGAAGGAACTGAAAGGTTGGAGAAATAGGCTGGACAACCGGGCCATGAGGTCGAGAATTCTAGGAGCCAAGTAACCAAGGAGAGCCCAGGAAGATCCGTGCAGTGAGTCCATTATGGCAGGGAAGACATAAACTGAGATAGCACGGGCCTAGACGTTAACCACCAAACAGTGCAACACATCAATTGACCACACTACACCCACGCTGACTGAAGGCTGTTGTGTTGATTTTGTCATCTTCTATTCCCCCTCATCAGTCTTTCGGACAGATCTTAATTCTTCCCTACCAAATGGATTTTATATGTCATCTGATTTACACCTCACTCTACCCTCTCTAATTAATTAAAGTCGTGCTTATGAAATTTCCCTCCCTGGCCAAAACTGAACCCCCTCACAACTTTACCTTACCCTATCATTTATTCGAGGCAAGATCTCCTGCGCCTGCGAGAATCTCCTCTCTCGCAGGCATGGCCCTCTAATCTAACAAGGGCCCATCTCGAAGAAGGACTTATAGTTCCGGAGAGATGGACAAAGCGCAAACTTAGGGGGGTTTTGTCCAAATTTTTAATCCGTCTTTTAAGGGGTCCCAGGGTGGGGGAAGGGCCTAATCAGTCAGTAGGGGATCTGGGCATAGGGCCGACCAACAAAATTAGGAGTAAGATTAAGGATTGGTCTAACGAGGAGGGAGGGGGAGGGGTTGTTCCTGCGGAGGGATTTCCCATCCATACGGTCCTAGGGAGGGGTAGGGGCAGTGGGAGACAGGGTGTCCATCTGAGGTTGGGGGATCGTGGCCGCTGGTTACAAGTGGTCGCTTGCCCCAACCCCCTGTGCTCCCCTCGGGGACTAGGCGGTCAAGGTTTACAGAGCCGCGGCCCCAGGCTGATGCTCTGCAACGCCAGGTCCGTGGTAAATAAAGCCCCCCTCATAAATGACCTAGTATCAGAGGGGGACCTGGACCTGGTGGGAATTACGGAAACCTGGTTGGGCCCCGAGGAGGGTTTACCTCTTGTGGAAATGTGCCCACTGGGATACCGAGCATTTCATCAGCCTCGGGCCCTAGGCAGGGGTGGAGGAGTGGCGATTATCATTAAGGAGAGTCTAGAGCCGAGGGGGATCACTGTACCTCAGACTACCAGCTGTGAATCCCTCTTTGTGAAATGGGGCCTAGAGAGGCAGTTGGGCTTGTTGATTATATACCTGGCTCCCCGCTATGTAACAACAGCCCTGCCCGAGCTCCTCGAGTTGGTCGCCGGGGTGGTAGTGGAGACCCCCAGACTTCTAGTCATGGGGGACTTTAATTTACCATCGGCGGGCGAGGCATCGGAGGCAGCTCGGGAGTTCATGGCTTCCATGACGGCCATGGACCTGACCCAATTAGTTCAGGCCCCCACTCACGATGGAGGACACACGCTGGATCTTATCTTCGTCTCTGGCCAGTGGAGAAGTGATTTTGGAACCGGGGACTTAGTCATTTCACCCTTGTCATGGACAGATCACTCTCTCCTTCAGCTGGACTTTCCAATCGCCTCATCTCACCGCGGGGAGGCGGAGCCAGAGACACCCAGATGGTTCCGCCCCAGGCGCCTGATGGACCCTGAAAAGTTCCAGATGGAGCTCGGGCCAATACCTGTATCCTTGACTCGTGCCGCGGCTGAGGACCTAGTGGCAGCATGGTATAGTGCGGCCGCGGGGGCCTTAGACCGCGTCGCGCCTTTGCGGCCTCTTACGCGGCGTCATCCCACCCAGGCTCCTTGGTTTTCTGAGGAGCTGAGGGAGATGAAACGCTGCAAGAGACGCCTAGAGAGTAGGTGGAGATCCTCTCGATCTGAATCTGATCGAACACTGGTAAGAGCCCATTTGAGGACTTACTTAGTGGCAATGAGGGTGGCCAAACGCAAGTATTGTGCCACCCTCATCGCATCCGCAGAGAACCGCCCGGCGGCCCTGTTTGGGGTAACCTGCTCTCTCCTTCAACAGAGGCCACGGGAGTCCTCCTTGCAGGGCCGAGCCGAGGAATTTGGAGAATATCTGCAGGATAAAATCACTCAGATTCGGAGCGAGTTGCTCTCCACAGATAATGGTCCGGTGGAAGTATCCGATGCAGGCCTTGAGACTATTTTATGGGAAGACTTTGACTTTGTTACTGCCAAGGACATGGACAGGTTGGCAAGGAGACTAAAGGCCACCACATATTTATTAGACGTTGTCTCTCCTGGCTTGTACTGGCATCCTGGGAGGAGACACGAGGCTGGCTCCAGGCCATTGTGAATGCTTCTCTGCGTGAGGGGTCCTTACCTACCATCTTGAAAGAGGCGGTGGTGAGACCCCTCCTCAAAAAGCCTTCCCTGGAATCAGCATTATTGGCTAATTATCGTCCGGTCTCCAACCTTCACTTTCTTGCGAAGGTTGTAGAGAGTGTGGTTGCACAGCAGTTTCCTCGTCACCTGGAGGAAACTGATTATCTAGACCCACGCCAGTCCGGCTTTCGGCCCGGTCATAGCAGCGAGACGGCATTGGTCGCGTTGGTAGATGATCTCTGGAGGGCCAGGGATAGGGGTTGTTCCTCTATCCTGGTCTTATTAGATCTCTCAGCGGCTTTTGATACCATCGACCATGGTATCCTTTTGCACCGACTAGAGGGGTTGGGGGTGGGAGGCACCGTTTTGCGGTGGTTCTCCTCCTTCCTCTCTGATCGGTCGCAATATGTGTTGACGGGGGGGCAGAGGTCGACTTCTAGGCCCCTCGCATACGGGGTACCGCAGGGGTCGGTCCTCTCGCCACTCCTATTCAACACGTATATGAAGCCGCTGGGTGAGATCATCCGTGGTTTTGGGGTAGAATACCATCTGTACGCTGATGATACCCAGTTGTACATCTCTATCCCAAGCCACCCCAATGATGCCGTTGAGGTGATGTCCCGGTGTTTAGAAGCCGTACGACACCCAGGGGAAGAGCCTTCTCTGTGGCGGGCCCTGCCCTTTGGAACGACCTACCCCCTGAACTCCGCACCATCTCTGACCTCCGCCTCTTCCGCAAGTGTCTGAAGACACACCTATTCCATCTAGCCGGCCTAGCATAACCCCCATTACTGACTCTTAGATAGTTTTAAATTTGGGTTTTTTAAATTCGGTTTTTAGCGCAGGGTCTATTAGAATAAGTTTTTTAAAATTTTATATGTTTTATATGTGTTTTAACATCCCTGTGCGCCGCCCTGGGTCCGTTTGGAGAAGGGCGGGGTATAAATTTAATAAAATAAAATAAATAAATAAGTACGGATCTGGATGGGCAGTAACAAACTCAAACTCAACCCATCCAAGACCGAGTGGCTGTGGTTCCCGGCTTCCCGGTTTAGCCAGTTGACACCATCGCTGGCCATGGGGACTGAAAATTTGGCCCCCATGGATAGAGTGCGCAATTTAGGAGTCCTCCTGGATTCCCGGTTGTCCCTTGAGGATCAGGTGGCGGCCGTGGTCAGGGGGGCATTTTACCAGGTCCGCCTGGTCCGCCAATTGCGCCCCTTACTGGACCGGGATGCCCTTCGCACAGTCACTCAAGCACTCGTGACTTCTCGTCTGGACTACTGCAACACTCTCTACATGGGGCTCCCCTTGAGATGCACTCGGAGGTTGCAGTTGGTCCAGAATGCGGCAGCGCGGGTGATCATGGGAATCTCAAGACATTCCCACATAACACCACTCCTGCGCGAGCTGCACTGGCTACCTGTGACCTACCGGGTGTGTTACAAGGTTTTGATGACCATATTCAAGGTGCTGCATGGCACGGGGCCTAGCTACCTTAGAGACCGTCTTCTGCCCCATACATCGCTTCAACCGACTCGCTCCCAGGGAGGGGGTCTTCTCCGGGTGCCGTTGACCGGACAATGCCGGTTGGCGGCTCCCAGGGGAAGGGCCTTCTCTGTGGTAGGCCCTACCCTCTGGAATGGCCTACCTTCCGACCTCCGTTCCATCACAGACCTCCGCTTGTTTCGCCGGCACCTAAAAACTTATTATTTTCATCTGGCCGGCCTAGCATGATCTACTCCACACCCATTATTTTATAACAAATCAAAACTGTAATTTGGGTTTTAAATTTAAACTTATTTTAAGTTAAGCAGGATATTGATTTAATTTCGTTATTATTTAATAATATTTTGTATTTATGTATAATTGATTTTAAATCTCTGTTCGCCGCCCCGAGTCCCTTTATGGTGAGATGGGTGCGGGTTATAAACGTGAAAAAATAAATAAAATAAATAAATAAATAAATATGCTTATAGTACCTTATCAATAAAATCTTTGAAATCACATTTTCTCAGCTTGAGGCTATAAACTCTTGATGGAGCAGCTTGGACCAGAGACTCGAGCCAGATTGTATAGTTCTCTCTTGAAATGCTTTGTTCCACCAAATGGAATGCAGTTGTGAGTAATTCAATATTACTGTTGTGGAAATCCAGAAAGGTATTGATTATATACATTGCTACCATGCTTAGCAAGCCAACCTTTGCTCCTAATTGCTATCACTTTGAGTATTCATGCTTACATATAGGCAAATAACATCACCCACTGGATAAGATCCTCCAAATATTGAATTACGCATCTAGTGATTCCTTACCATTGGCCTAATTTCCTAAGGTTGATGAAATGATGAATGGAAAGCAACATGTAACCCATGTATTATAGGAATTTTAAAAAAATTCTAAGGGAAAAATAGCAGAATCAGTATAAAAGAGACACATGCAAAACTTTATTTACTTAGGAAACAGAAATAAGACAGAATAAATAAAAATAGCAGCAAGAAAATAAAATAATAGAAGATAGATATCGTACTTACCTTGATAACAGTGCTTGTGAAAAAAAATCTTGTTATTAAACAGTCAATATGAGTAAGTAATTTGATATAAATGCTGCCCATTGACCCCATCCCCCCCCCCAAAAAAACATAGTCATATAGTTCTGTATATTTTCTAAATCCTGGGAAGTACAACAATTGTTTTCAGTTCCAGGCACACAAAGTTTAAAATGGACTCACGCGCTGTAATAATTTCAGAATGATCAGGTGACTAGAAAAGGGAGGGAGGGAGGCAGGGGTAGTTTCCAGCTTCTTCTACTGCCAGTTCACTCAGGGATGCGCTTCATGCACATGCACTTCATGCGCTATGTGTGCATGTGCAGTAACTTTAAAAAAGCTGCGCATGCGTAGAAGCAAAAAAAAAAAACAAGTTTGTGGTGCCTATGGCGCCGCTAATAGAACAGGTTCAGAGGTGTGGCAGGCCAAGTTACTACCTACTCGGCCAAACCAGTCCGAACCGGTAGGAACCCACCTCTGGGAGGGAGGGAGGAAATCTATATTTAATGTTATAGTAGTTCCATTTAGCTGAATATTTCCAGAAGAGGAATGCTGAAAATTAATTTTTCATAGTCCAAATTTTATGTGACGTGGAGGCAAATATATCTTTGTTGGGTCAAAAAATGGTTGATGTGCCACATTTGCTGTCCTGGAACCAACTCTTCTGGAGTGGCCATTTGTTCTTAATGTAATGTGACTCTAGCATGGCTGTCCCATTCACTTATGTAACAACCAAGTACATGGTCTATCTGAGATGCCTTCTAAGCAGCAGAGCCCCTACTTTTAGATCTCCACAGATATCCCCGTTGTGCTTGATGTACTGGGTGTGCTTCAACAACAGTTCCATGTTTTTTGTTTCTTTGTTTCATATGTGCAGCATTGGCAACAGCTACTGAAGAGTATACATTGTCATCATATAAAAACAGAATACTTCCTTAACAACAGTATGTGTTAGGTTAAATTAGAGGTTATTTTCATGATTAGCAGGTAAAAACCTGTCAGGTACATCCAAAAGTGCTTAGGAACCAAAACCTTCATTGTCCAGTGAATTGAATTAGGATTAATAAGTAGTCCTGACAAGGTAGAGCAGGGGTCTCCAACCTTTGCAACTTTAAGTCTGAAGGACTTCAGCTCCCAGACTTCTCTGAAGTCCTTCAGACTTAAAGTTGCAAAGGTTGGGGACCCCTGAGGTAGAGGACATTTGCTTAACTAAGCAATATCCAACTTATTTATTCCACGAAACAGTGATACGTACATCGGATTAGAAATCCTAATCAGTGTAATCTAGATCAGTAAGCAGAAAGCGTTTTCACAACAGGTTAAGAGAGTCATCACAAAATGATTGGAAATTATTTAGAGGAGGAATAGGAGGAAGGAGAGTTTTATCAGCCACATTAACCAGAAGGTAACCTGGTAATGCACCTTTTTTAAGTCCCAGGATAGATTCCAGTGTCAGCTATACCAGCTGCAGTCTTATCTGAACAGAGATAACTTGCCTTCAATTAGCCAACATGTCTCTGTTGCATTTCAGCAACACACAGCATGTGTGAAGCTACTTTGGAAAATGGTTCAGGAACTTCGATAAGCCCAAACCAAAACTGTTATTAACTGGCATTGATAAATCTGAAATAAAAAAACTTTCTCTGTTGCATTTTACACACTTTATATGCTTTAGCTCAGTGGTAGTCAACCTGGTCCCTACCGCCTACTAGTGGGCATTCTAGTTTTCATGGTGGGCAGTAGTGGCTTTGTCCTATACTGAAGCACTTTCCTTTTTTTAATTTACCCAATTTTTTGGAGTATAAGACGTACCTTTTTTCCTCTAAAATGAGGCTGAAAACCTGGATGCATCTTATACACCGAATACAGCATTTATTTGGCCTCCTGAAGCCCCACCCCCTTCACCAAAATGGCCGTGCATAACCTTATGGAGGCTTTCAAAGAGCTCCTGGGGTCTGGAGAGGGCAGAAATGAGCAAAAAAACCAGCCTGTTTTTTGCCCCCCCCCCCAGCCCCCGGCAGCACTCTATAAGCCTCCATAAGGCTATGCATGTTGTTTTATTTGACAAAAAATGGCCCGTTTTTGCAAAAAAAATGGCCTTTTTTGCTAGTTTTTGCCCCCCCCCCCGAGCACTCTGAAAGCCCCCCCCCAAGGCTATTCATGCCTTTTATTTGAAAAAAAATGGGGCCGTTTTTGTGAAAAACAGGCCATTTTGGGGAGGTTTGCAGAGTGCAAACCCCCCCCCCCCTTTTTGGAAGACTGTTAGAGGGATTGATGAGAATTACATTGGTCAAGTGCTGTCCCAGTATAAACAAATTTTTAGGGTGCTACAGGTTGTCAGTTATTTCCTTCTCCAACACATGACTAAATACACTTGGAAACACCTACCTACCTATCTACTGTATTTCTCTCTCTCTCTCTCTCCCTCTACCTACCTATCTGTTGTGGGCCAGCCGGCTCCAGATGAGCTGCTGATGGACTCTTCTAGTGAAGAGTCCTATGAGTCTGCCCTGGAGGAGGAGGGAGACCTTGAGGAAGCAGAGAGTCTGGTTGGCCACCAGGAGGCGCCTGGGTCATGGGCAGTGGGGAGGATCAGGGCAGTTTGTCCCTGATGCTAGATTATGCAGGGCTGAGAAAAGGAGGCAACAGTTACGGAAGAGGCAAGCTCGTAAGCCCTGTTGAGCACCAGCTGGTTGATGAGTGGCCCCTCCCAAGAGAGTTTATAAGGAAGGCTTTGGGGAGGGGTCATTTGCAGGAAACAACATTGACAACTTCTCCTTAGACATTCTGGTCAGTCCATCTATAATTCTCTGTGTGTCTCTGTTACGTGAGTCCGGTCTCTCAGCGGCAAGCAACCAAGGAGATAGTGGCAAGCAGCCAAGCTTGTGTGTGTGTGTCTGTCTGTGGGGGCAAAACACCTACCTATCTACATACTCTCTCTCCCTCCCTCCCTCCCTCCCTCCTGTATTTCTCTCTCTCTCTCTCACTTTCCCTCTATCTACCTACCTACTTTAAAAAAAAATTGCCTCTTCAAACCTGGGTGTGTTTTAACTCCAGTGTGTCTTATACTCCCCACAAAAAAGCAGTAATTGACTTCCCTACTTTATAAATCACTATTACTGTGGAACCGGTGGGTGGTTAGAAAATGTTATTACTAACAGAGATACAAAAGTGCGTGGTAGGTATAAAAAGATTGACTACCCCTGCTTTAGCTTGTTGTTATTTGGTGGATTAAACAAGCAAGAAAGAGAAAGGATTAGCCTCAAGACATTATTTCACAGGAGGAAAACAATTGGGACTACAGTCTCAAGTCAGTAGTCGCAATTAGATGAATGTACCATTTGTGATTAAATGTAACAAGGTCAAGGACAATCAATATAGTTAAACTTTTTACTACTACTACTGCAGGCAACCAATGATTTGATTTGATTTGATTTGATTTGACCAGTCAGAAAGTCAGAAAGATAATAACATCTTCTGGAGAACATTTTAAGTTACCAGAAATTAAAATATACTGGAATGTACTATAATATAACATACAAATTCCTCTTGGCTTGTATTCATTTCAATTCTGTAGCACTCCTCAAAGTAGTTAAATCTTAATGGAGGCCAACAAAATAATATAGAATGCAAAGCAAAATTAAAGTGAGATTTGAATGTTAAATTATTTTAATAGCTTACTTATCCACACATTCCCAGTAGCTTATTGTTGCTTTGAACCCAAGAATTGAAAAGATGACTATTGAGGTATATATAGATGTTAAACTGTTCACCGCGGCTATTATGACAGAATCTTTTTCACAGTCATTTCTAAAAGAAAAAAGAAATAAAACAGATTAAACTTTTCAACAGGCAGTACTAAGTATGAAAATTGTTCATACTTAGTCAGAACTCTCATCACTGGTCTAATTTTAAATGTGAACTAATATATCCTTAAAGTTATGATACACTTCGTAGATGTAGCATATCAAATTTACATTTTATTTTATTAGTCCAATCGACAAGGTTGCTGTAATGAACTACCTTGTCTGGAGTTAGAAATTGATCAGGAAGCTAAGCGGTTGCATTAGTTAGCAGGATCAGGAAATCACCAAAAAATGTTGGAGCTGCAGGCTAGACTGAGAAGTAAAATTTAGGGGGAAAAAGGATACTAGCAAAATTCCATTCACTTGCAAAAAAAAGCTACCTAGTGTTGTGGCCCAGCCGGCTCCGGATCAGCTGCTGATGGACTCCTCTAGTGAGGAGTCCTATGAGTCTGCTCTGGAGGAGGAGGGCGACCTTGAGAGAGCAGAGAGCCCAGCTGGTCATCAGGAGGCACCTGGGTCTTAGAGTAGTGGGGAGGATCAAGGCCAGTTTGTCCCTGAGGCTAGAGTGAGAAGGGCTGAAAAAAGGAGGCTTCAATTGCATCAGAAGTGAACTCGAAGGATTTGAATTAGTCCCAGCTGCCTAATGACTTGCCCCTCCCAAGAAGGTTTAAAAGGAAGTCTTTGCTAAGAAAGTCCTTGCAGAGAACAACGTTGGATTTCTAGGTTCATGTTTATTCGTGTTGATTTTCAGGTACGTGTTTAGTCGAGTTAGGAAGCTTCGTATCTGTTCAGAGTCATTCAGGCAAGCAGCCAAGAGAGTTAGTGGCAGTCAGTCAGTCGTGTTAGTCAGAGAAAGCAGGGGTGGTGGTCAGAACACATAGTTATGTTCAATTGCTCCTGGAAATAATCTCCTGGAATTATGTTCAATTGCTCCTGGAAATAATCTTACTTGAAAGGATATTGACCTAAACTGATGGAATTTTGGCAAGTATACAGAAATTTCCAACCATGCAGAATGATGAAGTGACTGTAAAAAGGGTAGTGAGATAGATGAAAGGAGGAATTGTAGTCAAAATATTATAATAAAATCTTATAAATATACATTGTATTAGAAAGAAGTATGGCCCCTTCTTTAGGCAACAAAATAAGATGATTTTACACTGAATGTACCGGTTGATATAAAGGAGCAAGAAAAGCTAACCTTGCTTAAATTCTTTCTTTTCACTTATTATGGGTATAAAGAAATGATTTTGACTTTGCTGACATAGGTACATGAAATTTCCACATGTTGAGCACTGGGTTAAGATCAGGGGTGGGTTCCTGCCAGTTCTAACTTCTTCTATAGAAGGGGTTCCATAAATCTACAGTGCCGTTTAGAACCAGTTCCAGCTCCCTCCCCCCACCCATCCGCCCATCATCAAGATGAAGAAGTTTAAAACGGATTCACACACTGTAATAATTTCAGAATGATCAGGTGATTAGAAAAGGGAGGGAGGGAGGCAGGGGTGTTTTCCAGCTTCTTCTACTGCCGGTTTGCTCAGGGATGTATTTCATGCATGCACACTTCATGTGCTATGTGCGCATGTGCAGTAACTTAAAAAAACAAGCTTGTGGCTCCTATGGCACCGGTTTGGGGGCGTGGCAGACCGAATTACTACCTACTCAGCCAAACAAGTCCGAACCGGTAGGAACTCACCTCTGGGAGGGAGGGAGGGAGGGAGGGAGGGAGGGAATCTATATTTAATCTTATAATAGTTCCATTTAGCTGAATATTTCCAGAAGAGGAATGCTGAAAATTAATTTTTCATAGTCCACATTTTATGTGAAGTGGAGGCAAAAATCTTTGTTGGATCAAAAAATGGTTCATGTGCCACATTTGCTGTCAAGTTTGAACACCCCTGAGGTTTTTTTTCTAAATGGTTAGGGGTGCAAGGGTCTTGTAACTTGCCAGCTTTAAGACTTGCATGCTTCAAATGCCAGAGTTTCTGAGGCAACATTTTGGTTGCTAAGCAAGAGCGTTGTTAAGTGAGTTTCACCACATTTTACAAGTTGGCCACGCCCACCCAGTCACACGACTGTCAGGCCACTCCCACTTGGTCACATGGCTGGCAAGCCACTCCCACCCAGTCACATGGCTGGCAAGCCACTCCTACCCAGTCACACGGCTGGCAAGCCACTCCCACAAAGCAGGCCACACCTACAGAAGAGGTTCTAAAAAATTTTGAAACCCACCACTGGTTAAGATATACAATGTTGGACTACATTACACCTACTTTTGTGGATTGAAGCTTGCATATGCTATATGTCCTCCACACGCTAAAGAAAGGGAGAAGAAACTCTGGGTGGCTGCATCAAGCCACGTGCGTGGATTTTTTAGGTGTGTGAACTGTTAAAACATTAAAAATAAAAATGAAGTAGAAAATACAGCGCACCCCATTAGCTGTCATCTTTATGTTATGCCCTTGACCAACATTTTGTGTAATTACTACAACAGGTTATAAGATTCAAAGTAAAATCACAAATGTTTCTAAAATCTATTTAAAAAATGGTTTACTATAATGCTATGGATACAACACTCCCAATTTAAAGATACTTATAAAAATAAAGCTTAAATATTAAATGGACTATAGAACTTATTTATAAATTTACTACAAGCATGCTTATTCCATATACACCGTATATGGTATATGTAGGTGCATGATTTCTCTCTCTTTCAAACACTGTTGAGGGGTAAATTGGTGAGATCCAATTTACAGAATTAAGAATTAAAGGAATAATGTAAGGTAACAGCAGCTAGAAAATAATTACAACTTTCCTAACGATGTTAGGGGTCTGGTGCTCAACTAGGAAGCAAATGAATAAACAAAGAGTTATAAAAGTGGGTAACAGGTTAGTGTAGAAATCACATAAAATCTGATGCTGGAGTATGAAATTTATGGCCCTGCAAATGACCCTAACCCTATTATTTCTATGATAGATCATACCAGTTGTGATCAATGAAGCCTTGAATTCAACAATATCTAGACTAGAGGATCACTCACTATTAAGTCCTACTTCCAATCCATGTGCCTAGTCAGCCATTAGTTAATGTTAGTAACACTAATACAGTCCCAGAGTCTCTAAATAAGGTATAATAAGCAAAGAATTTACAAAACTGATTACATAGTTCAGCACTTACAGATGGTGGCTGAGGTACAGAGGATCATATTCATAGAGTAGGTATCAGAGTTTCCGAGTTCCCCACGCATACCTTCCCACCCCTCTATGCATGGCTTCTAGCAGTGTCAGTGGGTAAAAATTATGAATAATTCTTTTCTGAAACTGAAATTGTTAGAGAACTAGAAGTTTAGATCAGGCTTAATAAAATAATTAACTCTTAAAAACAACGAGAAATTCAATGGGAATATGTCCCCTCGGGGAGAGGGGGCGGTCTAGAAATCTAATAAAACAATAATAAAACAATAATAAATAATATACTTGCATCAGGAGTAAACAGATGAATTAGCCCTTGAATACCTCCTGGGAGAGTCAGTCCATAAATAAGGAATATAGTTAAGATTATATATATAAAAAAGATTGTAGTATAAATTGCCTGCAAAGAGGAAAAGCAGAAGGAAATCATTGAAATGGATCATCATTATAGATGCCCTAGTTAATGTTCCCACCACAGTCCAGCCATGTTATTCACACCATGAACCAACTTTCTGCCAAGACACAAGTCAAACTGCCAACATCTGGATGATTTACCACTAAATTTTTTTAATAATAAAATAATGAAGGGCTGTGGACCCAATAAGTGGAACACTGGGGGTGTGAACATGGGCTGCAGGGGATCTACCCTTTCCCCCTTCCATGGGGGAAATCAGAAATTCCCAAGTCACATCTCACTATATCATTAGAGCAGTCGATGAATTGGGTTATGCGACTGAGCATGCCTGAGAGGGAACCTATGCAGGGTCAGGGTAAAGGGTGTGCATAAGTGCACCAGCGTGCTTACCACCCCTTTCCTAATTTTCCCTTGTATTTGTATTCATTTCATGTGTTCATAATCATGTATTCATAATCATGTCTATACTTTCATGCTTGACGAAATAAATAACTAAATAACTAAACAAACAAACAAACAAACAAATAACATAAGGATCAATTTGTATTTGGCTAGTCAAAAACCGTCCAGGAAAAAGACACTCCTCACCTTTCCACTTGATTCAATTCCTTGTCTTGTACAGAGGTAAACAAGGATCCAGGAACTGGCCAAAGATGCAATCAACCACCAAGCAGGAGTGACAGAATGCATGATGTCGGTGCTGATGTTCAGTGTGTATCTGTACCAAAAGTAATTGGATTCACCGCTACGCTCACATTCTTTGATGAGCTCTAAAATAAGAGACATATGAAATAAGACTCTTAGAGGTACTAGTCCTTCACATTGCTTCATTAATTCAAGGAGGAAGTGCTTAAAGTTTTTTTTTTCCAATGCAGGCAGAAGAGAGTACTTTATATTTTTGAATGCCTCCTCTAAGTAAAGAGGAGTTAGGTTAACTAAATTCCCTACAGGTTAGTTACATGGTTAGTTAATATACCGTGTGTGTGTGTGTGTGTGTTACATTTTTGAGCTGATCAATAAATAAGTCAGGTAGATTAGGATAGATCTATTTCTAGCTTTTTAGCTCTCATCAGCTAGCCATACCCTTACTGGGATTCGAACCGGGGCTGTATTACATGTCAGGCGAGAGCCTTGCCATTAAGCCAGCTCAGTTCTCTTCTTGTCAGCTGAGACAGGAGGATAGTTATATATAATTGTTTCCACAACATCCTGTTAGGGCCCCAATTAAGGGAGGAAGCATACTGTTTCCTTTTCTGCCTTTCGGCTCATCACCAGAGACCATCTAGACAGAAAGCCATGAATTCCGTTGTGTAAATTTTTTATATGTGTGTTACGTTTTTGAGCTGATCAATAAATAAGTCAGGGAGACTAGGATAGATCTATTTCGAGCTTTTTAGCTCTCATCAGCCGAAAGGCAGAAAAGGAAACAATATGCTTCCTCCCTTAATTGGGGCCCTAACAGGGTGTTGTGGAAACAAATATATATATATAGATATATATATATATAAAATATTAATCACATATTAATTATACACAGCATGCCAACAACAACTAAGTAATGTGAATGAAACATTCAGATGAAACAGATAAGAGAAATCTGAGTCCAGATTTATTTATTTAAATTTAGTTTGAGGAAAAACCTGACTTGACTTTCCCTAGGATTTTTTTAAAAGATAAAGGCAGGTTGGGGGGGGGCGGTCATTTTCAGATTTGGAAAATTATGTTATTGTACCTTGTAATAAAAGTAGCTTTAATGTCCATAGATTTTGGTTTCCAAGCCAGACCTGGCTCAAAGGTTGATACAGGCATTGTTTCTTCTTTTGCCCTCTATTCTAAAAAGCTTCTTCGGTACATCAGCACTTAAAACCTATTTTGTCAACAACATGACTGATACAGGAAAGGATATATCTTTTTCATGTTGCTTGAATCATAATAATCTCACAGCCAATTTAGGGCAAAGGTAGTCTGATAAAGGTAAATGAACCACCTTAGCCAATTGCCTCCCATCTGCAGCTTATGGCTCACAATTTTATTAGTATCTAGCAGTTTATTATTTGCTTGAACAAGGGTAAGAGAGATCAGAATAAACATTTATTCATTTAAGTAAAAAAGTGGGGGGGGGGGGAAATCCAGATTAATGTTAAGGAAGGAGAAAGGCACCCTTATTTCAAAAAAGTGAAGTTTTGTTTTCTTCACCTCAAGAATAATAGACACACAGTAGATGTGATAGTGTGTTGGAGGACATTAATTTTAGGGAGAAAGAGGAGAACAAATATAAATAAGGTTATGAAGGAGAATGACTTTTCAATGACAGCAACAATCAGAATAGTGAAGCAATGGTGTGTCTAAGGATAATATATGGCGGTAAAATCTGGATATGTGGAAGAAATGGGGTAAAGAAGATAAACACCCTCAAATTAAGAACATAGAAATGGTTGCTAAGAGGTACCAGAATGCCATTGCCTACAAGAGGAGCATATCAGCGAGTCCTAGAGCAAATGAAGGCTGACTGTTTTCAGAACAATATGGTCCGCAAGTAGAACTCATGTACTTTGCATGTGTGATGCAAATGGATGATGGACCAAACAATTACTGGGCAAGGTAGAAGACAATGGATAAATTGAATGGATAAGATCAAACAACTTATTGGAATATCCTTGGAAGGGGTACGAGTTCTTATTAAGAACAGGTTTAAGAAAGTGGATATTGTCCATAATGACCTTAGGAAGTGAAGCAGACTGGATAGTTGCTTCTTAGTTATCTTTACATGCAATGAGGCTGAAATTATAAATACATTTGATATTTTGTTCATAGATTCTATTTAATTGACAAAAAAACATGGGCAGGAATGTTTGCCTTCTTTAGAAGTTTCTGCAAAATTGCAGAGACAATCAGTACTGTAGGATTTCATGCCTTCTGCTAGTTTTGCCTAAGGGTGCATTCTTCTAATCTGGAAATAAAATTTCTTGAATTCATAGCTTGAAAGGCATATAGAAATCTCAAATCTCTACTCATAAAATGTGCTTTAATCAGTGACTTTGTATATGCCAAGGAAGAAGGAGGACACATTTGCCACCGTATTATCTATGTGGCAAATTTATAGCTTAACTATCTCTAGAGAAGCTATAATATTATGCATTCTTACCTGGGAATAAAACACTAGGGAGATTTACACCTGAGCTGGAATGCAAAACAGCCATTATTTTTCCAGTTGATGCCATTGCTTATGCTTAACACGGTATGCGAAGATGAATGCAAATGATGCTCTTGTTACATCTCACCTGATTGCAGTGGATGCTATTCACTTTAATTTCAGAACAAATTGGAATATGGCTCTCTAAACCTTCCTTAGATGGGGCTGTAAAAGTTCTCTCACCTGAATTTGAATATAAAGAAGTCAGCTTAAAGAAACCATTTGAAGTATGTCTTTTTCAGCTGGATCTGTATGAAAACTATCCTTTTAGGGCTTGGAAGATGTAGTGTGTATCAAAGGAAAAAGTAAGAGCAAAAAATAGTTGCTTTTGCACTGTGGGCCACTTCAATTACCGTCCTATTTCTACTTCTGTTCTAGGATATTATGAAAGGTGTAAAAAGCTGCTCAATTTAAGAATCTAGGGCAACTTGCCCCAGCCAACTCACCCTGGCCAACTTGCTACAAAACAATTTTCAACAGCTACTTCATCATGGGACAGCTCCAGAGGTGGGATTCAGCCAGTTTGCACCACTTCGGGAGAACCGGTTGTTGACTTTCTGAGCAGTTTGGTGAAGTGGTTGTTGGAAGAAGTCATTAGGACAGAGAACTGGTTGTTAAATTATTTGAATCCCACCACTGTGCAGCTCACCATGGGACAATTCAATATGGGATAATTCAAGTGAGGGACAAGTGAATTGCAGCAGGCCTAGTTTTGCTTTATGTTTGAACCTTCTCAAGTTAGAAATCCTTGAGACCGGAGTGACCCAGAGCATGGAGTCTCAGCAACCCGTCAGCCAAGCCGTGGAGCAAGCTTGACATGCCCGGGTAGTCCCTGCACGGATCCAGGATGAGAGAGCCTGTGTGAGGAGGCCTGCCACTGCTGCTTCTTCCTGGCATGCCCGCTGTGAGGGCCAGCCACTCTGGTGACATTCAGGTACTCCTCCTCCACCTCCAGCATCACCAAATACAGTGGGCTAGAAGAGGAAGCGGTGAGCTCTGGGCTCTTCAATGGCTTCCTTTTAAAATGGGTTGCAGGTTTCTTTGAGCCTATTTACTTAGCCAGAAAAAAAATCCTAATTGTCCAGTGACATTTTCCCAGACAGTCAATGAAGGACTCCTGGGGTCGGTCTGTTTGCTCCACCACAAAGAGTACCTGGATGTCAGCAGAGCAGCTGGCCATCTCAGCAGATGTGCCAGGAAGAACTGGCGATGGCAGGCTTCCTCTTGCAGATGCACTGCTCCCTCAGCCTCAATCTGTGCAAGGACTACCCAGTCATGCTGTGCTTGTCCAAAGCTTGGGTCTCCACACTGGCTCACCTAAGCCTTGAGGATTTCTAACTTGAGAAAATTCAAACCTAAAGCAAGACAGTGCCTGCTTCGATTCATTTGTCCTCTCTTGAGTTATCCTGTGTTGAATTGTCCCACGACAAGTTAGTTGAGTTAGCTGCAGTGAGTTGGCCGGGATGAGATTGTCAGGGTGAGTCAACTGCAGTGAGTTGTGCAACTCCATCAACTTCTATAAAGGCAAAGGCTTTACTACCTCTGATAGCATCTTTTCCTTGCTCTAATTTTATATAGGCAACAGTCATCCATAAAGTATACAGAGAAAAGCCATTTAAGGTCCATTGTGACAGAGCATGAAGAAAAACTGAAGTCTTTGACCTACCATCTTCTTTTGAGTGTTAAATAACATTTGTTGAGGATCTGAGGACTTGGTTGGAAGTGTGCATTAAGAGTCCTTAAGCTTTTCAGATAGTGGACAGACTTGCCAAATTTGGAGATCTTGTCCCTTAGTTTATATTCTTAAAAAATGGCTGCCACGAAGAGGTCCCAAAATACTGATTTGGCAAAAGAGCAATTACCAAAAGTTGTCTCCCTTTACTTTCCTTCTCTCAATAATACCTACCTACCACCTTGATCCAGGAGTGTCGACAGAAAAGGTATTAAAAAAATTCAGGAAACCAGCTACAACATGTGATTGAAGTCCTGCCCATTTTTATGTGCATCACAATACACACTAAAAAAGCTTTGTTTGCACAATCACCTTGCCCTTTTTGACTTTACCTTAAAAAAACTCTGCTTTTATCTTTTTGGGGAGGGAGGGGGGGAAGCCAGGCTCACTTATAAACAAACTCTAGGTGGTGGGTACCCGCCATTAACTTTCAAAACATCATCTGCGGTTTATGATGGATCTAAAAACATTTGGGAGTAATGGAAAAATGCTGGAAGCTTTTTGCTGCTATTTGCTAACTTGCTGCTTTAATTTCTCATTTAATTTAATTTTTAAATCAAGTGGGACATGGAGCCTAGCGGGCACCAACGAAATATTGCTTGTTACATTGATCAGCATGCCATGCTGGGTGTTAATACTACAGAGTCAGCAAACTTTGTAGTGAATAATTATAGCTATTAAGCAAGGTTATGTACATTTGATTAAGCTAATCACACACCGTACACAAAGTATTGGTACAGGAATGTGAAAGAAAGAATCAAGAGTCATTCTCCCCCTGCTTTTTTTCTTACTTATTCAAGCCACAGTCTACTCCCCAACACCAACACCCTTCTTCATAGACGTATATTTTCTCTTATACGCTCTGGTAAGAATTTGTCTTCATTTTGGAGTAAGGCATGGAGATAGGATTTGCCTATACCCATTCCCGAACTTCCGGGTTCCCCATAGGTCTGTTTTTCACCCTCCAGAGGCTTTAGAGAAACTCCTGAAACCTCCGCAGGGCCTCTGGGAGGGGCGGGGAGGCTGTTTTCACCTTCCCCAGGCTCCTAGAAAGCCTCTGGAGCCTGGAGAGGGTGAAAAAAGCACGCCAAAGGGGGGGGAGGTGTTTGCTGGTCACTTATGCATGCGCACAGGGATGTTGCGCACATAGCATTATGTGTATGCGCATGACAACCCTGCGCTCCCCCCTGCTTTTGGCATGGGAGCCAAAAAAGGTTCGCCATCACTGGTCTCTTCCAGTACAAGACAAGAGAGAGCAAGTACAGGACTCCTTCAGATCTGGCAATTTATGGTGCTGATGTCAATGATATATGTAACATGCCTCAGCTGCTAATGAATGAAAACAGTTAAAATATATAGAAAACACACCCACCCGTGTTGCTTGGTTCTTGCGGGCAGACGGTCCAAGGCAAGGGCTCTTTGAAAGAATTTCCCAGGTACCACAACACCCAGGCAACAATCATATTATAATACATGCTGATTAGGAATGATATCATCATGCAAGCATAGCCTACGGAACAAGAAAGCATGAACAGAAGGAAATCAACTGCAGCACCAACAAACAGGAATTGGGGGGAAATGCAAAAGTCTGACTCACACTCCTGTTCCCAGCAAACAGCTTTCGAACTGTAATATAAGTGTATAGGACCTTAATGTATAGAAATGAAGTGTGCATTATCATTGACAAGGACAGCATTAAGGAAAGTTTTGCAGGAGTGGCACAGCTATCACAGATACTTTTTCCTCACCTGATTTCAAGACAAAAATGATGCTATTACTGGGATCAGTGCACACAACCTAGCTTAGGTCATCATACACAGTTCTTGCTTGATGGTTGATGGATTAACTTTCAACGCCTCCCAATAACTATAGTTTCCTGGCTTATATAAAATGTATCAAAATATTTTATGAAAAGTTTTTTTAAAAGTGCAATAGTAGACGACATAATGAGGTTTAAAAGTTAAGGGCAGCAATAATGATGACAATTAATATTGTATAAAATTACAATAATAAAAATAGTATAACAGTGACATTTTAGCAATACTACAAGGTTTTTTTAAATGTTTGGAAACTAAAAAGTTGCTAAGAGGATCACAATGTGCATCCAAGTACATTAATTTAAGTAAGTATTGTTTGGGTGTGCATTTCTCTGTGTGTGTGTGTGTGTGTGTGTGCGCGCGCGCACACACACACACTTTATGATTTCTGCAAATCATTTTTCTTAATTTTATGACATTTTCATTTTTTAATGCTTTTCCGTAGTATGCTATTTTAATTTTGCTACTGTGCAGAATTTAAAAAATTAGGGAACTGCAAACATTGGATGGTAATGAAGTATTAGTTCTTATATTTGCTGAAAAATGTAAAATAGTTTTCACAATCAGTAAATACTGAATGCTAGGTACAGTTGAAGTAAAATTGAGATTAACAAAAAAATGTGGAACACACTGCTGTTTATTAGAAAGGAAACTTCTTCACTTTGGAATCATAGGACTTCCTAAAGCATTCATTTCTATCAATGGGTAAGCAAGTTAAATATTCTTTTTTTTAAATTTGTAAATTGTTATATTTCTGGGTTCTTAGGAAGTCCCCAAGTACGTAGACAATGCTATCTTAATTTTGGGTGCCTTCATTTCAAAATCCACTGGCACTCACATATTTGAGGTTGCTATTGCAGGGAATTTTGTATGACAATATCTCTTCTTTCCCAAGTGTGAAACCCAGGTATTTGTAAGAATGTGCAACACTGAAAATAAGTCATAACCTACCAATTCCTCCTAGATAGGGTGAAATATGACTCCAGACCCCAACGCTGCCTTTCCTCAAGAACTGTCCAATAGCTAGTTCAAGATGAAATATTGGGATTGCTTCAAACACCAGAGCAATGACATATGGAATCAAGAATGCTCCTAAAAATAGAATAGCCAAACACAGATAATCAATAGCTTTGTCTACTTTTACTTTTTTATTAACATGTTTTGTTTTACTGCTCATAGTATCACAGTATACACCACTGTACAGTATATAACATTTGGTATAGTATCAATCTTTCATCTATCCCTTATTGAAAACTATACCAGAATTATCAGAAAAGCTCTATTCTATTTTTTCTCTTATTAGGTAATAAACCCTAAACCAGATATATTGTAGCTATTAGTTGTTGGTTTTTTTGAGTGATTGATTTTGAATTGTTCTCTATCGCAGTAGAAAATATCTTTGCTTCAAGATATCTGCATAGTCAATCTTGATAAAGAGGGAATGGCTACATCATTTTCATATAAAAGAATATATTTGGGGCAATTCTTTAAAAAATGGAGGTGCAAAGTCCAGATTGGTAAAAACCTCAACTATATCTATATAAATAAAAATGTAAAATAGTTTGTACGAATCCACTAATCTCCAAAAATACTGGACCGATTTACACCAAACTTTCACACAATGTAGCCAAGGACTTCCGATAATAGAATAGCTACTCATTTTGTGCCTAGCACACGTGTATCGTGTGTAAGGTAAACACAAATAAAAGGCATTAATTGAAAAATGTTTTTACTCCCTGTAACTCCGCCCACCAACAGTCATTAACTACGGAGGCCTCTTAGGGCCAAAAAGGCACTGGAGTCAAACTATTCTCCAAAGCACCTGAGGGCAGGACAAGAAGCAATGGGTGGAAACTAATCAAGGAGAGAAGCAACTTAGAACTGAGGAGAAATTTCCTGACAGTTAGAACAATTAACCAGTGGAACAGTTTGCCTCCAGAAGTTGTGAATGCCCCAACACTGCAAGTCTTCCAGAAGATGTTGGATAGCCATTTGTCTGAAATGGTATAGGGCTTCCTGCCTAGGCAGGGAGTTGGACTAGATGACCTCCAATGTCCCTTCCAACTCTGCTATTGTATTATTGTATTACAGTAGGTAGGTAGATAGGGGAATAGAGAGAGAGGGTTGCCACAAAGAAGAGGGAGTCAAACTATTCTCCAAAGTACCTGAGGGCAGAACAAGAAGCAATAGGTGGAAACTAATCAAGGAGAGAAGCAACTTAGAACTGAGGAGAAATTTCCTGACAGTTAGAACAATTAACCAGTGGAAGAGAAATTGCCTCCAGAAGTTGTTAATGCCCCAACACTGCAAGTCTTCAAGAAGATGTTGGATAGCCATTTGTCTGAAATGGTATAGGGCTTCCTGCCTAGGCAGGGAGTTGGACTAGATGACCTCCAAGGTCCCTTCCAACTCTGCTATTGTATTATTGTATTATAGTAGATAGGTAGATAGGGGAATATATAGATAGGGAGAAATACAGTAGGTAGGTAGGTAGGTAGGTAGGTAGGTAGGTAGGTAGGTATGTAGATAGAGGGATAGATAGGGAGAAATATGGTAGGTAGGTTGGTAGGTAGGGGGATAGATAGATAGGGAACAGCACAGTAGGTATGTATGTAGGTAGGTAGGTACGTAGATAGGGGGATAGATAGAGAGGAAGAAATACAATAGGTTTGTAGGTAGGTAGGTGTATAGATAGCGAGAAATACAGTAGCTAGGTAGGTAGAGGAATAGAGAGAGAGGGAGAAATACAGTAGGTAGGTAGGTTGGGGGTTATATGGTGGTTGTGTGTATGTGTGCAGGTGTAGATCTACAAACAGATTGGTTGACCATTTAACCAGACTGGGCCACAGCAATGCGTGGCCGGGTATAGCTAGTCATTAATGTAAAGATTGAACTGCAAGAGGGCAAGTATAAGTCCTTCCTTTACCCCTTTATAGGTGGGGAAAGGCCCAATTAAGTCCTCATTGCTGTTATCCTTGATGTGTGTGATAATGTATTGTACGTATTTAAAAAACCTGATTAGCCTTGAGGTGAAGCAATCAACTGTTGAGGCTGCTAATTTTTCCCAGTTTTTCTCTCAATGTATGGAATCAAATGCTTCTTTTTAAATCTGAAAAGGCAACACAGAGAGGCACAAAATACAGGGCACACCTTAAAATAATTTTACCGTATTACGATTCAAAGCATACAAACGCATGAGCATTTGTCTTTCTCTTCTGCAAAAATGAAAAAGTTCTTCAAAAAAAATAAATCACTGAAATCAGTCAGCCATTCAATCCAGAAAATAAAGCCAAATCAATCAGTAACAATGGATGATGAAAATATTCTCATGGAAATCTATTCTGAGTTGGGCAGTGAAAGTAACAAATACTCACACATCAGGAATTTTACATGTGGGTTATTCAGTAACAGTAGAAAATGTTGAATGCCAGCTACATTTGAAATAGAATTGGGATTAACATAAAAAATGTGGAACACACTGCTATTTATTAGAAAGGAAACAGCAAAGATGTTTCCTGTTTCAGTCCACAGACTTTGTGACTGTAAACTTTGTTATTGTTGCAAATTGAAATTCCTGTTTACTATACAATATTTTATTCTTTTTAAAAAAAACCTACTATGGCATATATTTGGTTTCCTCTTCCTGTAAGATGGCTGAGTTGAGAAACAGTTGTTGTAAGGTTACTTCTCTGCTGAATCATCATTTGAAATCAGTTTTCCTGAGGTTTTCTCTTCTTATCCCATCACTTCTTACCACAGCTAGATACTTGTTCTTGATCTCTGATGATGTTCTAAATGTGTTACTTAGAACTCTGAAGACAGCTGCATGCACGGTTGTTAACTACATTCTGTGGTACTGAGAGAGTCATGCATTATGGTCTAATTCAGGGGTGTCAAACTCAATTTCATTGAGGGCCACATTAGGGCTGTGTTTGATCTCGGGTTGGGCGGGGGGCATACCCAGGGTAGGTGTGGCCAGCTTGTTGCCACTTGTGTCATGGTGCCTGTGGTGACCCGAGCGCTCTGCCAGCAAAAACAGAGTTCATGAAGGCCGTGTGCAGCCCTGCTGAGCTCCATTTTCACTGGCAGAGGCACCGCAGGCTGGTTCTTTGCTGTTTCCAGGGTAGCCCCGTAGGCCAGATCTAAGTATCTAAGTTTGACAACCCTGGTCTAATTCCTTTATTCCTTTGTATGCCTTAGAGATAGATAGATAGATAGATAGATAGATAGATAGATAGATAGATAGATAGATAGATAGATAGATAGATAGATAGATAGATAGATTAGATTAGATTAGATTAGATTAGATTAGATTAGATTAGATTAGATTAGATTAGATTAGATTTTATTTTTCTATACCGCGTCCTCTCCCCAGGGGGACTCGGAGCGGTGCACAGGGAAAATTAAAACAACATAAAATATATACATGAATAAATACAATAAAAACAAATTAAATCAACTGTCCCTGCACTAAAATCCCCATTTTAAAATTAACATTCCCTAACCCCTGAGGTAGAGACTAACCTAGGCCGGCCAAGCAGAAAAAGTGAGTTTTTAATTTCTGACGGAAGGAGCGGAGGTCCGTAGTTGTTCTAATGTCGGGGGGAAGGTCGTTCCAGAGGGCTGGGCCCGCCACAGAGAAGGCCCTTCCCCTGGGCGTCGCCCGCTGACAAAGTCTAGTGGACGGCACCCGGAGCAGTCCCTCTCTGTGGGAGCGAATCGGCCGGGAGGATGTATGGGGCAGAATCCGATCCCGCAGATAGCTAGGTCCCGAGCCATGGAGCGCTTTAAAGATGAGAACTAACACCTTGAAGCGCACCCGAAAGACGACAGGTAGCCAGTGCAGCTCGCGCAGGAGCGGTGTTACATGGGTATACCTTGCGGTACCCATTATTGCTCGCGCGGCTGCATTCTGGACCAGCTGAAGTCTTCGGGTGCACCTCAAGGGGAGCCCCATGTAGAGAGAGTTACAATAGTCCAGTCGGGATGTCACGAGAGCATGGGTGACTGTGCGAAGGGCGTCCCGATCCAATAGGGGGCGCAACTGGCGAACCAGGCGAACCTGGTAAAACGCCCTCCTGGCCACGGCTGTCACTTGATCTTCCATGGACAGCCGGGCATCCAGGAGGACACCCAAGTTGCGCGCCCCATCCACTGGGGCAAGATGTTTGCCCCCAATGGCCAGCGATGGAGTCAACTGGTTGAATCGGGCAGCCGGAAACCACAGCCACTCGGTCTTGGTCGGGTTGAGCTTGAGTCCGTTTCTTCCCATCCAGATCCGTACAGCTTCCAGGCACTGGCACATCACCGCTACGGCATCGTTGGGGTGGTTTGGGGTAGATATATACAGCTGAGTATCATCAGCGTAGAGATGGTACTCTACCCCAAAACCACGGATGATCTCACCCAGCGGCTTCATATATGTGTTAAACAGGAGAGGCGAGAGGACCGACCCCTGAGGCACCCCACATGTGAGGGGTCTCGGGGTCGACCTCTGCTCTCCTGTCAACACAAATTGCGATCGGCCAGAGAGGTAGGAGGAGAATCACCGTAAAACGGTGCCTCCCACCCCCAACCCCCCCAGCCAATGCAATAGGATACCATGGTCGATGGTATCGAAAGCCGCCGAGAGGTCTAATAGGACCAGGATGGAGGAACAACCCCCATCTCTGGCCCTCCAGAGATCATCGACCAACGCGACCCATGCCGTCTCGGTGCTATGCCCGGGCCGAAAGCCGGACTGGCGCGGGTCTAGATAATCAACTTCCTCCAGGTGACGGGGAAACTGTTGTGCCACCACACTCTCAACAACCTTCGCCAAGAAGGGAAGGTTGGAGACTGGACGATAGTTGGTTAAAAGAGCTGGATCCAAAGAGGGCTTCTTAAGGAGGGGCCTCACCATAGCCTCTTTTAGGGAAGCAGGCAAGGAACCCTCACTTAAGGATGCATTGACAACCTCTTGGAGCCAGCCTCGTGTCACCTCCCAAGATGCCAGTACAAGCCAGGAGGGACACGGGTCCAATAAACATGTGGTGGCTCGCAGTCGCCCACGTAACCTGTCCATATCCTCGGAAGTAACGGAGTCAAACTCCTCCCAAACAAGATCTGTCTCGTGGCATCCCACTGGGCCATCAATGGGGGCTAACTCGTTCTGTATCTGAGCGATTTTCTCCTGCAGAAAAGTCACAAATTCCTCTGCTCTACCCTGTAGCGGGGCTTCCCGGACCCTCTGTTGGAGGAGGGAGCGGGTCACCCTAAACAGGGCGGCAGGGCGGTTTTCTGCGGATGCTATGAGGGTGGCACAATGATGGCGTTTGGCCACTCTCAGCGCCACAATGTAAGTCCGTAAATGGGCTCTTACCTGTGTCCGGTCGGATTCAGAACGGGAAGACCTCCATCTTCTCTCTAGGCATCTCTTGTGGCGTTTCATCACCCTTAGCTCCTCGGTGAACCAAGGAGCCAGGGTGGCTCGCCGCCACAAGAGAGGCCGCAAGGGCGCGACCCGATCCAAGGCTCCCGTGGTCGCAGTATTCCATGCGGCCACGAGGTCCTCCATCGGGGCGCGGGTCAGGGGTACAGGAAGTGGCCCAAGCGCCGTCTGGAACCCATCAGGGTCCATCAGGCGCCTGGGGCGGAACCAAATTGGTGACTCAGGTTCCGCCTCCACGCGGTGAGGGGCAGCGGTTGGAAAGTCGAGCCGGAGAAGTGAGTGGTCTGTCCATGACAAGGGCGTGATGACTATATCCCCTATACCCAGATCACTCTTCCGTTGGCCTGAGACAAAGATGAGATCCGGTGTATGTCCACCCTCGTGAGTGGGGCCTTGAATTACTTGGGTCAGGTCCATGGCCGTCATGGAAGCCATGAACTCCCGAGCTACCCCGGATGATTCGCCCACCGATGGCAGATTAAAGTCCCCCATGACTAAAAGTCTGGGGGTCTCAACTGCCATCGTAGCGATCACCTCGAGGAGCTCGGGCAGGGCTGCTGTTACATAGCGGGGAGCCAGGTATACAACTAGCAAGCCCAACTGCCTCCCTAGGCCCCACTTCACACAGAGGGACTCACAACCGGTGGTCTGTGGCACAATGGTCTCTCTCGGCTCCAGACCTTCCCTAATAATAACCGCTACCCCACCACCCCTGCCTAGGGCCTGAGGCTGATGAAAAGCGCGGTAACCTGGTGGGCACATTTCAACGAGGGGGAGTCCTCCCTCGTGGCCCAACCAGGTCTCCGCAATTCCTACCAGGTCCGGCTCCCCCTCTGACACAAGGTCATGGATGAGGGGGGCTTTGTTGACCACGGACCTGGCATTGCAGAACATCAGCCGTAGACCCTGGCTCTGTACTCCCTGACCACCTAGCCTGCGGGGGTTGTGGCACTTGACCGTTTGTAACCATCGGCCTCGTGCCCCCAACCGGGAGGGTAGTACTTGTCTCCCATCGGATCTGCCTCTCCCTGCCACCCTCTCAATGGGTAGGCCCTCCATGGAAACGACCCCTGTATCCCCCCTCTTGGCGGGACCATCCGCCTCCCTCCGTCGTCTGCTGGCTCGGCCCGTTCCCTTCTGGCTAGTCTCAACCTGTCTATACCCTCCCCCCTCCCTGGTACCCCCTAAAATAGACAACAATTTTTTAACTAAAAAACCCCTACACCTGCGCTTTCGCCACTTCTCCTGACTTATTAGTCCCTCATCAAAGTGTCCCCTTGATAACACAGCGGGCCATACCTGCGAGAGGGGGGACTCCCGCAGTAGGATTAAGTCTGCCCTTGAATATATTATGGGTCACATCAACAGCAGGGAATCAATTGGGTACAGAGATGCATGGATGGTCAGAATAAATATTAAATAAATATTACAGATGTTAAAATATATATTCAATAAATATTAAATAGGTGTTAAAATTAATTAATTCCAGTAAGTCAATAATACGGTATAGAGAAGTTAAAATCCTGGGTATGATGGTCAATAAATAATCGCATAAAGTGCACATGATCACATAAGTGCACTATCACAGGCGTGGCCTTAGCAAGTCCAGTCCAGTCCCACTCTTCCAGAGCCTCAGGCCTCAGCCAAAGATGGTACATGGTTGGGCCCCTTGCAGGATCTCCCGGCCCCCCTTGTGGGTCCTGGTTTAAGTTGGTTTAAACAGGGCAGAGTCAGTAGGGAACAGGGCTTCAGCCTGGATCTTCTTAGGCCTCGGCCCAGCTGTTATGCGGCCTCCCGGCTCCCGGCTGCTAGACCTCCGATTTTCCCACTCACCGGTACACTAATGGAGTCGGCCAAATAAAGGAGTCCAGATTGGGTCATCTCGGCTACGGCCCTGCTGTTATCGGGCCTAGATCGTCCTCGCCAGTTGTCCCTCCCAGGCTGGCATCCCGGCCTTCCGCGTCCTGGCCCCCCATGGCCCTCCGCACTCGGCAGTCCCAGCTTGCCTTCCGTCCAGCCTGGCGTCCCGGCCTCTGGCAGCCCGGCCTCTCACGTCCTTCGGCCTTCGACATCGGCACGCCTCGGCAGACCTTCTGGCAAGCCTCCTGCCCAGCCTCCTGCCCGGTCTCCGCCTCTCCAGCGTCCAGCAGACCTTCTGCCCGACCTCCAACACTCCGCTTTCTCCCCCGCTTTCTCCCCCGGCGGGCTCTACAAGCCCGGCATCGGCCCCACATCGGCCTGATGCCCGGCGTCTCCAGCTGACCGGCATCTTCCGGTCAGCAAAACCCCCGTTCTCGGCCGTCAACTCACCCTGGGAGGCCGTCCATGGCCTCGATGGTAAGCCAGGGTGGTCACTTACTGGGCCCGACCCTCAAAGCTGGTAAAGAGGGTCGGGCGGCATCCCTATTTTCCAAAGAGCCCAAGCGGCCCGCGCGGAGCTCAGAGGCAGACCGCCATCTCTTTGCGCACGCGCACAATGTCCATAGACACAATGTCTATAGACAATGTCTATAGATAGATAGATAGATAGATAGATAGGTGGGTGGGTGGGTGGGTGGGTGGGTGGGTGGGTGGATGGATGGATGGATGGATGGATAGATAGATAGATAGATAGATAGATAGATAGATAGATAGATAGATAGATAGATAGATAGATAGATAGATAGATAGATTGATTGATAGATTGATTGATTACCATTACATTGTTTTGATTGCTAGTGACTACACAGATAGATTTTCTCTATGACAATTTGTCCCTAATCTGATCTTTCAGGTCCCCCAACAATGTACCCATCACTGCTGTAACTGCATCTGTCCACTTAGTTGCTGGTCATCTTATCTTTGCTCCTACTTTTCCCAGCATTAGAGTCTTTTTTAGAAAGATGCCTCTTTGCATAAAGTGTCCAAAGTAGGATAATTTGTGCCTGGTCATTTGTGCCTTGAGTGAGAATCTGAGTTCATTTATTCAATGATCCATCTGTCTGTTATCCTGGCTGTTGGCAGTAGTCGCAAGAGTTTTCTCCAAAATCACAGTTCAAAGGCATCAATACTCCTCCTATCTTGCTTCTTCGTAGTTCATATAAATCATATATTCTATTGTTGAAATGTTAAAAAGGGTGCGGTTCAGTGTTAAGGCCATAGAATGGAGACCAAGAAGAGAATGACAGCTACCCTCCCTTCAGAGTGTGAGTAGAATTGTGTTAAAGGATATGGATACAATTTTTATTTATTTATTTAAATTTATATCCCGCCCTTCTCCACAGAGGACCCAGGGCGGCGCACAGGAAATTTAAAAACATACAAAATACAATAAATATAATTTAAAAGACTATTAAATAAACCTATCCTGCGCTAAAACCAAAATTTAAAAACCCAATTTAAAACTGCCTAAAAGTCCCCATGGGAGGTTAGGCTAGGCCGGCTTGTTGAAACAAATATGTCTTGAGACATTGGCGGAAGAGGCGGAGGTCGGTGATGGTACGTAATTCAGGGGGTAGGTCATTCCAGAGGGCTGGCCCCGCCACAGAGAAGGCTCTTCCCCTGGGTGTCGCCAGTCGGCATTGTCCGGCCGACGGCACCCTGAGAAGGCCCTCTCTGTGGGAGCGTATCGGTCTAAGGGATGTATAGGGCAGGAGGCGGTCTCGCATATAACTAGGCCCCAAGCCATGGAGCGCTTTAAAGATAGTTGTCAGAACCTTGAAGCGCACTCGAAAGACCACAGGAAGCCAATGCAGCTCGCGCAGGATCGGTTTTATGTGGGAGCATCTAGTGGCTCCCATAATCACCCGCGCGGCTGCATTTTGGACTAGCTGTAGTTTTCGAGTGCACCTCAAGGGAAGCCCCATGTAGAGAGCATTACAGTAGTCGAGTCGGGACGTCACGAGAGCTTGAGTGACTGTGCGAAGGGCAGCCCGGTCCAGTAAGGGGCGCAATTGGCACATCAGGCGTATCTGATGAAAGGCCTCCTGGCCACGGCCACCACATGGTCCTCCATGGACAGCCGGGAATCCAGGAGGACACCCAAATTGCGCGCCCTCTCCACGGGGGCCAGTGTTTCGCCCCCAATGGCCAGAGTTGGAGTAATCTGGCTGAACCGGGGTGCCGGAAACCACAGCCACTCAGTCTTGGCAGGATTGAGTTTGAGTTTGTTACCACCCATCCAGATCCGTACGGCTTCCAAACACCGGGACAGCACTTCGGCGGCATCGTTGGGGTGGTTTGGGGTGGATATGTACAGCTGAGTGTCATCAGCGTACAGGTGGTACTCCACCCCAAAACTACGGATGATCTCACCCAGCGGCTTCATATATGTGTTGAAAAGGAGGGGCGAGAGGACCGACCCCTGAGGAACCCCACATAAGAGAGGCCTCGAGGTCGACCTCTGCCCTCCCGTCAACACATATTGCGACCGACCAGAGAGGTAGGACGAGAACCACCACAAAACGGTGCCTCCCAATAAACAAAGCTGTTTATTGCTGTTTATTGTTCATGCTGATATTAATCTAAAAGAGTAGAATCCCTGCAATTAGTGCATAACAATAAAAGTATATTTTGTCGCAACTATCACAAAACAGCTTGGTTTCTTATTTAAACCAAGCATTATTCTCACAACACCATCAATGATTGTACTGAGTTTTTTGAGATTCCTTTATATAGTTTTTTATAAATTTCTGCAACTCTGGACTCAAGATACATCCATTTTCTAATTTCAGAAATAAATTAGAAAACCTATTCCTTTCAGAAATATTATCTTTCAAAATCTTATAGAACACCCATTTGTAGAAGGAATTCACATAGATTTAAGGATATACGAACAAGAATTCTGTTCCTTGAACTAGATTAATACATGATGGTATTAGTGATTTCATGGAAATAACACAAGAATCTTTTCAGAGAACATTTGTTAAATGTTATATGAACTTAAAAGTCCAATCCTAGTTTTCACCACAAGAGCTAAATTAGGCTGCAAAAAGCCAAATGACCAGTACATGGCAGCAACAAAAATAATAGTAATAATAACCAGAAGATTCTAGCTTTGGTATCCTCTTATCCTCTATCCTTTGCAGTCCAGATATGGTGGCCCTACTAAACATTTCTTTTTTTCATTTTAGAAAGGTATGCAGTTGAAAATTCTGTTACGCTTTAATGATTTCTACAAACTACCCAGAACTTAAAAATCATATTTCTACTTTTTTAAATTACAGAATCAGAATAACACTGTCAACTCTGCAGAATTCCAAACAACACCCAGATGGTATCTAAGGAACATAGAAAATCATCCGGATAGCTTTAAAGTTATTTTGACAATAAACCCTCAGTTGAAGGAAAACAAATCTATTTCTCCAAAGAACACAAGATAGTTTGAGATTTATTTTTGGAATGTACACTTTACTCAATCTCATGTTTGATCAATGGAGTTATTTTAAATACCAAAGCACGGGTATAAATATTTTTAAAAAGAGCAATGTTTTTACTATATACTATTCTGAAGCCAAATGAGTTGTAGCAGGAATTGAGAGAAACTGAGTTTTTACTACTACCCAAGGAATCCTTAATCTTGGAAGATAAGGCATCCCCTAAAACTCTTCTATTGAGACCTTTATGGCTACAGATGCTGCCTGGAACATTAAGAGATCGAAAAAGCTACTTTCTGGGAAGATAAGATTGTTCAGGAAATGGAGACTACTGAAGAATAAAAAATAATGATAACTGTCTTTGCTGACACTAACTGACACGTGAACATATTAAAAGATAAGAGCAGAACAGTGGAAGTACAGACAGAATTTATAACCTTGCTGAAAAACAACTGAGGCTTTTTCACATAAGGACTGGTCATCCTCTTTGAGAGATAGATGCCACTGCAAGACAGAATTGAATCATCTTTATTTTCCCAGGAGGAATTGGTGTGTGTGTGGGGGGGGGGGGGGAGACCAGAATTAAAGAGTGCGGGAATATCTTGAAACTTTAAAATTGCCCTGTTTGAGTTCTACATGAGACCTGCAGTTTAAAAAAGGGTTAGAGAATATTACCAAAATCAGCAGTGGAAATGGGGATGGTTAAGCATATCATCCATGCTAACGTCATGCTCTTCAGAATTTTTTTTAACTATTAAGGTAACCCAGCTAGCAAAAGGATTTACTTACAAAGATAATTTCACTATTGTATTTCAGGTCTTGACTTAATAAGCTATCTAATTCATATTAAAATATAATAAATCCATCCTTATCCATGAGTTGATAGTGAAGAAGCCATGGATGCCATTAGCACATGAAGGTTCGCATTGGCTCTCATAAGCCATCCTCAGCATAAATATAGACATTCTCAGGACCCTCAATTTTCCTATTTCACACCCAAGACCCCTTAGCTAGCTTTTCCAGATATTTTGCCAAATATTCCAGTAGATCACTTTGACCCAAGTCTAGATAAACACCTGGCCTTTAAAGCCTGCCTCAGTTTAAAGATAGCTTCTGATGTGCAAATTAGCATTCTCATAGGTCACAGTTCTCTCCCCCAACACACCTACCTGAGTGGATGCTGTATTCAGAAAAACTAAATTAAATCTACATCTTGAAACTTGTTCACCAGTAATAACAGCTAATCCTCTCATCTGATCATCTCATCTTACCCCATGTCTGATCAAAGAAAAAAAACCCGAAAAGCAGTGGTGGCCATTTGAATTAGGCTGCCTTCATTTTCATCCAGCTGCAAAGCTGGCTGGAGAAGTCTGGGAGCTGAAGTCCTTCAGACTTAAAGTTGCAAAGGTTGGAGACCCCTGCTCTAGAGGGACATCCCTCATCCTCTATTAACATCCTAATATTCACACAAAGAAAATAGGTAATATATACAAAATCTAACGAAACCTCATATAGCCAGTTCCCATTGGTTTAAGCCAGGGGTTCCCAAACTTGGCAACTTGAAGACTTGTGGACTTCAACTCCCAGAATTCTCCAGCCAGAGCTGGCTGGAGAATTCTGGGAGTTGAAGTCCACAAGTCTTCAAGTTGCCAAGTTTGGGAACCCCTGGCTTAAGCCAATGTCAAAGGAAAGGAAAAGCAGAAAATAGATGGGACACTTACTACTGTGGTGTCTTCTGATACTTCAGCTTTTTAAATCTTTTATTATTTTATTTATTTTATTAAATTTATACCCCGCCCTTCTCCAAAAGGACCCAGGGCGGTGCACAGGAATTTAAAATACAATACAAAATCAAGTAAGAAATTTAAAAAAACTTATTTGATACCACCCTGCGCTAAAAACAAATTAAAATCCCCAAATTTAAAACTGTCTAAAATAGTCATTTGTGGAGGTTACGCTAGGCCGGCTAAATGGAACAAATGTGTCTTTAAACACTGGCAGAAGAGGCGGAGGTCGGAGATGGTGCGAAGTTCAGGGGGTAGGTCATTCCAAGGGGCAGGGCCCGCCACAGAGAAGGCTCTTCCCCTGGGTGTCGCCAGTCGGCATTGTCCGGCCGACGGCACCCTTAGAAGGCCCTCTCTGTGGGAGTGTATCGGTCTAAGGGATGTATGGGGCAGGAGGCGGTCTTGCATATAACTAGGTCCCGAGCCATGGAGCGCTTTAAAGATGGTCGTCAAAACCTTGAAGTGCACCCGAAAGACCACAGGAAGCCAGTGCAGCTCACGCAGGATTGGTGTTATATGGGAGTGTATAGCCGCTCCCGTAATCACCCATGCAGCTGCATTCTGGACTAACTGTAGCTTTCGAGTGCACCTCAAGGGAAGCCCCATGTAGAGAGCATTGCAGTAGTCGAGTCGAAATGTCACGAGTGCTTGAGTGACTGTGCTTAGGGCAGCCCGGTCCAGTAAGGGGCGCAATTGGCACATCAGGCGTACCTGATGAAAGGCCCCCCTGGCCACGGCCGCCACATGGTCCTCCATGGACAGCCGGGAATCCAGGAGGACACCCAAATTGCAAGCCCTCTCCACGGGGGCCAGTGTTTCGCCCCCAATGGCCAGAGTTGGACTAATCTGGCTGAACCGGGGTGCTGGGAGCCACAGCCACTCAGTCTTGGACGGGTTGAGCTTGAGTTTATTACTACCCATCCAGATCCGTACGGCTTCCAAACACCGGGACATCACCTCGGCGGCATCTAATTACTAATAATTAGACTACTACAGCACAATTTCCCCTTCCTCAAATAAACTTTTCATTCATTATCTCTCTCTCTCTGCAATTAACATGAAATTCTTAATAGCTATAATGTGAATTCTTATACTTAACTGACTAGTCTCCAATGCCTTTTAATCTTGGAAACTTCACAAAGGATTGTATGATTTCAGAGACTAATTTTCATTTTACATTATTATAATCCATTGGACTAAAAAATGGATTTGGCTTTTTTAGTGAAGAAGCTTGAAGGATACATGTAGACATAGTGGAAGAATAAGTGGGAATATTTTAGGTCTAATTTTATCTTACCTCCACCATAAATATGGCACAAATAGGGAAAACGCCATATATTTCCAAAGCCTATAGCAAATCCAAGGCAGCTTAAAAGGTATTGGGTTTTATTCTGCCATTGTGGCCTTTGGTTATCTTCAGTGAGTATACCCTCAAGGGACACTTTTGACATCTCCACCATCTTATTTTTCCTTTATCACCTCTTTCTCTGAAGCATAGTCTTTGAACCTCATTATTTGCCTGACAGATTCTGAACAATGGATGTGGAACTTTCCAACTCTGACTTCACACCAAAGGAATCTAAGAGTACCTAGCAACTTATGTACACACAAAACATCAGAAATATTTGGGCGCATAAAGATAACTAAAGCTTCTGTTCCCTTTTCTAAGGATCATTTTAAGCTTATTGACAAATTGATTTATGTGGACTATGAATAGCCCTCATAAATCAACTGAACCTAATGTGATAAAGGTACTTTGAATATTTGAAACTAATCAAGGAGAGAAGCAACTTAGAACTGAGGAGAAATTTCCTGACAGTTAGGACAATTAATCAGTGGAACAGCTTGCCTCCAGAAGTTGTGAATGCCCCAACCCTGGAAGTCTTTAAGAAGATGTTGGACAGCCATTTGTCTGAAATGGTATAGGGTTTCCTGCCTAGGCAGGGGGTTGGACTAGAACACCTCCAAGGTCCCTTCCAACTCTACTATTGTATTGTATTTTATAATTGCACAGTGTTTTCAAATATATACATATCTTTCTCTGTTCATTTTAATTTGGTGGATATATGCATATCCATACAAGTAGACTCCTTAAATGTGAATGTTTAATTTCCATGCAAGCATTTTCTTAATAAGGATATCTATCAATATTAATTTTTGGTATAAGTATTCCTTGACTTACAAACAGTTCATTTAGTGACTGCTCAAATTTGCAACTTCACTGAAAATTAGCAGCCTGAAAGAACTGAAAAAAGTGATTTAGGACCATTTATATTTATGACAGTTGCAGTGTCCCTGGGTCATGATCACCTCCTGTAATCTTCTGACAAGCGAAGTCAGTGGGGAAGCAGGATTCATTTAACAACCATGTTACTAACTTAACAACTTAACAGATTCACTTAACAACTGTGTCAAAGAAAAGTCATATAATGGGGCAAAAGAAATGTCTCACATAGCAACAGAAATATTGGGTTCAATTGTAGTCATAAGGTGAGGAATATCTTTATTTGCTGCTGCTGCTATTCAACCCCAACTGACAACACTAAAGAGAAGTTCAGATGACCCTAGAAAGTGAAACAATGCAGGAAAAAAAAGCTTGCAAACCCATAAGTCCTGCATGCACACATGACACCTTTGTGCTCCCCCACCCCTCTATGGATGTGCCCGGTCCCCTTCACCTCTTTTGGCTTCCAGGTTGGTGCAGGAGGCTTAATTAAGAATTAAGGCCTTGCACTTCTTTCACTAAGGATTGAAGGAATCTCATCATGCTATAAAATGTGTTGTCCCAAAAGTCCTAGTAGCTAAAAAGCAATTAATAAGCAATTGCCAAAATTGATTAGAAAAGGAAGTAGGGGAATTCAGTGTTGTTTCAAAGGGTCTGGCCATGGTTTTATCAAGATAATTATTCCGTCATCTTCCACAGCTGAAAACTCACCAGAGACTGCTTTTTCCGTGTCTGGAGAAGAGATACAAAGTCTTGTTGGCTCTTCCACCACGATCTTCAACTCCACTTTTCATAGATCCATTTTCAGCTCACCATTTCCTTCCCAGAAGAAATTTTGTGTACAGCTATTTTTTGGTACAATGTACACTTTGTCTACATGAACAGAGATCCCTACTGGCTGAGTTGTCTCTCACACGAAGGATTTCTATATCTATAGAAAACAGCAAATCTAAACTACTTTGTTATTTTGTGTCATCAGCAGACATGTAGTAGTAGTAGTAGTATGGTGGTGATAGTAGTAGTAGTGGTTTGCCACAAGACCACAATAGCCCATTCAGTCATTCAAAGTAAAAACATAAAACGCTACATTGTCAGACAAGTAAAAATTGGGTGAGCAAATGAGTTGTAATCTAATACAGTACGAGTTGCTTCCATTCTACCATGCAAGCTAGTGTAGGGGATTCAGTATCAGCTCCTATAGTTTTGCCTTCCAAAAATCATAATTACTGTCTCTCTTCAGTATTAGCCATCTAGGACCGCTGTTCTAATTTGCATAATGAAAAGAGAAACACTGGGTCTGTAAGATCTGTGGAAGCCACATGGAAAGCATTTATTATTTTTCTTTCCCTCTCTCCAATGCACAGCCCACCACAAGACTGAAATTTGGAAAACAACTGTTCACTTAACTTCTAACCAGTTTTACCCTGAGAATGCCCTGGAGAGACTAAGGTACCTTCTTTAGGCCTGAGCATTAGTGATCCCTCTACCAAACCACCTTTTTTTGACTTGACTTGCTTTGTCTGGTCAAAATTGAACAGAATTAAGTGTAAAGAAGTGACTCTGCCCTGTATCAATGGGGATGGAAAGATTTCCCTTGTTGCGATTATGGTGCTGATCTGCAAATTATTAAACATATTGTGTAGGAGTGCCCATGACGTGCATTGTCTAGTTCCTTAAGATCCAGAGACAATTTCCTGGACAGCTGAATTGGACAACCAATTTTGAGGCCACTGCTATTTTGTACATACTGTAATTACCTGGATTGTGTGTATATGTTTACTTCTCTTTTGTCATGTTCTCACCATACGCTAAATAATAATAACCCCCTTTCCCCCAGAATTCAGAGCAAATATCTCCTAGTGTTCACCATAGTTGAGTTACAGGTTCACCTATTTGAAATACGTTTAGATGCTGAGGAATAACCTAAGGTAGTTATGTTGCAGAAAAAAGCAACATGAATGTGGATAATCTTGCAGAATATCAAAAGTGTGAGGTCATCATCTTATTCTATATTAAAATTGGGACAAAAAGTTTGAATAATAGCTTCCAAATCTAATCGAAATCTACAGATCTACTATAATCACAGTTCCAACCCATGGAAGTCAAAGAAGTTTTGATTAGCATAGAGACACAAGCAATTCAAACACAGGTATGGCAAGGAGAAGGTGGCCTCCACAGACCCTCAACGTATGTTTGCATTTGCTTACTTTGGGCAAATCGTGAAGTAGACCGTTCAGCCATATTTTTTTTCCAGCTGAAATAGACAAAGCCGTTCCTGAATTTTTTATTTTTAAAAAAAGAATAAAACATTGATTGGCCAGTTCCAATTGATGTTAATAGGGAACAAGAGGTCCAGTCCTCAGCCACCACAAGGCTTGCTACTTTCTCTACTTCTTTTTAATATCTATATGAAACCTTTGGTTGAGATCATCTAACACCATGTGATGAGATATCATCAATATACTGAATGTGACACAGCTCTACATCTCCATCCCTGGTGATCCAATAGATGCTGTGACTGCCTTTTCTCAGTGCTTGGAGGCTGTGATGTGTCTGGATGGGGGACAATAGTCTTCAGCTGAACATAGGCAAGATGGAGTGGCTGAGGCTACAAGGATCCAGTGGTTTATCATCATTAGCGCTGGATGGGGCTGTACTAACCCAGACAAATTTGGTGTGCAACTGGGGAGTCCTCTTGGACTTATGACTCCTGTTGGAAGAGCAGGTGGCAGTCATGGCTACAAGGGCATTTGTACAACTTTGAGCCCTTAGCTGAATCCTGAGGCTTTGAACATGGCCACTCATTCCTTAATCATCTCTCAGCTGTATTTCTGCAATGTACTCTACATGAGGCAGAGGTGGTATTCAGCAGGTTCTGATCAGTTCTGGAGAACCAGTAGCAGAAATTTTGAGTTGTTTGGAGAACCAGTAAATATTACCTATGACTGCCCCCCACCCACCCACCCTCACCCCCAGCTATTTTCTGCCTCCTGAATCCCAGCTGATTGGGAGGAAATGGGAATTTTGCAATATCCTTCCCCTGCCATGCCCACCAAGCCATACCACACCTATCAAGCCATGCCCACAGAACCAGTAGTAAATTTTTTTGAATCCCACCACTGACATGAGGTTACCCTTGAAGAGTATTTGAAAGTTTCAGCTGGTGCAGAATTCAGCAATGCTCACAGTTCTGGAAGGTCCTAGGGCTGCACGTACAACACCAGTGTATATTACCTTTAAAACTCTACGTGGCATAACCCATGGCATCAGAAGAGCCATCTCTCCCCAATGAGACAAACCTGCCCTTCTTGTGCCAGCAGAAGCGGCCTGCTACGCATCCCATCTACTAAAGAATTGAAGCAAGCAGGATCAAGAAGAGCCTTTTCTGCTGGGGCTCCATCCCTGTGGAACATTCTATCACCAGAGCAGTGGTGAAATCTAAAAGAATTTCCTACCATTTCTTTGGGCGTGGCTTGGTGGGGGTCATGTGACTGGGTGGATGTGGCTATGTAGTCATGTGACTGGGGTGTGCGTGTCCAAAGACAGAAACTCACTTTAACAATGTCCTGCTGGAGCAGGGGGTTAGACTAGATAGTTAGTTTAATTGATTTTTATCTTTTGTATTTATTGATGTATATATTTGATGTGTTTTAGTTTTCCCTGTGCACCGCTCCGAGTCCCCTAGGGGAGAGGATGCGGTATATAAAATAAATATATTATTATTATTATTATTATTATTATTATTATTATTATTATTATTATTATTATTATTATTATTATTATTATTATTATTATTATTATTATTATTATTATTATTATTATTATTATTATTATTATTATTATTATTATTATTATTATAGGACCTCCAGGTCCCTTCCAGCCCTGGATTGCTGTGCTCTTTCAAGGTATCCTCTGAAGCCTCATCTAGTGCCAGGATTGTGGTCCTTCCTCCTTCTCCTTTTTCCTCCCTCCCCTCTCTTTTATAATAATAATAATAATAATTTTTAATTTGTTGACCGCTCCTCTCCCCACAGGGACTCGGAGCGGTGCACAGGGAAAACTAAAACAATAAATATACAAACACATTAAAAACAAATTAAACATATACCTGTGCTAAAATACCCCATTGAAATACTAAAATTCCCAGTTAAAACAACTAAAACCCCATAGAGAGAGACTACCCTAGGCCGGCCAAGCAGAAAAGATGTGTTTTTAGTTTTAGACGGAAGGAGCGGAAGTCCGTGGTCGTTCTAATGTCGGGGGGAAGGTCGTTCCAGAGGGCTGGGCCCGCCACAGAGAGAGCCCTTCCCCTGGGCGTCGCCCGCTGACAGAGTCTAGCGGACGGCACCCGGAGAAGTCCCTCTCTGTGGGAGCGAATCGGCCGTGAGGATGTATGAGGCAGGATCCGATCCCGCAGATACGGGATACAGCACACAACACCACCACCCCTGCACTTTTTAAAGTATTTTCCCCTGCCTATTCGCCTGAACCGGCAGGAAAAAAATGCTTTAAAAAGCGGATGGGAAAGCTTCCAACAATCATGTGGCTTACAGATGAGCTTCGTGATCCTCAGAAGGTTTTTTTGTACTACTGCTTTGCAGAACCAAGGCTGATCGTCCCTACCGGTTTGGCAAAACTGGGTCGAACCGGGAGGATTTCACCCCTGCACCAGAGGTGAGAGCTGGCCCCCTCTCTTTTGGCCTTCCAGAAGGTATCAAAACCTGGCTTTTCTGGTTGGCCTGGGGCCCTGTAGAATCCACTCCCCCACTGGAGGTGGCTGAAAGCATAAGCAGACCTCATCGTGAATGAACGCAAATATATGTGTTTATAATGTTGCAGGATCCAATCTAGGTTGGACCAGAGGTTTAGTTTTATGAGCTTCTGGACTTGTGGTTGAGCCCATCCTCAGGGAGCTTCTTTCTACCAGAATGTGTCGGACACAATGTACCAACTCAGATTGGATCCTGTAAGAAGACCTCATCCCCATCCCATCAGTCTCTTGGTGTGCTTTTTAATGCAGTTTTTAATATTTTCATGTTGGCTTATTTTAATCTGTTCATATTTTAACTATATTTTATTTGTTTCTATAATTTGTAAGCTGCCAGGACTCTCCTTGTATGGGAGATGGGCGGCATAGTAAGTAAGTAAGTAACTAAGTAAGTAAGTAAATAAATAAATTGCTTTCTTGTGCAAGTATAATTTCTTTAATAATATATTATTATTATTATTATTTGAACATAAAACTGGTTGTATCTGTGCTACAAGGTGGTGGTCAGAGGGAGAGAAAACAGTACATCTTTGACATCTGTATTAACTATTTTCTAATGCAGCAAATGCTGTTAGAAATGAGAATACATCAGTTCCCATTTAGGCTCTGAAACAACTCTGATCAATGCCAAGAGGCATCTATGTTTTTACCACCTCTCACTGAAAGTCTTTGCACGCCAAATCTTTGGAGACAACTATGCTGTATTTTTCAGCTCCCCATTTATTGATATTTCTGATATGGCATTGACCAAATCTCGCTGTCCAGGATCTTCTCCCTTGAAGTGATTTCGGATAGCTTTGTATATGGCATAGCCAGGGATAACCAAGCTAGGCACTCCTGCAAGGATTACAATGATGACATAAATCCAGGCAGGATAACCCACTGATTTTGCTTTTGGGAAGTTTTCCTATGATAAAAAGAAAGAGAAAAAAATAAGTAATTGGGAGAGAGAGAAATAAGAAACTTAGATACATTCACATTAGAAACACTGAATAAACAATGCACTCATTGGCAAGAATTCCTTATGTTATTATTGAAGATAGTAGAATAGAACATACCCACACAGTACATTTCAAGAATTGTGAATAGTTTACTATTCTTTGGGAACTTGAAAAGCACAATATGACCCCATTATCAAAACATTGAAAACTTCAGTGAGTACTAGAAGGATCTCTTTTTTTTTTTTAACAAAGAAAGAGAATTAATAACAAAATTTTCAAAACTTTGAAAAAATCTTGAGTCAAGTTTCACATAAGGCTCAGGAGGGAAAATATACAGAGAACAACATAGCAGACATAGTGCAAACACAATTCTCCAGGGCATTAACTGTAGTCATGGATCTAATATTCACTCAGCCTGAACATTGGGACACCTATAATTGAAGTTTGACGTTTGGAGGCACATGATTATTGAATTAAGAATTAGTTTTTACACATATATTTATTATTTTTAGGTCAAAAAGCTGATTGCATCTTGAACTGGGGAACAGCAATTGCATAGAAATTAATGTGAAGTTGACTTTTAAAAGAATTTCTTATATCCACCAAGTATGATCAAGCTAAACATTTCCGCTCTTGTATTTTCTCAATGATCTCTGCAAGAGTTATATTTTGCCCCTTTGAATCATTACCTAAGCAGAATGGATTATCCTATGTTGAGTTTATTCTTTCATACATGAAACATTAAATTACTCTCTTCGTTGTCAAACAATGAACAGAAAGAAACAGAAATATCAAACAAACTTCCAAGTGTGACTAAGTACAGTTTTATGGAGGAATATATTTTTGTGAATTTGCTGATTCTTGGTTGAAAAGACATGTCCATATCATAGAACATCAAGCAGAACATTAAGAACCTAGAATTTCACCACCAGCACTATTAAAAGTATACATCCAAATTTCTCAACCTGTTCTCAGTTATTCTTCAGTTTGACCTGTGCTTTAGTCTCTACTGCTCAGTTATTATCTGGCTGGCCGGCAACAAAATTCTAAGGTTTTAGAAAAGGTTCTTTTGTGCCACAATCTTTTGATTGAGGAAGCCAGATATTGAACCTGGGACCTTTGCATGCAAGTCACATTTTTTACAATAGAGACAAAGGTTTTCTCCTGTTTCTTCCATTTTTTAACTTCTCCCAAAACTATTGTTACATATATTCTTTCATACAATTTTTTTAAAACTTTCCTGTAATGATTCTAAGATGTCCCACAAAGGCAACTGAGTTTTCTTGCGGTGTAGACATGCTTCAATAAAAGTACAAGCATAAAACGTTTGCTTCCAATGAGCAACGAGTCACATTAAAACAGCTAATTCATGTCCCTGGGGATAAATATTTCTTTTGCTTATTTTTCTTTGCAGAAATCTCCAACAAATAGTAAAGCATGAAAATTGACAAGCTTTTGATATCAAATGCAATTTGGAGCATGTTTCCTTGAACATGTATACTTACATAACTTGGGTCCCAGGTGATGTATTCTAAATTTTCACTCACTTTCACCACAAAGTAAAAGAGGAAGATAACTAACATGATGATGGGGCTGATAAACCTCCAGGTGGCTTGCCAGAAAATATTGGGTTTGTGCCCAATCATGAAGGTAATGTCATCATTAAATCTGGTAATGAAAAGAGAAATGAAAATTATGAGTCTGAGAGCCAAGCTACCCATAAAGTCTAGTTAATTGATACCCAGCATATGTTAATGGACCATCACAATAAAAAGAACAAACCTGCTCATGTCACACAAAGTGCAGTGGATTTCAACAGAAAACAGGTATACACATTCAGATGATACTTAGTGACTGTAGCAAAATCTAGTGTTGTATCTGTATGTTAAGCTCTTAGTCGAGGGCAGTTCTCAGCTCATTTCGATAAATTGGAAAACTTCCTAATCACTTGGGTTAAGAAATGATAAAAATTTGTAGAGATGATAACAGATATATCCAGGTCTTAACTAAAAGGAAACTTAAAGGGACAGGTGGGGTTACTACTATTCAGAAACCAAATTTCATGTATGGAAATGTAACCCCAAGCACAAAGGTTATAAATAAAACCCCACATTAACAATACAACATAGTTTCTGGAGGTTGCTTTAAAAAAAAAAAATGCCTAGAATAAATAGAGATCAATATTTATTTACTTTTTAAAAGATTAAGAGTAGTGCACATACATTTCCTTAAATTTTTAAATCACCAGTTTTTTCTTTTTTTTAAAAATGGGGGAAAGGTGACTTGCTTAAGCTTATCATGAAATTCCCAATTATTGATTGCGTAACAAAAAGAGGCTTTATACCTTTTATGCATCTATATCTTACCTGTCTATCCCATATATGTAGACAACTGAAAACATCTCACAAAAGGCTATTATCAACAAGGGAATGGATCCAGCAAAGCTATCAAACAGAGCCAACCAATAGTTACCAGATCTCAGCACAAAAATAATGGCAATCAAGAAAGATCCCAAACAAATCAGGCCTGTAAACAAATGAACAAAAAAGCAGAAGGATGAAGACATTCTATCGATATATGAATTTTACTCCATGTTTCAAGCAAGGGGATATGCGCATATAACAAATCCTTTTAATCAGTGTTGAACCACATTATTTCTTAGTCCAGGCTTTCTTCAAACCCACCCACTTGTCCCTAGGAATAGGCACAAAAAAACCAAGGAATAGTCAACAAATTGAAAGATGGCTGCTTTCTGAATTTACCTACTCAGACAGAAAGATCCAACTCAAAAGAATTAATATGCAAAAGTGAACTATGTTATTCAGGGTGGCAAACAAACAATTTCAACATCATCCATCAGTGGCATTCAGCAGCTAATGGTATATTTATTTGATTTCCCTTTTCTCAGTCTACTTCTCTATTAAGTTTCTGAGCAAGTATCAAACTGGCTGTGCAATTACCATCTTCACTATAAAACCATGCTTAATTATTCATACTGAAGCTAAACTTCATAGATTTTTAAAAATGTCCATAGACTTGCAATGTACTCAGGTTGCAACCAGGGCAAATGATCAACCTTATCCCCAGTTATATAACCATTTTCAACTTACCTGTAACAACTTCTTTAGGCCATTTTTTAGGTATAACTCTGAGATCTTGCAGAGGTACCAGCACACCTTCCATATTCCCAAACATAGATGATAAACCCAAGCAGAACAGCATGATAAAGAAGAGAATTGACCAGAGTGGAGAAATGGGCATTTTGGTGATGGCTTCAGTGAAGACAATAAAGGCTAAACCAGTTCCTTCTACTCCCTACATAAGATTTCAAATCAGAGAAAGAAGATACTGTATATAAAACATTAGGCTACTACAGTACTCATTTTCAAATATATTTATATCTATAAATGTGTGCTATATCTATATTAAATTAATCCATATTTAAATTTTTGTAATTTTCTTCCTCTGGAGGCAAAGGGATTATAAATAGTTAAAACAAACAAACATTATCATCCTAACCTACTTCATTATTTTACTGGCTTAGCTCTTTCCCTACCTAGCTTTCCCCTTGTTCTATTTGGGTTATAAATGAGTTGACAGTGAAGACTTGTCTTGAATGTATTTAAAAAATATGTGAGATGTAATCATTCTACTCCAGCATGGCTCTCCCTATGTTCTCCATTGCATAAAAATAGTCCATCTTTTTTACACAGCTGGGCAGTAGATGGAAATTGCTATTAATCTTGTTAATTCAAGTCTAATTCCCATTTAACAAAGGTTGGCTAAAATGGAAAACCAGTTTGTTTTGTTTATTATTTTGACCTAAATCCTTTCTTTCTATCTTTAGAACACAGAAGGCCCGTTTGGATCATGGTCTGCATTATCTAGATTAGCATTAACCATGCAAAATGCACAGTTTACAGGGACAACATTTAAATACCTATTTCTAAAGTGGTGAGTAAGAAAGAATTGGAAAAAAATGAAACACAATTCATGAAAACACAATATGTTTGAAAATTCTAAGCATGAGTAGATTAAAAAATAACCAATAAATTATGTTCTAAAATTCTAATTTCTTATACACTCTATCAATTTGTTAAAAAGCAGATTTAAGTGACGTTAGTTCTTCCTATTGTTCTAACCCAGCATATATATATATATATGAGAGTGTCTGTGTGTATGTTAGGTTTTTGAGCTGATCATATATATGGTGACTCAACCATATATATACACATACAAACATACACATATACACACACATACACGCATACATACATACACACATACACAAACACACACACACACACACAGACATATCCTTATATATAATATAGTGATAATATATAGCTCTATATTATCATCTTACATCAGTTAAAAATGCGTTCAAGTCACAGGTTTCAAACTTCAGGGTTGAAAAGATTCCTGGCTTTGTTGTGTTACACCAAGCTTGTATCTCTTGAAAATTGTTCTCGGTTACGTTATCCTCGGGCAAATCAAATGCATTTATCAAAGTGAGGATATTTCTGCAAAAGATAAAACAAAATAGATCAAAATATTTTCAGTGTTATAATCTGGGTCACAGTGAAACAAATAGTTGCAGTGCAATTTCTCTTATGACACTGAGCAAAAAGTTTTCATTTAGTCTAATCTATCAACAATTGCAGAGAAGGCAGGCAAGCAAGCTGGGCCACGGGGACTGCATGGGAGGCAGCTAGGTGAGAAGTGCAGGAAGACTCACCAGGCAGAGATCAGTTGGGCTGCATGGTCGAGGCAAGCAAGGGAATCAGAGACCAGCAGCAGTTATGCTGCAGGCATGACTCTAGGCACCGGCCAAGGCAGGTTAGGTGAGATAAGGAGTGGCTAGGTGGGAAGTGGTGGGGAAGGGTGGGCGGGCAGGCAGGGCCAGCCAGTGATGCCATCAGCCAATTCTCCAAACTGCGCAAAATCTTAACAACTGGTTCACCCGAACCAATCCAAACTGGCTGAATCTCACCTCTGCTAACAACTTTCAATCAGCAGCAACATACTAACTAGAGAATAAGCACAACTTACCTGCTGTAGCAATCATCATATCTTTCTGTTGCTCTGAATCCAATGATTGAATATATGACTGTGGCTGCATAAATGGATGTGAAGCCATTTATCACAGAAATGATCACAGCATCCTTTTCACAGTTATTGCTACAAACAAAAACAAGGAAGGCAATTGACTTTTCATAAAGTTTCCAAGTGTTAGTTAGTTACTGTATTTTTCAGAGTATGAGACACACCGGAGTATAAGATGCATCCAGGTTTTGAAGAAACAATTCTTTTTAAAAAGTAGGTGGGTAGATAGTGGGATAGAGAGGGAGAGAAAGAGAGAGAAATACAGTAGGTGGGTAGGGAGAGAGAGAGAGTAGATAGGTAGGTAGGTAGATAAAGGGATAGAGAGAGAAATATATATATATAGAGAGAGAGACAGAAATACAGTAGGTAGGTAGGTAGGGAAAGAGAGAGTGTAGATAGGTAAGTAGGTAGAGGGATAGAGAGACAGAGAGAAATACAGTAGGTGGGTAGGGAGAAAGAGAGTAGGTAGGTAGATAAAGGGATATATATATATAGAGAAATACAGTAGGTAGGGAGGGAGGGAGAGAGAGAAAGTAGGTAGGCAGGTAAGTAGAGAGAGTGTGTAGATAGGTAGGTAGGTAGAGAGAGAGAGAGAGAGAGAGAAAGAAATACAGTAGGTGGGTAGAGAGAGAGAGTAGGTAGGTAGGCAGGTAGGTAGATAAAGGGATAGAGAGAAAGAGAGAGAGAGAGAGAGAAATACAGTAGATAGGTAGGGAGAGAGAGAGTAGGTAGGTAGTTAGATGTTTCCAGGTGTATTTACCCATGTGCTGGAGAAGGAAATCGCTGTAGCACCTAAATCTTTGTTTCTGCTGGGACAGCACTTGATCAATTTAATTCTCACCAGCCACTTTAAGTAAACAGCTTTCCAAAAGGGGGAAAAGGTTTTGCACTCTGAAAATGGCCCCATTTTTTTCAAATAAAAGGCATTAATAGCCGGGGGGGGGTTGCAGAGTGCTTCTGGGGGGGAGGGGCAAAAAAGAGCAAAAAAGAGCCCGTTTTTCGTGAAAACGGGCCGTTTTTTTTGTCAAATAAATTGCATATGTAGCCTTATGGAGGCTTATAGAGTGCTGCTGGGGGCTGGGGTGGCAAAAAAAACAGCCCAAAATAACCAGAAGATTAATTCCACAAATGGCAAAAGATATAAAACTGCATTATTAGTGGAAAGACACAGCTTGATATATGAAAGCTCACAATAAAAAATTAGTTCAATTTAGTTAAACTTAGAGCATTATGTAAAAAATGAAGTGACAATGGAAATAGTTAAATAAATAATTGATAAGGATAACAATGTATACATATGTATTGGTTTGATAAGAAGAAATTTGATATGAATAGCAAATGGTGACTATGAAAGGAAGTTTTCAAATTTTGTTATCTATGAAAGCTAGAAAGGGGGTCTAAAAATTTTGTTGTTAAATACAATCTATTTTTATTTAGAATGATATGGGAAATAGCTAATGAAATGCCATTATGTGGTTGTGCTTTAAACTTTGGAATATTTTATATAAAAAGAACGTAAAAACAATTGCCAAATGAAATTTGAGGTATGACGATAGTAATATATATAAATATATTTGATTTAAAATATAAAACTTGATATGAATTGTAGGTGATGACAGTGGAAGAGAGGCCCAAAAGCTTTTTGTAACCAAGGGTCAATATGCAATACAATATGCAACGGAAGATGATTTTGTGCTGTTTTTTGTGTTGTGTTTGTCTATGTTTATTCAAAAATTTAAAATATATATAAAGTGTGTTAGTTTTATGAGCTGATCAATAAATTAAATTAGAGAGAGACCAGGATAGATCTATTTCGAGCTTATTAGCTCTCATCAGCTGGCCATACCCTTTACTGAGATTCGAACCGGGGCTGTATTACATGCCAATGCAAGGAGCCTAGCACTTTAGCCAAGCCGGCTCCCCTGATTGCATCAGCTGAGACAGGGTATATTAGTATAGGTAATTGTTTCACAACAACCTGTTAATAGACCCCAATTAAAGGAGGAGACATACTGTTTCCTTTCCTGCCTTTCGGCTCATCACCAGAGACCATCTAGACAGCAAGCCAAGAATTACGTGTGTAATTTTTTTAGATATGTGTGTTAGTTTTATGAGCTGATCAATAAATTAAATTAATTGTTTCCAATTACCTATACTAATATATCCTGTCTCAGCTGATGCAATAAGGGGAGCCGGCTTGGCTGAAGTGCTAGGCTCCTTGCCTGGCATGCAATACAGCCCTGGTTCAAATCCCAGTAAAGGGTATGGCCAGCTGATAAGAGCTAATAAGCTCGAAATAGATCTATCCTGGTCTCTCTAATTTAATTTATTGATCAGCTCATAAAACTAACACACACACACACACACACAGACACACATATATATAGATAATTGTTTTCACAACTTCCTGTAAGGGCCCCATTAAGGGAGGAGACATACTGTTTCCCTCTCTGCCTTTCGGCTCATCACCAGAGACCATCTAGACAGAGAACCATGTTTAGTTACGTTGTGTAATTTTTTTAGATATGTGTGTTAGTTTTTATGTGCTGATCAATAAATTTATTTAAATTTGAGAGACCAAGATAGGCTCCTTGATGAGAGCTAATAAGCTCAAAATAGATCTATCTTGGTCTCTCAAATTTAAATAAATTTATTGATCAGCACATAAAAACTAACACACATATCTAAAAAAATTACACAACGTAACTAAACATGGTTCTCTGTCTAGATGGTCTCTGGTGATGAGCCGAAAGGCAGAGAGGGAAACAGTATGTCTCCTCCCTTAATGGGGCCCTTACAGGAAGTTGTGAAAACAATTATGTATACTAAATACTCCTGTCTTAGCTGATGAAATGGGTAGAACCAATTAGGCTGAATTGCTAGGCTTCTGCCTTGGATGCATTGCTGCCCCGGTTCGAATCCCAGTGGAGTGTGGCCAACTGATGAGAGCTAATAAGCTCGAAATAGATCTATCTTGGTCTCTCAAATTTAAATAAATTTATTGATCAGCACATAAAAACTAACACACACACACACACACACACACACACATATATATCCATAATTGTTCCACAACACCCTGTTAGGGCGCCAATTAAGGGAGGAGACATACTGTTTCCTTTTCTGCTTTATTTATTGATCAGCTCATAAAAACTAATACACACATATATAAAAGGAAGATGTTATATACATTTGGGATTAAACTCAAGGGCAGGCCCTCTGGGAATAGTCATGAAGAAGAAAAGGTCTCTGAGTTCTTCCCACTTGCTTTTATTCATGAAAAAGGTAGAATTTGCTACTAGAGGATATAACAATATCACCAAATATGGGTAGCTTTACAAAAAGGATTTGGTAAATATGTGTAAATAAAGTAATAAAGGAGCATATATGTATCAGGATCAGGAGCAATCGATTTGGACCAGTTCGGATGAACCGGTAGTGGCTTGGCGGACTGGGTCGCTGGATCTGGCAGCGACCCAGGCCTGCCACATCCCTGAACCGGTTATCCGGGCAGCACCATAAGCATAAGCCAGTGGTTGGCAAACCTCGGCTCGCGAGCCAAAAGTGCGGCTCTTCCTCCGCCGGGCAGACTCCAACTGCGGCATAGGCAGCTGCTGCTGCTGCTGCTGGTACCCCTGAACGCTGCGACGCACAGCTCCCACCACACGAAGTCGCCCGGCAAGGGCCTCGGGCAGGGCAGCCGGCGCGTCTCCAACGGCTCCCTCCAACGGCCGCCATGGCGAACGTTCTGGCGCTGCCCACAGGCGGAGCTGGGAGGGAGGTGGGTGCGTGACCACACCTTCTTTTTGCTCTCAAAAGAAATTTCAATCCTTGTACTGTTGATATTTGGCTCTCTTGACTAATGAGTTTGCCCACCACTGGCACAAGCTATAAGCCATCTTGTTTTTTGCTTCTGCGCATGTGCAGAATAATTTTTATTATACTGTGCATGCACATGCAGCGCACATCAAGCGTGCACAAGGGGCGCACCCATGAGCAAACCGGTAGTAGTGCATGCCATAACTCACCTCTGTTCTCAATGTAATTAAAAAAAAGAATTAGTCGCTTTTGGCATAATAGTAACTTACTGGACTGAATTATAACTGGAGAATGAGATGAGGCCACCAAAGGCAAGAGAAAAAGAATAGAACACCTGGGCTCCAGCATCTAGCCAGGTTCCAGGGTTAGCCAATTCAGTCACCTGAAGAAGAAAAAGAAGAAAAATGTTTTAAAACTTAAACCACAGGACATGTGTAGAAAAAAGTACATTGTATAGAAATTGTGTCTGAGCATGTAATGTATTCATTTACAAGAATTTGTGGAAGGGGAATCTGTCACCCTACATCCCACCATTGTATCTATGACCCGTAGATATCAGATAAGCAGCATAGTTTGGACAGACAGGCAAAGGAAAGTATTTTGGCATCGGTAAACACAGTTGCTTAAGCCAAAGTTTGCCAATATAAACTTTCTATTTAAAAATAAGCCTGCTGACCATTTCCATCCTATTTCTGTCAATGAGATAAGGGAATCGCAAAAAGAATTTACAGATAGGGCTGGTCATATATCTAGAATTGATTTTGAAAAAATGTCTTGCTTTTTAAGGTTTCATAATGCTTCTGAATCAGAAAATTTAAAAGATTTAATGAATACAATTATAGCAGAATGTACCAAAAAAGTAAAGAATATATAATTTCAGCATATGCCAGAATAAATGATATACCCAGAGATAGATATTAAATTTGCAAGAAGGTCAACAAGGGATGGGATCCTGGGAGCACAGCAAGAAAGGCCTTTGATGCATCAGCAAAAAGAAATTGCCATTTTGAAGCAGACCCCTAAAAAAATTCGAGAAGTATTCCTTCTTTTTAAAAAATTGTACAAAAAATGGGTGTGTTCCAAATGGTTAAAGCCTGAAGGAATGTTAGTGTTCCTGGAGGGGGGTAGAATAAGATTTTAAACAATAGGAGAGGCAGAAGCTTTTCTTAAAAACACTCCTCAATCCTGGAGGACGAAGATATGGGAGCGGGAGGGGCCGTGGCTCCGCCCACTGGCGGGAAGGAAGAAGAAGAACTATAGCAAGAGACTCATATCATTAAAATGATTTTTTCTTTTACGTATTGTAATTCCTTAATGGATGTTAACAAAACAAACGATTGAATGCATGGATTTATGATATAATATGTATGTATCTTTTTCCACTTCTTATTGAAATTGTTTTTACATGAAGTATAGGAAATGACCACCATCTCCGACATGAAAGCTCTAAAATATTTCTATTGTACCCTATATACCCTTATCCCTATAAAATTGTAAAACCAATAAAATTGCTTTGCAAAAAAAAAAAAAAAGTACTATAACAAGCAAAAATGCCTAGTTCATGGACTGAGGCATTTATAACAATAATTCCAAATGAAGAAACAGGTAATCAATTGATCCAAAAACTATAGGCCAATCTTGCTGCTAAATGCTAACTATAAAATATTTATGACAAGCATCGCAGAAAGACTTAAAAAATATTAAATAAAATTATTCATTCGGATCAAAACGGATTCCTACCCAAGACAATTAAGAAATAATACAAGAATTATAATGAATGTATTAGAATATTATGAAGCACATCCAGAAAAACAGTTAGCATTAGTCTTGGTGGATGCGCAAAAAGCTTTTTGATAATTTAAATTGGCAGTTTCTTATTACACAATTAGCTATTATGAAATTTGGAGAAAAAATTATTAGAATGATTAAGGCAATATATTCAAACCAGACAGCTAAATTAATGGTAAATGGAGATCTAACAGACAAAGCCAATAAAAATAAAGGGGTCAGACAAGGATGCCCACTATCACCTCTTCTATTTATCCTCTCATTGGAGGTTTTACTAACACGGATTAGGCAAAAAGAGGAAATAAAAGGGTTAAAAATTAAAAAAGAAGAATACAAAACTCAGGGATTCACGGATGATATGGATTTTATAATAGAAGACTCCCTTGAAACAGGGAAAATATTAATTCAAGAAATAAGGCTTAAAAATAAATAAAAATAAAACAAAGATAATTATTAAAAATCTTACACAAAGGCAAAATGAGGAATTAAAGAGAGCATTGGAAATGCAAACAGTTAAAAAAGTAAAATATCTTGGAATCCGGCTAACAGCTAAATGTTCTACCATAAAAGAAGACAATTATTCAAAATTATTACAACAAATACGAAAGGACTTAGAAAATTGGGCTAAATTACAATAATCACTGATTGGAAGAATTGCAACCATAAAAATGAATATCCTACCAAAAAATTTATTTCTATTCCAAATTGTACCAGTAAAATTAGGGAAATTACAGTAAGTAAAATAATTTAAAATTTTATTTGGCTGGGGAAAAAAACACAGGATAAAATTAAAATTACTACAGGACTCTAGAATTAAAGGAGGATTTGGCCTCCCAGATTGGGAGCTTTACTATCCGGTTGCAGTGGTAACATGGCTCAAAGAATGGATAGTACTTCAAAATAAAAGAATATTATTATTTTTTTAAAAAAATTATTGGTTTTTAAAGTATACATAGGAAAAGGGATATAGGGTAAATATAACATTTTAGTAGCTTCCATGCCGATGATGGTGGTCCTCCCAAAACTTCATAAAAGTACAATTTTTTAGAAAGAAAAAAGGATAAGCATGTACATAATTTACATTGTATAATTAATACGTTCAATTTCAAATAAAGTCATTTTTGAGATCTAAGTCTCTTTGCTATTGATTCTTCTTCCCCGTCATCGGGCGGGGCCATCACCCCCCCTGTTCCCCCATCTTCGTCCCCTAGGAGTGAAGAGTGCTTTTGAAGAAAGGCCTCCGCCTCTCCTAATGTTTTAACTCTAATTCTACCTCCCTCCCAGAAGACCCGCATTCCCTCTGGCAATAACCATTTGAACCAAATCAAATCAAAATAAACTTGGCCAAAATGTCCCCAAATAGATCTCCAAATTGTTGGAAATGTAACCACCAGCAGGGGACCTTCTATCATGGTGGACGTGTCTGAAAGCCAAAGAATTCTGGACCAAAATTCAAAAATGGTTAGAAGAAATAATAGAACAAAAAATTGACACGAACTCTGAGCTGTTTCTTCTAGGAATAATAATAAAAAATATTACTAAGGCTATCTAATATTTAATGCTTCATATAATCACTGCTGCCAGAATTTCATATGCTCAAAGTTGGAAACTAAAAACCATTCCATCAAATGCAGAAGGTGTTAGAATGCTCAGAAATGGACAAACTAACGATGGAACTAAGAGATAGAGAGGAAACAGTACTACAACATATGGAACAGGTGGTATAACTGGCTTGAAAAGAGATGTAAAATCAATGCATAAGGAACACATAGCAAACACAATGAAAAGAGATGGCATATATTTAGAAAGCAATAGAGATGGAAATATTGTATATAGATGTATATATTTTAAAAATGAGAAAATAAACGAAAAAGAATATGTATAAGATAATAGAATGGAAAATGGAAAACCCGAAATCAGAAAAAAGAAATACCGATAACAGAAAGCTGTAGAAGTGTAATTGTGATTTTAATGTTTGGGAAATGTCAAATAAAATTTTAAAAAAGGAAATTCCTTACCAATAATTTCATTTCTGTGTAAATACTTTCATGAAAACATATTCCATTTCTTAATTTAACATGCATTTATAGCAGATGGACACGGTTTGAAGGGATGGGCCATCATTAAGCAATTCCTGAGGGTTGCAGGAATTTATCTGGAGATGAAAGGATCACTTGAAGAAACAACATTGAAAGTAGGGCCCTAGATTATTTTACAGAGGGAGGACAGTTTAAAGCAAGGCTGTCAAACTCAAGGTCTGTGAACCAGATCTGGCCCACAAGGTGCTTAAATCTGGCCGACAGGGCCACTCTGGAAACAGCAAAGGACTGGCCTCTGTCAGCAAAAAATGGAGCTCAGGAGAGTCACCTGACGGCTTCCTGCAACCCTCTGCCAGCAAAAACGGAGCTCGAGAGGGTCACGTGACATCTCCTTCAACCCTCTGTAGTTGTAGTCAACCCTCCAGTCTGCTGTCAACCCTTTTTAAAAGTTCTTTTGACTTACTATTGAAATGTACATTTTGACAGTGTGAAATGTTGGTACTTTGTACAATCCTAATTCTTTCTCTCACACATTCATGTGTGTGTGTGTGTGTGTGTGTGTGTGTGAGAGAGAGAGAGAGAGAGAGAGAGAGGGAGGGAGGGAGGGAGGGAGGGAGGGAGGGAGGGAGGGAGGGAGGGAGGGAGGAAGGTAGAGGGAAATAGAATAAAATAATAACAGCATGCAACAAATGGCTATTTCTTTTTAGAACTTGGAAAAAAAACCTTAGAAATTGTATGAATTACGGTTATAGAATTTCTTGCAGGGGTCAAAGTAACTTCATTTTTGTGTGAGTTTTTTTCTAATTTCTGTGCAAATTGACTTAGAAAGACAGGCTGGGCTTAGCATCACAAAATAATTAACCACGTTCCATCTATTAGTTTTCTTAGGTCAGCTGAAAAAGTATCCCAATTCTGAACTGCCTTTTATAAAAATTGCCTGAAGTTTGCCAAAGCAGAAGCTGCACAGATGAAGCTCCAGTCTTCATAAGTAAGGAAAGATGTTCCTTCAACATGCAAGTGTTCAGTAATACATTAAGCCAGTGAACATTGATCTACAATATTCGTCTTATTTAAAGAACTGATAATAATAAGAAAAATAGTGCAAATTGTATTAGAATTGGAATTATCACAGCTCTTTTGATGTTAATAACATTTCTTATTTTCTCGAAATACAAAAATAATTAATACCTACATTGGGTGTAAACAGAAAAACAATACCATTGGTAGCTCCTTTCAGAGTCAAGCCACGGATCAAGAAAATGGTCAGGACAACATATGGAAGGGTTGAAGTCACATATACTGCCTGAGGAAGAATATGTACAACTGAGTATTGTAATATCTACATCAAAAAATACTGTCCACAGGCCCATCAATAATTTCAGACAAGATACAAGAGGCATGATCAATGGTGATCACGATAGCTCTAGAACCACCCTTCTCGTGATTCTGTCCTGATAGACTTTAAATACGCCTATTTTTGAACATGTTGGAATGGTTTCGAATTAGTTACTTGCTTTTGGATTATTGCTAGTATCTCGATCATTTGGTTGAGTTATTTTACTTTGCTATTTTGAGTTTAATATTTTAGATACTGGCTTTAGTGTATAACAATTTATAACATGAAATATATCTTTGGTCACTATATGACCACCATCTTGCACTTTCATCTTCCTCAAACAATTGTGTTGAGGATAGATTTGTATTATGGAATGCTTCAATAATACTACAAACAATATTACAGACCAATTATGGGCAAGATATCTCCATTAAGGCAGAATGCCTATTAAATCTGAAAGTATGGAATATTTGAAAATTTTATATTTCAAGGTTTGAAGTGAAGAAAATACATGGAAATGTGTAGAAAATATTTTTCACAATAATATGTAAGTGAGGAATGTATTTCATACATATTATACAGTAGATAGTCCCCAGTTTAAGAATGAGTTCCAATCTCAAAGTCTATCCTTAAGTCAAATTTGTACTATATAAGCTAGAACAGTACCATTGCATAATAGTGTATAAGTAGTCTATAAATATTTATACACTAGTATCAAGTTCAAGTATAATGAACTTGAACTGTTGTGTATTTAACTTGAATCATTGTATATTTAGCACTATTTTTACTACAGTAGACTCTTTTCTTAATTATGACTTGTCCTTAAACCAGGTCATTCTCAAAATGCAGATTTATAAAATATACTTCTGCAGGGGGGAAGGCTACTTTGCATAGTTTGGCTCACATCTTGCAGATACCATGTAAAACAAGAACCATGTAAATAAGGTCACATAAAAAAGGAATCATGTCGAGCAGCAACTTCTTCCCTCCCACTTATCTAGATGTTACCATGGAAGGTGGGGCACAGAAGCAACTCCCCCATAAATGACTTTTTTTCTAAAGTAACGTCAAATGCAAAATAGCTCACTGACACAGCATGACCTGCAATCTCTCTGCAGTTTGCAGCTCCCATGCTATGGTGTTCAGGTCTTTATTAAGAGCACAACTGGACATTGTGTGGTAAGGGAATGTTGAGACTGGGAAAATGTGTAGTGGTGATCTGGCAGGAAGAAGAAAAACATCTTACCCTCCCTACTTAGAAAAATAAGTAGTAAATTTTTCTCCAATAATTGGTCTCCCACCCACTATTGAAACTAGGTTGTTCTCCAATTTCTAAACTCAAGCTGCAAGAAAATGGCTGCGAAGGGACTATTTGATATGATTTTTCTCAAAGAGGATGTTCTGGAATAATTTGCAACAGAAAGAACCACAAATATAAAGAGCATTTCCTCCTCTAAGCAAAAACGATTGAGGTACCTTTCCTGTTGTTTCAATGCCCCTGATTGTGCACACATATAGCACTGCCCAGGCACAAACCAAGCACAGCAAAAGCCACCATTGTACACTTCCAGAATCTTCAATAGAACTGGTGATGTTTAAGGTCTCCCTGTACCAAAAATAATCCACTGGAGAGCTCTTTGCACATTCCTCTGTGAAACCTGAAAACAGGAAGACATTCAATGACTTGTGCCAGATTTTTTTTTTTAATGCAGCAGCATATGAGTTTGGCAAAGAGAGAAAACAGTCATGAATTCAGATATTTTCAGATGAACCAAATTTAAAATTAGGGTTGTAGACTATTGAGCAATTCATAATTTGAACAAAGTTAACTGCATATGTTTTAAAAGAAAAACATTTACTTTTTTGTACTTAAAATATTAGAAAACCCATAAATTTCAAGAGCCAGTATTCAGCTCAATTTGATAAAATTATACCTGACCTGAAGGTCTTCCAAAACATAAGAAGGCCTAAGAATAGGAAAATATTGGTGATGTATTGCCTTTAGGAGATAATTTCAGATAATGTTTGCTGTTATGAAAAAGAAGTTATAGCACCTAGAAGAGCATCTTACATTTATGTTCCAAAATCACGTGTGCATGATTTTATGGATCTGCTTGTAAAATAATGACCAAAATCATCCTTGTATATTTTATATACCTCATTTAATGTGGACTTCTTAAGCCTTACCCTCAACTGAAGATGACAGATTAAAACAAACTGCTTTGTATAGCACAACAAAGAAGAAATATTGTGATGAAGATAGAACATATTGTTTGCACAATGAAGCAGTGTAGGACTTGTGAAGTGCTATCAGCTCAGTGGTGGGTTCCAGGTCCCGTTCAAACCGGTATGGTTAGAATGGGCCTGGCATCGCCCACATGCACGTGTGCAGCACATGCATGCGTTATAGCTGCGAACAATGCTCCCGCAAGCCTCTGCAATGCTCCAGCTGCTCGGCAGAGCATCGTGCAGACATTGTACACACCATGCATGTGCGCAGAAGCGCCGACAGCTTTAAAACACGGTATGGAGCTTGGGCAGGTGGGTGGGCCTCCGGAACATTTACCAAAATGGTACATGGTGCTCCGGGCAGGCTTGGTGTACTGCCTGCAACCCACCACTGTATCTGCTCTAGCTTTCACCAAAATCTATTTGCATCTACTTCGGGAATTACCTTGCCATGTGGTCATTTTCTGGCTGCAATCTTTGTGGATGTATTCAACGGAATATATTCTCAATAATACTAACACATTTTGCCAACTTAGAAATGGAAGAAGATGGGACTTCCTTCCGGCTTCGGGCGGCGACGGTCAAGTCCTGGGACTCGTCCGCCGTTTTGTTTTTTTCGTGGCCCCAAACGGGGCGGGGTGTCCCTTTTTAGGGACCCCCCCGTAGGATCGGCTTGCCTGGACCTTTCCTAACCCGGCGGCGGTCGGGGGGGGGGGTCCTTGTCTTCGATCTAGGAGGGAGAAGACATGCTGTGGGGGGCTTGGTTCCCTTCGCCAACGTTAGTTAGCAACTAACTGATTTGGAGAGAGCTGGATCGTTCAAGTCGGATGGCTATGCCGGGACTCTGGCGGCGAGGTGGACTGTAAGTGACTTTGACATTTTTTGCTGGCAGCTTGATTATAAGAAACGATGGAGGGGGTGTGTTTTTTAAAAAAAACCTCGGATTTACAGCAGCGGCGTTTTGAAATGGCTCCTCGAGCTCGAGGAAGCGGATATTTCTCATCCGAACTTTGCTAAAGAAGTGAAAGTTTTTTGCGGTTTGTTTCTAGATACATGGTATCGAAGTCTTGCTACATTGAAACAATTTCTTTTGTCGCTTTCTCCTGCTGGCTTCCAGATTGGGCGGGAGAAGATGGCTTCCCTTTGTTCTTAAATGACTGTTCTTTATGGAAAATTTCCGGCATTCCTCTGTGACCTGGACTGTCTCTCTCTACTAGTGGATGACTTCTGATAAATGATTAATTGATTCCTTCCCTGGAATGCCTTCTTTGTCTTCATAATTGACTGGAAAATTTGCCTTTCTCTCTGGATTTTACAACTTTTATAACTTTGAACTGAACTTTGTCTCTGGACTTGCTCCACCGGCCGCACCCAAAAAACGCCATCTTATTGGCACTGATTTAAACAGCTCACCATGGCTTCCAAAAAGCAGCCAGAAAAATCAGACACAGACGCAAGATTAACAGCTATGGAAGAAGTGTTATACTCTTTGGTACTGGAAATTAAAGAGCTTAGAAAAGACCACTGCAGTTCCAAATTAGAGCTTCTTCGAGACACAGAAGAAATTGATGCAGAATACACAGAAGACTGAAGAATTAGAACTGGGGCTGGCTGGGGCAAAGGGAGAGCTAAAAAATGTTAATACTGAAATTGGAGATTTGACTGGTCATATGTCTAGGATGGATTTTGAAAGGATGTCATATTTTTTAAGATTTCAGAACATTTCTGAAGAATCCAGTGAATGCCTTCCTGATCTTATGAGCACAATTTTAGCAGACTATTTACACAAACCTAAGGAAGAGATCAGGGGGGACATTGACCTGGTTTACAGAATAAATTCAGCATATGCCAGGATAAATGAACTACCCAGAGAAATACATATTAAATTTGTTAGAAGGTCTACCAGGGAGGGAATATTGAGGGCGCAGAGAGAGGGTCCGTTAATTTACCAACAAAAGGAAGCTGCTATCTTGAAGCAGATCCCAAAAAAGATTAGAGAGGTGAGGAGGAAATATTCCTTCTTATCTAAAAAATTGTTTAAACAGGGGATTTGGTTCAAGTGGGTGATGCCAGAAGGGATGTTGGTGTTCTGGGAAGGAGGAAGAGTAAGGATTAAAACAGTTGCTGAGGCGGAAGCCTTTCTTAAAAAACATTCCTTAATCCTGGAGGATGAAACTGGAGGAGCGGAGGGGGCCACGGCCTTGCCCACTGGGGGTCAGGGAGGAGAACAAGAAGACACAATTGCTAAGAGACTTAGATCTAAAAAATGACTTTTTTAATATAGTATAACTTTTGTTTGGATGTTTGTACACGATTGCTAGCATAGAATTTATAACGATGTATGCACTTCTATTCACCTTGTAGTATTATTGAAATATGTATTATCTATGTTTTGTCAAGAAGCCCCGGAGGGGGCCATCGATCTCGACGTGAAAGTTCTCAAAATATTTCCCTATTTCACCTTACCCTACCCTATTCGAAAAAATTGTAAAACTCAATAAAACTTTTTCAATAAAAAATAAAAAAATAAAAAAAAAGAAATGGAAGAAGATGCACACTGGAATGCTGCTTTGTATTTTTTTTAAAATGTCAAAGCATTTAGGCGGAGATGTCAAAGCAATAGGCGGAGATGTCAAAGATGTCAGAGCAATAGGCGGAGCCGACTATTCCTATATGGTTCCGCCCCAGGCTCCTGATGGACCCAGTAAGGTTCCAGAGGGAGCTTGGGCCAATACCTGTGGACTTGCCCCGTGACTCGACTGAGGACCTGGTGGCCGCATGGTTAAGTGCGGCCACGGGGGCCTTGGACCGAGTTGCGCCCTTGCGGCCTCTCTTGCGGCGACGAGTCACCCAGGCTCCTTGGTTTACTGAGGAGCTGAGGGAGATGAAACGCCACAAGAGACGCTTAGAGAGCAGATGGAGATCCTCTCGCTCTAAAGCCAACCGAACACTAGTGAGAATCCATATTAGGACTTACTTAGTGGTGATAAGAGCGGCCAAACGTGAGTATTGTGCCACCCTTATTGCATCCGCAGATAACCGCCCTGCCGCCCTGTTTGGGGTGACCCGCTCCCTCTTTCACCAGAGGCCGCGGGAAGCCCCTCTGCTGGGACGAGCAGAGGAATTTGGGATTTATCTGCAGGACAAAATCACTCGGATTCGAATGAGTTACCCTCCATCGAGAGTGGTCCAGCGAGATTGTCTGAGGTTGGTCTAGAGGCTCCATTCTGGGAGGAGTATGACTTTGTTACTACCGAGGATATGGACAGGTTGTCAAAGAGACTTAAGGCTACCACATGTTTATTGGACCCGTGTCCCTCCTGGCTTTTACTGGCATCCTGGGAGACGACACGAGGCTGGCTCCAGGGCATTGTCAATGTATCTTTGAGTGAGGGGTCCCTGCCTGCCGTCTTGAAAGAGGCGGGGTAAGGCCCCTCCTCAAGAAGCCGTCTCTGGACCCAGCATTATTAGAGAACTTTCGTCCCGTCTCCAACCTTCACTTTCTAGCGAAGGTTGTTGAGAGTGTGATGGCCCAACAGTTTCCGCGACACCTGGAGGAAGTTGATTATCTAGACCCGCGCCAGTCCGGCTTCCGACCCGGTCACAGCACCGAGACGGCATTGGTCGCTTTGGTGGATGATCTCTGGAGGGCGCGGAATAGAGGACATTCCTCTATCCTAGTCCTGTTAGACCTCTCAGCGACTTTTGATACCATCGACCATGGTATCCTATTGCACCGACTGGGGGGGTTGGGGCTGAGAGGCACCGTTTTGCGGTGGTTCTCGTCCTACCTTTCTGGTCGGTCGCAATATGTGTTGGCAGGGGGGCAGAGGTCGGCCTCGAGGCCCCTCGTATGTGGGGTCCCTCAGAGGTCGGTCCTCTCGCCCCTCCTATTCAACACATATATGAAGCCGCTGGGTGAGATCATCCGTGGTTTTGGGGTGGGATATCATCTGTACACTGATGATACTCAGCTGTACATCTCCACCCCAGACCACCCCAACGGTGCCATTGAGGTGATGTCCCAGTGTTTGGAAGCTGTACGGATCTGGATGGGTAGTAACAAACTCAAGCTCAACCCGTCCAAGACTGAGTGGCTGTGGTTTCCGGCACCCCGGTTCAGCCAGATTACTCCAACTCTGGCCATTGGGGGCAAAACACCGGCCCCCGTAAAGAGGGCGCGCAATTTGGGTGTCCTCCTGGATTCCCGGCTGTCCATGGAGGACCATGTGGCGGCTGTGGCCAGGGGGGCGTTTCATCAGGTACGCCTGATGCGCCAATTGCGCCCCTTACTGGACCGGGCTGCCCTTCGCACAGTCACTCAGGCCCTCGTGACATCCCGACTCAACTACTGCAATGCTCTCTACATGGGGCTTCCCTTGAGGTGCACTCGAAAGCTACAGTTAGTGCAGAATGCAGCCGCGCGGGTGATTACGGGAGCCTCTAGATGCTCCCACATAACACCGATCCTGCGCGAGCTGCACTGGCTTCCTGTGGTCTTTCGGGTGCGCTTCAAGGTCTTGACGACCATCTTCAAAGCGCTCCATGGCTCGGGCCCTAGTTATATGCGAGACCGTCTTCTGCCCCATACATCCCTTAGACCGATACGCTCCCACAGAGAGGGCCTTCTCCGGGTGCCATCGGCCGGACAATGCCGGCTGGCGACACCCAGGGAAAGGGCCTTCTCTGTGGCGGGCCCTATCCTGTGGAACGACCTACCCCCTGAACTCCGCACCATCACCGACCTCCGCCTCTTCCGCCTGTGTTTAAAAACACACTTATTTCATCAAGCCGGCCTAACATAGCCTCCGCTGTGACTAATTTTAGATAGTTTTAAATGGGGGATTTTAATTGGTTTTAGCGCAGGTTTTTGCTATTTAATAGATTTTTACATTTATATGTTGTGTACTATTTTTGTATGTGGTTTTTAAATTTCCTGTGCGCCGCCCTGGGTCCTTTTGGAGAAGGGCGGCATATAAATTGAATAAAATAAATAAATAAAAAGCTGTACGGATCTGGATGGGAAGTAACGGACTCAGGCTCAACCCGACCAAGACCGAGTGGCTGTGGTTTCCGGCTGCCCGGTTCAACCAGCTCATTCCATCGCTGGCCATAGGGGGCGAACATCTTGCCCCTGTGGATGGGGTGCGCAATTTGGGTGTCCTCCTGGAGGCCCGGCTGTCCATGGAAGATCAAGTGACAGCCGTGGCCAGGAGGGCGTTTTACCAGGTTCGCCTGGTTCGCCAATTGCGCCCCCTATTGGATCGGGACGCCCTTTGCACAGTCACTCATGCTCTCGTGACATCCCGACTGGACTATTGTAACTCTCTCTACATGGGGCTGCCCTTGAGGTGCACCCGGAGGCTTCAGCTAGTCCAGAATGCAGCCGCGCGAGCAATTATGGGGACCGCTAGGTCCACCCATGTAACACCGCTCTTACGCGAGCTGCACTGGCTACCTGTCGTCTTCCGGGTGCGCTTCAAGGTGTTAATTATCATCTTTAAAGCGCTCCATGGCTCGGGACCTAGCTATCTGCAGGATCGGATCCTGCCCCATACATCCTCACGGCCGATTTGCTCCCACAGAGCGGGGCTTCTCCGGGTGCCGTCCACTAGACTGTGTCAGCGGGCAACACCCAGGGGAAGGGCTCTCTCTGTGGCGGGCCCGGCCCTCTGGAACGACCTTCCCCCCGATATTAGGATGACCACGGACCTCCGCTCCTTCCGTCTCAAATTGAAAACCTACTTTTTCCGTCTGGCCGGCTTGGGATAGCCTCCTTGTCCTGGGGTTTTAGGGTAATTTTAATTATTTGTAGTGTTTAGGGGTTTTAGGGACAGTTTTTTAGTTTTTTATAGATGTTTTTAGCGCAGGATTTGTTTAATTGTGATTTTAAATTATGTATTCTGTTTGTGTTTATTGTTTTTTAATTTTCCTGTGCCCCGCCTCGAGTCCCTCTGGGGAGAGAGAGCGGGTAACAAATAAAATTTATTATTATTATTAAATAAAAATAAATTTATGCAGATTACTTTATTCAAATCATGTGACTTTCAATTAATTCTGTTAATCTATATTTACATGGATTGAAGCAAGCATATTTTCTCTATGGTTGAGTATTTCACCGGGGTTCAGTGTTTCTCAGCCTCAGCACCTTTAAAACACATGGATTTAGCAGAAGTCCATACAACTTAAAGTTGCTGGGGCTGGGAAACATAGTTTTAGATGAGGTCAGACAGCATCTGAAAATTATATTTCTCTCTTACAAACATGGTAACTTTCCTGTTATATTGCACAACAAGCCTTATAAGTTCCTGCAATGTTATATTTTAAACCAATTATATTAAAAATAGAATCAGCCAGTTTATTATTAATTTATTAATCAATATTTCTTCTTCAAAGGAGTGCAGAATTCTATGACCTAAGCAACATATTTTGAACTGCATTTAATAGAAAATTAGGAAGTAAGGAAGGCAAGACAAAATGATTTACATGGTGTTGTTAATGTGCAAATATGAATTGTTGTAATAAAGCACTAGAAGAGACTTGAAAATCTCATTTTTCTTTTTTCAGAATGCTTTTCAAAGGCATAACTCTTGTAGGACTATGTACTATGTACTATGTACTGTCAATTGCACAATGTCAGTGCTTTAAAAATATCTATGCTTATATAGCTAACTGCTATAATACATCAATTACGCTATCTATGTAACTGTAAAAAACACAGTGCTATAGCAATCAATCATTTGCCTCTTCCTGCAGTTTTGCTTTGAAAATGCAAGGCAGCAACTTAGTATAGATCAGATAGAAATGTATTTCAGTCGATATATTTATGGTTATGTTGCAAAAAGGCAATGCCTTTCAGAGCATATATAATAGTTATTTATCAGAAACTTCAACCACTAACCCAAATATTACCAATACATACTAAGTAGACATCAATATCAACCCATCCCTTTATTCATTGTGTCAGATGAGACACATCTGAATACCAAAGTCCAGATTTAATTACCATCATGCTAAGGATTCAGCAATAAAATTATTACTTTTACTTACAATAGCAAGTCTTTTATAGGATAACATAACCAATCCAGCAGATTTCCTGGAAAGTCTTGAATGTTATGGGAGGGGGAAAATAAAATATACATTATATTTTCTCCTATTATTTCCCCAGAGAAGCCTTCTCATGAAGGATTGTCAGCTGGCATAAGCATTTCATTCATAGGCTGTACCTGTGCTGTTGTCATTAAGTGGACATTGGCTCCAGGGCAGTGGGTCTTGAAAGGAGTTGAAGAAATACCACATCACCCAGGCAATAATCGTATTATAGTATAATCCCACAAGAAAGGAGACAAACATTGCTGCTATTCCTATAGAAAGAGAGGAAAAATTTTAAGCAGAGCTTATTCAGTACAATTAAAAAAATAAGACCTGTGAGAAATCTGCGTGAATGTTTCATTTTAGCCCCATTCCTTGCATAGGATTGATTAGTAAATAATTTATACTATATAGAAAAAGGCTGAGACAAGACCTGTTTATTGGTTTTGCATGGGGATAAAGACGCAACATATTTTCCATCATTATAACCAGTTGTAGTTACAGATTTTGGTGCTCTAAAACTGACTTCTAAAATTGGAATTTCCCCCCCCCCCCCCTAATGTTTCATTGGATTGCATAAAACAAGCTTCAGTCTCAGAATAACTATCTTGGAATACTAATACAGCAATAGGGTGTAAATGGAACTGCAGTTACTTGGTGGATCAAATTATTTTCAAACTTACCTACTCCCTTCAGGGTCGGATGGATAGAACTCCAGACTCCCACACTACCTTTTCTAAGTCTCTGTCCAATGGCAAATTCAAGATGGAGCAAAGGGATGCCTTCCAGAACAAGCAAGATGAGGAAAGGGATCATGAAAGCTCCTGTGAAATTACAATCAAAGTGAGTATGTTTTGTATAACTGGCCTAAAATGGGCACAGGAATGGATTTATTGATCATGAGAAACAATAAAAGAGGCAGGAAAACAGTTCTAGTGAATTCTACTCTGAATCTTCCCTAGTTTGAAAGAAAATACATTACTATGGTACTTTATAAGAGCATTTGGTGCATTATCTGTGTATGCAGCCTACTACAATCATGACTGTAATGATCAAAGGATCTTTCAATTCCTCCTGAAGATTTAAATATGCTGTGGAACATCAGGAAAAAAAAGGCAAGAAATAGGTTAGTTGTTTTGGGAAATGTAAGAAAAAGGACATGAATTTTGCTTTTCTCCTCTTCTTTTTAGTAGAGTGTGAATCCCCCAGAGAGCTGGTTTCTGTTTTCCTTCTGCTACTGAATCTAATGCCTTTCAGATTAGTGGGGCAGGATAGGAACTGAAATTCAGCAATGCATTAGGTTGAAGAATGCATCTTATTTTTTCCAGCCAACTTTATGCTCAGGGAATATATATTCTTCTCAAGTATACTTGGCCTATAAAATATATAGCAAAGGGGAGAAGAGTGATCCATAATGTCAGTGAACATGTACATATTCTTTACTGTCAAAGTAAAATATTATGCAGTCTTCATTGGAATGTCTCTTGATCATCCACCTCCAAAAACATATGTGATATTATGTCCATTTTAAGTATTTGTCTTGATATTCCTCGAATTCTCCTTCAAAAACATTGAATGAAATCCATTTGGTGATTTGAGGAACTGTTTCAGAGTTGGGTTTTTGCCAGTTCATCCCGGATCGGGCGAACCGGGAGTGGCAGTGGTGGGAGGCTCTGCCCATCCACCTGGATGCTTCTGCACATGCACAGAAGCATTGTGCGAGCGTGAGCAAACCGGTAGTAAAATAAATTGACACCCACCACTGAACTATTTGGTTTTTTAAATTTTAGTTGAACTTGGTGACACTGCCAGCCCTTGAGCTAAACAATTGTGGCCTACACATTATGGTTTGCAGCTATGGCTCTGTTTGGAAGATCGAATAATTCCCAAACTTCTTGATTAAGGTGCCTGCTTGCTTATTAATTCATCTTCAAGGTGGCACTATTAACTATTAAACATCTTGTTTAGTAATGTCAAAGGAATGACATTACTTTGTCATTCCCAATGGTTTTCCCCCCCTGCAAAACAAATATTAGCTTTGATTTTTTTTTCCTTCAAGCTAGGGTAAGGGAAAAGGGTAAAATTCATTTACCATCTCTGTTCTGATCCTATTAATTATTAGAGCTATGCCATGGGAGATGTTTCAGGAGCATGAATACAATATCTATTTCCATCTCATTAAAGCCCAATCTGTTTCCAGGATCAAATGGCTATCTTAATGATTTCCCAATGGCATTTGTACTTTCAGATTTTTTGGGTTTTGATTTAGAATTTAAATTCAGTTTCAGAATCTAATCCACAGAACTGCACAGTATCATACCAAAATAAATGAAGTTTCTGTCACAAAAGAAGATAAACTGAAATAATTTTTGGAACTTTTTATCAAATACAAGACAAAAACAAAAGAAACATCAAACATTATAGGTCAGTGAATACTTATTTCACCTTTTCAGTCATCCCTTTCCTGCCCCTTTCCCTTATTATTATTGTTATACTGTATCTGTTCAGCATTGTTTTTGAATTTCTTTTGTTTCAGTTCTTTATAGAAAATCTGGGTAACAAACAATTTGGGAGAAGTAAAAATGAATAAAATAAAACTAGTTGATATGAGGTAAACTTCAGAGAAAGAAAATGAGAACTGAAGTTAAATTGGTTGAAAAATAAATACCGTATTTTTTGGAGTATAAGACTCACCTTTTTTCCTCTAAAAAGAGGCTGAAAATCTGGATACGTCTTATACATCGAATACAGCATTTTTGGCCTCCTGAAAACCCGCCCCTTCACCAAAATGGCCACGCACATACCATTATGGAGGCTTCCAGAGAGCTCCTGGGGGCTGGGAAGGGCAGAAATGAGCAAAAAACAGGGCATTTTGCCCCACCCCCTGCCCCAGCAGCACTCTATAAGCCTCCATAGGGCTATGCGTGCAATTTTTTGACCAAAATACAGCCGGTTTTCAAGAAAAAAAAACGGGCCGTTTTTTCCTCTTTTTGCCCCCCCCCCCCCCGGAGCACTCTGCAAGGCCCTCAAGGCTAGTCATGCTTTTTATTTGAAAAAAAAGACCCCATTTTTGTGAAAAACAGGCCATTTGGGGGAGGTTTGCAAGTGCAAAAAGGGTTTTTTTCCCCTTTTTGGAAAGCTGTTTAGTTAGAGTGATTGATGAGAATTATACTCCGGTGTGTCTTATACTCCGAAAAATATGGTAATAAGACCAAAGTTGTACCTGCATCTCAGATTTATCACCTTAAGGTACTGAAATTATTTTGCTAAGTCCCTATATCAGTATCTGAAATATGACATAAATAACCCCCAAGACCTCCTGTTTAGTATTTATTCAGTATATTTCATTTGATTGGTCTACTGCTTTTCTATTCATATGGACACATAAGGCACAGAAAAACACTAAAATACAAACATCACAACAATAATTTAAATGGTATTAAAATAATTAACAATGATGGTGTAGGGGAAAGTGCTCTCTAACAATAAATAGGGCTCTAAAAGCAGGGCAGTGTTAGAAGAAAATATATTGTATATTTGAATGACTAAAAAAAGGATAGAATATTTCAAGAGTAGATAGGTCTTTTTAGTGTTTTAAAAGTTAGTGTCACCATCACCTTAACTTGCACGCAAAAAAACAACTGGCAATTAGTGTGAACTTTTAATATGGTGATCCCTTGTCCTGGTCAGCAAATTTAACTCTCCTATTTTGGAAGGTTGAAGAATGGAATGGAACAGAGATGTTATTCAGCCAGTTCACACTGGTTCATGTGAACCAGTAGTGAAAATTTGGCCTGGGTCGCCAAACCGGTAGTGACCGCTGCCCCTCCCCCCAGTCACCTGGTCAGCACTCACTCAGCCCTCCCCCTGGTCGACGCTTGCTTGCCCCACCCAGTCATCAGGTCACCGTTCACTCATCCTGCCCACCCGCTCGCCTTGGAAATCTCCTAGCTTAATTCCCTGCTCAGTCAGGAAAACTGCCTGAGCAGAGGGTTGGAAGGAACTTAGCCTTCTAAAGGCTAAGGTGTAAATAAATATGATGATATCCAGTCAGTCCAAGAACAATCATATATGCCATAGTAGTTGTAGTTGAACAAGCATACTCTTTGCCACAATTGCAATGGAGGAGCCCAGGAACAACTTCAAAAAGTATTCCCAAATAGTGCACTTACATTGTTTTGGGAGTATAAATTAATGCATCAGTCCTTAAAGCCATAAACTTTGACACTATTGGCAATAGAGCAGGATGTCACTTGTATAACTAATTGCATCTATAATTCAAACAAGATGGATCTCTGTGGTAAATGGTAGAGGGATCAAATATTTTTCTTTCAATCACCCTTACTAGAAACAGACCAACAGGAAAGATGGAATATTCCAGAATATGTTACCAAGGCATCCTTTCAAGAGTGATTGAATCCTATCAAACACTTGTGAAAGGAATTGAGGTCAGGGTAGTGAAACTTTCTGAATAGTAAAGTAAATTAAAATAATCATAATTTCCATATTTAATAGGTAATTTATCATACTGTTTTCAATCACAGTTAAAAGCCCAGTAGAAATGGTTCAATAAAACCAGAGTCCTTCTGAATTATCATCACTTTCTCAATCATTTTAGCCAGTGGTTAATAATTATACCAATCTTCAAAAGTGGCGTTTAATAGAAGCTTTATATCTACTTTTGATAACACATCAATAAGAAAGCAGTGATCAATTCGCTGAAGCTTAAGACCAAACTTTATCTGCCAGAGGACAATAATTTCATGTTTAGAGATCTACAAAGGTTTTTTTTAAATTCTCCACCAAAATAAGATCTAATAATATTAAGTCAGTCTAAACATCTTTAAAAAAAATGATTTTCCAGTTAGAACATGTTCTGAATTAATCTCTCTATTGGTACAATGGAATGCAGTGCTACAATGCAGCTACAGTGAAGGCCGAGAAATAACCATTATCATCAATTCTACCTGTGAAACTTTTTTAAAATAAATGCCTTTTTAAGAAAACAGCTTTTTTAACTGTACTGTCAGTGAAGTGCAGCATCATTAAAAATATCTGTGGAGGACAGTGATTAGAAGGACCAGACATTTCTGCAACAATAGATACTAACCAGCAACAAAGGGGTGTGTTTGTCTGCAATGAAATGAAGCATAGCAGGCCAATCAAATAGCACCACTTGAGCTGGCAAAAGGCAAAAAAGCTACTTTTGATTTCTGATAGAAAAAAAATCACTGGAGATTGTCTTTAGCTTGGTTGATGGCAATTAAAAGCAAAGTGTTGGGTGGAGGAATGCTAAGCTAAGACATCTCCAAAAAAGTGGAAACAATGACGTGGCTAAGACCAACAAATCAAAGGTGGAGCTGGTCCAACACAACCTCTCTAGACAAGAAGAGGATAAGAGATTGCCCAATTTTGCTTCAGGTAGCTGTTCCTCACAAAGAGATCACAAGACAGTAGTTGACTCCTGGGTCTGAGCACTGGGACTCAAGGAAAGCTATCAAATTCGGACTTGTGGAAGAACCTTCAAGGACAGTGGATATGTCTAAACTCACTTCCTAAATACTTTGGCATTTCTAATTGTTTAAAAGTTAAAAGAAGTCTCCCAAGGAATTAGTTTGGAAAAACTACCTGGTGAGTAAAACTTCACCCCAAATAGAAGACAAAATAACTAACAGTTTAAATAATTCAAAGAATGTAAAATAAATGACAAGTGAATAAATACAAATTTAATTTGAGAAAGTTTTAAATGAGTTAAAGGACCAGACAAATTTGAAATATTAGGACTTTTGCTAAGACCTTTCAAATAATTAAATAAACAAAACACTACAAACTATTTAATCTATTAAAAAAGAGATGATGGCTTGAAATTAAAAATAACAAAGAAAGAAATTTCCGACTTTGTGATTATAGAAATGGAAAAGAAAGAAAGAAAGAAAGAAAGAAAGAAAGAAAGAAAGAAAGAAAGAAAGAAAGAAAGAAAGAAAGAAAAAAAGAGAAAAAAGGGAGGGAGGGAAGGAAGGAACAGTTGTTTATTATTGAACCAAAAGAGCATCAGTGTAATTTATAAAATGATTGATAAAGTTATGACACTTTAGATATTTCAATGGTTTTTAAAGATTTGGGAGAGACAGTTACAGTTAAATTGGCAGCAATAATTTCTGCACAAATTAATATGTTTCTTGAAGAAGACTCCATATTTCTTTAGAAACTCTATTCTAAAAGGCAAGAAAGAAAACAAATGGAAGAAGTGAAAGAAAAACAAAATGCAAAGATGAAATAAATTGCAGCTGATGTAAAAATATAGGAAAATAAAGAATTGTGGATTATAAAACAGAGATGGCAGCCAGAGAGGAAATACAAATGATAAACCAAGAGGTAAAAATTGACCTGGGCAAGGATTTATCACTGGATTTACAAAAGAGATATCTAAAGCCCTGAAGAAATGTTTGAGATGTGAGAAAGTAAGTTTGAATGGAGATTCAATACAATGACAGAACTTGATGAATGAAAGGTCAAGATGGTTAGAAGCAAAAGAAAAGGATATAAAGTTGACTTGTTTGAACAGTGTTAAAATAAGAAACATTTCTACAAAATTCTGGAAAAAATGTCTGGGCTTTTTGTTGATAATTTCCAGTGTACAAATGTCCCATATATAATGTGCATGAGGTTAATTGACATAATTGATATAAAAGTACTAGTGATGCAATTATACAAACAACATAAAATGATGCAATGTTGTAAATTATATAAATTGCTCACAATGGGCATGAAGTCCACAGTAAATGTTGCCTGCTGCATACAAAGTCCACTGAAAAGGTCCTGAAACCTCAGGCTATTTGTATCTTCAAATGTCAGGTTGATCAGAACTATTCTGAACTGATTTTTTTCAAAATAGAAATTACAGCATAAATTTGCTTTAAAATATTTCACTAATTTTACCCGGCTGTATACATACATACATACATACATACATACATACATACATACATACATACATACATACTACATACATTGCCTTGATATCCTCAATGAAAGTTTCCAAAATGTAGGTTACAGTTGGAAATAAGATCATGCAGGTTCAGTGGTGGAGCAGCCAATTTCTATATGCATAATGGAAGCAAGCAAATATTTGTACAAAACCAATCTTAAAAGTTTTGGATGATTTTTTTAAATTATTAAATGAAAGCTAAGTTATTGCCAAGGTTCTCTTTCTATCACCTCTACCCTCAAATTTTGTCAAATTACATGGTTTAAGCCACACCCACCAGTGGTAGTTTCCTACCAGTTCGGACCGGTTCTGCTGAACCGGTAGTGGTTTGGCGGCCTGGGTTGGTAGAACCAGCAGTGACTCAGGCCTGGGACAACCCGAACTGGTTCACTGAGTAGCTCCATAGGTGCTACCACCTTGTTTTTCGCTTCTGTGCATGCAGAGAACAATTTTTATTGTATTGCTCATGCATGTGCAGCATACCCACGAGCGAACCAGCAGTATCCCTGCCCAAACCAACCCCTGACACCCACAGTGATTCCCATGAAACTGTGCCAGCTACTAGAAAGACTGAAATTGGCATCCAATTTCTGTCCCCTGTTGAACTGGGAAAACCCACTGATCTATATCTTGCCAATCTAACGCAAAAAAAAAAAAAAAAAAGGAAGAGACGAGTGGCAAAGAGAATTCTTTCCATTTCTGTAAACAGAAAATAATATTGAAGCAAAATAGTGAGCACTCAGTTTCAATGTTAATAAATGCTCAAAACGCAGTTATATTGATACTTTGTTTTTACTTATTAATTTGATTTATACTTCACTGCCTTTCTGAGTAATCAGGTGGAACAAAATTTGAAAACCAAACAGAACAAAAATTACAAAAAACACATTAAAAATGTTGACTACAAAAGTTAAAGTGCATTTATTATTAAGTTGAGCACATACATCCCTAAGTTTATTAGAACAGATATGTTTGTCATCTGAAGGAAGTCTAACATCCTCCTATTGTTTTCTTCAAAGAAAAAATCTGATTCCATAGAATCATTGTTCTTCTCCCTGCCTTCAAGTTATCTCAACCACTGGTGACTACATGGACAAGCTCCTACATGTTACTTGGCACTATTGTTTAGAAGTGATTTGCCACTGCCTTCTTTTTTTGGGGGTGGGGGGGTGGGAAGAGTGTCTGGCAGAAAGTGATCTGTCTTGTCTTCATGCCTTAGACATTCTAGAATTCATGGTTTCTCAGTTTCTAGCCCAATGCTTTTAATCACTATATCAACTGGGCTTTGACACTGTTAGGGATAGTGATAATTTGTAGTTATGGAGCCATCTGTAAACTATATTTAACTCCATTATATTGAACTGCAAACAGATGGAAAGAAAGGGCACAACAGCTAACCAAGCACTAATGGATTTGAAAAGGTGAGAAATATGAAGCAGACACAATAAGCAGAAATATTTCAGAATATGGATACACTATTAGTGTTTTTCATGAAGTACAGGCAGAGATTCATTTGTTCAACTTATTGGTCTTAAAATATTTTAAATAAATATTATAAAGAGATTATATCAAAAGTTATGTCTCATCCCAAGACATTGGAACTGATCATAAAAGCTTTCTAGAGTTACATCGTTTGATGTTATATCAGAGAGATAGCCTACAATTGTTGATGAAAATGAACAAGTTCTTGATTACAAATTTCACAGAGCAAATTTTATTTTCTCATGTTTGCAGGTCACAAAATAACATTTTTGCCTGTTTATAGACATGAATAAAAGAGGGGGAGGAAAGAGAGACAGTGGAAGAAAGTTGTGACTGACTTTCTTGAATTTCTAAGAATTCCTAGAATGGATCTTTGTATGTTAAAAGTCACTGATAAAACCTCACACAGTGAATTTAGCAGACTTCATTCTCAGTAAATAAAATGATACAAAATTGCATTTTGCTTTTATCATCATGTAAATACCGCAGTTTCCATCAAATCAATATTAACTTTGAGGATTGAAAGGATCAAAAACATACCTCCTCCGTGGCTCTGGCAGAGATAGGGGAAGCGCCATACATTGCCCAAGCCTACACAAAACCCAATACAGGTGAGCATGTATTGTGCTTTATTGTCCCATTTGGGTCTTGAGTCTGCTTCTGTGGTCTCTATCGTTTCTAGATCCTTGTGAGAAGGTATTCTCAAATCCAGACCAGGATTTGGCAGCTGAAGTTTCACCATAGCTGAACCGTTCTTGTACACAAATCTGCCACGGGTTCTGGGCTAGACAAAAAAAAGGAAGTCTTAGCTGCCAGCTTCCACTCTTTATACTGAACCTTTGACACTAAACGCATTGGTGCTACCTTGGGGCAAGAAAGAAGCGTCAGCAACTCATTTGATTAACCAAGTTTACTCTGAGACTTATTAATGTCTTATCTGCTAAAGCTCCAGCTGAAGACAGAGAGTGCTTTATATCAAAGCTGTGAAGAGTAGCAATTCACAGGGTAATTTGCTGCAAGGTATATTAAGCAGCATGTTTAAATAGGATTTGCTTTTCTTGCTTGCATCTTTCTGTCTGACCCTCATTAACACTACATAGAGAGGAGAAAATTACTCTGCCAGAATTAAAGCTCATAAACTGCAATATCTCATCCCTGACTGAGTTTCTTTTCTTTTTGTGTTCATAATAATATTGGGACATGTTTTACTAGCTGTTAGAATAGATAAAACAATATGCAAGTAGTATGAAAGTGTGTGCAATTGTGTGTGTGTGTGTGTACCCCCACTGTCTTTCTGGATTTTAAATCACTTTGCTATCTTGCTTTCTAATTTTCTATTCTCACAAATGTAACTCAAGATTGCAGGAAGAAAAGAAATACTGAAATGTTGTATCCTCATTGAAAAGCAGCATGGAATAGAAGTTAAAGGTATAAATTCTGTAATGTTTAATTTAATGAATGGGGGGGAGAATGATAAAATTGCAAACTAGGTTTCTCTTGGGTGAATTAAGGGTTAAGAATCTGATTTTGCATCACAGCAACTTCAGCTCCAGATTGGAATTCCATATACACTATAAAATATACACTCCTAGGAAAAAATATTTATTTAATTATTTATATCGTAGCATCTTTATTATTTTTAAGTATCTCCAAGTGAAATTATACCCAATACTCTTTCCTCCTATTTTTTCTGCAACAATAACCCTGTGAGGTGGGTTGGGCTGAGAGAGGGGGACTGGTCCAAAGTCACCCAGCTGGCTTTCATGCCTAACTCTTGACTAGAACTCACAAAATATTGAACTTACTATGTCATTATTCATTCAGGTGAAGCATTTTCTTCAAAGATCAACACTTGCAAATTTAGTATTTTTCCAGGAAAAGAATATAAAGTGCCTTATTATACCTACTCCCAGGATGTCATGATGATGCTGTTCTTTGTAAATGTATAACCTGAGCCAGTAGAGAGAAACAGAGAACCTCTCGTAGGAAAAGAACGGGTTATGCTGTACAAAATAGCAGGAAAGACTATTTTGTGAAATTTCTTTCATGCATGCCACTGAAATGAAGACTGCACTACAATTCTTTAGTAATTCCAGGGGGGAGGGTGTTTTTGCTTTTAAGAAATCTCTATCTTAAGGGGGGGAAATTGGACTCTACTAGAGAAGTAATCTATTAATTTATATCATTAAATCACCATTTTTAGCCATGGTGAAGATGTTTTATTTTTTCATGTTAGATTCTCTGACAACATCTGCTGCTTTTTTAAAATAAAGATAATTAGAAAGCATTCTTTGAGGAAACAGATTTGCAGTGGCCTAGAATTTCTCATCTATAGGGGAATGGAATAAAAGTGGTGTTTTGAAAGTAATAGGAATATGCATTAAATCAATGTTGTAAGATTAGAGAAAAAGAATGTTCTCTATAATTAGCAATTGCCAGTGCTTGTTGTATGAGCCCCTCCTCCCAAAGGGTTAATATACAACTAATTCTTCTTTTCAATTATCAAAATAGATTAGATTAGATTAGATTAGATTTATTGGATTTATATGCCGCCCTTCTCCCAAAGGACTCAGGGCGGCATACAACATAAGAAACACATAATACAAAAGTTAAAAAGAGATTAAATAAAGAATCCAATAAGCAATAAGCAATAAATTAATTAACAGTTTACACATTATGATATAAAATAAATTAAATTTGGAATTAAAATTAATAAGTTATTTTGTTCCGGCCAGGCCAGCTTGCTGAAAAAGCCAGCTTTTTAGGGCGTGCCGAAATGATGGGAAGTCGGGAATTATGCAAAGCTCCGGGGTAGCTCATTCCAAAGGGAAGGCGCTCTCACAGAGAAGGCTCTCCCCCTGGGGGCCGCCAGCCAACACTGTCTGGCTGACGGCACCCTGAGACGGCCAACTCTGTGGGATCTTACTGGACGATGGGAGGCTACCAGTGGCAGTAGGTGATCTCACAAGTACCCTGGGCCTAAGCCATGGAGCGCTTTGAAGGTCATAATTAGTACCTTGAATCACACCCGGAAAACAACCAGCAACCAGTGCAGGCTGCCTAAAAGGGGTGTAACCTGGGAGCACCTAGGTACCCCCATGATAACATGCAGTCGCATTCTGGACCAGCTGAAGCCTCCGGGTGCTCTTCAAGGGCAGCCCCATGTAGAGAGCATTATAGTAGTCCAGGCGAGAAAGGACGAGGGCATGAGTGACTGTGCAAAATAAGTCGGCATTTGAGAAAAGCATGGCTACTATATGCTTTTATGGTTCCTTTTTGCATTACCATGGTAGGAGTTTGGGCAGTGCTTCTCAGTCTTGGCAATTTTGAGATATGTAGAGTTCAATTCTCAGAATTCCCCAGCTGTACTGGCTGGGGAATTCTGGGAGTTGGTCCACGCATCTTAAAATTGCCAAGCTTGAGAAATACTGAGTTAAGCAATGAAGCAGGAGCTTAAAGGCTCTATGTGTTTTTCACTGGTATGTATGTAAATTTTAAGAAATTCCATGTTTAATCTTAGAACTTCAGAGTTAGTTGGGCTATGACTCTCATCTGTACACTAGACTCAAAAGACTACATGACCAACGAAGCACAAAATACACACAAACTTTATGTAGCTGTTCTATCTACTAATGCTTAGTTTGGGAGATGAGGCTTTTCAGAAATGAAAGTCTCAGGGATCTCAAAATCTCATCTTGTGCCCAGCCCTCCAACTTATTTTCATACTTTATTTTGTTCTTTATTAAAGACTAAATAGACAAAATAAAAGAGTAAGAACATGTCCCTTAGCTTGGAAGGAGTACCCCCCTCCCATAAAAGGCAGAATTGCTATGGGGACAGACTTACGGAGACCAGGAGAAAGTAAAGGAGAGCACTACCTCATTGCCAGGTCCAAAGAAAAGGGGTACCTACTAGAAGTAGTACAGTTACTCAATCATCTCATTAAGGCCCATCATTAATAAGTCTCCTTAAGAAATTAGCCAGGCAGGACATGCAGAGAGCAGCTGCACCCCAAGCCTTAAGCCATCCTTTCGGATAGGGCTTTCTTTGGGTGTAACCAAAAGACACATGCATACACAGTTACACACCCAGATTTCCTCTTTCCTCATTATTGTGGTGGCCATCAAAGGTGACTTGAAATGTTGTGACTTGAGTCCTCTAGTATAAGACCAAATACCAATGTTCTGGTTAATGAAAAATGCTACCAAATAAATAAGCAAAGTAAAATGATGAAATGGGTAGCTCTATTTTGCAGTGAATTTTAAAATTGTTAATAAATGTATATTTAATGGAATATGATGGTGATTCTTCATTCGCCATTCATGAGAAATGTATATATAAATATATGAAAGAGCTTTAATATTATTGTCCTTGGACTAATGAATGACCACTTCTCATGCAGAACCCTACAGAATTGAACTTGAGGTCTCATCATAGACTGAGGTAAAAGATAAAGGTAAAGGTTCCCCTCGCACATATATGCTAGTCATTCCTGACTCTAAGGGGTGGTGTTCATCTCTGTTTCAAAACCGAAGAGCCAGCACTGTCTGAAGATGTCTCCGTGGTCATATAGCTGGCACGACTAAACACTGAAGGCGCAATGAGCACTGTTACCTTCCCACCAAGGTAGTCCCTATTTTTCTACTTGCAGTTTTACATGCTTTTGAACTGCTAGGTTGGCAGAAGCTGGGACAAGCAATGGGAGCATACTCTATTACGCAGCGCTAGGGATTTGCACCGCCAAACTTTCTGATTGACAAGCTCAGCGTCTTAGACACTGAGCCACCCTGCCCCTTTATGACTGAGGTAGTGAAAGCCTAAATGCTTTCTAATGACAGAAACACATGGAGATGCACAGTAAATGAGTTGATGTAAATCAAATTTCTTTTTCTTTTTTTGTCATCCTTTGGCTTACTATGTCTTATTTCTTTTCTATGCTTTTGCATAATATTACCTTTCCCTAAAGAGATGAGTATCACAGGTATGTAAGTACTGTATGTAAGTACTCAGTATAGGTGGAGCAATATCAATGGCCAGTGGTAGTACCAGGACTGCTATGACAATTTAGTTTAGCCTTTAATAGTAAATATTACAAAATGCTATACAGACATTAATTAGTGATTTTAAGTATGTGTATACCAATGAAAATTCAACAAGAAGTCCTTAGAAATAAGCAACTCTGGATTGAACGTTTATTTTTTTAAATAATTTTAATACTAATAATATAATTTGAATAAGAACTTTAAATGATTGTTATTGATTTTATGTTAAACATTTCAATGTAAAATAATAATATAAACAATATGCATATATGAGATCCTAAACCATCTTAATGTTTTTAAAATAACTGTATTAAGTCAAACAGCAAGCTCCTTTCTTTTGAATTTCTATATTCACGAAGAGGCATCTCTTATCTTTGCAGTTATACAAGGGGCTCAAAAGCCCTGATCATTGCCTTCAATTCTGTTAAAGGATCAGTGAAAAGAGAGCGCTGATAGGGGACAAAACAAAATTGCACTTAGAGCATTGCTCAACATAGAACATCAACAACATTAAAAAACAAAGATTTCCAAGAAGGCAGACAGTTTTACTGCATACAAGAATATTTGTACTACGTTTCCTAGTAAAGCTTCTCTAATCATACCCCATCTTCATTCTTTAACTTGCAATATACACATAAAAATTATTGCACCACAATACAGATATAATCCTGTCTATCACATAACTATTAAATCAACACTAAGTTTTATGCTCCTTGTAGAGAAGAGCAATTTACACCCTATTAAAATTATGAACTTCTCAAAGATTTTTTTAAAACTTCCTCTACAGCAACAGTCCCCAACTCCCCAGGCAGAGGTGGGTTTCTGCCGGTTCGTCTTGGATCAAGCAAACTGGTAGTGGCAACGATGGGAGGCTCCGCCCACCCATCCGGATGCTTCTCCGCGAGCATGCACACATGAGCAAACCGGTAGTAAAATAAATTGAAATCTACCCCTGCCCCAGGCTGTGGTTTAGTACTGCCCTGTGGCCTGTTAGGACATGGGCCATGCAAGAGGTGGGCATGCAAGCGAAACTTCATCTTGCATGCACGGGATCTAGGTTGCGCGTGAAATCATCATCAACCCACCCCACCCCCCTGTCCTTGGAAACTCTTTTCTTCCACAAAACCAGTGCCTGGTTCCAGAAAGGTTGGGGACTTCTGCTCTAGGGGAGTGAATGTTGAAAAAAATTCTAACAAAGATTAAGTCTATTCCATTAACATCATTTAACATAAATTCAGAATACCATCCATAACCTCCATCTCGGGATTGACTTGCAGGTATAAACTGCATTGTTTAAACATCTGAGTTAACTAATGAGTTTTATTGAACTAGAAAGCTTTCAGCTTCCTCTGTGTTATTTTAGTTAGTCTTAGAAAATTTCTCAATTTATTATTTTATTTTTATTTATTAAATTTATATACCGCACCTTCTCCCTACTGGGACTCAGGGCAGTGTACAGGCAGGTAAAATTGACAATATAAAACATAAAATACATTAAAAATACATTAAATAATTGGCCTGTCATAAAACCCCTATTAAAACCCCTGCTAAAACAAATTAAAAACTACGCCAGGCCGGCCGCAGGAAATAGATAGGTCTTCAAGGCCCGACGGAAAAGGCGTAGGTCGGTGATCGTCCGTAAGTCAGGGGGTAGGTCATTCCAGAGGGCAGGGGCTGCTACAGAGAAGGCTCTCCCCCTGGGGGTTGCCGGCCATCATTGTTTAGCCAACGGCACCCTGAGGAGGCCCTCTCTGTGGGAACGAACTGGTCGGTGGAAGGTATTTGGTAGCAGGAGGCGGTCTTGCCATGGAGCGCTTTAAAGGTGGTTACTAGTACGTTGAAGCGCACCCTGAAAGCCATAGGCAGCCAGTGCAGTTCGTGCAGGAGAGGTGTCATGTGGGAGCATCTGGAAGCTCCCAGAATCCCCTGCGCGGCCGCATTCTGAACTAACTGGAGCCTCCGGGTGCACCTCAAGGGAAGCCCCATGTAGAGAGCGTTGCAATAGTCCAGACGGGAGGTGACAAGGGCTTGAGTGACCGTGCGTAGAGCGTCATGATCCAGAAAGGGGCACAACTGGCGTATCAGGCGAACCTGATAAAAAGCCTCCCTGGCCACGGCTGTCATATGATCTTCTAAAGACAGCCGCGAGTCCAGGAGGACACCCGAGTTGCGATCCCTCTCTGTAGGGGCCAATGACTCGCCCCAAATAGCCAGAGATGGCACCAACTGGCTATATCGTGACGCCCGAAGCCACAGCCAGTCGGTCTTGGGTGGGTTGAGTCGGAGCCTGTTTCTCCCCATCCAGACTCGCACGGCCTCCAGACACTGGGACATCACTTCCACGTCATCGTTGGGGTGGTCCAGGGTAGAGATGTACAGCTGAGCGTCGTCAGCATACTGATAGAACTCTACCCCGAAACCACGGATGATCTCACCCAGCGGCTTCATATAAATGTTGAACAGGAGAGGCGAGAGGACCGACCCCTGTGGTACCCCACAAGTGAGGCACCTCGACGTCAACCTCAGCCCTCCTGCCAACACAAATTGCAACCGGTTGGAGAGGTAGGAGGAGAACCACCGTAACACGGTACCCCCCACCCCCCCAACCCCTCCAGCCGGTGCAGCATGATACCATGGTCAATGGTATTTAAAGCCGCTGAGAGATCTAACAGAACCAGGATAGAGGAACAACCCCTATCCCGAGCCCTCCAGAGATCATCAACCAACGCGACCAATGCCGTCTCTGTGCTGTACCCAGGACGGAAGCCAGACTGGCTCAAGTCCAGATAGACAGTTTCCTCCAGGTGCTGAGGGAGCCACCACACTCTCAACAACCTTCCCAAGAAATCGAAGGTTGGAGACAGGACGATAGTTGGCCAACACAACTAGGCAGGGCTTCTTGAGGAGGGGCTTCACCACCGCCTCTTTCAAGGTGGCCGGCAGAAACTCCTCACTCAAAGAAGCGTTGACAATTCCCTGGAGCCAGCCTCGTGTAACTTCCCGGGAGGCTAGTACCAACCAGGAGGGACATGGGTCCAATAAACATGTGGTGGCGTTCAGCCGCCCCAGCATCCTGTCCATGTCCTCAGGAGTCACAGGATCGAACTCTTCCCAGATAGCATTCTCAAGGCCTGCCTCCATCAGCTCGCCTGAACTAGTCCAATCAGAGGCCAACCCGTCCCGGATCTGATCGATTTTATCATGCAGATAACACCCAAATTCCTCCGCACGACCCTGTAAAGGGGCATCCTAAAGGAGGGAGCGGGACACCCTAAACAGGGCGGCAGGGCGGTTATCTGATGAGAGCGGATAAATAATTACGCTTCGCCGCTCTCATCGCCACTAGGTAGGTCTTCAAATGCGACCTTACCAGTGTCCAGTCAGACTCAGAGCGGGTGGCCCTCCAACCGCTCTCTAGGCATCTCTTCCGACGTTTCATCACCCTCAGCTCCTCAGAAAACCAAGGAGCCAAGGTGGTTTGGCGCCGGGTGAGAGGCCGCAAAGGCACGACCCGGTCCAGGGCCCCCATGACCACACTATTCCAAGCGGCCACTAGGTCCTCAATCAAGTCGCGGGTCAGGGTCTCAGGTATTGGCCCAAGCTCCATCTGGAACCTCTCAGGGTCCATCAGGCACCTGGGGTGGAACCATCTCACCGCTTCCGGTTCCGCCTCTCTGCGGTGGGATGTAGCAGTTGGAAAGCCTAGCCGAAGGAGAGAGTGATCCGACCATGACAAGGGTTCAACGGCTATTTCCCCTAAACCAGTGGTGGGCAAACTCATTAGTCAACAGAGCCAAATATCAACAATACCACGATTGAAATTTCTTTTGAGAGCCGGAAGGTTTTGTGGGAGTGGCTCAGCAGTCATGTAACTGGGTGGGCGTGGCCAACTTGGAAAATGTGAAACTCACTTAACAATGGTCTTGGTTAGCAACCAAACTTTTAGGCACAATTGTGGTCATAAGTTCTTTCTTTCTTTCTTTCTTTCTTTCTTTCTTTCTTTCTTTCTTTCTTTCTTTCTTTCTTTCTTTCTTTTTCTTTCTTTCTTTCTTTCTTTCTTTCTTTCTTTCCTTTCTTTCTCTCTCTCTCTCTTTCTCCATTTCTCTCTCTCTCTCTTTCTCTCTCTCTTTCTCCATTTCTCTCTTTCTCTCTCTCTTTCTCTCTCTCTCTCTTTCTTTCCCTCTTTCTTTCCCCTTTCTCTCTTTCTCTCTCTCTCTCTCCATTTCTCTCTCTTTCTCTCTTTCTTTCTGTCTCTCTTTCTCTCTCTCTCTCTCTTTCTTTCCCGCTTCCTCTCTCTTTCTTTCTTTCCCTTTCTCTCTCTTTCTCTTTCTATCTCTCTCTCTTTCTCCATTTCTCCCTTTCTTTCTCTCATTCTCTCTCTCTCTTTCTCCATTTCTCTCTCTCTCTTTCTCTCTCTTTTTCTTTCTCTCTCTCTCTTTCTTTCCCTCTTTCTCTCTCTTTCTCTCTTTCTTTCTCTTTCTTTCTCTCTTTCTCTCCATTTCTCTCTTTCTCTCTCTCTTTCTCTCTCTCTTTCTGTCTCTTTTTCTCTCTCTTTCTTTCTTTCTCTCTCTCTTTCTGTCTCTCTCTTTTTCTCTTTCCCTCTTTCTCTCTCTCTCTTTCTCTCTCTCTTTCTCCATTTCTCTCTCTCTCTCTCTTTCTCTCTCTCTCTTTCTCTCTCTTTCTCTCTTTGTTTTTCCCTCTTTCTCTTTCTTTCTGTCTCTCTTTCTGTCTCTCTCTCTCTCTTTCTTTCCCTCTTTCTCTCTCTCTTTCTTTCTTTCTCTTTCTTTCTCTCTCTATCTGCTTCGTCTGCCCATCTCTGTCACTCTGTGTATGTGTGTCTGTCTGTCTTGCATTCAAGCACTTAATCACTCATTCTGTGTCTCTATCTTTCTCTCCCTCCCTCCCTCTCTCTGTCTCTCCCTGTCTCTCTGTGTGTGTCTGTCACTCTCTGATTCCCCCCTCCCTCCTTGTCTCTCTCTGTGTCGGTACCTCTCTCTGTCTGCCTATCTGCCCCCCTGCGGAGCCTCCTCAGCCCAGCCCGCTGCGGTTACTCACTCGCTCGCCTTAGCCGGGGCCGCCCGGCCGCCCGCTGCGTTCGCTCGCCCGCTCAGGGTACTTCCAGGGCTCGGTGTGGGGTGGGGAAGGAACAGCGACCCTCTGGATGCCGGTTCCCTCCAATCCCCCTGGACATAGCCTGGCTCGTCCAATAGCCCGCCCGTTCCGTGTGGGGTGGGGAAGGCCTTCTCACCCCTGGAAGTAGCTCGAGCGAATGAGCGGGCGGCCGGCTGGGCGAGCCAGGCTACGTCCAGGGGGATTGGAGGGAATTCCCTCCCCCTGCCCGCGGAGACTCCGCACCCCCTGGAAGTAGACGAGTGGCGGCATGCCGGCTGGGGAGGTTCCGTGGGGGGAGGGAATCGGTGGCCGGTAGGGAGGGTTTCTCCGGTGGGTTCCAGGAGTCCCACCGTCGGCGAGGGTGTCCAAAGAGCCGCATGCGGCTCGCGAGCCGTGGTTTGCCGACCACTGCCCTAAACCAAGATCACTCAACCACTGGCCGGAGGCAAAAACTAAGTCCAGCGTGTGTCCTCCAGTGTGGGTGGGGTCATGAACTAACTGGGTCAAGTCCATGGCCGTCATGGAGGCCATGAACTCCTGAGCCGTCTCAGATGTCTCGCCTATCAATGGCAGGTTGAAATCCCCCATGACTAACAGCCTGGTGGTATCAACCGCCATTTCGGCTATCACATTGAGAAGCTCGGGTAGGGCTGCTGATACGCAGCGGGGAGCCAGGTACACAATCAGCATGCCCATCTGCCTCCCATGACCCCACTTCACACATAGAGACTCACAGCCGGCTATCTGAGGCACAGTGGTCTCCCTCGGGTCCAGACCCTCCTTTATAACAACAGCCACCCCCCCACCCCGACCCTGGGCTCGTGGCTGATGAAATGCATGGTAACCTGGTGGGCACATTTCAACGAGGGGCACCCCCCCCTTGGCCCAGCCAGGTCTCCGTAATACCCGCCAGGTCTGCCCCCCTCCAAAATCAGATCGTGAATGAGGGGAACTTTATTAACCACGGTCCTGACGTTACACAACATCAGCTGAAGGCCCAGGCCCTGAGATCCTGAACCTCCGGGTCGCAAGAGGAGCCATGAGGGCCGGAGCGTGCCACTGCCCGCAAACAGCAGGTGTGCCCTCCCCTTATATGATGTGGCCCTCGGCTCCCGCCATACCTGCCCCTCCCACACAGTCTTGATGGAATAGCCCTCTGTTGGACAGACCCTCCCCCCCTCCCCAATTCAATCATTCTCAATGATTGAAAGGCTTTGAATACCCATTTTACAGATTTATAATCTCCTTCCCTGTGTGGCTCTTTCCATATATTTTGTCACATTATTAAAATGATTGGGGGGAGGGGACTTCTGGGAAAAAATATTTTCTTGTAATGTTTTTGTAAATATTGTGATCATCATGTACACACAAAAATCTGTAACATTAAATGAACAGCCCCAAGGGATTTTAGAGTTAACATATCTTATTATCCATGGTATAGTTAAATATCTTATTAGAGCCACTGGCTGCTTTACTTTTCTTGTCACAAAATCAAGATGTCTTCATGCTTTTTTATTTACTTCCTTGTTTATGAATGAATATATAAATCTTTTTAGTTAAGGCTACTCTAAGGGATATACCAAAGCAACAGTCGCAAGCAATACAACAATTTATAGTAACATACTGGTACAAATTACAATACCTTTTCAAGTACTCTAAGAATCCTTTCTTTTTCATCTCCATTCTTTGCTCTGCTCCGTTCTGTGAAGTTGGCATTAGTCTCTCTTGTTTATAGTTCTCTGCATTTTTTGTGCTGGTAATTTCCGCATGTTGTCCTATTAATAAGAAATAGGAAAACTGTAGGAAAGAATGTGTAGGGTCAACAATGCCTTGTTAGTTTGTACAACTTAGTAATTTGATAACCAGAGAGAAAAGAGGGTTTGTATTTATGGGGTGCTCCCTTCAAGAATCTTCTTCCAGAAATTGTTGATTTCTTTTTCATATCAGAAGCTGCTTCCAGAGTTGTTAATGGGTAATGCAATTTTACATTACACAATTTTACAGGGCATTACCATGGTCGTGATCCTTTCGTAAACAGTATCTATATTAGCTGTCACAAATGAGCAATCTATATAGAAACATTCTTCATAATATATAAAGTATTCTACTTCCCTTTGAGGAAGAAAAATAAGTGTGTAAACCTTTATATTTTAATCTAGCAAATTGAACTCAGGCAACATTGTGCAGCTTTAGAGCTGAACTCAGCCAAACATTTAGATTTAATCTCCTCAGTAATTTGATGTACCATTCCATTGTTTTTAATCCTTTATATCATTTTACTGAGTAATTTAGTGGGTTGGACTCAGAGATTTTGATCTGACCAAAGCTTCCCAAGAGCTACATGAGAAGGATTTTAATCCAATGTTCCCAAATTCCCCCAGTACTCTAAACAACCATGCCATGCTAGCATTTTTATAAATAATAAGGGTTTTCAAATGGTTTAAACATTCATTATTACAATTAAGATTGGGACAGTTGTTATTCAGTTAAAATAAGTTCCCAGTGTTTATCACAGTCCTGCCTCTTTGTAGTTACCTAAAGCCTTTATATTATAACCATTGGTGGAGATGAGAGAGCTACAGTATGAACACTTGGTTTCTTCTGACTGATTCTGAGAGGGGAAAAATCAATATTTTATTATTTTTCTCTAATACAGATACAACCCCAATTTTATATTATTCTTAGATCCCCTTTTTTGCAGCCTGTTTTTCATAGACGTTTTTGTATAAATTGCAATTATGACTAATAAAGAAAAATGTGAATTCATATGTAAAAAGAAAAGACTGAAGCGAAAACATATAGAAGCCATGCTGGAACAGTGGTTAGAATGCAGTATTGCATACTAACTCTGCCCACAGCCTGGAATTTGATCCTGATGGGGTCAAGATTATACAATAATACAATAGCAGAGTTGGAAGAGACCTTGGAGGTCTTCTAGTCCAACCCCCTGCCTAGGCAGGAAACCCTATACCGTTTCAGACAAATAGCTATCCAACATCTTCTTAAAGACTTCCAGTATTGGGACATTCAGAACTTCTGGAGGCAAGCTGTTCCACTGATTACCGTATTTTTTGGAGTATAAAAACCTACATAATTGAGGTAAATGCTGACATTGTAAACACTCAGGGAATGCTGTAAAGCATTTTTGGGCAGAATATAAGTGCTATTGCTACCACTATATAGTTGCAGGCAATCCTTTACTCAGGCTGTATCTTCAGGAAATCTCATTATGTACTCCCAGTAAGGTCACAGTGTAAATCTAGGCGGATAAAGAGTGGCTAAAATATCTTAGAAATTGCTAGTGCAGAAATTAATTTCTGATGAAAGATGATGTTTCTATAAATACCAATGTTCACAGAGCGAATCTGGATTTATGCAATTCTGCAATACCTTCACTGGAAACGTCATGTCTTTTAGAAGTGCTGTCCTGCCAAATTCAGCATTTGGCTGGCTTGTATGCATAAAAATTGCATTTTCAGCTAAATTTCTGTAAAAGACATTTTAAATGATCAAATGTAAGAAGCACCCATTTAGAATACCTTTTATAAAGTGCAAATTTGCCAAATCAAAATTTGCAAAACAATGTTTTTCTACAATAATTATCTGAAAACCAAGTATACGTTCTCATCATGAGGGCATTTTGAGCATTCAAAAGACACTTAAAGTACTTTTTGTATTTTTGAGGATCTTACTGTTTTGTGATCATTTTGCTGTACATTAAATATGAATTTGCTACTTCAAATTAGACTTTGGTGTCACTGTTTGTTCTGGTTCTCATACTTCTTTCCAGCTTTTCATTTCACTTTATGGTCTGTATTCCATATTATTAGTAGGCTGTATATACTTTAAATATTTTCAGGCAGAAGTGAATTCATCTTGAATTTTGAATCTAACATCTTGAATCTATATTGATGAATAGTTGTTTGAGTAGATTTTTTAAAGATACGTGATATCCTAGAGTTTCAATTTTACTTTTTTTTTGCTAAAATGAGTCAAGAATTGTGAAATTTTACTTTGTTGATTTCTTCTATAATGTTTTAAAAATCAAATTATCATGTAGTGTCTATAATAAATATGTTTTGTACAGTGGATATTTACATTGTGGCGCTGAGAGTGGCCAAACGTCATCATTGTGCTACTCTCATAGCATCCGCAGAAAACCGCCCTGCCGCCCTGTTCAGGGTGACCCGCTCCCTCCTTCAACAGAGGGTGCGGGAAGCCCCGTTACAGGGTAGAGCAGAGGAATTTGTGATTTTTCTGCAGGAGAAAACCGCTCAGATACAGAACGAGCTAGCCCCCATTGATGGCCCAGTGGGATGCCACGAGACAGATCTTGTTTGGGAGGAATTTGACTCCGTTGCTTCCGAGGATATGGACAGGTTACGTGGGCGACTGTGAGCCACCACATGTTTATTGGACCCGTGTCCCTCCTGGCTTGTACTGGCATCCTGGGAGGTGACACGAGGCTGGCTCCAAGAGGTTGTCAACGCTTCCTTAAGTGAGGGTTCCTTGCCTGCTTCCCTAAAAGAGGCTATGGTGAGGCCCCTCCTTAAGAAGCCCTCTTTGGATCCAGCTCTATTAAACAACTATCGTCCAGTCTCCAACCTTCCCTTTTTGGCAAAGGTTGTTGAGAGTGTGGTGGCACAACAGTTTCCCCGTCACCTGGAGGAAGTTGATTATCTAGACCCGTGCCAGTCCGGCTTTCGGCCCGGGCATAGCACCCAGACGGCATTGGTCGCGTTGGTCGATGATCTCTGGAGGGCCAGAGATGGGGGTTGTTCCTCCATCCTGGTCCTATTAGACCTCTCGGCGGCTTTCGATACCATCGACCATGGTATCCTATTGCATCGGCTGGGGGGGGTTGGGGGTGGGAGGCACCGTTTTACGGTGGTTCTCCTCCTACCTCCCTGGCCGATCGCAATTTGTGTTGGCAGGAGAGCAGAGGTCGACCTCGAGACCCCTCACATGTGGGGTGCCTCAGGGATCGGTCCTCTCGCCTCTCCTGTTCAACACATATATGAAGCCGCTGGGTGAGATCATCCGTGGTTTTGGGGTAGAGTATCATCTCTACGCTGATGATACTCAGCTGTATATATCTACCCCAAACCACCCCAACGATGCCGTAGCGGTGATGTGCCAGTGCCTGGAAGCCGTGCGGATCTGGATGGGAAGTAACGGACTCAGGCTCAACCCGACCAAGACCAAGTGGCTGTGGTTTCCGGCTGCCCGGTTCAACCAGCTGACTCCATCGCTGGCCATAGGGGGCGAACATCTTGCCCCTGTGGATGGGGCGCGCAACTTGGGTGTCCTCCTGGATACCCGGCTGTCCATGGAAGATCAAGTGACAGCCGTGGCCAGGAGGGCGTTTTACCAGGTTCGCCTGGTACGCCAGTTGCGCCCCCTATTGGACCGGGATGGCCTTCGCACAGTCACTCATGCTCTCGTGACATCCCGACTGGACTATTGTAACTCTCTCTACATGGGGCTCCCCTTGAGGTGCACCCGGAGACTGCAGTTGGTCCAGAATGCAGCCGCGCGAGCAATAATGGGAACTGCTAGGTTCGCCCATGTAACACCGCTCTTGCGCGAGCTGCACTGGCTACCTGTCGTCTTTCGGGTGCGCTTCAAGGTGTTAGTTATCATCTTTAAAGCGCTCCATGGCTCGGGACCTAGCTATCTGCAGGATCGGATCCTGCCTCATACTTCCTCACGGCCGATTCGCTCCCACAGAGAGGGTCTTCTCCGGGTGCCATCCACTAGACTTTGTCAGCGGGCGACGCCCAGGGGAAGGGCGCTCTCTGTGGCGGGCCCTGCCCTCTGGAACGACCTCCCCCCCGATATTAGAACAACCACGGACCTCCGTTCCTTCCGTCTGAAATTGAAAACGCACTTTTTCTGCTTGGCCGGCCTAGGGTAGCCTCTCTTCTATAGTTTTATAGGGTTATATGATTTTAGTATATTGGGGAATTTTAGCGCAGGGTTTGATGTTTAATTTGTTTTTATTGAATTATGTGTATTTCTATGTGTATTTATTGTTTTAACTTCCCTGTGCACCGCTCCGAATCCCCTTGGGGAGAGGGAGCGGTCTAGAAATTATCTTATCTTATCTTATCTTATTTCCTTTGAATCATGACAAAAGTATTTATATTATGCACCTTTTTAAAATTAAGCATTTGAATGTGTGTAATGGCACAAAGTGTCTTCTGACCTTCCAGCCCCAACTACTATATAGATGCAGGCTATGCTGTCTCTTATTAACCAATTTCATTGTAATTTTATTACAATATTATTACAATGACAATAAAGATGATGATGATGATGATGATGATGATGATGATGATGATGATGATGATTATTATTATTATTATTATCTAACCATTCCCATGGCAGCATCTTTTGGCCAATCTCCCAAGGTTTTTTCCATATACCATTACAGAAGGGAATTAGAGGGGTGTGTTTATGTTATGAAATAAACTTATTTACCTCTTGAACTCCTGATAACTGAGGTAATAATTCTTTCCCGCTATTAATAATTGGGACTTCTCCTGGAGTTAGCAATTCCTCATACTTCCATTGAAGTTTGAAACTCTGATGTGGGATTGACTTAATTAAGCCACATCTATTAACTCCCTACACCTACTTTACTCTAAAGGTTAGAGAACCAATGCTCCTAAAATTACTTTAGTTTAGCAGCCTAGCATAGCCATTAAGTATATCTATTATGACTTTTAAATACCATTTCGAGAGCAAATAGGAGACAAAAAACATGTTACCAACCTGTTCACATAGTGCTGTGTATGTGAAATTTCTAATATGTCTTCCAGTCTTCTCTGTTTGATAGTTCTTTTTATGTCCATATTCTTTCTAAATTTATTTCTATTTTTGGTCTTTAAAAATGCAATATATTATCCAATGTATTAATTATAAATAAAGTATATTTTAGAAAATAACAACACCTGCACAGTACTATGGTAGCATATAACAAATGTCATCATAGTGGATGTTATTTGTTTAGTACAATATACATTGTTAAAAAATAAAAAGAAATGTAAGAACATTTAATGGCCCTTTATTGTCATTTTAACCAATACTATAAACAATTTTTTCTTCAATCATATCTAATTCTTGGAGACTGCTTGGACAAATCTTTGCAGTTTACTTGGCAAAGTTTTGCAAAAGTGGTTTGCTATTGCCTTATTCCTAGGGCTGAAAGTAAGTGACTGGCTCAATGGGGTCCAGCTGGCTTTGCATTCAAGGTAAGATTCACAGTCTCACAGTTTCTAGTCTGTGCAGAAGCGTCATGTGCAAGTGCAAGCGAACCAGTAGTGCTGGGATTTGCAACCCACCTCTGGTTTGAAGTCTACATTTCCAATGATGGCTAATGTCCAACAAGAAAGTAACTGAAGTCAGAATAAAACTAAATTTGATTCAATATAATGTGTTATATTTCTTAATAAAATAATCATATTAATTCCTTTTGTTTTATTTCCAATATATTCAATTAACTGTTTCTGCAATATGAAAGTTATAATTTTAGCCATAGTTACAATTTCTCAGAAAGTTGTGGACAATTTTGGGAATCCACCCAAGATCTCTGCAGGGATGCATCATCTCTGATGTAGTGAATTTATTTTTAAGTATAGTCATAATCTAGATACATGCATAAACACTTTCCTCTCCCTGTTTTATTTAACAACAGCAATTTAGATTTAGATTTAGATTCATATACCATTTCACAGTGCTTTAGAGCCCTCTCTAAGCGGTTTACAGAATCAGCATATTGCCCCCAATAGTCTGGATCCTCATTTTACTGACGTTGGCGGGATGGAAGGCTGAGTCAACTTTGAGCCTGGTGAGACTCGAACTGCCAAATTGCAGGCAGCTGGCAGGCAGCAGAAGAAGCCTGCAGTACTGCATTCTAGCCACTGCACCATTACAGTTTTAGATATGAATTTGGATATGAATTCTAATGGGCACTTATAATCTTTTTCTGAAATCATCTTATTTTTCAAACATTGGGAGGCAATACTCACAGTGTTCCAGAAATCCCTATATTCTCCTTCACCTAAAATATACATAATACTTGAAGATAAAATCAGCAATAGATTAATACATTTATACATAAAATATGACACACATGAGCTGCAAAACTGTAAAGAGGAAAAACGGTGTCTAAATATTCTTTAGACTCTCCCTAGAAAAAAGGTAATATATTCACACCTTAAAAATGAATGAACATTTCAATGTATTTTATTCATAATGCACTCTTTAAAAATTAAGTTTCATTTTAAGTTCTAAGAACATGCCCAGATGAAAATGAATACTATCAAGCTAAAATTTGTCTTGTATACATATGGGGTGAAAGGTTTCAGTAAAGATGTGTTTATATTACAGAATCAAATGTCCATATTAATCAGGGATGAAATCTACTTACCTTCACTATCAGTTCACAAATGTGAGCAGGCACGCATGTAGCTTGCTCTGCTAGCATGAGCCACCTCCACACATATACAGGACCTTCCACGCATGAGCAGAACATCAAAAATGGATGTGATGATGTCAGGGCGGATGGGCAGAGCTTACTACCGAGCACGCCTGAAAGTTTAGTAGAACCTTTCAGGTGGGGGTGGGGGTGGGAGAAATCGGCTGTGCCACATGATTTAGATTAGCTAGAAAGCAGTAAATCCTGATTACTAGCTAATATAAATCATGCATCACAGCTGATTTTTGGAAATACATTGGTTTGCCCAAACCGGTAGCATTTTTTTTAACCACTGGTTCAGGTGAACCAGTACCTTTTTTTGCTACCAGTTCGGGCGAACCGGACCAAACCGGTAGCATTTCACCCCTGATATTGATGTTTTAAATTGTCCCATATTTTTATATACTTCATTGTTTAAGATAGCCTGCAAATCCAGAAAATTTATTTAATATCTTTTTAACATATTGTTTTAGATTTTGTACCATTTATTTTATTGTGGCTGTACACCACCCTGAGAAGGGCAGTATATAAATCAAATAAACTATAACTAAACTAACTATAAAATAACCTCTAAAATTCATTTTATTATAAAATGAAATAAGTATTATAGGTTATCATAGAGTGAAATAACTAATTATATTGGAATCTTGATTTAAAAATATTGCATCATGGAAAATACTGGTGCCAAAAGAATATTAATGGGGTTTGGACTACAATTTTTTGAATTATTCTGGGGAAATCCATTGCAATAAATGCAAATATGTATTCATGTATTCATATTGAGAACACTCATTCTAACTCTATTGTAATACTGACAATCTGAGATTAAAGAACTAATTCGCTATGTGATTCTGTTTCCCCCCACTATGGTCTACAAAACAAACTGGGTAGGATAGGACACAAAATTCCGATTCAATAACTTATGTCAGGCTTAAGAACAGAAGATAGTTTCAATAGAAATTTATTGTCTTTCTAAAATGAAAAGCCCAGATTTGAGATTGTAATCTGTTTTATGAGAAAGAGGAATTGTTAATACAAGTTATTTTATTTCAGTTGACATGCATAGAAAATAGTATGATATACAACAGGGGTCCCCAACCCCCGGTCCGCGGACCGGTGCCGGTCCGCAGCTTCATAGGAACCGGGCCGCAGGGCCGGCAAGGAGGAGGGAGCAGCCCCCTGGCAGAGGATGCCCGAGCGCGCCTCCACCAGCTCGTTCCAATGGCCACTGCACTTTCCAGGGCTTTCTGGAGAGGCTGGCATGTCGGCTGGGAAGGACCCAAGCTGCGGCTATCTTAAGCGCCCGGACGGCTTCAGCGGCGCACACGGAGCTGGAAGGGAGCTGGGCGTGCAGCGCCCAGATGGCTTTGGCGGCACTTAAGAATAGCCGCAGCTCGGGTCCTTCGCCCGCCCGCTGCGGGATAACCTCTGCAACCAACATGCCGACCCCTCTGCTGCTTCCCCGGGGGGGGGGAGGGAGAGAATGGCAGACACACAGAGAGGCAGACTTAGAGAGACAGAAATAGAGAGAGAGGGAAACAGACACACATACACATACACAGTGACAGAGATGGGTGGAGGGAGGAGAGACAGAGAGAGAGAGAGAGACAAAAAAACAGAGAAAGAGAAAGAAAAATAGAAAAAGAAAGATAAATGGAGGGTGGGAGGGAGTGAAGGAAAGAAGGGGGAGGGAGGAGGAAGGGAGAGGTGAAAGAAGGAAGGAAGGAAAGAAAGGAAAGAAAAAGAAAGATAAATGGAGGGTGGGAGGGAGTGGAAAGAAGGGGGAGGGAGGAGGAAGGGAGAGGTGAAAGAAGGAAGGAAGGAAAGGAAGGAAAGAAAAAGAAAAAGAAAAAGAAAGAGGGATGGAGGGTAGGAGGGAGGGAAGGAAAGAAGGGAGGCAATGGAAGGAAGGAAAGGAAAGGAAAGGAAGAAATCTATTTTCCTATTTCCTTTATAAATTTAATAAATTGAAATTGAAATTCCACCTCAAGCTACCTGTTTGGTTAACCAGGTTAAAGATCTATTTTTCTCCCAGTGGTCATTTCAAAGGAATCACATCCTCTGAGTCATTTCCTGGATTCAAACCAGCATCCCAAAGAGTCATGGGCTGCCTTTATATATAACGAAATCCATTTTTGCCATCTTCAGAAGACCAAAGACCAGCCAGAAATGGAAGAAAGAAAGAAAGAAAGAAAGAAAGAAAGAAAGAAAGAAAGAAAGCAAGCAAGCAAGCAAGCAAGCAAGCAAGCAAGCAAGCAAGCAAGCAAGCAAGAAAGAAAGAAAGAAAGAAAGAAAGAAAGAAAGAAAGAAAGAAAGAAAGAAAGAAAGAAAGAAAGAAAGAAAGAACTAACTTATGACCACAATTGAGCCCAAAATTTTGGTTGCTAAGCAAGACTGTTAAGTGATTTTCACCACATTTTCCAAGTTGGCCACGCCCACTGGTGTCACATGACAACTGAGCCACTCCCACAAAACAGGCCACACCTTTTGGCTCTCAAAAGAAATTTCAGTTGTGGTACTGTTGATATTTGGCTCTATTGACTAATAAGTTTGCTTACCACTGCCCTAGACGGCCAAGTGAACCGACTCCCCCCCCCTGCATGCGCATGCGCTGCTTGTTCCCCCTGCCCCCCCTCCTCCTCTAGGCTAGCCGGTCCGCAGAATTTTCTTTAAAATGAAACCGGTCCCTGGTGCAAAAAAGGTTGGGGACCCCTGATATACAACATTACTTATTCCCACACAAACAAATGTTCAGCATATTTATAGTCCTGGAATATCGAAAGTGCTGGAGGCAATTTTTAAAAATCTCTTTGAACTTACCTTCACATTTATTTTGCTTGCATGAATTTAATTCCACATAAATAGTGCACACAAATGGATAAGGAGTAAGAAATTCATCACCACGCACAAACCTCAAATCTGATACTCTTTCCCACTTATTTAAATCTGAACAGCATTCTTAAGACGTAATACAGTCAGGAAAAGGAATAATATGAAAAGCACACAATTATTGTTAGTATTCTATATTCAACTGGTAGAAAAATATAATATAAATATAAATATAAGAAAATTAATATTTGTATGTCATTATCCTGCCTTACAAAAACTACTGAAGCCCATCTTATTTATTTGCTATAAGAGCATTTAAGGTAACAAAAAAACAACAACCCAGAATCTGCTTTGTGGGTAATTTAGAAAAGTAATTGGAGAATAGTGCACTTTAATTTTTTAACTGATGAATACGTTGTCTCATAAGCAAATCTCATTTCTAGTTTCCACTCTTTCAACGCTATTCCTATTATCTCATCCCCACTGGTGATTGGAAGCACCAAGTATTACAATTTTTGGAGCCTGTTTTTCAAGTCAATGTTACTAGTAGTTAATTCTGGTATAATAGTTAGGGATGGGGAAAGAACAAATTAAGAAAGTCAAGATTATTGTTACCGCAGAAGCAACATTTAGGACTCTTTCCCACAGTTGAAGTGAAATGATATCCGCGCCAGTCCGGCTTTCGGCCCGGGCATAGCACCGAGATGGCATTGGTCGCATTGGTGGATGATCTCTGGAGGGCCAGAGATGGGGGGTGTTCCTCCATCCTGGTCCTATTAGACCTCTCGGCGGCTTTCGATACCATCGACCATGGTATCCTATTGCATCGGCTGGGGGGGTTGGGGGTGGGAGGCACCGTTTTGCGGTGGTTCTCCTCCTACCTCTCTGGCTGATCGCAATTTGTGTTGGCAGGAGAGCAGAGGTCGACCCCGAGACCCCTCACATGCGGGGTGCCTCAGGGGTCGGTCCTCTCGCCTCTCCTGTTTAATGCATACATGAAGTCGCTGGGTGAGATCATCCGTGGTTTTGGGGTAGAGTACCACCTTTATGCTGACGACACCCAGCTGTATATATCTACCCCAAACCACCCCAATGATGCCGTAGCGGTGATGTGCCAGTGCCTGGAAGCCGTGCGGATCTGGATGGGAAGTAACGGACTCAGGCTCAACCCGACCAAGACCGAGTGGCTGTGGTTTCCGGCTGCCCGGTTCAACCAGCTCACTCCAACGCTGGTCATAGGGGGCGAACATCTTGCCCCTGTGGATGGGGCGCGCAATTTGGGTGTCCTCCTGGATACCCAGCTGTCCATGGAAGATCAAGTGACAGCCGTGGCCAGGAGGGCGTTTTACCAGGTTCGCCTGGTTTGCCAATTGCGCCCCCTATTGGATCGGGACGCCCTTCGCACAGTCATTCACGCGCTCGTGACATCCCGACTGGACTATTGTAACTCTCTCTACATGGGGCTTCCCTTGAGGTGCACCCGGAGACTTCAGCTAGTCCAGAACGCAGCCGCGCGAGCAATTATGGGTACCACAAGGTATACCCATGTAACACCGCTCTTGCGCGAGCTGCACTGGCTGCCTGTTGTCTTCCGGGTGCGCTTCAAGGTAATAATTATCATCTTTAAAGCGCTCCATGGCTCGGGACCTAGCTATCTGCGGGATCGGATCCTGCCTCATACATCCTCACGGCCGATTTGCTCCCACAGAGAGGGACTTCTCCGGGTGCCGTCCACTAGACTCTGTCAGCGGGCGACACCCAGGGGAAGGGCTCTCTCTGTGGCGGGCCCAGCCCTCTGGAACGACCTCCCCCCCGACATTAGGACCACCACGGACCTCCGCTCCTTCCGTCTTAAACTAAAAACACACTTCTTCTGCCTTGCCGGCCTGGGATAGTTACTCCTCTGTTTTGGGTTTATTGGGGATTTTTAGTTTAGTTAGTTTTAAATGGGTATTTTAGCACAGGTATTGTTTAATTTATTTTTAATATGAAATGTTGTATATAGTTATTGTTTTTATTCTCCCTGTGCACCGCCCCGAGTCCCTGTGGGGAGAGGGTGCGGTTTATAAGTATTAAATTATTATTATTATTATTATTATTATTATTATTATTATTATTATTATTATTATTATTATTATTATTATTATTATTATTATTATTATTATTATTATTATTACCCTGTTTTCCCAAAAATAAGACCTCCCAATTGGGCTTTTGAGTGCATGCCCTAAAATAAGCCCTCCCCCAAAAATAAGCCCTCCCTGAAAATATTGCAACACAGCAGCAGCCATGAGGTGACCATGCTCACCACCTCCTGCACCTCAAAAATAATAAGTCCACCCTGAAAATAAGGCAAGTGCTTATTTCGGGGTTCAAAAGAAAATAAGACCCTGTCTTATTTTTGGGGAAACACGGTATTCACCGATCCTTAAGCTGGCACAAAATAAGCTAATTAATAATATTAACCTACTGTCAACTGTTATTCTGTCATACTAACAAGAACACCTGTTTCTTTATTAATAGGCATCAGTGTCATTCTTCTTAACATGGAATGATGGCCTGACTCAGGTTAGATGTTTCAAACAGCATTTTCTTTCCAGTTTATGCATATCTTCTGTATAGTACAGGACTAATTCTCTTTCAAAATAGTACTAACCTCATTTTTAAAAAATCTAGCACTCTTTGTGAAATATCAAACAATTTATATGGAAAATACCATTCAGATATTATGCAGGCAAATGCCTTTAGTCTTCCCTAAAGGCCAAGTCAAAATGATTACGAAGAGAAGCACCCGTAGACTAGATGAAAGAGGTCAGGCTCCAAATAGCTTAAATTAGACCTCAGGACCTGGAGGAATCCCAGCCCTAGGCCACATCAGCAAACAAATGTTCAGAGAAGGGTGCCAGATCATATCCATAGAACAAAATATTCACAGAAGAGGAAAAATACCACTGTTAAACAGGAATAGCAAACTATGACTTTAAGATACCTCAAGTATGGATTAGGGAAGGGGCTAAGACAATATCATGAGGATATACAGAAAAAAAGTATTTGTAGAACAAAGGAGAAATTATGAATAAATTATGAATAGATAGAATTTGGCATTTTCAGATAGCTTCAGTGACCATAGGAGAGTATTTTAATGGGCATCAGAATATCATTTTCACTATATTTTTACCTTAACTCAAAGTAAACTTTTTTTTAAAAAAAAAGTTGCCATGAATACTTCAAATCAAAAACTATATTCCTAGTCTATTATAAAAATACCTTATTACCTATTAGAGAGGCTATGTGTCTTTAAACTGATCATATTTACACTTACTAATCGAATTATATTCCATTTGGCCGAAGCTTTTTCTTTTTCTCAACTAAATTCTACATTGTTGTAGAATTTCTTTTTCCTGCTCTGTACTCTGATATGTCTTGTTGATGCTGATTGCTTGCTGAGACAAATAACTCTTTTATCTGTTGATTATCTGTTGATCTGTTATTATTTATCTTTGTTCCCAATTTAATTACTATGTCATCACAGAAATGTGTAATGTTTCCAGGTTTTCTGGATTAAAACTGTTAGTATTCTGAGTTCCTTGACAATACCATCAAGGGTTTTCCCCTCTGTGATGTGGGAAGAGTCACGTATGTAGTCCCTGGGTCAGACTGGTTATACAAATCCCATATTCAAATTATTGCACACCAATAAAAGGATACATGGAAATATGATCAAGTGTTCAGTTGTAAAAGGGCATAAACTATCAAGGTTTCCAAGTACTACTCGAATGGCATACTGAAAGATTTAAAGAGAAATGTGAAACATTAGTGCTTATAAATTTATGATAATTAAACAGGGACTTGTCTAGCTAGAGAGTTCCTACAAAACTGTTCTTACACTTTAGTTTAAATCTAATAATTACCAATAAATCATATTTCTTCCTCCTTCCTCCAAAAACAGAAGGATATTCTGAACACTAACAAAGAGTAAAAAAAAGTTCAACAAACTAGATACTTGTCTGAACTCTGAGATACTAGATACCTCTGGTAACATTGGTAACATACTACATATTAGACACCTCTCATACTACATATGGACCATACAAATACCTCTCTGAACTCTGAACATACTAAATATTTCTCTGAAATAGGTAACTTTTGCCATAAATTATAGTGATACATTAAATTTCCTTGGATCTTGATCAATAAAACAATAATTAAGAGATATTAATGCAGCATTTGCATACCATACTTGGCTTGACGCAAGTATTTCCAAGAATTATTTGTAAGTTATGAGTACTCATTTAAAAATAATAGTTTTTAAAACTATTAAAAAAACATCACAGAAAATGCAAATATAGTCATTCTGTCATTGCCCACACCAAGAAATTCCATGGATTATAGAATCATTTTTGGGTAACTCCGCCCAATTAACTCCCAAATAAGTGTAAACCTTAAGAATCAGCATGATTTGAATAAAACAAACCTCTACTGATTTCCCAAAGCAAAAGGGATTAAATCTAAATTCCACATTTACCACCTGATATTTTTTGATATAAACAAATGTTTATTTCATATCTCACCTCTAGCTCCTTACTGACAATGCTTTCATCAAAATCAATATTAATGCTGTAAAAAATGTAATAGAAGATAACTTCAGAAATCAAGAGAAATTGAATAAGTATTCAAATTATCATTAGTTCAGATTAAAGAGGCACAGTTCTCTTTGGATATATCTATAATGCACACATATTGCTACAGTTACATGGCTGTTTATGCATTAATTCATAATTATGCATTAATTAATTAGCATAAACTCAAAAGTTTTCCCTTGTTTGATTTGCATTAGTCAATTACTTATTCTAGATAAATTTTGGATGAATTTTTTTTTTGCTGCATTAAAAAATGTACACTGAGAATTAAAAATATAAGATAGGGTGCTGGCTGAGTAGAATAACAGATATGTTATAAAGTTATACTTCTCTATATTTCTTGTTAATGCCATCTGGGCAACAAAGGTATGAAAACCTTATTGTTGAATATCTGCACTTATATTATTTCAGTAATTCTTACAGCACCCTATGTGGCAGACAAATGTAATTATCCCATATCACAGATGGAGGAATGAGACTGAAAGGATAACTTGCCTAATGCTATAGGGTTCAGAAACAAAACTGGAATCAAAGATTTCCAATTATACCTATTCATCCTTATTGAAGAGCCTAAATTTGCATCTTATTATTTCAAATATAATTATTGAATTTTACAGATTTAATTTGTCCTTTTTTAGGTTCTGAAACAATATTTTATTTCTGCTTTGTGACTGAAAAATTTGAAGAATTTTGGATTAACAGAACTATCACGCTTACCTAACTGTATTGCCATATTTGATCTTAAATTTGTATACATTCACACCAGCATGAAAAAACCTTGTCTCAGGCATTGGATATGTAAAAGATTTCAAAGATGTGTGCTCTAAAGTCCAACCTGCTAATAAATAAATAATAAGAAACAATTTGTATTTCATTTTAAATCTGATGTTATTTATAGACCAAAAAACCCCTAACATGATCAGATTTGGTTTTTAAAATCTTTGTTACTGTTTTACGTGTATAACAAAGATTAAAATATTTTAATATTTTATTAAATATTAATTTATATAGTATTACATTCTCATTCATACATAGTGCGCAAGAGCCACTGCTTTTTAATCTGAGAATGTAATCATTCACTTAACAATTGTGGCAAGAAAAGTTATAAAATGGAGCAAACGTAACAAATGTTTCACTTAGTAACATAAATTTTGAACTCAATTATGGTCGTAACTTGAAAACTATCTGTATATGAAGAGGCAACAGATTTCAAGAGCTAAAATTGCTATGCTTTGTAGAATTCACAAAAACACTGGATACTTTTGCTTTTTTCCCCCGGGCTTCTGTACCTGAATATAACATACAACTACTTTAAGGAAATCAACACAGCTTTTATAGAAGTGTCGTTGGCTTACCTGAACGATCTTCTCTGTGAGCTGCGAGGAGAGTCCAACGATGGGTTAATTCTGCCTGATTGCCCTGGACTGGATTGATTTTCTTGAAGCCACGCCTCTTCCTGTGTGCTTGCCAGAATTTCAATATAGGCGTGGACCAGTAGTTCGTTCTTGTTGGTCTCAAGGTGTCCAATACTTCTGGTGCAAGGTAACAGTCTGTCAAGATAGTAAATAGGTGAAAAACAGTACAAACAATTAAGGAGTAGGAATCTACGGCTAGAGCAAGGGCGGGTTTGGACTCTCCTCGCAGCTCACAGAGAAGATCGTTCAGGTAAGCCAACGACACTTCTCCTGTGAGCTGCTTGGAGAGTCCAACGATGGGAAGTGCCCAAGCTAAACGTTCCCAGGGCGGGAAGTAGAGTCACCGGTAGATTCCGTCGGTAAGTGAACCTGCTGCAAAACTCTGCGACCAAAGGCCGCCTCAGATGAAGCAAACTTGTCCAACTTGTAATTGCGGACAAACTGGGACGGGGAGGCCCAGGTGGCCGCCCTGCAGATCTCGCCAAGTGATGCTTGAGTAGCCCAGGCCGCTGAAGTTGCCGCGCTCCTGGTCGAGTGTGCCGTGATGTTCGGAGGCACCCGTTGAGCTTGTTGAGCATAGGCCGAGGCGATGCAGGATCGCAGCCACCTGCCAATGGTGGCTGAGCTGGCCTTCTTACCCATGTTGCGAGGCTGGAAGGTGACGAACAAGGCTTCCGAACGCCGGAAAGTAGCTGTCCGTCTTATGTATGTCTTGAGCGCACGGCGTACGTCCAACTTATGCCATCGGCGCTCCCTGGGATGTGCTGGCCGTGGGCAGAAGTCAGGTAAGATAACCTCTTGGCCACGGTGGAACATGGAGTTGACCTTCGGGACGAAGGTGGGATCGAGTCGGAGGACTACCCTGTCCTCATGGATAGCACAGAGGTCCTCCCTGACCGACAACGCCGCTAACTCCGAAATCCTACGGGCGGACGTGATGGCCACCAGGAACACCGTCTTGAGCGTGAGGCGGTTAAGGTCGCTCCTCCGCAATGGCTCGAAGGGCGGGTCAATTAGGGCCCTGAGGACGATGTGCAAGTCCCATGTCGGATACCTGTGAATGACCGGGGGGCGAAGGTTGGTGGCCCCACGCAGGAAACTCTTCACACTAGGATGTCTGGACAAGGACGAGTAGGACCCAAAGGTAAGCACGGTGGAAAGTGCGGCCACCTGACGGCGGAGAGTGTTAGCCGCCAGCCCTTGTTCAAGCCCCCGCTGAAGGAAGTCCAGGACCTCTGAGATGGAGGCTGAAACGGGGTTGAGGTGGCGTTGGTCGCACCAGGCGACGAAGGTCGACCAGGTGGCATCATAGATTCTGGTGGTCGAGGGTCGACGTGAAGCCTGAATGGTACGTATGACGCCCTCGGAGAAATTGGCTCGTTCTAGGAGCTGCCGCTCACACGCCAAACGGTTAACTGCATCCACTGCGGCTCTGGGTGTGAAATGGAGCCCTGGGTCAGCGTCACTTCTTCCGGAGGGATCCTCCACGGCTTGCTGACAGACAGACTCACCAGGTCCGCGAACCAAGACCTCCTGGGCCAGTAGGGAGCGACGACGATCACCTCCGCCTGCTCTGTGAGGATCTTCCGTATCAGACCGGGTAGCAGGGGGAGAGGCGGGAATGCGTATAGAAGACCCGGAGGCCATCGGCACATGAGGGCATTGGTGTCTTCCGCCCCCTGACATCTGTACCTGGTGAAGTATCTCGGGAGATGCGTATTTGCCGCAGAGGCGAACAGGTCGACTGCTGGCAGGCCGAACCTCCGTGATATCTCGAGGAACAAGTCCGGATGCAACTGCCACTCTGAGTTGTCGATGGTGGCCCTGCTCAGCCAGTCCGCTTGGACGTTGCTCTCCCCCGAGATGTGTTCCGCCTTGATGGAGGCCAGGTTGACCTCTGCCCAGAGACCCAAGCGTTCGGCCTCCTCCATCAATGACCTGGAGCGAGTGCCCCCTTGTCGGTTGATGTGGGCCTTGGCAGACACATTGTCTGTGAGTAGAAGAACATGCCGGTTCTGAATGGTTAGGTGGAAATGAAGAAGGGCGAGGCGAGCCGCTCTCAGCTCCAGCCAGTTTATGCTGTGCTTGAGCTCCTCCTGCGACCACGTCCCTTGAGCGACTTGGTTGTCCAGGTGGGCTCCCCACCCGAAGAGACTGGCGTCGGTGGTGATGACCACTCGGTCCGGCTCGCGGAAGAGACAGCCCTTGGCCAAGGACGCCGCCCTCCACCACTTCAGGGACGATCGAACCTGGCTGGGAACCGGAACCGGCCTGGGAGAATCGCTGTCCTTGGCCCTTTGGTAGGGTAACAGGCTCCACTGTAGGTGCCGAGAGTGCAGCCTCGCCCAGGGTACTATGGAGAAGCAGGAGACCATCTTGCCGAGGAGTTGCGACAAGAGGACGATGGGCGCAGTCCTGGAAGCGCTCACTCTCTGTACAAGGCTGAGCAGACTTGTCACACGGTCCTGGGACAGATAGACCTGGCAGGCGATGGTGTCGATGACTGCCCCCAGATGAGTTATCCTGGTGGTGGGAGTCAGGTGGCTCTTCTTGAGGTTGATGGAGAACCCGTGCTGTTCGAGGGTTCGCATGGTCAGCCGTAGGTCCCTGATCGCCTGGCGGTGGCATGACGATTGAACTATTATGTCGTCTAGGTATGCTTGGAGACGAACCGGCCGCGCCCTGAGCGATGCCAGGACTGCCGCCAGAACCTTTGTGAACGTCCTCGGGGCGGAGGACAGACCGAAGGGAAGGGCCCTGTATTGGTAGTGGTTGCCTGCGTAATAAAATCTGAGGAACCTGCGATGCGCCTTTCGAACCGGGACATGGAGGTAAGCCTCCTGGAGATCTATGGATGTTAAGAGATCCCCCGGTCGAATGCAACTCAGGATGGACTGGAGGGACTGCATCTTGAAGCGTTTGTATGCTAGATGCTGATTCAGGTGCTTGAGATCTAGGATTCCCCTCCAGCCTCCCGAGTTCTTGGGTACCAGGAACAGAATCGAGTAAAAGCCTGACCCGTGGTGTTCCGCTGGCACCGGTTCTATAGCGTTTATCTGTCACAGGTGGGCTATCTCCTGCTCCATGAGGGACCTTCTGAGGGGAGAGGAGGGGGTGGGGCAGCGAATGAATCGCCTGGGAGGAAGGGAGGTGAACTCCAGGGTGAGACCCATCCGAATGGTCTGGAGGACCCACTGATCGGACGTGGACTGCTCCCAGGCCGCCTGAAACAATTGAAGGCGACCCCCTATGGGAGCCGTCCTCTGCGGGTCACTTATACTTGCGGAAGGGCCTGGAGCCGGACCCACCTCGGAAGGGGCGTTTGGAATAAGATGAGCGACCCCTGTCACGGAATGAATGTCTGTCCTGACCTCTATCTGCTCCCTGATGGTAGGGCCGGTGGTACTGGCCTGAACTGGTGGAGGGCTCAGAGGTACGAAAGGGCTGCTTCCGAAAGGAAGCAGGGCCCTTGCGATCGGATTTCTTGGAGACTGAGGGCATGACTTTCTTTTTGTCCTTGTTCTCCACTAGCACCGGGTCAAGGACCTCCCCGAAGAGCTTCTCCCCTTTATAGGGGGCGGAAGCGATCTTCCATTTGGAGCGCATGTCAACGTTCCAGTGACGAAGCCAAAGGAGCCTCCTAGATGTTACATTAGAAGCCAAGGCCCTGGAAGCGAACTTGGCGGAACTGAGGGTGGCATCGGCGGTGTATGAAACACCTGCCATGATCTTACGTAACTCCTGTCTAGTTTTGGAGTCGCCCGCCGGTACCTTGGCAAGGAGCTGTCGAAGCCACTTGAGTGTGGCCCTAGACATAAAGGAGGCCGAGGTGGCAGTCTTAATTGCCCACGCAGCCGCCATGTGGGTCTTGTGGCAGGCCTTCTCTGACCTTTTGTCCTCCGCCTTAAGGCCCTCCAGGAGATCCGGAGGTAGGACAGATGTAGAGGTGAGAGCTTGTACCGGCGGGTCCACAGGAGGCAGCTTAAGCAGGTCCTCCAGTGGGGCGTCTACTGTATAAAGCTGTTTGTCTACATTACTGTGCGATGCTGCAGTGCCCGGCTGGGCCCACTGGCGTTGGACCAGATTAAGAAACATTTTGGGCACTGGCACTATCTCCTGAGTCTCCTCAGGTTCCTCAAAAAGGCCTTCATCGTTATCGGAGACCACCTCTGGGGTCGGTGCGGGAGCTGTGACTTTCATGCGGGTGGAAACCTTGGCCTTGCCTAGAATGACTTTAAAGGTGGAACTGCGGAAAAGGCCTTTGAAGGCGGGCTTCTCCGGGGCAGCTTGCTCATCCCCAGAGAACTCCTGCTCAGGAGCCAGGTCATCCTCCACAGAGGAGTCTCCACTATCCAGGGATGAATGGGGAGAGGGAGACCTGCGAAAAGCCTGGCGCTCCACTACCTTGGAGGTACTAGGCCCTTTGGCTCGCTTGCTCTTATGCTTTAAGCCATCAGCAATCCCCTGGGAGATGGCCCTATCAATGATTGCCTGCATTTCAGCCGAAATTGCAGGCCCCTGATCTTCAACTGGCCTGGCCCTCTTACGAGGCCTAGAATGAACTGGGGGAGGAGAAACTGGCCTAGAAATAGGGGTGCCCTCCTCCTGAAATAGGTCATCATCACCCCCCAAGGAAGGTTCTGGGGAGTCATCCAAGGAGAATTCCTGTTCTTCCTCTTCCTCTGCAACATCCCTGGTAAGCAAGGGAACGTCCTCAAATTCAGCCACTTGTGCTTCTTGAACAACCTCTTCAGAGATCTCTTTGGAATTGTCTTTGGCTTTACGTTGGGCCTTGTCAAATTCTTTGTCAAGGGCTTTTTGGCGCCTGGAGGCAGCCCTATCCTGTGCCTTGTCCTGCTTCTTGCCCCCAGTCTTGCTAAGGGCCTCAGAGGCAGCCTTGCTGGCCTGCCTAACGAGCCCCCTGCTGGTGGATGGCCCTGGCTGTTCCTGATCTTGGGCAGCTCTTTCAGACATCCCGGGGTTGTTAACTCACCACCTGAAGACAACAAAGGGCTCACAGCAGGACGATCACGGAGCAGCAGGAGCAGAAGCAGCAACGAGAGAGCTGTAGATCAGCTCCTGAGAGACTGAAAAAAGCACCCTCCAATGAGCAGGGATTGCTCAGAAGCAAAGGAGAGCCTGCCGGATCGTGGCCGGACAGGAGCGTTTCCTAAGCCTCAAGCTGGAGCCGGCAGATGCAGCGAAGAATTGGAGCAGCAGCAGCAGAAATTCCTCTTCGCGCCTCCGCAAAGCAGCAAGAAAAGGCGCCCGGAAAGCAGCTGCTCAGCAACGGATCTGGGGCTTCCGGCAGCTTTCGCGCCTAATTTCGCCGCCCCCGCCTTCCTTTTGCTGCAAGAAGCGCCCGCCAATGGCTGCAGAGACCAAAAATGGCGGGCGCCGTTTGAATGAGCGGCGCGAAGCCGCTGGAACGAAGACAGGCTTCCTGATGCCGAGGGAATGGCTCCGACGCTCCAGCAGGTCAGCGCTAGGCGGCAGGGCACTCTGGCCACTGACCGAAGCGCTGCCAGGCTCCCTAGGCACTCCGAGCCTGGGGCCAGTAAGCAGAGTCCGCGCGCGCCCGGGCGAACCCAGGACGCGTCGGGAATCTCCTCTTCTGTGAGCTTCAGGAGCAAGCTCACCTACAATCTTAAAACCTAAATTTAAAAAAAAAAACTTTGGAGAGTCCAACTAGGTCCTGTTAGATATTTCTTTAGGAGAACCAACAGAACGTGTCCAATTGGGCTCAGACTGGATTGAAATTCTGGCAAGCACACAGGAAGAGGCGTGGCTTCAAGAAAATCAATCCAGTCCAGGGCAATCAGGCAGAATTAACCCATCGTTGGACTCTCCAAGCAGCTCACAGGAGAAGCTGCACTGTTTTTTCAGACTTGTGAGGGAAAAAAAGAGATATTTAAATAATAGGAGAAATGTGATTTATTCCTGTGGAGTCCAAGTCATATTTGAAGTGTACACCCAGCCCCACTGAGTACTCTACGATCTTGAGAAGTCAGGAAACATATCTTAATATCCACAGAGGGGAAATAATAGTGGCTTTTCACCTTTGAGAACTGCCAAGCCCAGAACTGCTCAACACACCTTACAATTGCATGCAAGGACAAAGGAATATGTGATTGTCTTGCCACTGATAAATTGATGCTGTGAGATAAACATATCAAATAAAATTATGAAACCAGATTCTTTTTTGCCCCTTGGCATCTATTCATGCTTTATGCAGAGAAACTTTGTCTGAATGTTGCCTCACCTACTTGAAGGTGTTCTCTTATATCAGTACTTTAAATGTTGTAAATGTTTCCTCCTGTTTATGTCATAAGAATCCTGCCTGAGCCTTCCAAAGCTCTCTCAGGTACAGGATCCCAGAGTCCATGTCTGACACCACCATGCTTAAGGAACAAAGGTTATTTTTCATGCAATGACTTTGAAAAGCTTTTAATTCACACCTCTGTCACAAGTTCTTTTAACTCACCACCAAGTACACAGAATATTCTCTGGGAGAGCGCTGTTTGACATTAACTGAACTGTAGATTATTGTATGCATTTGTGCCACTTTATCTTTCTGGAAGAAATTCAGGAGTTAAGTCAGCAGTTCAGTGACAAAACACAAGACCTCTGTGCTTAGCTTGAGGACTAATCAAGGGCAAGGGTGCCCTCTATTGGAAACTCCAATCTTTATTCTCCCTTCTTCAGAACAGTACTTGAAACGCTGGAGAAACTTGTTGCCTTTGGGGAAGCCAAATCCATCCAAAAGTAAAATATGAATAAATCCTATAAACTGAGGTACATCTTCCAAATTGATTAGAAATATTCCTACAGTAAAAATGTTAGTAGTTGAAAGAACACCTCTGGATCATACTGGTAAAATTAATAATATATTTCTTGGATTTGGCTCATATGTAGAACAAAATTTCACATATCCATGTGACTCTTAAACATTTTAAATTTTTGTCTTCCAGTGAGAATATTGAATCAGTAGCCTCAGTGGTCCTCCTTCAAAAAATGAAAATGCCACACAAATATGATCTACATGGATTCCAATAGGAAATTGACAATATTAATTGGAATTGATATTAGTTTATATTATTTTTTATTTGCTATTTACACTTTAGTCAAAACTGAGACTTTAGAGATATTGTTTAATAAAGTGCTGCTCCCATTCCCATAGCATGAAAATTTCCATACCCCTTAAATTCACATTCCTGATTTGAATGATCGAAGGCTGATTACTCAGATTATCAAACTTATCAAGCAAATAGTGTGTCTTTTTTCATCTGTTTACATCAGAATATAAACTATTTCTATTTATTTCTTATGCCCATTCAATATATTTAGAAGCTACATCTATTAATATCTAGAACAGAGTTGGGTTTATTTCTATCTACTATATATTGATAAAGTTCTAGGAAGAAACTCTGGTTAAGATGGAAATAGAGATATTTAATAATGCATATTGGTTGTTCAGTACACTAACAGAAAAGCTTAGGCGGTAACCACATCAATCTCTTGTGGAAAAAATAAGTGCTTTGTTGCACTTTAAAAACTCATTTTTCATGAATAAATAGACTTTCAAGGACCACAGTCTATTTCACTAGATACCAGGTGCTTAGTCTGATACAAAAATATTATATATATGTGAGGAAAAAGAGGAATTTAAGTGCCAAGCCTTTTTTGTTATTTTTACAAAAATGTTATTTTGGACACCGTATTATAATTTTTTTTTCATTTAATGTACAAAATTGTTATTCTCAACATATAGGAAGGTTTAGAGAGAAATTTGAAAAACAAAATATCTGCAACTGAATTAATCCTTCAAAATACATGAGCAGTGTCATAGAGTCAATCTTTTCAGTCTTTCCAAAAATTTTTAACCTTGCTTTCCAAGCCTTGCACTCTTTAAACTGGTCAGTTTTATCTACTACGGTAGTACATACATAGATGAATTTTGCACCAAGTCAATTTTGATTCTAAATTATTACACGGATAAGTCCATTTGATCTTCTAGGCATCATTCTGGAAGTGTTTTGCCATTGCTTTCTTCTTGGGGCTAATAGAATACGATTGGCCCAAAGAGAAACTCAACCGCCCTTCTATATTCTCTCTCTCTCTTTCTCTCTCTCTCCCTCTCCCTCTCCCTCTCAGACATTATAATAACCTATCAGGAATAAACATTTCAAAATTCAGGCTATTCTATAGTAGCAAGAAAAGTATAAGATGATTGTATAGATCTTCATTTGGTACAAACACAAATTTCCCATAATAAATAAATTTCCCTAGTTCACAAACCAACATTTTTAAATGATGTTTATTCAGAAGTTTGTTCTGCAATCAATAAAATTATTCAGATAATATTTAATAAAGGTTGGTGTCATTTTTTTATTGTAAATTACCATTAAACTTTGATAGTACTTATACAGAAATATATAAACAACTTGCTCTCATTTTGCATGAGCAATTGCAATCTAAACCAGTTATAATTTCTATACTTAAATAATGGATATTATCTAAATATTAAATAATAGAAATGTAATACTTTATCAGTATGATGTGTCTCTAACTAAAAAAACATGTCATGCCTTCAATATGTCTTCCAGATTATATTTTCTATTTTAAAAAAACCCTCCTTTGCCTGTGGCTTGCTTTTATAACAAATCTTTCACGCAGCACTGAGTAAAATATGTTCCAAAAATGCATTTCTAGCTGAGATGGTTTCATAATCTGGTTACAGGGATGGACAAAGGAAATAAGACAATTATTACTTAAGCTGCAATAAGATACGGAGACAACTGTAGATAATTAATGTAAGTAAAACTACCACCAATTGGAGCCTATTTCACTGATGCTGCGGGCTGTGAAAGGTATGTGAACGCCAACACTTTCTACATTTCTCACATATGAAATCTTACGCACTCTATCGGTGAGTTTAGTACCCACATTTTAAATATTACATTGTACTGGTTATGAGCCAGCATGGTGTGGTAGTTAAGGTGTTGGGCTAGGAGCTGGAAGACCCAAGCTCTAGATTAGCATCATGGGCTGATTTTTGAACCAGCCACACCCTTTCAGCTCAACTTACTGACAGGGTTACTATTGTGAGGAAAAATAGGATGAGTTCTATGTATGCCACCTTGAACCTTGTCCCTTAAATATATATGTGCCCTAATATATGTCACTAATAAATATTGTTCTGATAACTATCTTTGCCCATAGGAAGCATGGCAAATTCAACTAACATTAATTTTATTATGGGGAAGAGAAACAGTTAGGAAATGGAATAAAACATGCTGACTGTCAAGTGTATATCAAGTCTTCGTTATGTTATAACACTACTATCTCTGAATCCAGCTTTAATATGAAGGCAGATAAAAATGAGAGTTTTAAGAAAGTGAAAGTAATAATAAGTATAGGAAAAATGAATGCATGATGATGCTAAGATGTTGTAAAAACATTATCCTAAATTTTAGTTGTAAAAAAAGGACAAGAGTATTTACTATCTGTTGAAACATCAGAAAAAAGGCATATATATAAATTAAGAGACTTTCTGGAATGTTCATATTAATAAAATATGAATGACTTGGAAAAAAACTTGATCAATTTTAAAAATAACTTGTTCACTGCTTGGTTTGAATGCCTACATTACAGTTGCCAGCAGATGTTGGCTCCTAAAATAGATTTGAAATCTTATTTTGCTGTTATCAGTCAAGTCAGTGTTTTGATTAGAAGTGATCAAAGTGATTAAATCGTTAAAAAGAACAGCTGTAAATAAATATTGATTAAAATGTTTAATTTGTTATTTCTTTAGGTAATGTCTTTTTACTTGATAATATACATTTACATCAGGGGTGGGTTCCTTGCCGGCATTATCACCAGTTTGGCGCGTGCGCAGTTGCCCATAAAAAATAGGTCTGTGCATGCGCAGAATATTAAAAAATGGGGGGGAAACATGCCGCACCGACTGGGGAACCAGTTCAGAGGCTTGGCAGGCCTGGCAATCCGCCGGTTCTGGCGACCCAGGCTGGCAAACCACTAGAGGTTCGGTCGAATTGGTCCGAACCGGTAGGAACCCACTTCTGATTTACGTTATTTTTAAAAAGTAAAGTATAAAGAGAGTTTTAAGTAAATTTCTACTAGTTGCAGCCAGAGGTGATTATTTACTGATATTGACAGTCATCATCCAGGGATGTCATCTCCTATATCTGAATTCATGTATGATAAGCTCCATTATATTACCACATATTTATTTCTCTGCTATATGTTTTATGCATCATGCTAGCAATTTTATTAGACAATGAGATGGGGGTAATAGAACAAACTGCAGTCTCCTTGTTCTAATAAATAAATGGCCACTGATTCTCAAACATTATCAAAACAGCAATAGTCCTATTGTGAAATAATTCAGCTTCCTTCCTTTTACCAAAGCTGATTTTTTTTACCACGAAAAAACACAGCAAAACCAAGCAACATATGTGTGTACTGAAAATTATTTTTAAAATAGTCTTATTGGCTTGAATTAGCTGAAAAATGTGCACTCAAAATCAACAGCTACTATTTCTTCCCTTAATTGATACAGGAAGAGGTCATGTAGTTACATGCCTCAGTTTATTTTCTGTGCAATCACATTTATGATATTTAGTTGTTAGATTAAAATAAGATTGAGTCCAAATATTTTATTTCTCAATGTGTAAATCACTCACTCCTTAATCACTCTAAATGTAGTCTTTAATTATTCATATTTTTGTAGAATTTTTTGCTCCAAATACAAAGAACAGCTTCACGTACAGTAGGTGAACCAATCGTATTACTTACTTTTAACATTCCTATCATATTCTTTAACTAAAAAGTGCTTCCTGTGCTTACATATGAAAAATAGTGAAACTATTCTTGCTTTTGTGATGCAGTCTTATTCACACTTATTTAAGGAGAGCAATTACTGACTGAAGTAGTTTAAACACATTTCTCAATAATCATAAATAGAATTGGACTACAAAGCAGCAAGTGCATATATTTTCACTGTAGAGTAGCAAACTCATTGAGACTAATATTCAACCTTCTTCCCAGCTAGAATTGCTTAATTGGGAGCAATCCACAGTTGGTTACAAGATGGGCAGCTATACAAATGTTTTCAATAAATAAAATATAAGCAAGTTATAATGATAATTATGTTATAGCAACAATTGTTGCCATTTAAGGAAGTTTAATAAGCATATTATCAATTTTTTTCTTTCTTAAATCTCAGCCACATAGTGTGGTCATGCCAACTTCATATAACTATGGATGAAATTTGGCAGGTGAGCAAATGGAAAGTGAATTATTTTTTTCATGTACATTTCCTTTTTCCCAAAAAACTAATTCTCTCTGTTTCTCTCTTTTGGAAATCTCATTAGAAGAGAAATAGCTGAAGCAGAGAGAGTAATTTTGGTCTAGGATGTGCTGTAAATAGTTGCAACCCTACAACAATTATATTAATGTGAAGGTTGGAGATAACAAAGCAGGAAAAGAGGATCCTGGGACCAGATGTGACCATTTGGTAATCACTAACCAGATTTTAAAGCCCTTCAGTTGACCTTGGTCAGTCACTCTCTTTCAGCCCAGGTAGGAAGTAATGAGAAACCACCTTCTGAAAATCTTACCAATAAAAATCAATGACTAGTCTTGGACTTGCCAAAAGTCAACAGTGATTCAAAGGCAACAACAACAACCCAGGTGTAATCAGGCCAGCTGAGAAATAGAATGCAAGTGCTCCGTTAAAAGATTGAAGACAGAAAGTCAATGTTTGAACCTGGGGACATACACAGATACAGGAACAGAATCAGATTTTTAGCTTTTGTAGAAATTGATTTGTGGTCATCATTAAGCTTGTATCTGCAATAAAGTATCTACTCAGGCAGAGTTCTTGTCTCCCACAAGACCTAGTTTCAGAGAAATAATTAATGCCCATGCTTTGAAGGGTCCTCTTACAACCAGTTTCACTTATTTTACTTAATTCTATCCACTCGATTAGATTCTGTTGTTTGACCTAATTCACATTTCCACTATTACTACTTCTCATTCCTTTCTCAAAAGCACATTGAAGCTGACTTCCAGCAGTTTTCACAGCCTCTAAATGTGCTAAGAACAATGAGGCAATCTGTAAGAATGGGAAAAACAACACTCAAGCAATGGGGCATTTCTACATTCACGTTGTGTTTATTTCATGTGTGAATTAGTCCAGGAATTTAAAAAAAAAACTGAAATGGGAGAGCTGCAAAGCTATGACCACACTCCTCCTCCATTACACTTAAAAGACATGGAAAAAGTAACATCTGAACTTAAGCTTTGAACCCAAGGAGAACATTTTGCAATGGGAAGGTAGCCCATCCATAATGTCTTCAATGTAGCCAGAAATATATTGGTTCCACCAACCAACAGATGCTGTGGGATATCATAACTAGGATTAGTGACTCACAAGCAACAAAAAGTTCTACATAGAAGAGCTGTAGCACTAAGTCCAATTAATGCTTAAGGTTGAATTCAGAACCCTTTCAAACAAGACTGTCCCCACTGTGGTGTAGTTCCAAACACAGAACATTGCACCCGTCTACCACTCTCCTTCCAACTGCACAGAAAAATCAGCATATTTCCCTTAATACTCATGTTGCTTCAGTGAACTTTTAATTTTTTTACAAAAACCTGGGCTGTGCAAGGAACTGTAAAGATGCCTCAATGGTGTGAAAGGATAGCATAGCCTGCAGCTGTTTTCCTGCTACAGTTAGTTCTTCAATTTACTAACCCAGAATTTCCATTGTAAATAAAGATGGTTATAAGTTGAGGCACTCTTCATAAATTATGATTACATGATCACAGAATGTTACAGCTGGCTTTAAAGGTGAGCCAATTGCCAAGTCCTATACTGCCATCAGAACTCCAGAACTGGGTTGTAAGTATTTTTTGCTGGGGAGAGGAGATCTATTGTAAATTTGAATAGTTTCTAAGTGAATAGTTGTTAAGTGAGGACTGCTTGTATGAAGTGTGGAGAATTAATTAGGCAAGAGACAGGATAAGGCAAGGGTTACTGCCAGTGGAAACAGTCAGTTGATAAGCTCCAGCATTCTTAAAGCACAATCACCTTTACTGTACTGTAGTTTGTCTTATCAACTGTCTGAGTGAGAATTCAAATTAGCTCTCAAAGGCTGCCAAATCAAAGGGTCCCAGAACCAAATGGGTAGAGACATATAAGATATATAGAATGCAGGGGTGAGTTCCGGCAGGCACTACTGCCGGTTTGCTCGTGTGCACACTTTGCACGCACTGCACGCTCATATGCATTGTAATTACAATTGTTCTGTGCATGCACAGAACAGAAAACACTGGTTTGGGGGCATGGCAGGCTCGGTGATCCAGGCCACCAAACCACTACTGGTTTGGCCGAACCGGCTCGAACTGGTAGGAACCCACCACTGATTGAATGGCTTCAGTGGCTCAAAGACTGAACTTAAAAAGTAGGCAGGACCAAGGAAACATTCTGGCAGAGAGGTACAGGAGCTTTAAGCGAAATCCATGGAACTTCTGCCTAGACATCATCATCATGTAGCCAACTCTTCTGGCTGGAGATTTCTAGGAGTTGAAGTCCACAAGTCTTAAAGTTGCCAAGTTTGTGGACCCCTGATGTAGATGATTGTAGATTCACCACTAAAGGTTGGGATTTGGACCTATTAAAAAGTCTGCTATTGCAGACTTTGACACCCAACTCTGCCTTAGAAGATTCCATTTTATTCTTTCCTCTAATCAATCCTCTTTCTGTACTGGGACAAAAATGTTATTTTTGGCATGCAAATCTCTGCAAAGCAAGATGGTGAGAAAACCTGTTCTTGAATCAGACTTGCTATGGCAATACATATCCTACATTTAACTATGCCCTGAAAAAAGTACATCTTTTTGGACTTCAGTAGTGTAATCAGCTTTTCTTTTGTTGTATCACATATTCATACTCAATTCATAGAATTTGCTTCAAGCAAGAATGCTTTCGTCCACCCACCCCCTCCCAAATTAAGCAGTACTGTGTAATGTTGAAGAGATAATATTGCTCTTAAGCTTGTAGCTATCTGTAATTCTGCAGAAAGTATGCTAAGGAAATGGAAGAGCTAGAGATATAAATAATTTGTTCAGAGAGTGTTGAAAGAAGTGGCATGATAACAACATTATTGTTTGCAGTCCATACTCAACCTACTATTATTTCAAGTCACACATTTACAGTTTTTTGTAATTTGTCTAACAGCTGCAACACTGGTTTGGACAGAAACAGCATCTGATTAAAAAAAAAACCATAATCACCTCAACAAATGCCTCTCCTGCATTATTTTCAGTTTACACAAAAATGCTATCTGTCATCAACCAACAACTACAACACTTACTGCCCACATTCAGCAAATCATGTCCACAAATCAGAAGCCTAAGATTCCAGCCTTAATCCTTAGGTATTTGTTTTGAAAATGCCTTTGTGTCTTCCCATCAAGGGTATTTTTGTTAATGCGATTATTCATAATCAGTTTTCCATTGTAATAACACATACAGTAGATTCAGAATTTTGACTTCATTAGATTAAGAAGAATATAGCCACGCTAAAACTAACAGAATGATATTTTTACCATTGGAAAGATGCATTATTTTTGAAAAATGAAATGAGTTTATCAAATGATTGTTATCAAATATTATATAAATGAGAATATTTTATTTGGTTTGTATGCACTTTTCTGCTCTGGCAAGCACTCAAGATGACTAGCAACACTTTAAAAAAAACAGACAAAAATTTAAATACATTTTCCAACAAATTTATACTAAATTCATCTAGCAGTTAAAAATCTGGTGAAAGAGATCAGTCTAAATTATGAGACAGTGAGTGTGCTCTTATTTGAGAATGTTTATAAGATGGTTACCTAAGACAGGCGATGATTCTAAATCAGGTATTGTATAGATATCACCCGTGTTTAAAGGCAGAGACAAGGCAAGGAAGGAACATAATCAGAAAATCCACTTATGTGGGATGTGGAGAATTTATTACATCATTTACCCTCGAGCACTTAATCTATCTCTCAAGTTTTCAGCAGACGAACAAGGAATTTCCCAAGGATTTGGCCGGCAATTCATGATTTTGGTTATCCACTGGAATAAGGAAGAGATTAGGGTACTGACTGGATTGCAGAAGAATAATCTCTCTTGTTTTGTAGCTCAACTGCAGCTCTTTGGTTTGTTAAAAAGCTCAGAAAAATGAAGCAGCTGGGGAGATACGTAGAACGTCACTGGAAGTAAACCCATCTGGAGTGTGACTAACCACTGTGGTAAAAGCTCATGTTCAGATCTATACAGAGGTGATTCAAGCAGCAAAAAAGTGTGATTTTTGCCATCCTGATTGTGTCTGCAATATGCTATCCAGCCCTCTTTAAATTCTGTCTTGAGAAAAGATGTTCTCCAAGACTATCTGAAGACTCACTGTGAAAAAATGGCTAATGAAACTGCTCAGATTCAAGAACTGGGCTCTACAGATGCTAATAGGGATGCCTGGGATTTCATATTGTGAATGACCTAGAATTATTTTGAATCTGTAAATTCTGGAAGAGAAGATAGTGACTTTGTAAAGTAATAGCCAAAAGCAAACAAAGTAATAGCCAAAAGCCAACATGGGTTTGTCAAAAACAGATCATGCCAGACTAATCTAATTGCATCCTTTGACAAAGTGACAAAATGAGTGGACCAGAGGAATGCTGTCGATATAATTTACTTGGACTTCAGTAAGGCATTTGATAAAGTAGACCATAACCTACTATTAGATAAAGTAGAAAAATGTGGGTTAGACAGCATCACCACCAAATGGATTTGCAACTGGCTGACCAACCGCACTCAACGTATAGTCCTCAATGGAACTGCATCTACATGGAAGGAAGTATGCAGTGGAGTACCCCAAGGCTCTGTTTTAGGCCCAGTACTCTTCAACATCTTCATCAATGATTTGGATGAGGGGATAAATGGGGAACTCATCAAATTTGCAGACGACACCAAGCTGGCAGGAATAGCCAACACTCCGGAAGATAGGCTTAAGATACAGAAGGATCTTGACAAACTTGAACATTGGGCACTATCTAATAAAATGAAATTCAATTGTGAAAAAAGTAAGGTTCTACATTCAGGCAAGAAAAACAAAATGCACAGGTACAGTATAGGTGGTACCTTGCTCAATATTAGCAACTGTGAGAGGGATCTTGGAATCCTAGTGGACAACCCATTTAAATATGAGCCAGCAGTGTGCAGCAGCTGCCAAAAAAGCCAACACAGTTCTAGGCTGCATAAACAGAGGGATAGAATCTAGATCACGTGAAGTGTTAATGCCACTGTATAGTGCATTGGTAAGGCCACACTTGGAATACTGCATACAGTTTTGGTCGCCACGATGTAGAAAAGACGTGGAGACTCTGGAAAGAGTGCAGAGAAGAGCAACCAAGATGATTAGGGGACTGGAGACTAAAACATATGAAGAACGGTTGCATGAGCTGGGTATGTCTAGTTTGATGAAGAGAAGGACCAGGGGAGACATGATAGCAGTGTTCCGATATCTCAGAGGGTGCCACAAAGAAGAGGGAGTCAAACTATTCTCCAAGGCACCTGGGGGCAGGACAAGAAGCAATGGGTGGAAACTAATCAAGGAGAGAAGCAACTTAGAACTAAGGAGAAATTTCCTGACAGTTAGAACAATTAACCTCTGGAACAGCTTGCCTCCAGAAGTTGTGAATGCCCCAACCCTGGAAGTCTTTAAAAAGATGTTAGATAGCCATTTGTCTGAAATGGTATAAGGTTCCTGCCCACGCAGGGGGTTGGACTAGAAGACCTACAAGGTCCCTTCCAATTCTGCTATTGTATTATTGTAGTTTCAGCTCCATCATTCTCTATTTACATTTTTGTTTCTCATGGTTGGTAAGCTCCTATGAGGTGAAAGAAGATTGGATTTGGATAGTAGTCAACACTTCTTTGAATGAGAGGGGATTTCTGTCATCTCACAAGGAGGCTATGGCATGTCTCTGCCAAAAAAGACTTTACTCACTCTCAACTATTTGGGGTAATTTTGGATGTCTGCAGCTTTCGTAGAAAGATTTAGAAAGAATGGCAAAGAGTCCTAGAGGAAGGTGATTATATGGACAATTGGTAGTCAGGTTTTGGACCAAGGTACAGTACAGAAACAATGGGTGCCATTACTTCAATTCTACCTATACTATTCTGCATATTTGCAAAACCAGTTTTTCATACCTTATCTCTGAAAGAACAAAATTGCTCCAAGTAAATAATTGCTTGGAACCAAGTAACTTTTGCTTCCAAGTAAACATACTCAAGTTCACATTGGAAAGTATATTTTCCAATATGAACTTGAGCATGTTTATTTGGAAGAGAGGGAGAGAGAGAAAGAGAAGAAATCTCTGTCTCTTTCTATCTATCTATCCATCCATCCATCCATCCATCCCTCTACCTATACATCTATATATCTCAGAAAGGCAGGAAGTATTTTTCTCCAATTTAGTTGAAAAGCAGCAGTGAAGGTAGAAGTTGTGAAAGAATTAATGCTGAACTTATCTCCAGTTTCCTGAGATTTTCTTCAGCAATTGTTTTTTTTAGAATTATTTGTTAGGGGGAACAAATATTAGATTTTTAAAAAACCGGAAAAGCAGTTGCCAATAAAGTTGAAGGGTGAATTTCCTTCAAGTACCATGTATTTTGAAGCTGAAGAAGAAAAGGAGAAATGACTGATTTGAAAACACTTAAATTTCTTCTCATGAAATTTATTTTCTTGAGTTAGATTAGTCTTACATGAAGCTTCAAAGAAAGGAATTAAAAAATTGGACAGAAAATACTAGCACGTTAGTTCAGTCTTTTAGAGACATTGCAAGCGTCTGAATCTGACATGAATGCATAAAAGAACCGACTAGTATAACTAGTGTGCAGTTGTGTACAAACTCTGAATATTGAATTTATTCTATTAACTCTGGTTAAATGGGTAATATGTACACCCTCATCTGATAATGTTTTTATTTTATTTTCAGAGAATGATATGGCCTCCTTCAAAGCAAGGGGCCTAAGTTTCCAATCTTAAATAGCAAATAAGAAAGGAATGTGTCCATTCCAGTTTGCTTCTGCACCTGAAATGAGAAGACGCCATCTTGCCCTTCAAAATACTTCTTTGGGCTAATTTAACCCTTTCTCAAAACTGAGAAAACCACTTGGAATTTGCATACACACACTTTAAAAACAAAAATCCTTTATTCATCCTTATGTTTTCATCTATTTTTAATGCTGACAGGAAGGAAAATAAAAAGAGCAAAAGTTGTTTGTAGGTGTATGTGTGTATGAATATTTAGGATGAGGGGGAAGTAAAGGCAAAGTTTTTTGTGAACTATGAGGGCTGAAAACAAAAGATAGGAAGGAAAGTACTCTCCACACCTTAACCCACTTACCTTTCCCTTCTGCTGCCATCTTGGCTTTACAAAAAGCCAAGTTCTCTCCTGAATTTGCAAATAAGTTCTCCAATCAGAAACTCAGGCCTCTAAATTCAGACTTCCATACGTAACACTTTCACTGCACAGCACAGCACCCTCTGCAGGATCTCAGTAAACACTCAAATTTTCCTTTTCTTAAACTCCTGGCATATATTTTCCAAAACACTGCTAACAAAAGCAGCAATCTCCATCTTAATTTGATCCCAGTCATTTCATTTAATAGCAAGTTTCCCAGGCATTCCTGCTATCTGTCTTAACAGAGGAAGCTTTTTGCTTAATTCATCTTCTGGGGTGCGTGGAATTTTGATTATTATTTTTTTTGCATTTAACAGTCTGTTGATTTCTAGATGCTTTGGATGAAATTGCTCTTGGCCTTAGTTAGTAAATCCAGTGGGACAGAATTATAGGAGCTGTAGTCTGGAGAGCACCATATTGCTTATAGGAGCGTCCACAGCAAAGTAGGTCCAAGCTCCATACATTCCTGCATATTTATTTTATTTTTATTTTATTAAATTTATACCCCGCCCTTCTCCTTGTTAGGACCCAGGGCGGCGCACAGGCATTATTAAAACCACAAAATACAAAATACAAAATCGATTAAAATATATTAAATTATTAGACCCGTGCTAAAAACCCATTTTAAAACCATACCAAATTAATTTTAATTTTAAAAGTCAGAAGTAGGGGCTATCCTAGGCCGGCTTGTTGGAATAGATACGTCTTAAGACGTTGGCGGAAGAGGCGGAGGTCCGAGATAGTGCGAAGGTCGGGGGGTAGGTCGTTCCAGAGGGCCGGGCCCGCCACAGAGAAGGCCCTTCCCCTGGGTGTCGCCAGCCGGCATTGCCCCGCTGACGGCACCCGGAGAAGACCCTCTCTGTGGATCTTATTGGGGACAGGGTATGTAGTGACATTATTGCATAAACTCAGATATTGCAAATCACATCTCATTCCTTCCTTGCTTGCAAAAAAACAGACCGGCCAGCTTGTTTTCTGCTGGTAATTACTAATTACCGGCCATGAGCAGACTGGCAGTTTTTGTCCTGATTTTGTCAGCAAGTAATAATTAAAGTCTCATATTCCTTTTTGTTTTTTGCTGTTCCCTGCTTAATAAAAAAAAATCTGCAAATTGAGTTATGTTAATTAACTTCACTACCTGTGGTGCAGATACTCCTACCCTCTCTTACCATAATATATTTATCTAGATACTTAGCAAATGTAGAAAAACAATTTCCATTAACAGTCAGGTTTTTCTACAATATGCTTCCCCTTAAGCAGCGATATAAATTTTAATGCAAAACTTCAGTTTTACAAAAAACAAAACTGTTTTAGAAACTACAGAATGTGATCCTCAGTGTGATAGTATGAATGTTCCTCCTTTGGTATTTATCGGTACCAAAACATAGGTAGTCCCCAGCTTTTGACTATAATTGAGCCCAACATTTCTGTTGCTAAATGAAACATTTGTTAAGTGAATTTTGCCCCTTTCTTACCACAGTTGTTAAGTGAATCCCCACAATTATTAAGTTAGTAACATGGTTGTTAAGTGAATCTGGCTTCCCCATTGATTTTGCTTGTAAAAAGGTTGCAAAAGCTGATCACATGACCATGGGGATATCACAATGGTCATAAGTGTGAAAAATAGTCATGTCGCTTTTTTCAGTGCTGTTGTAACTTTGAACAGTTACTAAACAAACTGTTGTAAGTGGCAGACCATTTGTATGCATTAATTTTTCCAAGCCTTTGCAGGCTTGTTCCACTAAGATTATCAATTTCAGACTTTCAGTCCTTTTTTGTCTGGAAAAGGTACAAAATAGATCCATTAAGCCAATGTGTAATATAATGCATCCATTTTGCTTTTGTCAGAAAAGTCATTTTCTGGTCCTGGTCAAATTACTACAATGTTTCTGCTGTTATAGTGGCATCCTCCCCCCCTCCCCCCCAATTAACTGCTGCTTTTAAAAAATATCACTTTTTCTAGGATTAAGTGAACTTTTCTAAAAGAAAACTGGCTGCAGGAATTGCTCAGTAATTTGCACACATGCTTCCCTTTTGTCTCAACAGCCGTCCTTTTTGTGAACTTTGATAAGTAACTAGAGCAGGTCTTTCTTTCTGAAGCATGTTTTCATACATGTTTTTATTCCTATCACATCTACTTTGACCTTTACTTTGTTAAGCTCTGGCCAATGTCAGAATTATTTTTTTATGAAAAAGAGCACTGTTTATTCTAGCTCATTTATTTTTTCCCTTGTCTTTTCAATATAACTTGATAACCTCTATATTTCTTTGTAATAAGTCAATATTAAATGTCCTTTAAAAAAAAAGTTGTAACTACCCTATATAGCTTTGGCGGATTCTTCTGTTGCTCAAATAGCAGCCAAACTATTGTTATAAGAAATGAATAGTTTTCTAGGAATAAACAAGTTTTTAATGCTGAAGTTTCTTAGGCTGGGCAAAGAACCAGCATTTCTGTCCTATCTGGTATTAAAGTATTTAGAACTGTTTTGATTTATCCTCAATCTTCTCATAGTCAATTTTATCTTAGTGTCAGTCTTTCTTTTTGTGATCCTTATCAGCAATAGTATTACTAATAACAATAAATTAAGAATTAAATATGCTTTGAATTCTCTGTATTGATGTATAACATAGTTTAATATGCAAGGTCACGATTAACTGTTAATCTGTGATCCTTATAAATTCAGCTGCTGTTTACTAAACTTTCTGTAAGTTTTCCAATGTTTGTCTGTCAAAAGTCCTGGGCTTGTAATGCTGCATGAGAAAAACATCAATAAAATCTATAAAACCAGTTTCTGTAGTAAATCCCACACTCCTAACTTTAACTCCCTGGGTTTGGAGCAATGTTCTTGGCTTCGGTTTCCTGGGACACAATTCTTCTGTAATTTTAAAAAAAATGTATATGTTCTCGAGTCAAATCTTTGCAATGTAGGAGCATATTCCTGACACGTCATTGTGCTATGTGCCCAGATAACTAGTTACCTCTAAGGGGTTTATGTTCAATGTTTTATGGGCAATGATAATGATTTTGAGATTTCTTTCACATATGTTGGTTAGCTTAATCTACCAGAGAATCATAATGTTTCAAGATGCTTACTACAGACTTTAGAGCACACCAATGTTGCAAAGAATCTCCAGTGGGCATAATCTAATACATGACAGGTACATAGTTGACTAACAACAATTCAGATATAAAATAGTAGAATGTCATCAAATAATGCTTTGCAGCATTTATACAGAAACCAAAAACAATGGGATACATTGAAGCTACATCATCTCATTCTGTTATATAAAAGACAGAAAACATGTAGTTCACTAGGAATCTATAAGTGCAGTATCTACAAATGAGTTTCTCATAAATTTTTAGGCACTGAAAAATATGGAAGTTTTGAACAGAGCACCATTCTTGGAACTTCCACGAACTTCCTCAGAGCTGCTCCTCTGAATATTTGCAGATCTTAACCTGCTTACCTGATGTAAATTGTAATTTGCAGAAGCCCATGCTAAACAAATAAGAAACCTCTATTATGCATCACACATGATATTTAGGTAAGGTTTTTTTTTCCTTTTAGTGTAAAGTATGAATGAAACAATATATTTGTATATAAATACAGGTGCACATCAAAGAACTAAAAGTGTTGTAACTCCCTGCCATGTATGTAATAGTTGGCTTGGTCATTCCGTAATGTGTGGCATCACTTTTTAGCTTCATGGGAAAGAAAGAGATCATCGCTAATATTTTACCCAGTGAGAATGAAAAAGGGACTTACTGTTTTAAATACATCTAATCTGTTTAATACACCAGCTTTGCAATGGTGTATAATAGTCAAGGAGAAAACTTCTAATTTTGGCACATTACTTCAGCCTGGAGTACATATCTGTAAATCCAGTCAGCATTCTTAAATCAAATCTTGGCAAGTTTTTCACATATCCAAGGCAACTGGTCCTGCCATGGGTGGAAAAGTATTAGACTCAAGGGATTAGAAAGTTTTTCTGACTTTAATTGTTGTCATGGACATCAGATTTAACTCACTTTTATTTAGATAAGATTGGCAGGATAAGGGGAACAGATATAGGACAGATGGAGGAGAAATGTTAACCCTAACAAGTCATTAGCTTCCCATGCTAAAGAGCCAATATGTTGTAATTATTAAGATATTGGACAGGCACAAGAGAGCCAAGTTCTATCCACTGGAGGAGGAGAACTCTCTACATAACTTTGAGTCAATCACTTTCCTTCAGCTCAAGCTACCTGAGACGGTTGTTGTTGGAAAATATTGGAGAAAGCACTGTTATATGCATTGTCTCGAGCTCCCAAATGAAAGGCAGAATATAAATCTAACAAATAAATTTTAAAAAGGCATGGGAGCCTAACAAGGATTCTAGAAATGAAGAAATTACCTTGCTTGCTCCATTGATATCAACTTCATATCCATGGAAACATTTAACTCCTGTAGCATAACAATTACAGAAATAACATCTTTTTTTTTTTTTGCCAAAGACTCTCTTTCCACACTATTATTTTCTCCCCAAAACTACTGGAGAAGAGCCACAATTACTTATAATCTTGCATTACAGCAGGGTTGCTTTGTAAAAATTATATTTTAGTTTCCTTTTTGTTCTACTTTTGTATAGTACCATTAAACTTCCAAGCATAAGTCCTAATTTTAAATTCCAGAAGAAAAGCAGGAGATAACCCTTCCAAATCCAGACTGCAATCATCCAGAGTGATAGTTTTCTGTATCACTTTGCTATTATTTAATGATTCTCTGGCATCTCATTCTTATAGCCCAAGAAAAATGCTGTATACTCAAATGGTTATTAAGTGTTGCCCAAACAGTGTGCACAGTTATGCAATCCTCAGAGTCTCTGATTAGGCAATGGTTTTGGTTTGTTTGCTTTTTGAATTAATGGTACTTAATTATCAATTATGCTCCAATAATAGGATCATAGCAATGTGTAGCTGAGATCCTTAGGAAAATCCTCTTCTGAGCCTATTGTATGTTTTATGTATGAATGTATTTGCATTCATTTACATAGCAGTGACCTTTTTTGTAGTGACAGCATATAACAAGCTATAAAAGTTTGTTTCTAAACAGGACATTTTAATTCTTGTGTTGCATCTTAGAATCAGAGCTATCCAGTAACAGTTATTGAACTCATGGTTGTCAGAACATGGAAGGAAGAGAAGCTCTACAATGGAATGCTATAATAGTATCAGGAATGCTGGAGGAGGCTTTATCCCTTACTGCCATAGTAGGATCATCATACATATTTCTAACTTTACATGTTTTGTTAATTTTTTCCAGAAATTTTCAAGCCATTTTGAATGCAAAAAATATTAAAACAGGATTCACTGCAATTGCCCTTTAAAAGAGAGAAGGCGACTATGTCTATTTAAACTGTGAAAATCATTTTAAGAGGGATGGAAAAGCAAAGGCTAAATGAGCTGTAGTGTCCAACCCCGGATATATCTCTTTTAATTGTAAGTCTTACTGCTAAAAGCTTTGAGGATATACATTTGAGCACCTGCAGAATTATTTTGCTAATAAACACGATCAAACTCATTACTCCCTTCTTGCAAACACAGATGCAAAAGAGAACAGGTCTGTTCCCGTTTAGCATAACAGGCTGTATTTGTTGAACCAAACACAGCATATAATTAAATCTCTTCTTCTACACAGCCGTGGTGGTCTGTATCTTCCTTAAAGAAGGCAGATTGCGAGAGTCGGCTATCCAGTAAGTTAAAAGTAAAGAACTATTAGAAGGAAAAGTTATATATTTCTATTTTAGGTTGTAGCTGATTTTTTAAATTTGTACCTGAATATATATATGTACATATGCCTATACCTCTTGATGATCTTTTGTTTTCTTTTGATACACATTCCTCCTCCCCAAAAATACTAGCTGCCATGCTATAAAAGATAACCTCTTTAAATCAGGTTTAAACACTGATCACCTCAAACACCTGTCTATGTTGTTTGATAACAATACATGGGTTTTTCCACTGTCTTCTTCGAACAGTTTTATTTTTTTCACTTCCCAGTAAAAATACATGTGGCATTCAAGGTTTGCACTGTAGTTATGATGATGATGATGATGACCCTTGTAGAAAGCATAGTTCTCAGTTTCCTATACAAATCTTAACCTGGTCTCAATTCAGATTTTTTGGACACATTTGTAGACATTGAAAGAAAGAATAGCAAGTATGAGCAGGATTTCCTTCCCAGTCTGATGAAGTGAATTGTAGCTCACTGAACCTTTTAATAAAATGTGTAAATCTGGAAAAGTGCTATGAGACTCCCCCTGATTTTTAACTACCATAGACTGACAAGGCTCTGCTCTATACTCTGTTCTGTTGATAACTGAAATGGATTGTTTCATTGTTCAAAACAATTTCAAGAACTAATTATTTATGGGCAGAAAGCATACAAATACAATAGTGTGCATATCCTACTTTCAAAGCTCTCCAAGAGCTTGTTGTCCTTCCTCTGTCTGCACCTATATAACTTTCTACAATCTTCTTCTATCCAATTTCTCCTTCAGCTTTCTTTTGTTGCCCTTTTCAAGGCAACTATCTCTCAAGTGCATGGAGTCAATTATCTCCCTTGTAAATTGAAATAAGCACATATTCTTCTCTTGCTTACCTAAGCATTTTCCTGTTTCTATTTAGATTGTAAACATCTTGGGTCATATACCTTTGTACCTCATCTCTCTACAGTATTCATAAATACAAATGATAGTAATAATTGCCTTAAGAATTCAACTCCTTTTGTGAATCATTTCAAATATATCTATACTGTCAGGCATGTTTAACTATGGCTTGTGAAATAAACTATATGGTAAATTGGTTCATACTAAAGCCATATACCATGAATTACAAGCTACAATATCTGAGTTTGCACAGGATGCCATGTGAAAACCAAGCATGAAAACCAAGCAACTTACTGTATATTCACATCTTTGATTCAAAACAACCATTAGTTTAGTTCCTTGCCCCCCTCAGCATGTGTATGTGCTTGTGCCTTTGAGTCAGTATTGACTCCCATGAGGACTAACCTCCACAGTTTTCTTGGCAAAGTTTTTTAAAAGTGGTTTGCTGTTGCCTCCTTCCTAGAAAAACCCTAATCAGGAATTGTGAGTAAGCATTTAGTTTTTTTTTAATAGTTTCAGAAGGGTAATGGAAGAATATTAGCTGATGTTACTGTGAATATAGACAGCTGATAACCTTTAAGAATGGGGTTGAATAAATTCTCGTGAAATAAAATAAAAGCTCAAGTTCAGGAACCCATGCACTATGATTTTCTTCTATACTCACATGCTATAATAATCATGTCCTTTTAAGCTTTGGTTTGAAATATGTAGCCAAACCAAGACTTATCTGAAATTTGTCCAAGGTCCATAAAGCTTTTCCAAAAATGTTTTATAAAGAGATCTCAAATAATTCTTAAATCAAATGGCAGCAAAGAATACACATCTAGATTCTAGAAGCATTTTCCCTAGCTTCAAAGTGCCAATTTTCTTAGAGTTAATATTCTTAGTAATATTCTTAGTAATCCTTTTTTTATTATTAAATTTTACTACACTTGAATAATTATGACATGCATTAAGTTTTTAGATAATTGAGGGATAACTAGGTAGGCTACAGCTCAAGACCTCAGAGCATGATCATCCAAATTGTTAATAACCCTTTAGCCTTCAACACATGACCATCAATAAATTAAATTGCTTCAAAATACAAATGTAATACTTCTACAGAATAACAATGGCATGAAGTTGCTTTCATATCTTTATTATAGATTTGCTATAGCTCACCAATCACCATGTTAAATAACTAAGTACTGTAATACTGAAATATTATAGTGATAGCATATTATAAACATCACCTATTAAATAAGCTATTACAGAAGAATCAGGAATCATTATTGCATTACTACGTACTGTTGTACTTTAGCAGCTAATATTGATTCTCTAATAACATTCCAGATACAGTGCAATTTGATCATGTTTTTGCACATTTTGCTCTCTGACACTTGTACTCTAACTCCCATTCTGGCTTTGAGAAAGATTAAGGAGTTGATTGCAATCTTGTACACAGGTACCTAGGAGTTAAGTCCAATTCAACTCATTGGGATGTATTTCAGAAGAAACACACATAGAGTTATGTAGTTGAAAACTGATCATTATAATCCAAAGACTTTTAGGATAGTGATTAAAGGTTAGACTGTAAATTTGCAAGACCAGCAGTATTTAATTATAGAAAAAATTACATAGTAACCATGACTTAATATAAGCTGGATAAAACCTAAAAACCCAACATAACTACTATAGTAATGTTTAAGTACAATAAAAGGGAATTACAATAACATAAAAACACTAGTTAGAAATAAATTATAAGGATATATACTGTTGAAGGATAGCATCATTTTGCCTTTAGACTGCAGAATGGAAACTAAGGATAAAGTTGTTCTTAGAATAGGGCTACTATATCTGTGCTGCAAGAATCTGAATGACAAGATAGCAGCATGGGCATTTGTCCAGAAAACTGTAACATACTACCATCTAGTAGTCATCCCAATTTTTGCAATATAAATTTGGTATTCATAGTTAAAATTAACAACAAAAACGATGAGCATATAGCTCTGCAGATTTATTTAGTTGTGATATTATTAGATGGTGGGAAAGTATGAAAACAATTATTGAAGTATCAAATGTGAAAAAGGATAGAAAATTCTGGAAAAGTATTCTTCAATAAATTAATTGGGATTCAAATATGCCTTAAGGTATTTTAAATTCCTGAAGTAAAGAGTGGCTAAAATGTTTGTCCTTACAAACAGAATAAAGAGAAATTGAGCCCTTTCATTGTCCTTGAATTGCTTATTGTCAGGACCATTCTAAACTGAGACTAAGAGACATAAAACACAAAAACATAATATGAGAGCTCATGTCCAGAAGCAACCCAAGAGCATTTGGGAGAAAAGAATGACTGTAAAGAAAGAAGCAGGAATAGCAGTAGTCTTGTAATTAAAACTTTAGAATAGTTCTGCCAGTAGAAATAATAGCTACATTATTCATTTAAATATAAAAATGGTATGTACCGTAAGCTGGAGAAACTGCATCCTCCCTTCAGTTATTTTTGCTAAAGTCTTGAGGAGCAGATTAATTTATTTAGAATATGGCTTCACAGTAAAAGTGAAAATAAAGCTGACTGTACTGTAAAATGTATCTTTTTGTATTTTTTCCTCTCCAGCTCAGTATATACATTTTAAAGGTTTGAATTGTACCAAAGAATGAATACATCCCATTCTAATTTATTTCAGAAAAACACTCTACATTTATTCTGGGAAATAAGTAAAAGTCAGATTAAAAGCAAACATTTCTTACTGATTCACTCTAGTAAACAATTGCTTGCTACACAGATTAATGTACTCTTCACAATTCTTTACAAAGCCTTAGAAGTTAAATTTAAATGTAAATGGTGGCAAGTGTCAGACAAATAGTTACAAGGTGATTGCTTATATTCCTTTGTTTCATTTGCCTTCTAATGTACTTTTTAAAACGTACATTTGACAGGATGGGATGAAGTTCTCCTCTACAGAGAACTCAGGCCTACAAAACTGTTTATGAATAAGATCAGGGAGAGGTTGCTTGTGATTTGTTTGGGGCTTTTAGTAGACATTATTAAAATTATAGAAGCTTCCATATGATCCTAGTCAAAGATCATTCAGACAACAGGGAGTCACCACAGGACTCCAGAAGTGCTGTAAAACAAAGATATATGTGACTTATACAATAGCCGAGACAGACATATTTGGATATATAGACTTTTTCCAAGCAGCTGTCCAATTTGCTGTCCTTCTTGGTTCAATAGACTCACCAACTTTGATTTTACTTTCTACTGTAGGTAGAAACTATTAACATTGTGCATTGACTTATAATATAAGGTGACCAGATTTTAACATTGGTAAAGTGGGACACCATTGACAAGTGGGGGGGAGGTTTCTCTCTTTCCCTGGGCGGAGGAAGGCCTTTAAGGCTGAGAGATGCTCAAGCATGAGAAGGTGGCAGCACCTTCATCGGGGCCGACGTTCCCCAACGTAGTGCCCACCCAATACTCCCCGAGATCACGGCACCAGCACTGTGAGCCAAGGCACCCCAAAGGCCTAGCTGGCAATCTTGGGAGCTGTAGCCCCATTACACCTAGGCACAGCTGGACGGCACCGGCCCAGGGAAGAATGCTCAGGGCTACCCTCCACCAGCCCCCGCCGTGATGCTTGCCACCCAGCATCTTACCGCGATCACGTTGACGAAGGTGGTCTTGCCTGAGTACTGCAGCCCCATCAGGGTGAGCTCCATCTCCTCCTTCCAGAAGAGCGCCCGGAACCAGTCCAGCAGCTTCATGAAGAGTGCCAGCATCCTGCCTTCGACTCCCGGCCCTGATCGTTCAGTGAAGCCAGGCCTGGCGCCTTTATCCTTCCCCCCCCAGAACAATCCGGCCTTGCCATTACAGCCGCCGGGTCTAGAGTTCGCCTCGCTCCAGTCGCTCAGCTGCCGCTGATGGGTGGGGTCAGTCAGCAACTCTCCGGCCGGGGTGGAGCCGCTGATCTCGATGGTCTCTGGCGCCCAACCCAGCAGTGGCCTCTAGAGAAGTGGAGGACTCCGGGCCAAGGCGAGGACCTCGATTCCTTCTGCCGAGGCCTAGAACGCAGTCGGACGTCAGATCTACTTTGCTTTGCGGTAGAAGCTCAAGATCCGGCCGAGCCAATGGCTGAGGCAGGCTGGCATTCGTCTGACACACGCCAGCAAGTCACATTTCAGAGGGTTGTGTGAAGCTGACCGTGTGATTAATGTATGATTTACTGGGCATACGGGAAACCTTCGGAAATTAGCTTAATTGAATAAATCACGGTTAAATTAAATCAAGGGTAAATCTGTTGTGCAAAAACACAGCCATTCGGGTAGCGCTCACTAAGGCTCGGAATTGTTTCACAAAAATCCATTTCTGATTCAGAGAAAAGTTCCTGTTGTAAGAGTAATATCCTGGTGAAATAGCCACATGGCCGCCAAAAACCGTATATTCCCTTCCCCTTCTCCCGCCATTCCCTAGCTTGTCGTGCATTCTTTCCAAAAATCGGGACTTTTTAAAAATGCCGAGGGACGTGGGACAAATTGTTAAAAATCGGGACTGTCCCGCCAAAAGCGGGACATCTGGTCACCTTGTTATAATAGCACTTTAATGAAGAGCTTTGTTTGGGGAACCCTGGTAAAACCAATCATTATAACTAGAACTTACAGCTGGCAATCTCAAAATTGGCTTTCCCATCTAACGTTCTTTCTTCTTCCCAAGGGAAAAGTCTTCCCCTGGAGTTTTACTTATATATTTTGAACTACCAACATTTTTTTTTGAGAATCCAGATAATGATTCAATTTCCCCAGATTTCCTGCTTCTGTTTGAACAACTCTTAGATCTACTTGTTTATATGCTCTGTATGTTTTGAGTTTTTTGTCCGCCGCCCTGATTCCATTTGGAGAAGGGCGGGGTATAAATCCAATAAATAAATAAATAAATAAATAAAAATACTTGAATCTCATTTTTATCAGGACCTGATACATTCCAAATTTCAACCTAAACATCATCCATAATGTAAATCTTTGTATTGTTACGCACCATTGAATATGGTAGCATTTTATCTCAACAGTATTGATTATCAAAGTAGTTTACCACCTCTCTCATAATTTTGATTACAATTATATGATGAAGAAATAATAATTTATAATCCAGTTTATAAAAAGCATATACATATTTGAATCCAAAGTTAATAAATTAATTTCTGTAATTGCATAAGTAGCTTGAAGCATGCCTTGAATTAAAAGGATTTTTTCTGCCAAAACTGTTGTGTTTCTTGAACTGATGTTTAATAATTTTAATGTCCAGAAAGGAACTCTTGCTGCCATGAATTAAATAGCTTGTTTAAATCCACCAACTGCTTGTAGAGCACAATGGAGTAAAAAGGTAGAACAAACCCTGATTTCAGTAGCAGTATACTAGCTAGGGAAGATTTTATTTTATTCTAGTATGGATGACAATGAATATTCAAAAACTCTTCAGTACAGTCATGTGCTACATATGATATCTTATCTATGTGTACTGAAGTGTTGGGCTTTATCCTGAATTTCAAAGTAAATACAGAACTAATTTCAGGGAGGAAAGCCTTGACAATATGAATTTCTATGAAACCAAATGGAACATCCCTTCGACCGATCCGTTCCCACAGAGAGGGCCTTCTCCGGGTACCGTCGGCCAGGCAATGACAGTTGGCGACGCCCAGGGGAAGGGCCTTCTCTGTGGCGGGCCCAGCCCTCTGGAACGACCTACCCCCTTATCTACGCACCACCTCGGACCTCTGCCTCTTCCGCCAGTGTCTTAAAATGTATTTATTCCAACAAGCCGGCCTAGCATAACCCCCCGTTTCTGACTTTTATTTGTATAAATTTTAAATTCTTAAGGTTTTATAAGAGTTTTAGCACGGGATATAATTTAATAGTTTTTTAAAATAATGTATTTGTGTAATTTTGTATGGTTTTTTAATATTGCCTGTGCGCCGCCCTGGGTCCTTGCAAGGAGAAGGGCGGGGTATAAATTTGAAAAATAAAAATAAAGTAAATAACTTTTCACAAGGTTTCCTCCAATGGCTAGTGCTTTATTTCTTTTTCCCCAATAATGGAGAGAATTAAAACATTGCATGATGGCATGTATTCAATATTGTTTCTATTGAATATTGTGTTGCAAAAAAAGCCCCTCATTTCCCTCCACCCAAGTAGCATATTCGGTCTTTTATTATATCCTGTTTCTCTAAAGCTAAAGTCTTTTTTTATGATGTATTTACATCAATGTTTCTCTGGATAGATTTTCCCAGTACAATTTTCTCTTTGACCCAGCAAAGTTTGTTTTGTTTCTTAATTAATGTCTTAATTAACAAGATCCATTCATGCTTTTTTATATGACTTTATGAAGTTTTTATACCGAAATTATTTTAATATATTATAATAATTTAGGCACTAAATCTATTATATTTATAAATTCCAAGTTAAGAGCTCTATGCAGTATTTTAACTATTTTAAACAAAGGCACATGTCCTATATATAAACAGGGCTGCTATCTTTCAAGCACAAAATAGTGTATACAGATTCCATAGTGGCAAATCAGGAATGAAAGAACTATTGCTGGTATCATCATCTTCACATAGAACACTTCAAAAGATTTTACCAGCCAAGCTAGTTTTAGAAAAAGCTGCTATCTTATGTTTAAAGGTCAGGCTTAATGGCTTTTACTGCTTATTCTTCTCCTGCTCACATTTCTGTATGTCAGAACATTTCTGAGCTCTTAATTTTGTTAGAGATTGTGTCACTGAAAATAAAACAAGATAATCTATTTTTTTTAAAGTAATACTTGTACTTCAGTAATTCTACATCATGGTTACTTCATTTGGTTCACACACTTTACTCATACAAGTTTTCATTGCCTAGTAGTACATATAAACCCAGTTACTTTGTCAGGTTCTGTTTTAACCCTTCAGTTTCCTTTCAATGCATCAAGTTTGATCTCATATTACCTCTGACACTGTTATCACCTCATTCATTATTGTATAGAGTTTCCACTTATATCCTCTCTAACCATCTTGGTTCACTTACTGTGGATACATGGAAGTCATTGTCTGCCCACACATTATAACATGCCCACACATCATAATATGAGACTAGTCTGAAGCTGCCAGAGCCTAAAAACAGAGAGGACAAAAGTCAGGAATATTATCCAAAAGATTCCTTGGAGAGATAAATAAGAAAGAAACAAATAAATAAATAAGAATTAAAGAAAATAAATATCACTCGCAGTAGACAATGGAGGCAGGTCCATCCTGCATAGAAAACTGAATACTTCATATTATAAAGCAATCAAACAAGAACTTTTGATGGTAAAAGGGGTCCTGAAGTCCATCAACTCTTTGAATCATCCTGGATCTGAATCTGGTAGCTTCCCTTCCTCCAAATACTACCTGGCACCCTAATTGAGAAGGACTTGGTAAGTGGAAATAGGTGTGTCAGAGAGCTAGAACAGAGTAAAGTTTTGCTGTTACTTCAAATTCATTGGGTCTCCATATACTCCAAAAGAACTTATTATTATTAATTATTTCCTGACTATTGACCAAAGCTTTGTGTTTTGTCTGCTTTAGCTGCAATTATCTGGAAATCCAAGTAGAAAGCACGGGGGCTTTTAAGATTCACGTGCACTATTCTATGGATGCATGAGTAAGTGACTATAAACCAAACCTATTTGTGCAACGGTGATGGACATGTAGATGAATTACAGGCATCTTATCAGGTATGGCTTGTGTGATCATGGCTTGCAGTCTTTTGTTGCCTTCCCAAATTGCTTTGCTGATATATTTTGTAAATATGTACAGATAATAACACATTGCCCCCCATCCTGATGTAACATGCTACAGTAACCTACTGCAAGAGCAAAGGTTGTGCCTGTGGTTGAGATCTGGACCAATGCAATATTTAATATATGACTACGTAGGTGTACATGTTGCGTATTAGGGCCTATGAGTAAGAGCAGAACCTTGGTGACTGGCTCCTGTCATGCATGCCTTGGTTTCTGTATGCTATGATGGTGGTGTAGTTGAACCTGCTTGCAGGGACAAAACCCAGTAAGAAGTGGTAAAATGACCTGCATGCTTCTGTCTACAAAAAAAGCAGAAGTGGAAAGGAGCCTGCCACATAAATATGCTGGCTGCTAAGCAGCCCATTTCTCTGTCAGTGATAACAACTGTAGGACAACACCCTGTAAAGGAAATGGCAATGTTGAACAGATATAGCACTTGACAGTGTGATCTTTGTGGCATGCTTCAATCCTGTGCCCTGCAAGCCACAGCATGAAGTGTCTTCAAAGGAATATCTTGTTCAACTAGGATTCATCTCTTCTCTACCATAAAGTCAAGACACCTGGAGGCTAAAGACTCTCAAGCATCTGATGCTGGGGCAGTTGAGCAAGACAGTCCCTTTGAAGGCACTTCACGCTGTGGCATGCAGGACACAGGATTGAAGCATGCCACAAAGACCACACTATCAAAGGCTATATCTGCTCAACATTAGCCTCTCCTCCATGTTTCCATTGTGAGGACAAATGCCCCATGAAAGTATCCAATGGCAAGTTTCAAGAGATGCCTTGGTCAGACTAAGGCATATCCTGAATCTTGCCATTGGGTATTTGCATGGGGCATTTGTCATCACAATGGAAATCATTCCTGGAAATTTAAAGGATTGGCTTGGATTACTGGTAGGTGAAGGTTCATATAGCTTTTAGCATGAGCAGGAAGTTAAACAGTACAACATAAAGGTGGAAATGACATTACTCGTGGCTTGATAGATGTGTGACCAACCAACCATCACAATCCATGACTGGAAACCAACATGGATAAGAGGCTTTCATTGATAGCTCAGTCTGCCTTCATGCACTCAACTACATAGATGGGGGGCAGGGGTAGAGAGAGTTGAAAAATGATTGCCCTGGTTTCTGAGTTTATATGGAACCAGTGATGCTTATAGGGAAATGCAACAGCAGCTCCTTGATTTAGTGCAAAGTGATCGAGAGAGATGCTGAGTGTACTTTCTGCTTATGGGCATAGTGTGTGAGCAAATAGAAATTAGCCACTTTTCATTGTTCTGGCACTAGAGGTGGTTATGTGGATTTGGCCTGATAGTGGTTTATATCAGGGGTGGGTTCCTGCCAGTTCTAACCTCTTCTATAGAAGAGGTTCCACAAATGCTATTTAGAACCGGTTCCAGCTCCCTCCGCCTGCCTGTCCACACATCATCAAGATGAAGAGCGAGAGGAGGAATTCTGGGAGTTGAAGTCCACAATAATAATAATAATAATAATAATAATAACTTTGCATTTATTAACCGCTCCCTCTCCCCACAGGGACCCGGGGCAGTGCACAGGAGAAACTAAAAACAATATAAACAATCAATACAAAATATACAGTTTAAAACACCATTAAACTATGTTATAATAATAATAATAGTTTAATTTCTTGACCGCTCCTCTCCCCGTAGGGACTCGTCCCGTGCTAAAAAATTAAAACCATTAAAATACATTTAAAAATCTATAGACAGAGAGACTATCCAAGGCCGGCCAGTCGAAAGAAATGGGTCTTTAGTTTCATACGGAAGGAGCGGAGGTCCGTGGTCGTTCTGATATCGAGGGGAAGGTCGTTCCAGAGGGCCGGGCCCGCCACAGAGAGAGCCCTTCCCCTGGGCGTCGCCCGCTGACAAAGTCTAGTGGACGGCACCCGGAGAAGTCCCTCTCTGTGGGAGCGAATCGGTCGTGAGGATGTATGGGGCAGGATCCGATCCCGCAGATAGCTAGGTCCCGAGCCATGGAGCGCCTTAAAGATGATAGTTAGCACCTTGAAGCGCACCCGGAAGACGACAGGCAGCCAGTGCAGCTCGCGCAGGAGTGGTGTAACGTGGGTGAACCTGGTGGTCCCCATAATTGCCCGCGCGGCTGCATTCTGAACTAACTGAAGCCTCCGGGTGCACCTCAAGGGAAGCCCCATGTAGAGAGAGTTACAATAGTCCAGTCGGGATGTCACGAGGGCATGAGTGACTGTGCGAAGGGCGTCCCGATCCAATAGGGGGCGCAATTGGCGAACCAGGCGAACCTGGTAAAACGCCCTCCTGGCCACGGCTGTCACTTGCTCTTCCATAGACAGCTGGGTATCCAGGAGGACACCCAAATTGCGCGCCCCATCCACAGGGGCAAGATGTTCGCCCCCTATGGCCAGCGTTGGAGAAAGCTGGTTGAATCGGGCAGCCGGAAACCACAGCCACTCGGTCTTGGTCGGGTTGAGCCTGAGTCCGTTACTTCCCATCCAGATCCGCACGGCTTCCAGGCACTGGCACATCACCGCTACGGCATCGTTGGGGTGGTTTGGGGTAGATATGTACAGCTGGGTGTCATCAGCGTACAGGTGGTAATCTACCCCAAAACCACGGATGATCTCACCCAGCGGCTTCATATATGCGTTAAACAGGAGAGGCGAGAGGACCGACCCCTGAGGCACCCCGCATGTGAGGGGTCTCGGGGTCGACCTCTGCTCTCCTGCCCGCACAAATTGCGATCGGCCAGAGAGGTAGGAGGACAACCACCGTAAAACGGTGCCTCCCACCCCCAACCCCCCCAGCCGATGCAATAGGATACCATGGTCGATGGTATCGAAAGCCGCCGAGAGGTCTAATAGGACCAGGATGGAGGAACATCCCCCATCTCTGGCCCTCCAGAGATCATCTACCAACGCGACCAATGCCGTCTCGGTGCTATGCCCGGGCCGAAAGCCGGACTGGCGCGGATCTAGATACTCAATTTCCTCCAGGTGACGGGGAAACTGTTGTGCCACCACACTCTCAACAACCTTCGCCAAAAAGGGAAGGTTGGAGACTGGACGATAGTTGTTTAAAAGAGCTGGGTCCAAAGAGGGCTTCTTGAGGAGGGGCCTCACCATGGCCTCTTTTAGGGAAGCAGGCAAGGAACCCTCACTCAAGGATGCGTTGACAACCTCTTGGAGCCAGCCTCGTGTCACCTCCCAGGATGCCAGTACAAGCCAGGAGGGGCACGGGTCCAATAAACATGTGGTGGCTCGCAGTCGCCCACGTAACCTGTCCATATCTTCGGAAGTAACGGAGTCAAACTCCTCCCAAACAAGATCTCTCTCGTGGCATCCCACTGGGCCATGAATGGGGGCTAGCTCACTCTGTATCTGAGCGGTTTTCTCCTGCAGAAAAGTCACAAATTCCTCTGCTCTACCCTGTAGTGGGGCTTCCCGCTCCCTCTGTTGGAGGAGGGAGCGGGTCACCCTAAACAGGGCGGCAGGGCGGTTTTCTGCGGATGCTATGAGAGTGGCACAATGATGACGTTTGGCCACTCTCAGCGCCACAATGTAAGTCCGTAAATGGGCTCTTACCTGTGTCCGGTCAGATTCAGAACGGCTAGACCTCCATCTTCCCTCTAGGCATCTCTTGCGGCGTTTCATCACCCGCAGCTCCTCAGTAAACCAAGGAGCCAGGGTGGTTCGCCGCCGCAAGAGAGGCCGCAAGGGCGCGACCCGATCCAAGGCTCCCACGGCCGCAATGTTCCATGCGGCCGTGAGGTCCTCGATCGGGGCGCGGGTCAGGGAAACAGGAAATGGCCCAAGCGCTGTCTGGAACCCATCCGGGTCCATCAGGCGCCTGGGGCGGTACCAGATTGGTGACTCTGGTTCCGCCTCCCCGCGGAGGGGAGCAGCGGTCGGAAAGTCGAGCCGGAGAAGTGAGTGGTCTGACCATGACAAGGGCGTGATGACTATGTCCCCTATACCCAGATCACTCTTCTATTGGTCTGAGACAAAGATGAGATCCGGCGTATGTCCACCCTTGTGAGTGGGGCCCTGAATTACTTGGGTCAGGTCCATGGCCGTCATGGAAGCCATGAACTCCCGAGCTGCCACGGATGATTCGCCCACCGATTGCAGATTAAAGTCCCCCATGACTAAAAGTCTGGGGGTCTCAACTGCCACCGTAGCGATCACCTCCAGGAGCTCGGGCAGGGCTGCTGCTACATAGCGGGGAGCCAGGTATACAACCAGCAAGCCCAACTGCCTCCCTAGGCCCCACTTCACAGAGAGGGACTCACAGCCGGTAGTCTGAGGCACAATGGTCTCTCTCGGCTCAAGGCCTTCCTTGATAATGACCGCTACCCCACCTCCCCTGCCTAGGGCCTGCGGCTGATGAAATGCGCGGTAGCCTGGTGGGCACATTTCAATGAGGGGAAGACCTCCCTCGTGGCCCAACCAGGTTTCCGCAATTCCTACCAGGTCCGGCTCCCCCTCTGACACAAGGTCACTAATGAGGGGGGCTTTGTTGACAACGGACCTGGCGTTGCAAAACATCAGCCGCAGACCCTGGCTCTGTATTCCCTGGCCACCTAGCCTGCGGGGGTTGTGGCACCCGACCGTTTTTAACCAACGGCTACGTGCCACCAACCGGGAGGATGAAGATTGTCTCCCCTCGGTCCTGCCCCTCCCCACGACCCTCTGAATTGGTATGCCCTCCTGTGGAACGACTCGGGAATCCCCCCTCCTTTCGGCGCCTTCCGCTTCCCTCCGTCGACTGCTATCCTGGCCCTTGCTATTGATTGTTACTTCCGTCTCCATCTGTCTATACCCACCCCCCTCCCTCGAACCCCCTAAAAAAGATAATTTAAACAATTTCCTAACTAAAAAACCCCTAAGGCCGCGCTTCGCCCACCTCTCCGGATTAATGAATCCCTCCTCGAGGCGGGCCCTCGTTAACGAGGAGGGCCAAACCTGCGAGAGCGGGGACTCTCGCAGAAGCATAAGGTCTGCCACAGAGTACATAGTCATAATTATAGTATATAAATATAAATATATAAATACATAGACACATATAAATACATAAATATATAAATATATAGATATAAAAATATAATACAACTATAAATACGAGATATAAAATGGGTCAAAGTTAATTATGGGGAGCATGTTGACAATTAGAATGGTACAAATAGATGTTAAAAGTAATAATAAATAATTCACATGCACAGTGGAATATAGTCCGGCTTGATCTCAAAAATTCATTGCAGATGTTAAAAATGGTCAATCAGTCTATCAGTCCGGATGGGGGGGGGGGGGGGTCAGGAATGTAATTTGGGGAATCGTTGGGGGTGGAGGGGGGGGGAGTGGGCAGTCTCTAGAGCCCAGATTTTTCTTTTTAAAGGGCTCTTCTGGTCTTGCATCCTCTCAAGAAAAGGCCCGGCCAAGGCATTCCTCCTACTCCTGGCCAGGCCCAGATAACAGTTCTTCTAGGCCTCGGTCGTCCAAATCTTATAGGCCTCAGTCACACAGGATGCATACGCCACGGCCATTAGTTCAGATCTTCCAGCCGTTCTCTCTGCTGCCCAAAAAGAATCTCACCTCCTCCTCGAGGCCTCGGGCCGGCCGCTCCTCTCCCAGCCCGGCCCGGCCCGATCCGGTCTCTCCTCCATTTCCAAATCTCCCCCGATGACCTCCAGCTCAGCAGCTCACCCCAGCTCGGAACGCGGCTCCGTAGATCATCCCAGCGCCGCAGATCATCCTAGCGCCGCTCTAGCCCCGGCCACCACGTCCTCTTGGCCTCAGCTCAACAACGGCTTCGAATCGGCACTCACATCGGCCCTTGCATCGACCTCCTTCTCCTCCAGTCTGCGTTCCGGCCGAATCGGCACTCACATCGGCCCTCGCATCGACCTCCTTCTCCTCCAGTCTGCGTTCCGGCCGCCACGTTTCTGCCGCCATCCACGCCATCCACGCCCGGCGTCCTCGGCGATATCGCCGCCGCTGCCTTACCCTAGAGAGCCGTCCAGATCTCAAACCATTGCTAGGGTAAGCAACTCACTGGGCCCGGCCCTTAGGAATGGAAAACGGACCGGGCTGCATGTTTTAATAAGCCAACAAGCTCCAGGACCCAACGGAGCTCAGAGGCAGACCGCCATCTTCGCGCCTGCGCAGTCTTCAATCTGTCAAGTTTGAACACCGCTAGGTTTTTTTTTCCCCTAAAGGGTTAGGGGTGCAAGGGTCTTGTAACATGACAGTCTTAAAGCTGTCAAGTTTGAACACCGCTAGGTTTTTTTTTCCCCTAAAGGGTTAGGGGTGCAAGGGTCTTGTAACATGACAGTTTTAAGACTTGCGTGCTTCAATGCCAGAGTTTCTGAGCCAACATTTTGGTTGCTAAGCAAGAGCATTGTTAAGTGAGTTTCACCACATTTTACAAGTTGGCAACGCTCACCCAGTTATATGACTGCCAAGCCACTGCCACTCGGTCACATGGCCAGTGAGCCACTCCCACAAAGCAGGCCACACCTACAGAAGAGGTTCTAAAAAAAATTGAAACCCACCACTGGTTTATATGCTCTCCATTCAAAAATTTGTGATTTGATGTTTTTAAATTCATGATCATTAGCTTTTTATTAATGAATACATGTATCTCCTAAACCAGGTACTGTAGGTACTTATGGGCCAGCTGTGACTATTTTGTGGGAGATAGGCACAAACCTAGATGCACAATGTTGGCTACTTGCATATTAGAGAGTTGAACCATAACATTCAGGACAAACCCTTTGAAACTCCCCCAAATCAAGTGCCCCAAGGCTTATATGCGAAACCTGTGGCATACAGAAGGGATATTGAGTACGCCTGCGTTTCTTAGAAGTGTGTAGAGGTCAACACAGCAGATTGAAAGAAAAGATGCACAGACGTTGCCGGTAACCAATACGAAGAGAAAGGCGCAGCGCTCTCTTCCCGCCTTTTCATTTTGGAGAAACGGCCCTTTCGTGCGAGGCGCCTCTATTGCCTGGCTGATAGCAAAAGAGGGCGGCAAACAAGGTTTGTTGCCCGGGCAGCCGCTCTTAGGGGCGGGGAAGAGAGGCGGAGAGAAAAGGGAAGAAAGAGCCGCCCTCGCCGCTCTTCCTGCCACAACTACCCGGGAGGGGGCAGGCGGCGGGTTGTGGTTGCGCGAGGCGACTCTGGATCTGTCCAAGCGACTTAGCGCTCCGGTAGAAAGGGCGCTGCCATGCCCACCAACTTCACGGTAGTGCCGGTGGAGGCGCCCGCTGGCGGCAACGAGGCCCCGAGTGCCCAAGGGGGACTGCAGCAGCCGGAGCGTTTAGACGAGCCAGCCAATGAGAACAGTAAAAGCCAGGGCTGCGCTGGTGCCCACGACCGGCAACCACCGCAAAGCGAGAGTGGCAGCGTGGAGCGCGGGAGCCAAGGTGAGTGGCCGAGTCTCCGGCTTGGATGAGAACCGACGAGCACGTGAGTCACAAAGAGTTGCCCGGGAAGAAAGGGAAGGGTGGGGCGCGTGTGCGCTGAGGTTAAGTCCCTTCTGTCAGGGCGTCTATTTGTGTGAGGTCGAGCAGGGGATGGGTGGGATAAGGGGCGGTGTGGGGGGGGGGGGATAAGTTCCAGTTCCTTCCCCCCTACCTCCCGATGTGTGGATTTTTTGAGGTGGTGCCTGGTTTGAGGAAGCCCTGCTTAGGTTTTTTTTGCCGCAAGGACGCAAGTTTGGGACAACTCTCCCCTACCCCCAATGCAGAAACATATAAGATGTGGAGGAAACTTGTGCAGTCGTTTTGGCTGATTGACAGAGCTGTATGAAGAAGTGAATTTTTGTAGGGCTGGGACTTTGCTGTTTGTTCTTGGCAGCAGGTCCCACAGGTGGCCTTTCCTGGCAGCGGATGAAAACAAGGCATTTTCGATCATCGAAGATGGGCATTTTTTTTCACTGTGGAAATGTATTAGAACAGACCTGCGTGATGTATTTTCTGTGCGAAGTTATTTCTCCTTCGGCTCAAACCGATATACTCCGAAATAGGCATGCGTCATATTATTTTTAAAGAAAATTATATGTGTAAGGAAGAAAAGGATTTTTTTGTTAAGAAGAGAAAAAAAAATACACAAACAATTTAAGCATGGTAGGGTAGTAGATTTGTAGTTTGTGCAGTTTCGTTCTGCAAAGGAAAGGGTGAAATTATTTCAAAATATATTAACTCCCACATCTCCAGAATGTGTACTAATTCCATTTTTGGGTAATACAGTATAGAGATCTATCCATCACCTGGTTGTACAATTATCTTGGACTATGACACTTTAAATTACAGATAGGATTTAGTATTTTGACTGATTGTTATTCTGTTGTAATTAAAAAATTAGTGCATCAAGAAAAAACACTTAAGTGAATTGTGTCTCCAATTAATAACTATGTAAACATTGGAGGTTCCTTAATTTTAGCATGGAGTGGGTCCAGTTTTGCCTAGTTCAACATTCTGTACTTTTCTGTATATTACTGTATAAACCAGTAATAAGGCATATTGAATAAATCATTGATGAAGGATTGGGTAAACTTTACACCCGTTTATTGTAAAAGGGTTTTAGATTCATTAGTACAGGGGAAGTGAATGATATACAGGAGGATAAATGTAAAAGTAATTTTAAAAGTTCCTTTGCTTTTCCTCTAGGAAAGACGGGAGAGAAAAATACTGCAATAGAAAATAGGGTTGCATATGAATTAGTTTAAATTTTGAGCTTTAGCTTTGGTTTGTAATAATGGTAGAATAGTAGTATAAAATACAGGCCTCTCTTTGTGCTAAATGCTATAGACAGTTAATCCTATTTCATCAGATGCAAAAATACTTCACTAGTAATTTGCATCACACCATATACTTTACTTCAAATGTATATTAATAATATGAGCCTGTCATCTGGCTGGTCCTTTGTTAGGTTGGTATTGTACCTAGGAGACGTCTTAAGTCATAGAAGGAAAGGGATAGTGTCTGGATATTATATTTTAGGAAATAATTTCTAGAGAGGTGATTACGTTTCAGCATAGAAAGTAAAGTAAGTGACACTTTCAGTATTGATATTTTCATAATGGCATATATTTTTGTGAATACGTAACTTTCATTTTATAAGATGTATGAAGTATTATCCAAGAATAGTGTGTGTGAGTGTGTGTGTATTCATTTATCAATGAGAAGGAAATGAGGATATAAATAAGTTAGATCAGAGATAAACCTATGGAATATTCAGGTAGACCTGTTTTTAAATAGTGACTATTCACAAGCATTCATTGAGAATAACTTGTATGTTCTTGTTTTAACTACTTATTTAGTGTGACAGAAATCCATTGTCAGGTATTTTGTAATTTGTATCATGTAAGAGCTATTACTGTTGTAATTGCAAACGGTAAACATTATAAACTGTTTTAAATTTGTTGGCAGGAAGTATGAAATGTAGAAGAAAGCATGAAAGTATTTTTCTAAGAACATTCAGAATTTTGTTGATAAGAACGATTGTCCATGTAAGAAAACAATTCACAAAAATATAGAAACTTAGGTCACAGCTGAACATTTGGTATAAAAAAATATATAGGCAACCTTTGCTATGAAAATTATCTAATTATACTAGTTTTTAACAGCGCCTGATAGATGCTTAATGAATGATTCATGTTAAAAGTACTTGGAGATAGTGGAGAGAAGGCAATGAAAATGACCATAATCATGCAAAACATATCCTATAAAGAAAGGTGGGAAAGAGAATACTGACCAGAACATAAGATCATTTTTGAAATCTTTGGAGGGCTAAACAGATACAGTAATTACAAAGTTAAGAGAACCTTAATGACCAGTAGAATAAATTTGAGAGTAGAAATCAGATTTGTAGTGGTTTCCTCCACCCATCCTTCTTGGAGGATTTTAAGAATGGGTTAGTTGTTTGTGGCTTTTAAGTATTAGATACTATTCTGGTGCACTGAATTGTTGCTTTCGAATTCTAAGATTTACATAATTACAGTGGTTGGTTTCTTTTCTTTCTGGTTTTCTTTTTTAAAGAAGAACAATCCTCTGAGTACAGAATACAACAACAATTTTCAACTTTTTTTGGTTCAGAGCTAGCAAATTGAAGAAATGCCCTCTGATTAAAGAGCAAACAAATTTAATATATCATATTCATTGAAAAAATAGAACTGGAAAAATAGTTTTTCCAACATAGAATCAAATGTATTGCTTGAAATTGCCTTTTTGTAGTTAGGAATGTAGGGCAAATAAACAGCTTAAAAGTACTATATAAACTTATGTAGATCATATATTGATCCAAGATAAAGCTAGGGTTGAAATCCAGATAATTTCAGGACCACATTGACAGGAATATATATAGGAAATTGTAATGGAGCTTGTCCAACATTATCGAAAGTTGTAATGGTTGTAAAATGAATTGGTCACAAAACTGATCTGATTTTACCCTAATTTTTGCTACAGCCGTTAAGTGAACACTGCTATCATTAAGTAAAACCATTGTTCACTATGTCACAGTTCTGCCAAAAATAATAATTTGCCAAAAATAAATGCAGAACTTTATAAAGCCACATATTAGTCATGTTGTAGTCACATGACCAAAAATATGGTTGTGTTGATGAGTAGTTGAAGTGTGGTCATATGACTGCGGAGATGCCTAATTATAAGAAATTTGGACCATAAGCTCTTTTTCAGGTAAGTCATAATTTCGAATAGTTGCTAAGCAGACATTTAAATTAAAATTAAAAAAAGTTGTAAGTCAAGGGCTACCTAGCGCTTCCTGACACCAGTGGTGGGTTTCAGGTGGTACGTCCTGGTACGGTCGTACTGGAGCCTGCCCAGAGCACCGGATACCGTTCCAGTATAGTGCTTGGAGAACCCACCCGCCCGCCCTCGCTTCTTACGTGTTTTAAGCTTTTGGCGCTTCTCCTCACGCACATGGTGCGTATGATGCCTGTGCGATGCGCCACCGAGCAGCTGGAGCGTCACGGAGGCTTGCAGAAGCGTTGCAGGCAAGTACGACGCATACGCGCGCTGCGTGCACATGCTGACGCCAGGGCCGTTCCAACCGGTATGGAATCCAGAACCTACCACTGCCTGAAACTGTACTACCTTACAGAGCTTTCTATTCTGTGCAGGAGGTAATTTTTTAGGTAGAATTGTTTTATTGCAGAGAAGATTCTAGAAAGATCCTAGAAAGATTGTGTCACAAATTATTGTACATTTACTATCATTCCTGTAATTGACAGCATAAAAATGGAAACTTCAGAAGCACAGGAACATATTTGGTAAAGTCTACAAAGACAGGAAAGCAAAATACATGCGAATCACATTGGGGTTGCCTTTTTGAGCCCATTCAGCAACAGAGGAATCCATCAATTAGATCTTTAGCACTAAACACAAATTCTTAAGTTAAGTGGAAACTAGAAAAAACCTTTCCCCCCAATCTTATTAGCCATTACCTATTAGAATCTTAATATGTTTCCTTTATAGCAAAACTCTTTGTGATTGGGCAGGTGTGAATTTAAATGTGTTTCAATCATTTTAAAAGTGAAAATTGTGTTAATCATAGAGCAAAAGCAATGTGTGACAAAGGATAATCAATGTTTCCCTAAATCAGCACTTTTCTTTCAACTGTGCTTGTTGCTGGAACTTGAGTAAGAAGGCATAAAAGAAAACAGATGGTTAAATTAAAATGTAAGAGTAGAGACTATATGTATACCATCTTTACCTGTATACTCTTTGTTTCAAAAATTGAATTTATGGGAACATGTCTGTTTGAGCCTAACTCCTGCACAACATCACAAATGTTAATTGGAAATTGCAAATATGGACTGATTATGAAATGTTTGCATTAAGAACAATAAATTATTCAGAAATTTCATTCACTTTTTGTTTTGTTCAGCTACTCCTCTGTTTCACATCACTTCCTTCCTTGTTCTCTTTACTCTGTTTTTCTTTTCCCAACCTTTTTTTCTTTCCTGTTTTTATCTCTGGGATTTCCTTCCTGTGATAATTCCTAATTTATAGATTATAATAAAATCCATTTATTTTCTCCGTTTTTATATCTTATGTCAGTTGTTTGAAGTTCTGGATGCTGAGTTAAAAGTTTGCTTCAAGCACTATAACCTAAATCCTTCATATATTTTATGATAAATTAGTCTCAGTAAAGTACTATCTAACTTTGAATTCCATTAAAAGTCATGTGTCTCGTCTGTCTTTTGGTTCAACTATATTTGGCTTCATAGAGATTGTTTCACGTAAAACATTTAAGGATACTTCAGGTCTGAATATTTTCTGAGAATGATACAAATTATATAAAGCAAGATGATCTGACTTGTAGGTCCATGTTTACTGTATGTAAGAAATGTATAGAAATAGGAAGAACAAGTTGTAGACTCTGCCCAATAGTATTTCTAGCTGATAAAAATATTCAACATTAGCAAGAATGTGTGAAACTATATTTTTCCCTCTTGAATTCCCAAACCACCTTTTACAATTCTTAACATGTTCATTTAAGTCTTCGGCTCATCTGAAAAATAATTTCAGTGCACATGTATGTTTCAGTGCACATGTATATTTTAGTGTAATACATATAGCAGGCAGTGGGAGAAAGAAAAATTAATGGGACGTTTGTGGCAAAACTGAGAGATACACACAGACTGAGTTGGAAAGAAGAGTTTGTTTTAATTTCTGTGAATAACTTCATTTATGCAGAAAAATCCAAAGTTCTCTTCTCAGACTTTGAAGCATTTTAAAACAAGAAATTCAAATCCCAAGAAATTGTGCTGGTGGCAGTATAGAAAGGTGGTAAGGAGAAAAAAAGAAAAGCCTTTTTCTCCTATGAGTTTTAGCTTTTACAAAAGCAATTCCCCCTTCCATTGCAATCAATTGGCTTGTCTAAATTTCTTTAGGAGTTTGGAGTAGGGCAGGAATTACAATTTTCTCCCCTATCTCTGCAAATCAATTTATTTGCATTGTTAAGTTGCAGTCCCTGGGGTGTATTAGATGTGTTGGGATGAAGTTGTTATATAAAATAGTTGGCAATTGCTTGTAAATAATGCAGGTAAGTAGGAACGTTTTCAAGAATAGGTTATAGAGTATTTCATTTCCTGAGTAAATAAATTGAAGTAATGCTCATGGATTTTAGGAGGGGTTGATGAAATAGCTTGGACATGAATATAAGTACAGCTTTGTTTGGCCAGATCAATGATCCATCTTTTCATAGAATCATAGAGTTTCAAGGTTTCTTTGGCCCTCGGGTCCAAATTGCTAATCAGTGCAAAATTCCAAATTAAAGCATCTCTGATAATAATATTCTTTCCCAATGTTTTATTTATTAGTAAGACATTCAGATCCTCTGAGCATGAACTTTTGTTATATCTAGTCTGTAATAAACCTGTAATCTACCCTGTTTCCCTGAAAATAGGAGCTCCCCGGATAATAAGCCTAACTGGGCTTTTGAGCACATGCGCTAAAATAAGCCCTCCCCCCAAAATAAGCCCTCCCCCAAAATATTGCAACACAGCAGCAGCCATGAGGTGACCATGCTCGCTGCCTCCTGCACATCAATAATAATAAGACCTCCCCGAAAATAAGGCCAAGTCCTTATTTCGGGGGTCAAAAGAAAATAAGACCCCATCTTATTTTTCTTTTGAAAATAAGACCCTGTCTTATTTTTGGGGAAACACAGGAATATGAAGGCCTCATTTTAAAGCTACCTAGGCCTACAATCATCATACCACTATATGGAAGAAAATGTCATGAATGGTTATGCATATGAAATGCTGCCTTCATTTTTTTGGGGGGGGAATATGTTGTTTAGATATTACCCCAATCCACCTTTGTTTAGGTAATGCATAATTTAAATTGTATTCCTTCTTAGAGGGTTCTTAACACAGAATGCAGAGTAAGCTGTAACATAAAATTATTTGTTACCTTACAACTTTAAACATATTTGTTACCTAATAGTTTTAGGCATACTCCTCACATAGTTCACTGGTTTTCTTTTCAGTTGTTTCTCTTTCTGTCTGTTGCTGCATTTTTTTAATACTTGTAGTATGAACCATCTCTGTTACTAATAACACTGTAATGTTTTTTTGCAACAGTGAATTTTATTGGTGAGCGTAATATATTAATTGCTGTTCAATAATTAATGAAAATGTTCTTTGTGTATAAAATACTTTATATACAAGCAAAGCAAAGATAGAACATTCTGTTCAAGGCTTTTCCTGATATCCTAATTTTTCATGTCTTGTGAATAGTTTATGTAGAGGAAAATAAAATTGTTTGATCATCTATGTAGTTGCTTCATATGGGAATGAAATATAATCAGTTACGTGAGGGTTACATGCAGTCTAATTATGTGACACTTATTCATTTACTTATTTGAAGACAACATACGTTGTCATGATTTAATAGAAGAAATGGCTTTAACAAAAAGGATAAATATATACAGGTGGCCCTTGACTTACAACTGTGTGTTTGTTCAAAGTTACAACTGCCTTGGAAAATGTGATTTGTAACCTGTCCTCGCACTTAACATTTCTCACACCATCCCCATGGTCATGTGATTGCAATTTGGACACTTAGCAACGGCCTGCATTTATGACTGGTTGCAAGATTCTGCAGTTACATGATTGCAACCATCTGGACTATTTTCCAACAAGAAACATCACTTGGGAAATCTGGAATCACTTAATGACCACCCTAAAAATGGTCATAAAATTGCCCCTGTTCACTTTACAACTTCATTGACGTATGATGAAAATTTTGGGCTCAGTTGTGGTTGTAAATCAAGGACTACCTTCTCTAATTTGGTACTCCTTTCCAAATTAAAATAGATTTCTAATTCCCAGACTCTTTGGAGTTCAGATTTACACTTAAGTGCTGAGATGCATTTTTTACTTCAGTTTTCTTACTGCTGTTTTGTTCCAGCATGGTATGGTTACCTGAAAAGTTAAACTTTCACTATTGTATTTCACATGACAGAGAGACTCATTGGTCACAAATTCCTAGTTGGCCAAGAAAAACAAGCATATATACGTGTTTTTTATATACACTTCTTGTATCCCACAATTGAAAGATGAATGCTGAGGTTCATTTTCCTCATAAAAGTTTTATAAATATTTGGATAATTACTTTGTGTGCAGCTGTTGTAATTTACTCTATATAAAGCTGCCCTTAAAAACCATTTGGAAGCTGCAACTGGTCCAGAACGCAGAAGCATAGGCAATTATGAGCCTGTTAATATCATGCCTGTAGAACAGCTTTGCTCTATGGTCTACACCAGGGGTAGTCAACCTTTTTATACCTATCACCCTCTTTTGTATCTGTTAGTAGTAAAATTTTCTAACCGCCCACCGGTTTCACAGTAGTGATTTATAAAGTAGGGAAGTTAATTAAATTAAAAAGAGGAAAGTGCTTCAGTATCGGACAAAACCCCTACCGCCCACCATGAAAGCTGGAATGCCCACTAGTGGGTGGTAGGGACCAGGTTGACTACCACTGGTCTACACTGTTACCAATATGCTTCCAACTGCAAGCAGGTTACAATTTTCACCTATAGGTTTTCACCCTTTGGGCCTAGGTGCTCGTTATCTTCCATTGTTTCAGTGGAACAGAATATCTGCAGTTCAGGATTTAACTGGGGTTCTTGGGCTTGTCAAAGTTGGTGGTTTTCTTGCAGACATTTCATTGCCCAGATAATAGGTAATAACTCACACTTTTACCTAATTAGATCATAGTAATGTCTGCAAATAAACTACTGAACTCAGAGAGCATCAAGAACTCTCTTATCTTCAATGGCTTCTGTTTGGTTCGTACAATAAGCCAGAAAAGGCTCCACACCCCTTCCATTAAGCAATGACATCTGAAGGGACCTAGACCCTGCCTTATCTGTTACTGCACCCTCCCTTTGGAATAGCATTCCCTTTAAATTACACCCCCAATTTGATTGAAGTTTTATGCAAATTTAATACTGTGGTCAGAGCAAAAACATAAAACATAAAAAACTAATACCATTATATAGTACAAAGTATCAGGCAGGCATATCTACCTAGAAAAAAGTTTGAAGAAGAGGGTGAGCTCAAAACACTTTTCAATGGCAGTCTATTTATAGCCATTCTAGTAATTATAGAGATTTTTAAAGTTATCTTAAAATTATTATCATCACTCAAGGGTGACCTTTCCAACTAAAAACTGTGAAGTTACTCCACTCTCAACTCTTCCCATTGTATTGTTGATTGCAGGATCACAACGAAGTATGTTGTTGATACTCCACTCTATATCTTCTTATGAGTATAACTTTGTTGTTTGTATCTTATGATTTATGATGATTGTATTTTATGATTATGATCATGATTTATCACTTTTGACTGAACCATTGCAGTTAAGTTAGTAACACTTTGGTTAAGTGAATCTAGCTTCCCCATTGACTTTGCTTGTCAGAAGGTCGCAAAAGATGATCCCAGGAACCAGGGACACTGCAACCATCATAAATACATGCTGCCAGTTGCTAAGCGTCTGAATTTTGATCACGTGACCATGGCAATATTGCAACAGCCATACATGTGAAAAACTGTCATAAGTCACTTTTTTCAGTTATAACTGAATGGTCACTAAACAAATGGTTGTAAGTCAAGGACTACCTACATCCAGAAACATTTCCTCTTTTTTATACTCCATTTCCAGATGAAATGGTACCTGTGCAAAAAGTAGTTCTCCTTAGCACTAACTCTTCTAAATATGTCTTCTTCTTTCAGACTGTGTCAGGAAGCTTGCAAAATTCTGGGTTTCTTTGTTGCAGCAAGAGTCTTTGTTTCTTCTTCTGCCTTTTCCTATAACTGAACCTTAAATAAAATGAATCACTTGTTGACTTCCCTCATTTAACTTGATGCTCGGTTAACTCCAGTTAACAATTCATTGTTTTTTTTTACTCTGCCAGTGCAGTTGTTACGTTAGTAACACAGTTGTTAAGTGAATCTGGCTTCCCCATTGACTTTGCTTCTCAGAAGGGTACGAAAGGTGATCATATGACTCTGGGGCAGTTGCTAAGGATCTGAATTTTGATCATGTGACCATGGGGATGTTGCAGTGGTCATAAATGTGAAAAAGTCTTTTTTTCCAGTGCCGTTGGTAACTTTGAACGGTGACTAAATGAACTGTCGTAGGTCGAGGTCTACCCGTACTTTGAATATGTAGAAGAAAAGTATGAGTTCAATGGTTCTCCTTATTTGAAAAGGATCTCTGTCTTTCTACTTAGAAAAAAACTACACATTACAGTAGTTAAAAATGGCAGATTTTGACTATTCCATGTGAGATTGTAAATGTGTTTAGAATGTTTTGTTCTGGTTTATGTAATTATTAAATTGGTCCTCTTGAGTTAAATGATTTCTTTTTGGCTTTTGGTGTATTTTGCGTTTATTATCTTTGGCTAAATCTCATCAGCAGCCTTTAAAATCAGCCAGAGGAGATAATAGTTCAAGTTATTCAAAATTTGGAATTATATAATTTGCTTGGAACAGAACAGAAGTGGAAATTTTAAAATAATAAATTTGCCTGGAACAGGCAAATTCTCTAAGGAATGTTATACTGAATTTTTGTTTAGTAGAATTTCTTCCACTTCTTAAGAGACTCTTCAAAGAATATTTTGGAAAGTAGCAAAGTAACAGAAACTTTGTAATATTGCAAAATAGCCATTTCCCATACACTAAGTGAGTTCAATCATCCTGCTACTTTGCTAAACAAATATTCATGCAGTTGATCAACAAATTTACAGTGCAATGCACTGACAGCTGAGTAATTGGTTTATGTGTCATGCTATACATAGGATATTTAATATATTAATATGGCCTCAGGATATGGTAGGATCTAATTGATCTTTGTCTCTCTTTAATAATCTTGGGAGAAGGCAAAAACAAACCACTTTTGTAATACTTTCAAATCAATATCATCGGTGTAATTTTCAGTTACTCAGAATTTGAAATTGTTATTTACATGGAATAAGATGATTCTGAAGTAAATTTATACTTTTTTTAAGTAAAATTTGTTCCACATATTATTACACTTCTGAAATACTTTCAAATAGGCATAGCCATCAAGAGTTGAATCAACTTGATACAAACAATTCTGCCTCCTTTTTTACTGTAATAAAAATATATTGCTCCAGATGCATTGAAGATTTTGGACTGGTTTGCTTTTTTATTAGGATTACGCCTAACATTTGGAAGCAGTTTTATAAGAGCACTTGTTAGAATGCAGTATTGCAAGCTAACTCTGCATTCCACAGCCAGGAGTTCGATCCTGATCAGCTCAAGGTTGACTCAGCTTTTCATCCTTCCAAGGTCAGTAAAATGAGGACCCAGATTGTTGGGGGCAGTATGCTGACTCTGTAAACGGCTTAGAGAGGGCTGTTAAGCACTGTGAAGCTGTACATAAATCTAAGAGCTATTGCTACATGAGACTATGTTATAACCTGTCAGTCCTATGTTAATAATTGTACTTTTTAAGATTTTGTTGCCGAAAGTATATGACTGGATGGTTTACTACCAGAAAATTAAATTTATACTTGGCAGTTGCATGAAACCTATCTTCCTATATTAAACAGATAAAGCAAATCTACAAAAATGAAAATCAATGTGGATTTCTTTATTAGTCATACTTTAACATTGTATTAAAATGATTGTGTTGCCTAAATTCTTATTTTAATCCCCTTCACTAAATAATTTTTTCCACAAAGTATTACCATATTTTTCGGAATATAAGACATACCTTTTCCCCCCCAAAAAGAGGGTGAAAATCTGGGTTTGTCTTATACACTGAATACAGCTTTTTGACCTACCGAAACCCCTCCCCCCCCCGTTTGTAAAAATGGACGTGCAGAGGGTTTAGGAGTCTTGCAAAGTGCTCCTGGGGGCTGTGGAGGACAAAACCAAGCGAAAAATGGGTCATTTCTTATACACTTCATTTTATTACAAAGCAACTCTATTAAAGTGAGTGGCTGGCACAGTGCACAGTGGTTGGCTGGCTGGTCCCACACCCCCATTTCCATCCCAGCTTGATCCACTTACCTTTTCTGTAGATCTCCTTCAGGAAGCAGCCTCTCTGCCATGCAAATTTCCTATACCCAAAAAGTAGGGTTCCATCCTCAATTGCAGCAATTATGAAAAGGTGCTCATTTCATGGATGACACCACAAAGCCTCCATGTTGCATAGGGAGGCCGAGATGTGAAGCAACTAATTTTTCTTATTGATGACAATCTAACCCCCGTCCCCAATTGGAGTTGGGGAGGCCCTGGGAGTGTAGGGTAAGTCAGGTGTGAGCTGGGGAAGTGCTGCAGAGTGGGCCTGAGCTTGCACTATGCTTCCCAGGGCCTTTCCCATCCTTGCGGCACCCCATGCTTCGTTTAGGATCCACATGGTCATTTAAGACAGCAACAGGAAGAGCAGGTATTGGGGTTGCAAAGCAAGGCAATCACATGGGTGCCTCAGTTAATGACTGTCATGACTTAGAAGTCTTACAGTTCTAAGTTTTAGATGTACATTTGGGGGGTTTTCTGACTTCCTGAAATCTTAATTTAAAATTTTTTTTTAATGTTTTGTAATATTAATTCCTCACTTGAAACAATCAGCAATTTCTCCAAGAGTCCAAGAATGGGTTGTCCTTTCTGCCCAGAGACTGAGTTGTTCAACTTGCAGTCACACCCGTTGCCTCTCTCTCTGACCCAGTTTTTCAACTCAGTCTTGGCCTTAGAGAGACGTTTCAGAATTGATTCCTCATATTGGACTGGACAAGGACTCTTGGATTCTGGCACCACACAGGTTTTTGCAGATAGTTAACGAAGCGGCAGTTTCACTGCCAAGCATTTTCTGGCAGCCAGATCACTGGCTTAGCCATGACAGATCACGCTGGCTATCCCAGTCTGTCTGGAAAAGTCGCCGAACAATTAGGCTTCAGGTGAATTGCACCTTGTCTGGCTTCCCCGTTCCGTTCCGGGATAACCGCCCAAGCCTGCGAGCTCTTTCTGAAGCCTCCGGTGAGTGTTATCCTGCTGTCTGTATTTTATGCCTTTAGCAATTCAAAAACAAAATTACAGTTAACCAGTTCAACTTTTACCAACATTTCCCAAGGGAATAGACATGTGGCTGTTCAATGCATGAAAGTACTAATATAATTATAAATATCTTGAAAACTAGCATGTTAAGAATAGCAGCAGATTTATTTATCTGGATTTGATCAGCAATAAACATTAATTCTGGTGACCTTTATTCTGACAAAGACAGCTAGAAATAACCTGTTCACAACAAAAAACAATTAGATAATGATCTCATGTACAAAGGCTCTAGCTTTGCCTTCTGAGTCATATTACCCAGCAAAGCTACTTTTATGATAATAATTGATATCAGATGTTCCATTAAATAAAATTACTTCTATCTTTTTCAATAGGAACATGTTGTATGTAGTAGAAAAATAGTAGTGTTTATATCAAACAAGTTAAACACAATTTGATTTTACACATTATGTTATGATCATAAGTAGTGTTTTTTATATTCACACATAATAAGATATGTTTTTCTTAATAGTTTCTTGAGTAAGTCAGAGTGGTGACATATAAATTTTCCAGAATAAAATAACCATATTGCGTAAAATTGAAATATTGTACGTTTTGTATTTTTAAACACCTTTTATAAATATTCATTCATTCCATATATGGAATTCTGAATGGGTAACCATTTTTAAAAATGAGATAAAGACAATGTAACAAAATAATAAATAACATTTTTAGTAACCAAGAACAAAAAACACCCAACATCAAGTAGTGTAGCAATGACAAGAGCTCAGCCCCAGAGGGCGGGCGCAGGCTTGCCAGCAGAATCTGGCTTTAGGTTTTTATGAATGGCCAGCAGAGTTGAGGTGCATCTGATCTCCATATTTTCCAGAGAGCAAGTTCTATGACAGAAAATGGCCCCTTCCTGGTTCCTACCAGATGAGACCTGGGCTATGCCTCTCCTGCTTTAAAATGTATATATATATATGGTGGTTGGTTCATAAAAGTATGATTGGTATATTAAATTGAAAATATTGTTTATCTAAATACTAATGATACATTGTTGTGGAGTTTACTTTAAATTAAGTTATTTCCATTGTATATATCGAAACCATAGGCTGATGAATTATACGTTATGCAACATGTCTACATTTTTGTCATTTTGCAGAAGTAAGCAGACAAACAGTCAACAGTAAAAATAGAAGAAATGGCCAAAATTGGAGTGAAACAAGGTCATGTTTCCTGAATTATATCCTCCAGTTACAAAAGTGTGACTTTTTAGAGAACTAAATCTAAGAACACAGTTGCCACATGGAATGTTGTTTAACCAGTCACAACCTGTGGAGTGGTGATTTGAATCAGGGTTTCCCTTTATTCTGCTGAACCTTCTAGTCTTGTTTGAATGTATTATGACCTACTAAGCTGAATGTAAGAAGACCCAGCAAGTGCTTTGTAAATGCTTGTTTAAACAAAGTTTAAATCAAACAGTGAGGGATGGAACTTGCTCATCAAACACTTGAGAGCCGTAAATAGCTCTCCATATTTGGCACAATGGGACACAAATTATGCAGGACTATTTCAATGAATGCACAGAACAATGGTTGATATGAATGTAACATTTAATACAAAAATACAAATGGTCATATTTAAGGGGATACATTGGGAATTCATTGTATGATTAAGTGTGCTGAACATTGTGTCCTGAATTATGCACAATAGGAGCTAATATTTTATATAACAGTTTGATGGCTGGAAAAGATGTGACATGTGCAGATTAGGTTTCAGAACATGATGCTATTTGCAGAAGGAATGTCTAATATTGTAATCTCAGTGATCCCAGTCTAACATTTGTACTTTATTGGTATTGCCTAAATACATGGTGCTTAGATGGCAGATGGAGAAATCAAATCCCAGCTTACATAGTGGTTGTACCATCTGTAATGTCAACTTTTGCTCCCTCCCCCCTCCAAAATTTGTTTCTATATTACATTATTGTAATGTCTATCAGCTTGGAATCAGGGCTGAATATCAATCTATATCTTAAAAAAACTACTCCTCTATGGCAATAATTTTGTTGTGATTGTCATGAATATGCACAAGGTCTCAGATTCTGGACCAGCATTTCCATATAACAGGGTGGATATTAAGGTTGAAATAAAACTCACTGGAGACAAGCACATATTAAAGACATTTCCAAATTGCTAGTGTTTGGTTACACAGTTTTGAGAGCATATTATGAGTCCTGCTACAAAAATGGTCATCATGAGGATGCTTGCTTATTTCCAAAAGCATATGCAAAGCCAGTCACAAACTTCTCTCCTCCCCATTTATCAGAAAAGTAACGGAAATGATCCTTACTGCTTCCTCTGTCTTCCTATAATGCTCTCTATTCACCCATATCCTAGCTTAGTCCTTTTTTCTAGATTGTTAGGCACATTTAGAAGCAAAGCATCATGCCACAATTATGTTCTGTCTCTATTTCCTAGGAATACTTGTGGGGTTTTGGAAATAAAGACAGGCTAGGACTTTAATTACAATATGTGAGCATCTCATAAAACATGTTTAGGCCAGGTAAAACATGCGTCTAACAAAACAGAAGTCCTGTGAGGACATTAACATTTTGTCTTATCCCTTCTCTCCTTCCTTCCTTCCTTCCTTCCTTCCTTCCTTCCTTCCTTCCTTCCTTCCTTCCTTCCTTCCTTCCTTCCTTCTTGTAATTTTGTTTTTCAGTCAGACCCATAAATTTTCAGCTGCTGGTTCTCCCCCTGATGTCTACTTATAGAATAACTACACTTGGATCTTTGCTAAAGAAAGAAAATGTCTAAAGAATACATTGAAAATGATAGCAAGGAAAGGATACAATTCTCTACCCTGTGGTTCATGTGTTTAAATTGTAGCCTTTTGAAACAACATTTGTTTTTCTATTTTTCATTGGAAAAAAATAGGAAAACAAGCTACATAATACACATTTGTATTTACTGGGTTGTTTGCTTCTCATTTCAAGAAGCATAGCCTAGAGTAAGTTATATTGGGATAGAAAAGTAAATATCCAAAACCTTTTACAGGGAACTTTTTGTATATTTAGTTAAACATGTGGTGGTGCAATTGTTCATTTATGTTACTGACCTGTTTCTTAATAGGCTTCAAATAAAGTGTGCCTAATTTTCTTAAAAACTGGAAAATATTGGTCAGGTATGGCAAGAATCTTTCAACTGAGTTGTTTTTGAATGAGAAGCCCAGTAGTTTGTACTGAATTCAAATTAAAATATACTTGAAGAACAATTTTATGTTTATTATGCATGAAAAACTATTATATTGATTATGAAGCAAAGGAAATGCAGAAAATGTATTATATGTGTGAGGAAGAAATATAGGTGTGATACTACTATTTTTAAGTAAGTTAGATTGGCTATAGATTCTAAAAATTAAAGCTCCTTTTTTGGAAGACTAGGATCTGGAGAAGCTGATCCACAAATATTATCTCTGCATGAAAACTTATTTACCAGCATGTATGAATTATTGAAATAAAAATAGGATTGCTAGATGTCTTTTCAGAAAGAGTTTCTCAATGGAAATATAGAAGAAACTCAATGGAAGCCTCTTTAAAGCATAGTGCTTAAAGGGGGGGAAAGCCCAGCCAATAACTAGCTAAAAATGCTGTGGATTTCATTTGGCTCAGAGATGTTTGGTTCCACAAGCATGTCCTACAGAATAGAAATACAAGAAGAATTTGAATCATAGTTCTTTATTGAGAATAAGACTTCCTGTATGTATTTGGAGTCACTTTTAAATTCCAATGGAATTGTGTTTTCAAACAAATGTTGGAAATAATGAGCTTCTAGAAGGCATTTTCATTTCACTGTTAATCTTTGCAATCAGCATTTTATTTATTTATTTTATTACATTTATATCCCGCCCTTCTCCGCAAAGGACCCAGGGCGGCGCACAGGAAATTAAAAAACATACAAAAATAGAACATAAATAATTTAAAATATATATTAAATCCCAAACCTGTGCTAAAACCAATTGTTAATTAAAACCCAATTTAAAACTTTTCTACAGTCCCCATGGGAGGTTAGGCTAGGCCGGCTTGATGAAAAAAATATGTCTTTAGACATTGGCGGAAGAGGCGGAGGTCGGTGATGGTCCGGAGTTCAGGGGGTAGGTCGTTCCAAAGGGCAGGGCCCGCCACAGAGAAGGCTCTTCCCCTGGGTGTCGCCAGTCGGCATTGTCCGGCCGACGGCACCCTGAGAAGGCCCTCTCTGTGGGAGCGTATCGGTCTAAGGGATGTATGGGGCACGAGACGGTCTCGCATATAACTAGGCCCCGAGCCATGGAGCGCTTTAAAGATGGTCGTCAAGGGTTAGGGTTAGGGTTAGGGTTAGGGTTTGGTTATTCAATCACATTTGTAGCTAAACATTTAACACAAAAATCCCTATATAGTCTAACTAAGGATAGGTGCCTGCAAAAAGCTGAAATTATGTAAAAATGATGCCACTTACATGATTATGTAATGACACAAACTCAGCCAATGCATAGCTGATGAAATTAACGATGGTGGAGTGTTTATATTATGAATCATGTTTTGTCACTTGTCACCCATCCTATCCAGATGCCCATGCAAGTGTTTCAGAACAGTGGATTTAAGGAGACTACCTAAAATTATTAATATTTAGAAATACAACATTGATGAAGAGTGGTTGGAAGACTTACGAGTGAAACTTTCCAAAAATAATTTGGATATAAAAACACCTCATCAGATTTCTGCTATCTCATCCTAAATGTAACAGTTGGTCTCTCTATAGGTGAAGATAGAGATGTGCAAGGGATGTAGGCATATATATTGATACAAAAAGGCCTTGCAATAGACAGCCTTGCCAATATTTCAAAAGAAAATGTGTACCTAATGTAGGATTTTCCTATTTAGGCCCCCTAATAAACCTGTTAAGTGTATAATCAGACCATTTAGACGTCAGTCTTCAGAACTGTAGTCTTGCTCTGCTTCCCATACTCTATGGAATTATTTACTTAGCATATGGCAACTGCCTATGAAAAAGTGAGTATATACAAGTTTCATACTGGTTCATGTTGACTGCAGGAAGTTTTAGATTTTGGCTTTATCCACATTTTAAACTTACACCACTGACTGTTGAGTCTCTTGGCAGCTTACAGTGTAATTCCTTCTGTTTGTCACTCATTGTTGCAGAGTTTGCTTGCTTTATGTGGTCATTGCATTATTAGAACAAAGCTATCAATGCATGATGAGACAAGGTATTTTACTTTTCAATTAGTTTGTTGTAGAACTAGTTGATTTGGGCCAAGGGGAATGATTTACTCAAGATAAACTAGATGGCTTCCCTTTCATAAGGGAGGACAATTACCTGAGTTTCCAGGCTCCTCCATTACCTTAACGACTCCATTCTACGAACTATCTCAGCAGCTTACTTAAAATATAAAATCCAAATTAAAACTGTGGATACTTAACCAATTTGACACCTCTGATTATGAATAACTAGTATCACTAAGTTTTATCTATGAAGTTAGAGCTTGGGAGGAAGCATACTCCAAAGAAGTGGAGCAGGAAAAGAAAAGCCTTGCTCCAAGTCTCTGAGTGAAATCTACAGCAACAGTACTCAAATTAACTCTGTAAACCAGCCAGATCAGACAGAAATAACTATGTATGGCTGTGAGAGAGGGGGAAAAATGCTGTGGCAAAATGCTATGAAAACTCTGTGGCTTGGCATATCTTTCTCATATGTATTTGTTTGGACACTTAGGTCATTGAGATCCTATTCCATGTACTCTAGACAAAGGACTTTTGACTAAGATGAGAACTTTGTAATCCATGTGGCATTCTGTAACATTGCTTAGTGTAATATATATTTGTTGCCATTTTAGTGCTAGAAGAAGATGTCCCTCTTTTAGATTTTAATGGTTTGGGAATAATAACTCTGGTATGCATGTTTCTGTGTGTGTCTTTTGCCAGTTACTATTCACAGTCCATTCAGACATTTGATGTTGAGCAAACTGAATGTACAATAAATGTGTGCATTGGACTGCAACTCCACTGAACATGGCAATTGCAGGATGTGGAGAGTAGTTTTGTGAGGCAGCTGAAGAGCAGGCAATAACTTGAAGAAAATCAAACAGCAAATTTAGTGATTGGCTAAATCTCTGCTGCTACAAAGAAAATCCTTCTAAATTTCCTATAAAATGTACTCTGTGTTAAAAATATCTCTCATCAGCCTGTAAATATTTTATAAAGGCCCAGTTCTTTCTCTGTTACTGTTGGAGCAGTTCAAATTAAAAATATTGCAATTGCACTTGAGGATTTAGGAGTAAAATTTAGTCCCGTAAACTACTGGTAGATGAATTGCCCACTGTCTACATAATCTGACATTTCCTGCATTTATATGCACAAGAATTGCGTGGCTAATGAGTATAGTTTATTTAATGAGACATCTGTGGTAAACATCATGTTCATCCTATGCGTAATTAAAGACTTTCTACCTGGTGGCATTTGATGATAGAGATGTAGGCTTTATTCTTACTGTTATGTTTTTGGCTTTATCACTGATGAGCATCCCTCTCAGTTTAATCTGTTGGAGAGAATTGACACTGCACTGCAGCTTGGCTTTGGGTCACATGCATACTTTAAACTGCATGAAGCTCTGATGACTTGCTTCAGAATTAATCCAGCACTATCGAGAGGCAGGATTTGAGGTCTTGTACAAAACGAGAGTGCAACTGTCAGCTTTCTGCTCTTTCACTTTTTAACATTTGGAGTGTTACCTTTCTGGTTATGAATGTACAAGATTATGAAGGTGGCCAAAATTCAGGTGAGTCTTGATTTTTGAGAGAGAGAGAGAAAGAGAAGAGAGGGAGAGAGAGAGAAGGAGAGAGAGAAAGAGAGCGAGGAAGAGAAAGAAGAGAGGGAGAGAAAGAAAGTCTCTTCTAGACTTTGTTCATCTTTTAGTGAAAAGTTTGCTGAAATCATATACACTTGTTCAGAAGGTGCATTTTCCTTACATTTCATCATTTAATTTTTTATTTTGAGTTGGAATTTCATGGCAACATATTGTGAAAATATGTTCCTAAAATATGTAATGTCATAGTCCTCTGTTACTTAAGGCATAATGTGCTTTTTTCAGAATTTTGGTACAACATAGGTAAACAAGCCCCTATTTACTGATAACTAAAATATAAGATGGATTTAATGCAAAATATTAAATGTGCATTTATACTATTTTGGATTAAGTAAAATAGATATCTTTGAATTTCAGAAATGGAAGCAAGGCACTGGTTAGGAGAGCAATAGTTGAATTATATTTGATTGCTTTGTAATCACTGGTAATAAAAATTGAGTTCAAATGGAGAAAAGCAAAATGTTATGGGTAAAATTAATTCCGGTTTCTTTTTTCTTCTTGAATGCGCTACTTTCTTTTCTGACTGACAACCTTCTTGTTTAGATGCTTTGTTGGGGGGCTCTATAAGCATACAAAATACCATGTGTCTGGGAAGTATTGGATCATGTTGCAAAAGTTATGTTATTGTTATTTTGGAAAATTCTATTTTCTTATCAGAAATGTTCATATTTAGTTAATAACTAAGGTGCAGATTTTCCATCTCCTGAAACCCAACAAAATTACTTAAAGTTTGTAATCTTACATTTTATTTATGTTTTTGATGATATAATTTGTAACTGTTCAGTGATGTTAGGCTAAATTTCAGTATTAAGCCTATAGTTCTGTTGTGCAACGATACAATATCTTAGGGGAAGTACAACATGTAACTTTATAGTAGAATATATGATTTGCATGTATGATTCTTTGGATTTTATTTTTGAATAATTATCTAACACCCTGGAAAATATGAATTGGTTTAACTAGCAGCTTCCTATTAGCATAGAAACCTAGCATTAATGTAATGTTCATTGAAATTAAAAATACTCTTTTTTAGCATTGCTTCACAATTCAAAAATACTTTTCATTTCAAATGTATGATGAATGATTAAAATATATTCCTGCCCATTAAAAACAGAAGACTAAAAAAGTATTCATGTTCATATTATTACAATGTATATTGGATTTTTAGTTGATTCTCCGGAATATTTTAATCAGAAAAATTATGTGTTAGAATTATTTTTATATGATATTTTGGAGATAAAGTTAGTAGTGAACTTTGAGTTGAAGCAGGCTGTTTGTTGTTGAGCTTTAGAGCTTCACCCTATGGTTTCCATACTGTGTGTGATGATACCTTGAGGTGTTCCAGAAAATTCACAGGGGATACCAGAAGATACTTTAAAATTTCAAGGGAAATACTCCACATCTGTCAGATACCACACAAACTATTTAAGGTACTTCACACTTTCGGCCTAGAGTTCCTTGGGAAAAAAATACTGAATAACTAAGGATGCCTTCAATCAAGAATGTTTTGAGAACTTTGGCCTGACATATTCTGGAGTTAATGAACCGGGAAAAATAATAATAAAATGATTGGTTTTTAAAGTACAGTGGAGTAGATTATCAATACACATCACACTATAAAATATTCCAGATAATTAGAATTCAGTGGATGCATTGATGTCGAATAGTGTATGATCAAAAAATAAGGAGAAATAAATTATGTTTATTATTGTTATACATAGCAAACTTTTATGGATTAAAAGCACTTTTTTTCAAAGTGTTTGTCAATTATATTTTTTCTACTATCTTTTGAGACACATGGTTACTGCTCAGTTATTTGCTAATGATGGAGCAGGATGAGAAAGGAATTTGAGGCCACCCTTCATATCCACAGCAATATATTCTAATACTAGTCATATTCAGTGCTTTACAATATAATATTTTATGGAACAGTAGAAAAGTTCAATGAAAAAAATCATTTTTGGAACAAGTAAAGTAAAATTGTTTCGTTAATAAAGATTTCTCTGATCCTTGCTCTGTTATACTGGTTATGCCAAATAAGAAGTGCACCACTGTAGTTGATTATGGGAAGTGTGATTGTTCTCTGAAGAATGTAAGATATTCAAAACTGTTTGAATAGCAACTGTCAGGACAGGGAAGCTAACAACTAATCTGTGGTATTGTTCTTAGAGTGAATCTAGTAGAGTAGCTGGCATAGCTATCATTCATGTAATAACAGCTACATTTGTAGAGCCAGCAGACGTGAAAAAGACAGATATAAACTATTGGTGTTAGGAAACAAGTGGGAAATGGTTTGCTTGAGTAAAAACAATAACGTGCTTTCCTGAAAATAAGACAGGGTCTTATTTTCTTTTGACCCTTGAAATAAGTGCTTGGCCTTATTTTCGGGGAGGTTTTATTATTTTTGAGGTGCAGGAGGCGGCGAATGTGATAACCTCATGGCTGCTGCTGTGTTGCGCATCACTGGGCCTGCCACTTTTTTTGTGACGGCCATTAGCATGAGATAAGAGGTGCAGTGGCTAGGGTTGCGGGAGTGACCATTAGGTAAAGGTGTATGGGGTGCATGGGGCATGTTCCCCGCTCCCTTTCCCCCCCTCTGGCTTCACCTCCTCACCTCATGTTGTTTGCACTGCAAGCAACCAGAGCAAATAGCGGGGTCTGGCTACACACGAGGTTAAATATTTTTAGGGAGGGCTTATTTTTGGGAGAGGGCTTATTTTAGCACATGAGCTCAAAGGCCTGATTGGGTTTATTATCTGGGGAGGTCTTATTTTCAGGGAAACAGGGTAGCATAAAGATTTTAAATAGTGTAATCTGGACAAGAACTGCCAATTAAAAATTGATCTTCATAGTTTTGTTCACAAAATAATTCCAGAAATTAGGTAGAATATTCAATGATGAATTCAATCATTTTTATAAGAATATGGTAGGTCAGTATTATTAATCTCATTTTAGACATGGGAAGTTTTATTCAAGACAATACAAAAGTCATGTGGTAGCTTTCCTGATACATTGATGTGAAAGATTTTAAATGAAATTTCCCAATAACTTTTTATTTTGGCAAAAAAGTATTTGGCTAGGCATTTGATTCAGGGTGGGGGCATTTTTCCAGGTGTATGGATGCTCTTTATTTTATTCCTACCTTTATCGTTTTTATAAATAACTCAAGGCAGCAAACAAATGTTCCTCCTATTTTCCCCACAACAACAACTCTGTGAGGTGGGTTAGGCTGCGAGAGAGTGACTGACTGAAATACTTGGCTATGAAAATTAGGAAAAATGTTGATTATATGGTGTCTACTCTTCTTTTTCATAGCTAATAATGCTATTAGCTTTTCATAGCTTATAATACTATCACAATGAATATTTTCTACAGAGAACAGAGCATTGGGGATTATCTCCCCAGGAATGTTTCCTTCAGCCAAATTAGGAATGTAGTCACCTATATCTTGAATAGTGAAATATGTCAACAGCAACTCTATTTGTTATTGTTCAGTTGCTAAGTGATGTACAACTCTTTGCGACCTCATGGACCATAGCACACCAGGCTTCCTGTCCTCCCATCCACTGCTTCTCAGGATTTGCCAAATTCGCGTTCATTCCCCTTTTTCATTTGTCTTGAATCTTTCCCAACATTGGTCTTTCCCAGTGAGTCCTCTCTTCTCATTTGGTGGCCAAAGTATTTCTGCTTCAGCTTCAGAAACTGTCTTTCCAAAGAAAGTTGGGATTGATTTCCTTTGGTATTGACTTGTTTGATCTCCTTGCAGTCCTAGGGGACTCTCAAAGAGTCTTCTCCAACACCACAATTCGAAAGCAAATTTGTAAGAAGTTTCTTAAAATGTAGTTAGTTAATTGGATAATTTGGGGGATTGTGTTGGAGTTTTTAAGGAAGTTAATATCATAGAACTATTAATATAGGGCATTTCATTTGATTGCCTTTATTTCTTTCTTATGCATTTATTTAGTAGCATAAGAAAAGACATTTTGGTAGCTTAGGGTATGCAGCATTTGATGTCTAATGCTAATACTAGATCAAATTATTGTTGACTTCTTGTTCAAATAGAAATTGTAAGAATACAGTAATCCCTCGTTTTCCGCGGCTTCCTTTTCCGCGGCTTCAGTGCTTCGCGGGTTTTTCAATAGCAAAAAAATGCATCGGTAGGAGGCAAGCGCCCCCTAGTGCTTGCTTTAAACGATGTCCACCAGCTCAAGTTTCCGGTATAGATATACAGAATCCTACTTCGTGGTTTTTCAGTTTCCGCGGAAGGGTCCGGTCCCGATTAGCCGCGAAAAACGAGGGATTACTGTACAAAAATACAAAAACTGCATAAAGAGGGGAACTTATAAATAAACTTCCAGTGAGAATTCATGATGAACGAGACATCCCTGAAGGAATGGTGACAGTATCGCAGCAGCGATCTGTGGTCTCACAATGAATTCTGGCTGGAATAGTCTCTCCAGAAAAGGAGAGATTATTACTTTGGACATCTGCTACTTGTGACTAGACTGCAGGAACTGAGTTTTTTGTGGTCAGCTCATGAGTTGAACAGCTGGGAGTCAAAGGATTTCTATCAAGCTCACAGCTGTAATGCAGCCTATATATGGACACAAGGGCCATACAAGCCTCATTTCATAAACACGTTTGGATATAACTAATTTACACCTAGAGAGAGACCAGCAGGATCCTGAGCAGCAGGATAAGAAAATTTCACTTGGTGAGTCAACATTCTTTCTGGATTATAAAGACTTAAACATTTTTGGCGAAAAGCTTAACAAGGAGTGGATGTAAGAAAATTTAAAACAGATAAAGGGGATAGTTATTTTGAAATATTATTTTTGGTGCAGGTGCTTTGGACAAACTGGAATTAAGATGAACAGGACCATTGTGGGAATATTTTTTAGTTTATTATTAAAGAGTACAGGTGATTGATTTTACAAAACACAACATAATGGTAATATGAGTCGGACTGGGATGCTGACTGTAATGCTGATTGTAACTATGGAGATGCTGACAGTTTTGCTGACTGTAAAAAAAGGGGAAGCTCTTTCACTTGTTTGAGACACTTTCATTTTGGATTATAATATCATAATGTCAAATACTAGAATGCAGAGAAAAGGCTTGCTGGAACAAACTGCAGAGAGAGACAAATTCCACAATTTTTATTCAGAAAATGTCTGAGGAACTGGTTAGAAAGTTAGCTGAATTACTTGATCTCAAATTGATAAAATCACTTGATACCAAATTAATAACTTTTGAAAAAATGGTGGATAAAAAAACTTGTAAAGATAAAAAGGAAATTAAATAAGAAATTTAATTCTCAGTGCAAGAAGCACTGGAGAAGAAAATATAGGAAAACCAAATGACTGAATTACTGTGATGTACCAGGGCCATTATGATTTCCCCTCCCCCCTGCGGCAGGTTTTTGGTCCCAGGAGGCTTCAGGGAGGCCTCCTAGGCCCAAAATGGTGCACGGTGGGGGGCCGCATGCGCATGCCTGGGGGGCATGGGGAGCACGGGGGGGCTTGCATGCATGCTCAGGGAGACGGGGGGCGTGGTTGTGTGTGTCAAACATATTGCATTATGGGTGCGGGCACACACACACACATGCTGTTGCACATGCACGCAATTTGGCACACAACAACAAAAAGGTTAGCCATCACTGTACTATGGTTTGTCAAAAGAAGTGAAAAGAAAATTAAGAGAAGTTCTGATGCCAATGGAATATACTGATCAAGGTTTTCTTATTTACAGTTATTAGAAAGATTTAAAGTAGCAAAAGAGTTTATAGTTTTGAACATTGTGAGACTTAGTTTGAAACTGAATTGTGTAGAAATGATGAATATGTAATTGCTGAAATGTATAAAATTTTAATAAAGTTTGAAGCAAGAGCAAGTGAAAGAATGTATCAAACTGGGTTAAAAGTTTGGTTATAACGTGTAGATGGAACAATGGGAAAATATATGGTTGAAAACATTAATAATTGTACTATGTTATAATCTTAAAAAGGATTTTTATAAAATGATGAATTATTGATACATGAGAAATTGTCTACAATATATAAAGACATTCAGATTTATGTTAGAAATATGAACACAAGAAGGGACATTTTATCATGTTTGGTGGACATGTCAAAAAGCTAGAAAATTTTGGATTCCAATACATAAACAGATTAACAGGATTTGAAAGATCAATATACCATTGAGACCAGAGATGTGTCTTTCAGGATTGATTGCTTCTAATTTGTTTTTTGTAAATGCCATAGTATTAATAAGACTTATAAAACATCAAATACATTGCATAGTTGAGTAAGCTTGCATGAAGTTTTAAGTACTGGGAAATTTTGCATACATTCCTTTCAGTTCTTTTCCATCTTTTTAAGAGGAGGCTTTTAAGCTAGTGAGTGCTTATAACATCAAAAGCTTATGTCATCTAAATGTATTAATTGTTAATAGTTGTAAGCTTGAAATCTCTTGATTCAGAGTTCCTGTGGCAGTACATTCTTCTAAATTCCTGGATAGTATGATGATTTGAAGGCATAGATGAAAGTTATGTTGGTGAGAGTCAATTACAGGCTCTGGTTACAAATCTAATAATGCCAAATTAAAGAACAAAGATATCTGGAATATCTGGAAATAGTTTGAGGTTGCAAAGAATTAGCAAAGTTTACACCATAATGAATCTTATTAACTTTTAAGATTATCAGATGAGACTCATTGAAAAGACAGAAGATGGCCATAGAAAGAGCTGCAGATGAGAAAAAAGATTTCTCAGACAAAAAGATTTAGTTCTTTATATATGCTACTTAGTGTTTGTTCTTCTTGTGAATGGGGGATCTATTATCTGTCCATCCATCCACCCATCCACCCACCCAGCCAAACCAAAGATGGACAAATAATTACTAAAGTTATTAATTATTAATGATTAATGATTAATGCTCAATACAGCATTATTAAATAATAAACCATATGAAGCAAAGCACATTGAGTTGTTTTCATGAAATAAAATCAAGTATAAATTTTTGAACTCCATCATCATCATCATCATCATCATCATCATTATTTATAAACCCTAAAAAAATAACAACCTGAAAAATAATACTGTATGCCAGGGATCCCCAACCTGTGGGCCATGAGAGGTCAGTCTATGTTTTGGATCTCAAATATTTATACCTAGGAAATTAAAGTTTAGTTGTGGTCAAGGAGCAAAACATTATGTTAATACACATAAGTATTTCTTTATTTTTAAAAGTTGAAGTTTTAAGAACGATGACTTCCTGTTTAAAGTAAGATTATTTTATGATTAAAATATTTGTGCTATCATAAAAGCAGGGTGTTTTTTCTTCCTAATACATCCTTGTGATTGCGGATTGCGGATAAGTATCAGAAAACACAGACTCTTCCAGCATTTCCTGACAGTTAGAACAATTAATCAGTGGAATGGCTTGCCTTCAAAAGGTTATAGATGCTCTTAACATTGGAAATTTTCAAGAAGTTGGACAACCATTTGTCTGAAATAGTATAGGATTTCCTGCTTGACCAAGGAGTTGGACTGGAAGACATCCAAGGTCCTTTCCAACTCTATTATTCTGTTATTCTGAAATAGACACAAAAAACCAAGGAAAGTCTTATCAAAAGATCTCCAAACTCAAAAGGAAGTTCTAGCATCCCATTATGTGGTAAAGAATATTGTTGGGCAGAGAGGAATTAATTCAAAGAAGATCAAATGATGGAAGACATATATTGAAATTCTATAGAATAGAGATACCAACAACCAAGACTTAGAAGTATTTTCTACTTAAAAGCATTTTTAGTATTAAAAGACAAAGTTAGATCAACATTTTGATCATTGCCAAATCAGAAGAATATAGCAATTGAGAGAATATTTACAGAAATATGGCAAGCTATAGAACAGTTTTTAACCAGACTATGCTAGCAAATCTGGAGAAAAAAACACAGAGCGTAACAGATTGTCTATCTACATACAAATCCCAAAGAAAGAATATATTGGTGTGAAAGCTGTCATGTCATATTCTTACTTTCACATCCAAGCAAAATAATGCTTATCTTCCAGTGCAAATTAGAGACCTGTGTGGAAAGGGAGACATTAGATGTTGAAACTGGCATTAGAAAAGGCTGAGATACAGAAGACTCTATTGCTGATCCATGCTGGATAATCGAGAAAGCCAAAAAATACCCAAAAAATCAATGTGTGCTTAGATAACAGATTAACAGAGTTGGAAGGGACCTTGCAGGTCATCTAGTCCAACTCCTTTGATTGTCTGGTGATGTCAGGATATGGATTGTGCTTAGAAAACGGGAACCCCACAACATCTCATTGCCGTCATGTACAACCTATATACATTTGCCATTGCCTCCTGCCTAGGGCTGAGAGGGTGAAATTGGTCCAAGATCACTCAGTTGGCTTCATACTGAAGGTGTGAGTAAAACACACAGTCTCCCAGTTTTTTGTCTGATGCCTTAACCACTATACCAGACTGGCAAACATTTGTCATGATTATACAAATCAAAATAATTTGATTTATGATGCATAAAGTAACCTATTTCATCTAGAACAGGGATATCAAACTCAAGCGCGGGGACCGGATCTGGCCCGTGGGGTGCTTAGATCTGACCTGCAGGGCCACCAGGATGTGACCCTCAATGAAATCGAGTTTGACACAATGTTTTAAAAAAACATTTCTGAACATACATTTTCTCCCAGATATGGCAGATACACAATGAAATTTTTTGGAATCTCAAATCCATATTGGAAGCAGTTTTAAATTTGGTGTGTGTGTGTTTTTGTGTTAAAATGTGAGTGTTAGGCTTTCTGACTCTTAACTTGTGATTTTTTTTTGTTTTCTTTTGATTCTTTATATATCTAGTTAGATGAAAGTACCTGTAGTTTTTCCATTAAATTAATCAGATTGTAATTTTTTATTTATCAAATGTGTACCTGTCTCATTTGCCAGACATTTTACATTTTGCAAGTTAAATGCAAAATGAGCATTTAAAGTAATCCTACATTCAAAGTGGGGCTAAGGCAAATAGCAATAGCACTTAGTCTTATTTACCCGTTCATAGTGCTTTTACAGCCCTCTGTAAGCAGTTTACAGAATCAGCATATTGCCCCCAACAATCCGGTCCTATTTTACCTTCCTCGGATGGAAGACTGAGTCAACCTTGATCCGGTGAGATTTGAACTGACGAACTGCAGCTAGCAGTCAGCTGAAGTAGCCTTCAGTACTGCACTCTAACCACTGTGCTACCTTGGCTCAGAATGATAATGATGTATAGAATGATAAAATGTATAAATCAACCAAACTAGATATCATCAATCATAGCCCCTTCAGAATACTGAAAATGAACTTCATCTAGCTTACTGTTCATGTGATTCACAGATAGTCCCTTGCAAGCATGGAAAATTACTTGAATATAAGGATAATTTGATCCTTTCCTTTTCATACAGTTTACTGTGTGATGCATATACTGGAACAAAAGAGCACCTAATACCAGTTTATTGATGTGATAGAAGCAAGTGCATTAAATAAAGTTTTGTTCTTTAAAAAAAATCACATGGCAAAGCTGGAAATTTTTGCCCTTTCTTCTGATGTTGACATAGTGTTTCTACAATAGGGAATCAAGTTTAATACTCTAGTACAGTGGTCGGCAAACCGCGGCTCGCGAGCCACGAGTGGCTCTTTGGCCCCTCGGGTGCGGCTCTTCCTCTCTCCCTCCACCCCCCCCCGCGAGCGAACGGGTGGGGGGGGAGTGCCCGGGGTTGCGGCTTCGCCGGAGCCATCCGGCCGCTGCGCGCCCGCCTCCCTTGGGGAAGACCCAGGAAGTCCTCCCAGCGCAGGTGAGCCATGCTTGGCCCTGCAGGGGGGACACGAGGCTTAGGGCCAGAGCACACGAGCACAGATACCCCACCAAGAGGAGCGGTTGTCTCCTTTGCCTCCGAAGGCAACGGGGAGCGACAGGTGCTGCTGCTGCGGGTGCGAGTGGAAGGCGCTGGACACGTCTCCAAAATGGCCATTATCTTCCTCCCTGGACTCTGTCTCCCGGGCAGACAGAACGAGAGGCCAGGACCAAGCCCATTGGCCACAGCCACCACTTCCAAGAGCAGGCTACTCAGCTCACCCCCAGCGCTGTCTGGGAGACAGAGAAGAGCCCCGGCCTGACGCCTTCCCTGCGGCTGCCTCCCCCTGTAACGAGCGAGCGAATGGGCAGGGGGAGCGTCCGGGGCTGCGCCGGAGCTGTCCGTGCGCCGTGCGCCCAGGGAGGCGGGTGCCTGGCGCCCGGACGGCTCGGGCACAGCCGCAGCCCCGGGTGCTCTGCTGCCGGGCCCTCCGCTGCCTCCGGGCGGAGGGGGGGAGAGAGGAAGAGCCGCACCTGAGGGGCCAAAGAGGGACCTGGTGGAAACGTGGCCGGCTGTCCTGCCCGATGCGCTCGGATGGCGGGAGCTGCATGTCGCAGGGCTCGGGGACAGCAGCAGCAACAGCCGCCTGCAGAGGCCGCCGCGCCGTGCTTTCCGGGGCTGGCCGCCATGTGAGGCTGGGACGGAGGTGGGCGTACGGCACCCGGACAGCCTCCGCGGTGCTTGGATGACCGCGGCCTCGGGTGCTCTCCCCGCCCGCTCGCTGAGGGAGGAGGCGGTCGTGGCCTCTCCGGCCAGCGTGCCGGGCTTTCCACTGCTTCCGGGGGGGGAGGGAGGGAGAGAGGGAAGGAGAGACTTACATACAGAGAGAGACAGAGGGGAGGGAGGAAGAGACAAACAGAGAGACACAGAGAGAGAGGGAGGGAGAGAGGGAATCAGAGAGAGAGAGGCACACACACACACACACAGAATGACAGATGGGTGGAGGGAGGAGAGAGAGACAGATAAAGAGAGAGATAGACAGAGAGAGACAAAAAGAAAAAGAGAGAAAGAAAAACAAAGAAAAAGAAAGTGGGAGAGAGAGATAAAGAAAGAAAGAAAGAAAGAAAGAAAGAAAGAAAGAAAGAAAGAAAGAGGTCCGCGAGGTCCCCTTCACGTTCCTCGTCTCCCCGAATGCCGTCCGGAGCCATCCGCAGCCGCGCAGAGACTTGCCGCTTTTCCACGCCGTGCAAAAGATAGGCGCGCGCATGCCCTGCCCAATTACAATCTTGGAGAGTTCGTAGCGGTGGAAACTTGCGTTATAATTGCACGCGCCTATCTTTTGCACGGCGTGGAAAAGCGGCAAGTCTGCGCGGCTGCTGATGGTTCCAGGCGGCATCCGGGGAGACGAGGAACGTGAAGGGGACCCCCCTCCCCCAGCGGAAGGCCTCGCCGTCACCACAGAGCCCGCCGCTCCTCCATGCGGTATTTTGTGGACACTGACAGACAGACACAGAGAGGCACAGAGCGAGAGAGAGACGGACGGAGGGAATCAGGGTCTGACAGATACAAAGAGAGAGAGAGAGACAGAGGGGAAGGAGGGAGGGAGAAACAGAGAGAGACAGGGAGGGAGGGAGAGAGGGAGGAAGGAAGGAGGCAAAGAGCCACAGAGACAGGCAGACAGAGAAGAAGGGAGGGCAGAGAGACAGAGAGACAGACACAGAGAATGACAGAAAGAGACAGGGAGGGAGGGAGAGAAGGAGGGAAGGAGGCAAAGAGCCACAGAGACAGACAGACAGACAGACAGAGAAGAAGGGAGGGCAGAGAGACAGAGAGACAGACACAGAGAATGACAGAAAGAGACAGGGAGGGAGGGAGGGAAGGAGGCAAAGAGCCACAGAGACAGACAGACAGAGAAGAAGGGAGGGCAGAGAGACAGAGAGAGACACAGAGAATGACAGAAAGAGACAGGGAGGGAGGGAGAGAAGGAGGGAAAGAGGCAAAGAGCCACAGAGACAGACAGACAGAGAAGAAGGGAGGGCAGAGAGACAGAGAGATAGACACAGAGAATGACAGAAAGAGACAGGGAGGGAGGGAGAGAGGGAGGGAAGGAGGCAAAGAGCCACAGAGACAGACAGACAAAGAAGAAGGGAGGGCAGAGAGACAGACACAGAGAATGACAGAAAGAGACAGAGAGGGAGGGAGAGATAAAGAGCCACAGAGAGAGACAGACAGATAGACAGACTCAGAGAGACAGAGAGAAACAGAAAGAGAGAGAAAGAGAAAGAAGGGAAGAAAGAAAAGAAAGTTGGAGAGAGATGAGAGAACTTATGACCACAATTGAGCCCAAAATTTTGGTTGCTAAGCAAGACCGTTGTTAAGTGAGTTTCACCACAGTTTCCAAGTTGGCCACGCCCATCCGGTCACATGACTGCTGAGCCATGCCCACAAAACAGGCCACACCTTCCGGCTCTCAAAAGTAATTTCAATCGAGCTTTTGTTGATATTTGGCTCTTTTGACTAATGAGTTTGCCTACCACTGCTCTAGTAGAAGAAAATACATGAAGCTCAAGTTTGAACTATGGAGCTCTTGGTGTTCTTTGAGCTCAGTTGTTAGTTTGCAGATGTTTTATTACCCAAATGTAACATTACTGTTTGTTTTGGGAGTGGGGGAGCTGGGTTGCTCCCTGGTTGCATAGTATACAATAGCTTGCCCTGGCAGTTTAGGTATGGGTATGGTTTTCTTCTTGGTAGTTCCTTGATTAGGGTATTATTTTCTGCTTGGTTGATGGTTTGTCTGATGTTAATCCTTCCTTGTCTGAATGTTGGCTGCTGGAGAGGACATATTTTGGTGGCCTTGTTCTTTTCTTACCTTTTTTATTGTCTCTTGAATGGTGTGAAAATACAGTTTATTTCTATGTGTCCATTGATGACTGATTTGTCTGAATGCCAAGCTTCCAGGAATTCCCTAGAATTTTTTTGATGTAGCTTGGTCTAGGTCAGTGCTTCTCAATTATTTTCTGTCATGCCCCCCCTAGGAAGAAGAAAACATTTCGCGCCCCCCGCGCGACTGTAAATAGTATCATTTGTCTATAAAATTGTTATAAGTACACCTCTGCATAACACTGTATCCTTATTAACGTATAAGAGAATTTAAAAAAAGAAATGTGGATCAATTTACAACAAAGAATAGCTTTATTAACTGTAGCAGAAAAGATTTAAAGTGCATTAGAAATTTTAAAAAAATTAAATCCTTTGCCGAGGTCAAACGCGCCCCCCTTTACGGAGCCTCGCGCCCCCCCTGGGGGGCCCGCCCCACTATTTGAGAAGCACTGGTCTAGGTATAACTGGAATTGAGTCTATCCCAGGGGTGGGCAAACTTTGCAACTTTAAGTCTGAAGGACTTCAGCTCCCAGAATTCTCCAGCCAGCAAAGTTTGCCCACCCCTGGTTTATCCATATGTTCAGAGATTAAGGAGTTTAAGTGTCTTCTGGCTTATAGTTGGTGTTCATGAATGTTCCTCAATGTACAGTGTAGGGTAGTCCTTACACTGTGTGCTGTAGACGATTTCTGTTTTTTCTTGAGCTACTGGGTCTTTTGGTTTACTTAAGATGTTTGGAAGGCTTTAGTTGGTTTGTGTGTTAGGGTTGTAATAATTTGTTGGTTGTTTCTAAAGTTTTTGACTACGGTATTCTTATCTTTTTATTACTTGTGTTGTGCTGTAGTGAGTTGTCAAGCACTTTTTGATAAAATTGGGCATCCATTTTGTTGGAAGATGTTATATTGGAGATCTGTTTCCTTTTTCTGGTGTTCTGGATTGCTGTATATTTGTATGGTGTTACATAAGGCTTCCAGAAAAAAATTCTTGAAAAATGACATCAATCAGTTAAATAGAGTAATAAATAGATTTGATAAAGAAGCAAATGCAAAAAGTTACTTAAATTTTGGAGAAGAGATGCTATTTTGTTGTGAAACTATTTGTCCTATTAGGGCAGTCAAGGAAAAGGGTTCTATGATGAAAATAGAGCTGATATCTGCCTATAAATCTAATAAGTTATACTGAACTTTATGTGAATAGATTTATATTTCAACAGTGAGCATTTTCCTCTTTTCCCTCTCAAATGTACTTCAGATTTGCTTTGTTCTTCCTGTGCTGCAAAGTGCTGCAACTTATTAATAGTTGTGGAGTTTACTTGGAAAAGAAAAAAGAATATATCACTAGAATGACAAAAAAGCAAATATGTGATTAGATGTGGTTATCAATTCCAACTAGGATAGGATTGTGCAATTTAATTATCTGGTTTTGGGACAAATGATTTTACACACACACAGTGAACACCTCTGCCTCCTGTTTTCCTAGAAGAACAACCTGTAAGTGTTGATTAAAAATGTGTAGGAAAATTCACCAGATTGGACTCTTGTTTACATAGAGGCTGCATTTAAATGTAAACTTAACAAGGTGGTTGAGAGACATCTTGAGTAATTTTGTTAATAATGTATTGCTTAAGTCTATCATCCCTTAATGAAGTGGTGCAACTTGCGTTGAAAATCAGTTATAGCGCAACATATTGTTCAAAGGTGTTGAAGGTCCTCAATTTATATAATTAATTATAATTATTTTGCCAACCCTTTGTTCTTTGTTAAGATCGCCTATCTCATGAATCAGCTCTTCTCTGTACACAGGGCATTTCTGAAACTACCGTATTTTTCGGAGTATAAGATGCACCGAAGCATAAGACGCACCAAGGTTTTGAAGAGGCAAATTACAAAAAAAAAAGTAGGTAGGTAGATAGAGGGATAGAGAGGGAGAGAAAGAAAGAGAAATACAGTAGGTAGGTAGAAAGAGAAATACAGTAGGTAGGTAGGTAGATAGAGAGAGTAGGTAGGTAAATAAAGGGATAGAAAGAGAGAGAAATGGAGAGAGAGAAATACAGTAGGTAGGTAGGGAGAGAGAGAGTGTGTGTAGGTAGATAGGTAGGTAGGTAGAAGGATGGAGAGAGAAATAGAGAGAGAGAGAAATACAGTAGGTAGGGAGGGACAGTGTGTGTGTAGGTAGGTAGGTAAAGGGGGGGGAGAGAAATACAGTAAGTATGTAGGGAGAGAGAGTGTAGATAGGTAGGTAGAGGGAGAGAGAGAAATAGAAAGAGAGAAATACAGTAGGTAGGTAGGGAAAGTGTGTGTGTGTAGGTAGGTAGGTAGGTAGATAAAGGAATAGAGAGAGAAAGTCATCTAGTTTGATGAAGAGAAGGACCAGGGGAGACATGATAGCAGTGTTCCGATATCTCAGAGGGTGCCACAAAGAAGAGGGAGTCAAACTATTCTCCAAGGCACCTGGGGGCAGGACAAGAAGCAATGGGTGGAAACTAATCAAGGAGAGAAGCAACTTAGAACTAAGGAGAAATTTCTTGACAGTTAGAACAATTAACCTCTGGAACAACTTGCCTCCAGAAGTTGTGAATGCCCCAACCCTGGAAGTCTTTAAGAAAATGTTAGATAGCCATTTGTCTGAAATGGTATAAAGTTCCTGCCCACGCAGGGGGTTGGACTAGAAGACCTACAAGATCCCTTCCAACTCTGCTATTGTATTATTGTATTAAGAGAGAGAGAGAGAGAAATACAGTAAGTAGGTAGGGAGACAGAGTGTGGGTAGGTAGGTAGAAGGATAGAGAGAAATAGAGAGAGAGAAATACGGTAGGTAGGGAGAGAGATAGTGTGTAGGTAGGTAGGTAGGTAGAAGGATATATAGAGAAAAATAGACAAATATAGTAGGTAGGTAGGTAGGTAGGTAGGAGAGAGAGAGAGAGAGAGAGAGAGAGAGAGAGAGAGAGAGGTTGATGTTTCTAGGTGTATTTATCCATATCCTGGAGAAGGAAATTGCTGACAAACCTTAAGACTTTGTTTCTCCTGACACAGAAACAGTTAAAGAGCCTTCCAAAAGAGTTTTCCGGAAGTGTTTTTTGCATTCTGCAAACCTCTCCAAAACTGCTAGTTTCTCTGCGAAAACGGGGCCGTTTTTCTTCAAATAAAAAGCATGACTAGCCGGGGGGGGGGGCTTGCAGAGTGCTGCCTTGGGGGGTGTGTGAAAAATGAGCAAACAACCGCCCCATTTATTGAAAAAACGGGTCATTTTAGTGTCAAATAAATTGCATGCATAGCCCTATGGAGGCTTATAGGATGCTGCTGGGGCCTGGGGCAAGAAATGGCCTGATTTAGGCTAATTTCTGCCCTCCCAGCCCCCAGGAGCTCTCTGGAAGCTTCCATAAGGCTAGGCACAGCAATTATGGTGAAGGAGGCAGGGTTCCGGGAGGCAAAAAATGCTGTATTCGATGTATAAGACGCACCCAGATTTTCAGCCTCTTTTTAGAGGAAAAAAGGTGCGTCTTATACTCCGAAAAATACAGTATCTAGTACTCTGGTTAAGGAACTTGCTGTTCTTTTCTTTCTCTTGGCCAGATGTATTAGCTACCTCTGTTCATGCTCTAATGAGTGGAACATTTTCCTACTCATCACCTTTGTCTGAATAGTTGAATTCAGTATCCATCTGCTGTCTCGATATTGGAAAACTCAGAACAACTTCAGTAAATTTCCATCAAGATACAGAGCAGATCCAGATATGCTTAAAGCTGCTGTGCCATAACACTTTAACCTTCTGGAGTCTTTGTGCCGTTCTATCAATAGTGTTTTTTCTTGTTTTTTAATTACAGTTCCAGTACTGTGATCATGATAGTTTGTAATTCTTTTCTGAAGTTTAAACAGTCTTGATTTTCTCTTTGTGCTTATTGCACTGAAATAGCATGGAGGAAAAGTTGCAATGTTGAGCTGATATGTTTAATATCTTACTTCACATAGATATTTTTCTTTGCCAGAAACAGACTCACATTTTCTGTTCTTCCAGATTCAAGTTGCTGTCTCAGCACTGTCTTGCATTCATTTATTTATATATAACAATAAAACTTGTGACATGTACAGGTAGAGACTTACAAAACAGTTCATTTAGTGACCGTTCAAAGTTACAACGGCATTGAAAAAAGTGACATGATCATTTTTCACACTTATGACTGTTGCAGCATCTCCATGGTCACATGATCAAAATTCAAACACTTGGCAACTGATTCATATTTATGACGGTGGCAGTGGTTAACTTAAGAACAATGTTACTAACTTAACAACAACACCAGTGATTCACTTAACTACGGCAAGGAAGGTCGGAAAATGGGGGGAAAGTCACTTGTCTTGCTTAGAAACAGAAATTTTGGGTTCAATTGTGGCCATAGGTTGAGGGCTACCTGTATATTAGATTGTAATTTCTGGTCCCTGATTATTTATGTGAACATATAAGGGACATTGGCCCTTGTTTTTCTCAAAGAATATCCTTATTTGGCTTTCAAATGAGCAATGTTTGTGGCTTCCCATTTTAAGATTGGTTGCTGATCACGCTACTGCATTATCATTCTGTTCCTTTTTTTCTCTCTCATGGCTAAATGTTATTTAGCTAATAATATTTAATTTATAATTCCTTTGATGTAGCTTCTGTGATCTTTTATGCTCATTTGTACAAATTTCTATTACAATTTTAACACAATGCCTGAAGAATGGTCACAATTTTATACTTAGAGGAAATGTTATTGGTCTTATTTAAAGCACACCCTCAAATGTTTTAAGGGCAGTATTATTGTTTTTATCAGTCAGTGTGATGGAGGGCTGGATATAAAAAGCAGTATTTCTTTGATTACCTAGTTGGTTTGTGGCTTTTAGTTTAATATGAAAATCTAGTTTCCAGTACAGTTTACTTTTGCACATGCTGTATGTAGTAGGTGCTATCTTTAGAAACGTTCTTTATCTTGCAGCACCAGTACAGATGGGCTAATGAGGATTTCCTTTTCCAAGGACTTGTAATGCTGAGGATTTCTGAAATAAGATTTATAGGCTTCTCAGGGATAAGGCTTGCTAGAACTGGAGGTCAATACTGTCTGTGCTGTTTGTTTGTTATGATGCCTAGTCCAGGTGTTAATAGATCAGGAAGTTGGGAACATTTATTTGTAAGAAAGGAGCTTGCTTTTTTTTTTTTACTTCTATTACAAAAAATTAAACAGTCCATTGCTAATTCATTCAAATTGGCTCTTCCCATCAGTTTTCACAATTTATAAACATATTTAGCATCGTCATGTAGCTAATATTAACACAATAAAGTATTGTATACAGTGTTTTCATTCTTGATGTTAAGATGGCACCAAATTTTTAAATATCAAGAGGATAGTGAAAAAACCCTCTAGAATTGATAGAGAAATAGAAGAAGCAATTTAAGGAGGTGTCAGAATTACACTATGGTCCCCAATCATTTGGGAAGAAGGATCTGTGAGGAGATTTTGCTACCTTTGCAAGACCACATCTGCATATCCTTACCATCCATCTGTGGAGAAGTAGTCTTCAAAATAATGATAAATTCATAGCAATAATATTAAATATAATGTAACTGAGAAAATATATGTCATATCGATTCCATCTTCCGGTGGACAGGCATAGGGCCTGAGCATTGCCATAGAACCAGAGACCCTTCAGTAAAAATAAACATTCCATTTTTCATGACAGTGGAACCTGAGATAGACATTAAACATTTCAGGCTGGTCGCATACTTGTTAGAGCAACTTGCTTCTCTTGTTCCACAGCATTTGGAAATTAAAAAGGATATCAAACTGTACACAGTGAGAGATGGTCAAATAGGAGAAGAGGTAGGGCAGAGCCTAAGCTGAATTTTCAGATAAGATAAGTGGTGATCAAAGAAAGAAAGATATCAGGCTATTTCTATCTCATACCCTTCTGCCTATTAAATATTAAAACAAGAACATTGACTTGAATACAGCAAATACAAAAGGTTAATCAGTATGAAATGCTGTACTAAAGGTTAAAGCTGTATAAAAAGGAACTCTTTTCTATCAAAAGTCATCAGTGTTATGTTTAGAAAACTTCTTTGGGTGAGAGGAAAATAATTATTAGACAACAAATCCAGTTTGGTGTTCCAATTAACATTTCATCCACTAATTGGTGGATGTGTTGCAAGGTATTTGGTAGAGGTTTTTTTTGGTGATGGTGATGAGAACTCCATTGTTTTAAAAAGAGTATATAATATTTAATAATCTATAAACAAAACAGGCTTTGTCTTGCCTATTTTAAAACCCCAAACATATAGCTTAATAATGCTTTTAAATCTTCATTGCAATGACTCATGACATGAACAGGCAAACATTTGAAATGTTTTTATTGCGTCAAGTTACCTAAATACACATTTACTAATTTTTCTTAAAGGTTTTCTTTCTGCAATAGCTGTAAATTTGCAGAAAGATAGATAATTGCTTCCTCCTATTATTTCGTTTTTTTTAATGATTCAGGTTGAAAGTCTGTTTTTACATAAATGGAAATTATAATTAAGTTACCAGCCATAGTGACCCCTGTATCATATGCAGCATTTAGATCAATGGTCCTCAACCTTTCCAGCCTGCTGCAAGGGGGAGGTGTGTGTGTGAGTGACAGACTTGTGTGAGCGCAACTCCATTTGTGTGAGTGGCACTATGCACCCCCCACTTACATGATTAGAGGGTGCTTGCACTTGCATGTGACGCTCCATTCACTCTTTACCTGCCACTTGTACAACTGGAGCTTCACATGTCTGCTTGCCCATTTCTCCCACGGCCCAGTTTTGAATAGGCCATGGCCTGGTACTGGGCTGCGGCCCCAGGGATTGGAGATCCCTGATTTAGATTATGCTTCCAATATAGCCAAATATTGGAAGCATAATCTAAATCAGGGATCTCCAATATTAACAAGCAGTGTTGGGCTATTCCATGGAGGGCCAGACCTCTAATTTAGAGTCTGCTTTGCAAACCAATATCCCACCAATTGAAAGATACTCTGACTCTCAGGATACCTAAAATAGAAAAAAAGCAGGAATTAATTGTGCATTGTGCAATTGAGCTGGTAAAAGAGTGAAAAATAATAGAACATGGAGCTGAATTTTAATCATTGCTTATTGTATTTTTTTTATTTATGTACTTTCTTATAACTTGCTCTGTTTCCTTAAATATCTCAGAGTTGATTAATCCAAAAAAATACAAAAAAAATGAAATAAAAAATATTTAAAAATGCATCACTTGCAGGCCATGCACATCACTATCAAATTTGTGTAACTGGGTAATTTAACAAATTAAGGCCCAACATAAAAATCTACCTTGTGTGAAAAATCCAACCTCGTCGTCTAATTATCTCATTTAGTGGCTGATGGACACTATAGTATGTCATAACCTGACAGCTGTTTGAGCAGAATTATCTCAACTTCCTCCTTTGGGCCTGTTCTTTTATAAGGTGAAATATCTGTCTATATTTACAGAGCATCATAACCAGATCTCTCACATGGAGGAATGAGGAATAAATATGTTATTGTCGAATTTGTCGTTAAAAATGTGTGATTTAATTGTCTGTTTTCTTCTAAATATATTTGTTGTCCCTTGATAGGTGATGGGGTCGCAAGGGAAAGTAGCCCATTCATCAATAATTCAAGTTTGGAGAGAGGAAGACTGTATGAAGGAAAAAATATGGCACTCTTTGAGGTATTATTAATGATTAATTTCAACAAATTCTTGTTACTGCTAGTACATTTTAAGTGCCCTAGTTGTTTGTTTAAAATCCATTGAGGGTTTGCATAACACAGATGACTGAGTCAGCCACTTCCTGGTCACCTTACCTATTCTGTGTATCAGCAATACACAATCACCAATGATCCAGACAACATTCTCTAAGACTTCTAGCTGACACAAAGGAAAGTGAGAAATGTTCACATCCTGCATTTTATTTTTTACTAAAGCTAGAAAATAATGGAACAAAACCTCACAATTGTTTACCTATTCCAACTACTCTATTTCCTTTTTACCCAATAAAAGAAGAGAGAAACAGATCTCTTTGGAAAGCTCTGTTTTCTACTGGGCTGAAAGAACATAATCTCTCTGTCAAAAGAAATAAGGAACATTACTTGCTGGCCTTCTATGATTTGCCACTAGCAAATAAGTGCATAGGATTTGACAGCTGACAATTAAAAAAAAACCTTAACAATTATTCCCATTTTCTAACAGTTACAATATGTATTTTTCTTTTATTATAGCTGTGTTACATACATTAAAATCAAAACAAAAAGTGGTTTCCTCAGTCAGTTGGGTATACAAAATTTACTTTTTGTGATGCAGTTCCCAAAGTCTGCCTAAAATTATGGTTTGCTATAAATGTCGTTGCAAAAGAATACCGTTCCATAGCCACAAGGAAATGCCATATGTTGTCTTCTAATGTTATTTTTTGTGGCATAAGTGTTTATAAATCCACACTATTTTTTTCCTGCTGCATAATATCAATGCTTCTTATCAGAAATTGTAATTCAGCACTTCTGGAGAAAGGGTGAGAGTATATGTCTTAGAATGTATTTTTCAAGCTCAATAATTGAATTATCTATATTATGTGGCCATAAAATATAAAAATATATAAAAATAATTCAAAAAACATAGCTGTTGGTTATTTTACATTCATTTGCTGTTTAGATCACCTTTAAATATGTGATTATTTTTGAGCTAAATGTGCTTTTATCTTACCTATTACTATGTTCCAAAATTTCAACAGGAAGAAATGGATAGCAACCCCATGGTATCATCTCTTCTTAACAAATTAGCCAATTATACCAATGTTACGCAGGGAGTGGTAGAGCATGAAGAAGATGAAGATGCCAAGCGGAAGGAAATTAAGGTACAAAATGCACCCTCCATTTTCTATTCATCATCATTTCCATGAGTTGGATATAGTGGTGGCCATGAATATTAACAATATTAGTTCCTGATCAATGAACCTTAGAAATTTTGATGCTTTTCTTTTGCCAGATTATGGTTACACAAGTTAAGAACTACGTGAGGAAGTTTGTGCAACAGAACCTTTTTTCAAAGAAATACCATGTATTAATTGTAGCATGCACATAAACATTCTTAACATCAAGATTCTGCTAAGAGTTCAGTAATTTTCGCTTTTGCTAAAAAAAAATTAGGGAAGAGTTTCGTTGAATCAGAGCAACCACATTAACAGCACAGAAAATAATGAAAACAACAAAGCAAATGTGAAGGAACATAAAAGTGTGTGTTATCTACATGCTCTGGGATATACACTTTAAGCCAGCCAATTCCAGACAAAAGGAGATTTACTTTTTGGCACAAATAGTCTCAATTTCATAATGTAGAGATTAAAGACATGTAGAATCCCCAGCTGGTATGGGGCTTGACTCTTTTGTATAGGAGCAGAGCAAAAATGACAATTTCTCCAGATGTGTCTAAAAGCTATCCAACAGTCTATCAATCTTTGTTACTACCTCTGACACAGGCTTAGAGGAGGACCTAATATTAGTAATAATTTACAAAATTGATATAACACCCAATTCTCAATGACCCTGGGTGACTCACAACAATCACAAAATTTACAATTAAATTACTCACAGGTAAAAGGTTAAGATAAAAGATGAGAAACTCAGTGATACAAGGGGGCTCACTCTCTGTCTCATCAAAGACCTGGGTGAAGAGCCAGATGTTTTTCACTCTTCTGAACAACAGCCAACCAGATCTTGGAGGGCGCCTAGTTCTAGTTGGCAAATGCTGCTAAAGAGAAGTTGAAGAAGGTGCTGCCTCCTGCAGCCCTCTGCCAGGTGAAAATGGACCGTAGGGGCCCTCGTGACCTGTTTTCAGCCTCCATAGCCTCCTGCAGCACTCTGTCAGCCGAAAACTGGCTTTTGGGGGGCCCCATGTAGTCTCCGGCATTGGTTGGCAGAGTGCTGCAGGAGGCTGTGGAGGCTGAAAATGGTCCATGGGGAGGCGCATGCAGAGGCACCGCGGGCCAGTCCTTTGATGTTTCCAGGCCAGCCCGTGTGCCAGATCTAAGCAACCTTGATTTTGACACCCCTGCTTTATGCTATACACTATTCCAGAGAAGCAAATGTAACAATTAAAACAGGAGATAATGAAAAAAAAGAAAAAGCAAATGTAAAAGCATGTGAGTAGAATGTATATGGAATATTTATGAGAAATACAAAAAACTTTCTATGTTGTGGCCTTTAGTAGTCTTCTTTCAAAAAGATTATCTCAATCACTTTTACATGTTATCTGATTTTTAGGCTCCACGTATGGGTACTTTCATTGGTGTATATTTACCCTGTCTACAAAATATTTTGGGAGTTATTCTATTTCTGCGACTGACATGGATTGTGGGAACAGCAGGAGTTCTTGAATCATTCATTATTGTATTCATATGCTGTGCTGGTGTAAGTATTATATATGCTTTCTTTGATATTTGCTGAACAATATTCTGCATTCTAATAATTTTTCTGTCTTGATAATCTTACAATTAGCTGGACAGGCTATTTATAGCAAGTAAGGCTTGTAGTAATAGAGGCGCACTGTTCTGTTCCTATGTAGCCATATTTCTTAGAAGTGGCACAATTGACAGGTTAAAGCTGTATCAAGTGTGTTAAATGAAATCCATCTACTTGTTCTGTTTATCTGTAGAATGAAAAAAACTCAGTTTGAGATCAGAAAATCTCACGAGTAAGCCCTCTTCCTAACTTAAAGTAGAATTCAATCCAAATGCAGTAGTTGTTTAACAACCGAAAGTTGGAAGCTGCTTGATGAAAACAAATAAAAAAACAATGTTATACTGAAGTAGATAGTACAGAATTTCCTCTGACGCACAGTAGTTCTATTTGCTAAAATAGTGGCCCTGAGTTTCTTGAGCCACATATGAAAGTTACAGTCAGAGGTTTGATTGGTAGCACCCATACCTAGACATTTCTAATCAGTAGAAGTATCCTGGAAATCTCTGGACCACCCAGAGAAATAATTATAGAAGCAATATTTATTCTAGATATTTCAGATATGATATCTGAAATACCAAGGAGCCCTGGTGGCACAGTGGTTAGAATGCAGTATTGCAGAAAACTGCCCACAGCCTGGAGTTCAATCCTGAAGGGGCTCAAGATTCACTCAGCCTTCCATTCTTCCAAGGTCAGTAAAATGAAGACCCAGATTGTTGGGAGCAATATGCTGATATTGTAAACCAGATCTAGTGCAGGGGTGTCAAACTGGTGGCCTGCAGGCCAGATGTGTCATGTGCAGGCCATGTCCATTCCAGCTCCGCGAAGGGGAAAAAATGTCACAAAACATGTGATAGCAATGTTTGTCACCCGTGATCTAGTGGATAAAAGCAGTTGTGTTTTAAATATTAAATATTTAAAATTATAATTATACTATAAAATTGTATTAGATTTAAAAATGTTTAATTTCCCCCCAAATGCATTTCCATTCAATAACTAGACATGATTTAAAATAATATTTTCCAAATATCTGCTGAACATTTCTAGCAAGTTTGCATGTTAACCAATTGTTGGGTTTTTTTTACTTCCTTTGCCTGGAAGGAAACATAACATTATACCAATTACTTTTAAATTTCATTAGGATTTTGTAATATATCTGAAGTTCATTTATTTATAAATTCAGTATATTCAGAATACATAATAATTGTTAATCTGCTTAACGCATTAAAATCATGAAGCTTTATTTTCTCTCTCTAATTTTATCCTTAATATTGACACTGAAAGTGAAACCCTTATTTACTCTGGAGGTAATTCATCCACAGAGATAATAAATAGGATATGAAGACAAAGGAAACTCTTTCTCAACAGCTGATTGACTTGATTTATTTCCAATTGTTCTTGCTTCAAATAGCAACATTTCTTAGCGGCTTATAGACTCTGAGTTATTTCCGATGTTGAGAGCCAGTAGATACCGGTAGTGCATAATTTTGGCTAAACTTGCGAATAGGTCACCTTCAGAATTAAATTTCTAGGCTGTCCAATTTCAGAATTACTCTCGGCAGCTTCACAAAGTTAAACAAATAACATTACATAAAAAATAGAATACATAAAACCAATCTCCATATGACGAAACAGAAGCCATATTTCCACATCCCCCACACCAACATCCTAACCCCAAGCCTGTGGGAAAAGCCCATCTTAAAAAAGATTCTCATAAATGGCCATGATATGGTCATACAGATATTGGGAGAACAAAAGCAGCTGCAGCAAGAAAAAAACTGCCTCTGAAGGTCAGCCAGATAACATTGCTTTGTCAGTGGGTCCAAACCAGGCTGACCAAATCAAGCTGGAATGCATAAGATGGGCAGACAATATAGGAGACAAGCAGTCTCTTAAAATAGCAAGGGCTTCATGTGTATCAGCCCTTCAAGTAGGCCAGATCAGAAAAGTTGAAGACTACTGGAATTATAATTGACTGTGGAGATTCTCAGTCATCCAGGTTGTCCCAAAGGTGCTTTTTCAGACGGCAACTGGACTTTCTTGTTTTTTCTTTGAAGACGCTTTATCATCCGAAGTGAAATGTCTTCAAAGAGAAAATGAAAAGTCCAATTGCCTTCTGAAAAAGCACTTTTGGGACTACTGGAATTCTACTTTATTGTTGCAAGATATAATAAAATCTTGAAAACCTAGTCTCCACTCTTCTATCAAGACAATCAAGATGTGGCAATCTTGAGTTTCTTTCTCACTCCCCCTCCTCCCTTTCCAGGCTAACTTGGTATTCAGGTAATGGTTGTTGAAGACCTAATTCAAGGTCATCTCCATAACCAGCACCTTGAATTACAGTCAGACGCCAGTTTGTATCCAATGCAAACTCACACAGCAGGGATACTATATAGGCATGATGGGGCTTGTCCATCTCTGGTTGTGCTGCTCTGGTTATTCAGCAATAGCTTCCAAGTGACCTTCAATGGCAAATCCATTGCACCAGAAGGCATTGTAATAGCCCATGCACAAGATAACTAAGGTATGAACAACTCGACTATATTGTTCAGTTTTTTTGTACATTTTTACATCTAAAGATTTGAACATGGTTTTCTTGTTAGCAGGTAATGCTTGTTTTATTTATTTATTTATTTATTTATTTATTTATTTATTTATACATACATACATACATACATACATACATACATACATACATACATACATACATACATACATACATACATACATACATACTTTTATACCGCCCCCTCTCCGGGAAGGACTCGGGGCGGTTTTAAGCTTTCTGATGCAAATAGTGATACGCATCTTGTAGCAAAATGTTTCTCATTGTGCCAAAGTTGGTGTGTGTGTGTGTGTGTGTGTGTATTTATCAGCTCCACCCTAGGAGCCTTCCAGGCAGGAAACCATTTTTGTGTTGCATTTGTGCTGATAAATAAATAAAGGGAGACTAGTATAGATCTATTCCAAGCTATTTAGCTCTCATCAGCTAGCCATACCCTTACTGGAATTTGAACCTGGACTGTTTTTTTACATGTTAGGCACTTGTATTAGCCACTAACCCACAAGCTCTCCTCCCTTATCAGCTGAGCCAAGGAAATAAGTAAGTGTTATGTCAAAGCCGATTCGCTCCCACAGAGAGGGACTTCTCCGGGTGCCGTCCACTAGACTTTGTCAGCGGGCGACGCCCAGGGGAAGGGCTCTCTCTGTGGCGGGCCCGGCCCTCTGGAACGACCTTCCCCCCGATATTAGAACGACCACGGACCTCCGCTCCTTCCGTCTTAAACTAAAAACTCACTTTTTCTGTCTGGCCGGCCTGGGATAGTCTCCCTGTCTTGGGGTTTTATTGGGTAGTTTTAGCATAGTTAGTTTTATGGGAATTTTAGCACAGGTTAAGTTTAATTTGGTTTTAGAACTGTTTGTATATTTTTTACTGTTTTTACTCTGCCTGTGCACCGCCCCGAGTCCCCATGGGGAGAGGGAGCGGTTTATAAGTATTAAAATTATTATTATTATTATTATTATTATTATTATTATTATTATTATTATTATTATTATTATTATTATTATTATTATTATTATTATTATTATTATTATTATTATTATTATTATTATTATTATTATTATTATTATTATTATTATTATTATTATTATTATTATTATTAAGCACTTGGTATGCCCAAATATGGGAGGGAGCATACGGCTTCCCTTTTGCCTATCAGCTCCATCCTAGGAGCCTTCCAGGCAGGAAACCATTTTTGTGTTGCATTTGTGCTGATAAATAAATAAAGGGAGACTGATAAGGGAGGAGAGCTTGTGGGTTAGTGGCTAATACAACTGCCTAACATGTAAAAAAACAGCCCAGGTTCAAATCCCAGTAAGGGTATGGCTAGCTGATGAGAGCTAAATAGCTTGAAATAGATCTATACTAGTCTCCCTTTATTTATTTATCAGCGCAAATGCAGCAAACACACACACATAAATAAATTGACATTTTACAGCTATAAGATATTCCGATCTCTTCCACTTGTTCTAAGAGCTACGTTACTGAATAAATGTGGCTACATTGGTTTCTCTTTGCTGCTCTGCTTCAAAATGAACAGTTACAGTCTATATAAATAACTGAAAGGGAGAAGACATAAATAATATATAGTATTTCTTCTTCTCATAACACAGATATAGTGACTGAGCGCTTTCCAGACAAATAGTCAATAACATTAAAAAAAATGTTACTATAAAAAGTATTCCTGGATGTCGTCTTGCTATCTTGGTGAAGAATGTACGTTTCTACTGCTCTACTATTCTATTTATATGAATTTTGCTTTTTATAAAATTGAGTATTGTTTTCCACTGTGCAAGAGAATGAATCCTTTTATATCTTGCAAAATCATAATTCTTTACTTCTTAATAACATTTATTATTATCCTTTGTTTTTGTAGACTATGCTGACTGCGATATCAATGAGTGCAATAGCAACAAATGGTGTAGTTCCAGGTAATAACAAAATATAATTGTGTCTTAAGATATTTCATGCAATTTATAAGCAGTCCTCCATTACTGGTGAAATATTGATCACTGTGATTAAACGAGATGTATATAAGGTAAGGAGGAAGAAATTGCTTAACAAATATAATGTAAGACAATAATGCTTTCATGTAGAAAATTTGCTAAGACATAATGAATAGAACAAACAAGACAAGCCATGCAAAGGACAAGATGATGCCAACTTTCCTTTAATATCTATAGTGCAGCTTCTATCAGATAAATTGAGTGGGTACAGTGATATATGAGGCCTCCCCTTTGTTCTTCAAATAGCAACAGAAAAAAGCCCAAACTAACATGAGAGATACCCTACCTATTTATCAGATAGCAACAGATAACCAATTAGGCACATGCCTTTGAGATAATAGGTGAATTCCAGTGCCAAAATAATAAAAGGACAGGAATTTACTTCAGTCTCTCTTACTTCAGAAGAAAAACTACTTGGTTTTGAATAGAATATATCCTGAGAAGTAAAAGTGTTCTGTCTTCTAGAGGGGAGGGGATGGAATTGCATTAAAAGGATCTTTAATAATCTGGGTTTATAATGTACATTACCAGTGAACTTAATCCCTGACAATTACTTATCTGTTTATTTTTAAAAATAATCTCTGCATCCCATTTCTCTATAAAAAGTTTATAATAGCCATTTAACCATTCTAGTGTAAAATAATGTAAAATAAGTTTAAATACAAATAGCTGAAATAGAATTGTTAACAAGGATTAATAGTTTAGGAAGGGGGTCAGAATAAGATGGATTTTTAAATATCTAAAACATTGGAGCCTCAATACTGCAAAAGGAAGTCACTGCATAGCCCACTTTACAACACATCCTCAATGTGGAACATAGAAGAGCACCTTATGTATTAAGACCTTCCCACAAAAATCCTAACTATCCATGGATAGCTGTCAGCAGTGGATGTTCTTTAAGGAAACCTACCTAGGTGGTATAAAACTGTGTACTAGTATCAACATTTTGATTGTAGCTTGATATCAAATAGGTAGTTGGTGCAGATATTTTAGTGCAGCTGTAATGGGCATGTAAAAAGCAGCCCAATCTGATACTGCAATGCCTTAGTTGTAGGTTTCAAACCAGTTTCAAGGGTGGCTTCAATAGACCACATTATTGTAATTTTGAAGTCACCTCTGTATGGTAGTCTTTGTGACTATCTTTGTTCAGGAGAGAGTACCAGCCTATTAATATTAGGCACTTCGGACCATAAAAATCATCTCCAGTGATGATGAGCACTACCAGAATGCAAACCTGTTCATTTAGAGTGAGTCAAACATCCCCAAGAGCAGATTTGTCTTTACTTTTTAGAGTAGGGATATTCTTCTACCTTAATATACACTGCTGTCATCTTACCAGGAATCAGCTTAGTTTCTTGACCTCAAGCAACCCACCACCATATTCAAGCATTAGTTTAGATTATACATTGTCTTTCTTGATTGCAGTATTACAGAAAAATTGAACCGTTTTTCATTCCGGTGCAGTGACCATTTTTCAAATCTAATGACATCTGTAAACATGCAATGAAAGAAATTAATTATGTTGTATTTTTCTATGAATTCGTAGAAACGTGTTAATGTCATGAGCATTCACCTTAACAAGAAGTACAATTAGTCTTTCCTTACTTACGCTGCCCTGGGTCCTTCGTGGAGAAGGGCGGGATATAAATCGAATTAAAACTAAAAAAACCTAAAAAACTACTTGTTCACCATTTCTCCCAGCCCCAGTTGCCCCCACTGCCCTGTACTCCACAGGATCTGCCACTTACTACTCACCTTCAGATTTTTTTCTTCTGCTCTTGACACACCCACGTAGCCTCCCCTGGGCCTCTGCAGGCCTTCTTACAGAGGCCACATTGCTGGATATGCCCATCAGCAGTTGGAGAAAAATGGTGAAGGTAAGTGCAGTGCAACAGATCCTGAGGAGCACATGGCAATTGAGCAATTGGGGCTTTATGGGATGGGATAGAATGGTGGGGGGTGTTTGAGATGGTATTTCTCAGTAGCAGTGGTGCCAGTTGGCCAAGACTGCTAAAGGTCCTAGGCCTCTGTTTAAACTACTGCCCTGCCACCAATGAGATTGGAGGCGAGTTCAGTGGATGTGGGGACTTGCATTTCCTCTGCAATCTTAAGTGCTGCTGGGCCAGATGAGTGGCTGAGGCTTCCTGGTCTGGGGCAGCTTTATATGGACTGGTGGGTTGATGGCAACTGAATTTTCCAGGGGCAGCTGCATCTTTGCCTACATTGGTTGTGAGTTTGGCCTCATTTTACAACTTTTCTCGCCACATTTGTTAAGGGAATCACTGCCTTTCTTATATTAATAGCACATTTGTTAAATGAATCTGGTTTCCCCTTTGACTTTACTTGTCAGAAGATCGCAAAAGGGAATCACATGACTCCGGGACACTGCAATCATCATAAATGTGAGTCAGTTGCCAAGCACCCAAATGTAAATCACGTGACCTTGGGGATGTTGCAACGGTCCTAAGTGTGAAAAATGATCATGTCACTTATTTCAGTGCTGTTGTAACATTGAACAGTCATTAAATGAACTGTTATAAGTCTTTTCCATGGTCAGTTATCTGTGTATAGTAGCTAGGCCTGATTTTGATCTCCAAAACATCTCCAGAAACAATACCATCTCCAAATAAATGAGATTTCTTTCAGTCTTCTTCAAACTCTCATTAAGTGTTAAGTAATCTACCTTGGTAACTAATTGTCATTAGTTACCTCCTTTATGCTTAACATTTCTTTTTAATAAGCAATGGGCTTTCTAAGTGAGAATTGATCACCGCAGGAGATTTGTTAGTGTATAGCATCTGAGATTTGCATGTAATATTTAAAAAGGGGGAAAGGAGCCTAAAACAGTTAGGCAGGAAAGATTGTAAAATGGGACAAAACTCACTGAACATCTGTCTCCCTCAGCAACCAAAATTTTGGGCTCAATATTGGTCATAAGTCGAGAGCTACCTGTAGTAAATATTTTATAAGTATTTTATATTGATAGAAAGTTAATTGCATTAATAGAATTAATTTACATTAATTGATATAATTAATTTACATTACTAAGTGTTTTGAGAGACAGTTCAGTATGGTGATTAAGGCATTAGACTAGAAACGAAGAGTCTGTGTATTCTTGTCGCACCTTACAAATGAACTGGATTTCCTTGGGCCAATCACACTTTCTCAGCCCTAGAAAGGCAACAATAGCAAATCATTTTTGAAAATCATGCTAAGAAAATTTCAAGGACTAATCCAGACAGTCACCAGATTCAAAATTGACTTGAAGATGCAAAAATAAATAGTTTTAAAGTTAGTAGACTCATCTAAACCTCCCTCCTTGAAGCCTTGGTGTCATATTATCTGTGCATGAGGTAGTGCATGCTCACACGTAGGATGAAATATCCACAGGAATCCTCCAAAGAATGCATCTGCTTTAACTGTATTGAGAGAATACTTCTAATCTGTTTGGTGGAATACCCCTTCAGTATGCATTGCAAGCTTTATTGTTTTCCGCCATTGTTAAGCAATGGGAAGTAACAGACTCAGACTCAACCCATCCAAGACCGAGTGGCTGTGGTTTCCGGCCGCCCGATTCAACCAGTTGACTCCATCACTGGCCATAGGGGGCGAACATCTTGCCCCTGTGGATGGGGCGCGCAACTTGGGTGTCCTCCTGGATACCCGGCTGTCCATGGAAGATCAAGTGACAGCCGTGGCCAGGAGGGCGTTCTACCAGGTTCGCCTGGTACGCCAGTTGCGCCCCTTATTGGATCGGAATGCCCTTTGCACAGTCACTCATGCCCTCGTGACATCCCGACTGGACTATTGTAACTCTCTCTACATGGGGCTCCCCCTGAGGTGCACCCGAAGACTTCAGCTGGTCCAGAATGCAGCCGCGCGAGCAATAATGGGGACCTCTAGGTTCATCCATATAACACCGCTCGAGCTGCACTGGCTGCCTGTCGTCTTTCGGGTGCGCTTCAAGGTGCTAGTTGTCATCTTTAAAGCGCTCCATGGCACGGGACCTAGCTATCTGCGGGATCAGATCCTGCCTCATACATCCACACGGCCAATTCGCTCCCACAGAGAGGGACTTTTCCGGGTGCCGTCCGCTAGACTATGTCAGCGGGCGACGCCCAGGGGAAGGGCCTTCTCTGTGGCGGGCCCAGCCCTCTGGAACGACCTTCCCCCCGAAATCAGAACAACTACGGACCTCCGCTCCTTCCGTCAAAAACTTAAAACACACTTTTTCTGCTTGGCCGGCCTAGGTTAGTCTTTACCTTTAGGGGGTTAGGGAATCTTAACCTTATAACTTGGGAATTTTAGCGCAGGGATAATCTTAATTTAATCTGTTTTTATTTATCGTATTTATGCTATGTATGTATTTTTATAGTATTTTAAATTTTACCCTGTGCACCTCTCCGAGTCCCCTGGGGAGAGGACGCGGTATACAAATAAAATTTGATTGATTGATTGATTGATTTCTTGCTAAAATATTTCACTTAGTCTTTCAAATCAGATTGGCTTTCTGGCATGCTTCATCTGATTTAGTGTCCCAATTAGTTGAGCAAGACAAATATGCTTTGAACATGGTTAATGTGTTCTATACCATGCTAATTTGTGTCTTTTCCATTTTAATTTCACAGCTGGTGGTTCGTATTATATGATCTCACGGTCATTAGGGCCAGAGTTTGGTGGAGCTGTGGGACTTTGCTTTTACTTGGGCACAACCTTTGCAGGAGCTATGTATATTCTTGGCACAATTGAAATTCTACTGGTAGGTCATTTATTTAATGCTATGTTTCCCTCTTCATGCCATATATTAAGAATATTACGAATGTAGTTTTCTTATGTAACAATTACCTTATCCCCTTCTCAATGAAGAGGTTGCTAACTGTGGCAGAAACAGTCCTAAAGATTCCAATCTGCCCACGTCAATCAATTTGTGCATGTGTACATTTGCCTAGACATACGTGCATGTGCATGTATATATCTGTCAGAAGCCACAGGGGCACAACAATGAAATCCCTTTATTTTGTTTGAATTAATAACAATTGTAAAATGAGTAAACCCAATTTACATAAGTAATTGTTCCCCATCTGCATACAGCAAACCATTCTTTCTTAATAAATACAAAGACTATGTTCCCATACTGGTACATCGAAATACTGAATGCACACAATCCATCCCTCCATCCAGTAAAAGTAGCAAATAAGAAATAAGGCAGGATAGAGCTCTTGGTAAGTGAAAGTGTAAACTGCATTGGGATAGGAAACAAAGATGAACAAAACTGGGTGGAGATGAGTCAAGGTGGAGAAGTTAAATAAGGAAGAACAAAAGGCAAGGGAGAAGTCCCATTTAGGCAAAAACATGGAGCAAGAGCCACTCCCAAGCACTATCTAATCCTCAGCGTAATTTGCTCTGTGCAGCATTCTTTCATTAGTTGCTTCTCTTCTCACATGTCTCCTCAATTTATAAAAAATTATTAGGGGAGAAAATTAATCTTCCTATTTCATTTATTATATATTGATATAGATACTCATTGAGCATTCTGCTTGTACTGGTCTTCGGCCAAGTTGAATTGAATTGAACCAGAGGTCAACCAGCTGTGTATTTTTTCTTTATTAAATTTATATTCAACCCGTCTCACTGTCCAAAGTGACTCTGTTGAAGTGACAAGGTTAACAATTACCTCCTTTTTATTTTAAAACATACATTTTAGTCTATAATCTTGCTGTTGATTCTTACTGCAGTGGTTTTAATTATTTATGTTTTGAAACTTTGTACTAAAATGATATTCAATATTTGTCTTACAGAAATATATTTCTCCTAATGCTGCTATTTTTCATGGAAGCGAGGAGGCCACATTAAACAATATGAGAGTTTATGGGACATGCATTTTAGCTCTGATGGTGATAGTTGTTTTTGTGGGAGTCAAATATGTCAATAAGCTTGCATTAGTCTTCTTGGCTTGTGTAATCCTTTCGATTATGGCTATTTATGCAGGGGTTATTAAAACTGCATTTCATCCTCCGGACTTTCCGTAAGTGCATGACTACGGTACATTTACATATCAATGCTTGTTATAATATTTTAATCTTGTTAAAAGGCAAAATAAAAATATATATGCAGTAGCCAACAATGCTAGTGATGTTTGCATTGGATCAGGTCAAGCCCTTGAAACATGTCAAAAACTCATCGTAGGCCAGTTATGGCTAACCTTTTGGTGCCGAGTGCCCAAAGTGTGGCACTTGAGTGCCAAAACCCCAAAATGCAATGCAAGCACCCCCCCTGCACATGCACACCACCCCGTGCATGTAACCCCACACATGTGCACTTCCCCCGCGTACGTGCCTCCCATGCATGCAGTGCATTCCCTGTGCATGTGCTCCACCCCCCTCACCCATTTTTGGCTTCTAGGTTGATGCAGAAGGCTTTCCAGGCCCAAAATCGGGCACAAGGGGCATGCATAGCCCCCTGCACACCCTTTTGGCTTACAGGTTGGTGCAGGAGGCCTTCCAGTCCAAAATGGGGCTTGGGGGGCATGTGCACATATGTTTAACCCCCCCCCCAAATGCAATGCGAGTGCATGCCACACATGCCCCCTGCACATGCGTGTGCACATCCCCACCATGCCCCCCATGTGTGGCAGAGAACCAAAGATTAGCTGGCTGGCAGGAGGTGCATGTGCGGTGGAACTGGGCTGGGGTGACAGCTGGCGTGCCCACAGAGGCCTCTACGTGCCACAGGTTCGCCATCACGGTCCTAGGTTTTCCAAAATAATTCCACGCCAGTGTATCCATGGATGGGAGAGAACATTGTTGCAATAGTTTTAAAGCCTGATTTCCACATTTTATGATGTTTCAGATCTTTGAACCATTAATTGAGCAGATGTTTATTCAGTAGCCTACATAATAGTAATTAATTAAATTGTTGTGATCTGAGCTTTCATAAATCTACACCAAGAAATGTGATTGGGGTTTTTAGAACACATCATCTTTGTAAAAGGTATTTAAATGAAGCTCTTGTAATTGCTTGCCTAACTGTGGTAAAGCCTCACATTTCAGTTTTTTAAAATTATTTCGAATTTACCTTAAATCCACATGTACTTTGTTTTTGATAGATTCTACAAAAGTATGCAAAGCACTCATTAGTCATCTTCTGCATTCACTTGAATGCACAGAACTTTAAATTGAATAGAGCATAGAATGCACACATTGTTACTTCAACTGACTAAAGAGAAAATGGTTGTATTTCCATTTGCTTAAATATATTTGTGGTATGTGGGACCTTATTTTATTAAGATCCCAGTTCACATAGAGTAGGATATTTGCTTCTGATTCTGGAAATACTTCTGTTCATCCGATGTCCTAGATATACGTACATCTAGGGACATTTGGGAACTGTAAGTTGTAAAACCTCATTCTGTATCTAACTTTACCCATTCTGTACCCAGCCTTACATGTTCAGGTAAAAGCTCAAAGAGGGCCAGTATTTTTCTTGTGGTTGTCAACATTTTAATTTCTATTGCAATTCCTCTAAGCATATGATTATGCCACCCACACTTTCTCAATCTACTTCCTAATCTCTTATGTTCTTCACAGAGTATAAATAATCTTCAGTCATTTATACATTTCAGTTTGTAGAAGAGTTGTTCTCCTGTGCTCTGCTTGGAGAGTCCAAGCATGGATTAAATTAATCTGGTTGCCCAAGGACTGAGGTAATCTTTTTCTTTAGCCACACCTCGTGGTCCTCCTTAATGCCAGATTTTTTCCTCAGTCTGGCCCTTCCTCGGACTCCTCATGCTTAAGACAGTTTTTCTCATTCATATAACATCTGCGAGGAGAATTTTGGACCTGGCAGCCCTGTTGGTCCGGGAGGACCTATGTATTATGCATCCAGACAGAGTTGTGCTTTGTCTAGACCCGGCCTTCATCCCAAAAATTAACACATGGTTTCACAGGGCGCAGGAGGTAATTTTACCAAACTTTTGCCCACGCCCCAGGCACCCGAGGGAACAGATCTGGCATACTCTGGAGGTCAGAAGGTCCTGTGTAGATACATTAAACGGACAGCAGAATTCCATAGGTCCAAGGCCCTTTTCGTGTCATTCCAGCCAAGGTTTATCGGCTGAAAGGTAACATCTTCAATTGTCGGCAGATAGCTGAGGGCATGCATCGCGGTGGCGTATGAGCACCAGTCTAAAGCAGTCCCTCAACATATCACTACGAGGAGAGCGGCCACCACCATTGCCTGGGCAACCCAGGCTACAATAGATGAAATCTGCAGAGCGGCAATGTGGTCGTCCCCAACGCCCTTTGCCAGAAACTATAAATTGGACGTGTTTGCCTCAGCTGAGGCTTCATTTGACAGGCGGGTCCTGCAGGGGGTTGTTTCCATGACTGACTCCCTGGACAGACCTTCTTCCCACCCTAGTGACAATTAACATCGGTATTTCCCATGCTTGGACTCTCCAAAGCAGCGCACAGGAGAATGACTATTGGCTTACCTGAAGGGTCCTCTATGCGCTGCAGGAGAGTCCAACCCCGCCCAGGGTCTTCGGGTCCAGAGATGCAGGGCCATTAGTTTTTTCATCGCATTAACTTTCGTCATATCAACAGCCTTCTTCACTTTCAGAACTAGTCAAAAATCTGGCATTAAGGAGGACCAGGAGGCGTGGCTAAAGAAAAGATTACCTCAGTCCTTGGGCAACCAGACTAATTTATCCCATGCTTGGACTCTCCCGCAGCACACAGAGAAGGACCCTTTAGGTAAGCCAATGATCATTCCCTTACTTGCGAGACCACCTACTGCCACCGGTAGCCTCCGATCGTCCAGTACGATCCCACAGAGTTGGCCTCCTCAGGGTGCCGTCAGCCAGACAGTGTCGGCTGACGACCCCCAGAGGGAGAGCCTTCTCTGTGGGAGTGCCTTCCCTTTGGAATGAGTTACCCCCGGAGCTTCGCATAATTCCCGACTTCCTTCTGGCGCACCTTAAAAAAACTGGCTTTTCCAGCAAGCCGGCCTGGCCTGAACAAAATAACATATTAATTTTAATTCCAATTTTAATTTATTTTATAATGTCTATTATTTTATTACTTATTGGATTTTTTATTTAATATCTTTTTAACTTTTGTGCTGTATGTCTCTTATGTTGTATGCCGCCCTGAGTCCTTTGGGAGAAGGACGGCATATAAATCCAATAAATAAAAAATAAAAAATAGTAAATACTACCTGATACTTCACTATCTAAATAATAACCCACATAATAGACAATTGCATTGGGAAGAGGTCAAAGTATCTGTGCATGCACACATACAGACAACCAGAAGAAGCTTTCAAAGCAGCCACATGGGTCTTATACTACACTAGCCTTGTAGACAATGCTGTTGCTTTAGTGATTCCAAAGAGGTGCACCATACTTACATCGAAATTTTAAGAAGGACTTCTTTTGAAACCTTTGTTCAACCCAAATAAAGAAATGTGAACACATTCAAATCAATGTTGGCTCCTGGCAACTGTTCAGACTACTGTCTACAGTTTTCTTAACAAGATTTTCTGAAGTGGTTTGTCATTGCCTGTTTCCTAGGGCTGAGAGAGAAGGGAATGGCTGAAAGCTACCTACTAGGCTTTGTGCCTAAATTGGGATTAGAATTTACAGGCTTCATGTTTCTTGCCTTGTGCCTTACCATTATGCCAAATTGGCTCTCTATGAACATTTATACATCCTTTTCATCTACATTACAGCCATCTATATAAATAAAAATGTAAAATAGTTTGTACGAATCCACTAATCTCAAAAACTACTGGACCGATTTACACCAAACTTTCACACAATGTTGACAAGGACTTCTGATAATAGAATACAACTCATTTTGTGCCTAGCACACATGTATTGTGTGCAAGGCATGCACAAGTAAAAGGTACTAACTGAAAACGTTTCGAACTCCGTGTAACTCCTCCCATCTGGCTGATACGTCATGGACACGTAACGGCAGAAAACGGCCTTGAAGGAACGTTGCCAGGGGCAACGTGGAAAGCAACACATGCACCTCCCTGTCTGCCTGCAGCCGCTCTCTTCCACACACACACAGGCACACACACGCACACACACGCAGTACCACAGGATCAGAAGCGTCCTAGCCCCATGTGGCGGTCGCCTGGCGGGCGTGTCGGGTGGGGCAGCCGGGCGCGTCTCCACCGGCTCTCTCCGATGCCCCCAAGGTGCACTTTCCGGAGCCGTTGGAGAGAGCTGGTGGGGGCGTGGTTGGCTGTCCTGCCCGGTGCGCCTGCCGGGCGGCGAGGGCTGCGTGTCGCGCGGCTCGGGGGCGGCGGCGCAGAGCTGGGGGGGGCGTGCGGCGCCCGGACGGCCACGCTCGCTGTGGGAGGAGGCAGCCCTAGCCTCCCCAGCCGACATGCCGGCCTTTTCGCTGCTTGCGGCGGGGGGGGGGGACTGATACACAGAGAGACAGAGAGGGAGGGAGAGACAAAATGAGAGATAATGAATGAGAGAGATCGACAGGCACACACACAGTGACAGAGAGAAAGGGAGGGGAGAGAGACAGACACACAGAGAGAATGAGTGAGAGAAAGATAGACAGGCAATCATACACAAACAGAGTGACAGAGATGGGGGAGGAAGGAGAAAGACAGAGAGAATGACAGAGAAATACAGAGATGGAGGGAGGAACAGAGGGACAAAGAGACTAATGACTTTGCCCACCACTGTGTTAGGCACAAGGGAGGGAGGGAGGGAGGGGGGCCTGGAGGAGGTTGACTGTGGGGTGGTGGTGGTCTGGGGAGGGGAGGGCTATTTATTTAGGTAGAGGAATATAGAGAGAGGAAGAAATACAGCAGGTAGTTAGGTAAGTAGAGAGATAAACGAGAGGGATGAATACAGCAGGTAGGTAGATAGGTACAGGTATATAGAGAGAAATACAATAGGTAAGTAGGTAGGTAGGTAGGTAGGTAGAGGGAGAGAGGGAAGAATGCAGTAGGTAGGTAGGTAGGTGGATACAGAGAGGGGGAAATATGGTAGGTTGGTAGGTAGAGGGATAGAGGGGAGAAATACAGTAGGTAGGTAGGTACAGGGATATATAGAGGGAGAAATACAGTAGGTAGGTAGGTAAGTACAGGGATATATATAGAGAGAGAAATGCAGTAGGTAGGTAGATAAATAGAGGGATAGATAGAGAGTAAGAAATACAGTAGGTAGATAGGCAGGTACAGGGATAGATAGGGAGAAATACAATAGGTAGGGAGATAGATAGGGAGAAACACAGTAGGTAGGTAGGTAGATAGAGGGATAGATAGGGAGAAATACAGTAGGTAGGTAGGTTGGGGGTTATACTGTGGTTGTGTGTATGTGTGCAGGTGTAGAGCTACACACAGATTGGTTGGCCATTTAACCAGACTGGGCCACAGCAACGCGTGGCCGGGTATAGCTAGTTTAAAATAAAACAGCAACAATTCCAGAAGTTACTTCATTCCTAACCCCTTTCTCTCATTTCCATTGCTTCTTTTTTAAAAAAAAATTCCAATAGCGCTCTTTTCAAAATATTTTGATGCCACATGACATTAATAAGTCCCTTCGGCGCCGCCCTGAGTCCCTTCGGGGAGATAGGGCGGGATACAAATCCAATAAACATAAACATAATAAAAAGTAATTTAAGTTTATTCTAGACTATTTCCTTTATGATTAGAGATGTTAGAAGTAGGATGTAAATGTCAGCAACAGTTTAAGATTTATTGTCTTTAATTTGTGTTTTTAATAATAAAAAGTGCTTTTTAAATATTTGTTTAATTATATTTTCTAGCATATGCCTTCTTGGAAACCGTACTCTAGCAAAAGATAAGGATTTTCCTTGTGCTAAATATATTGAAACAAACAACATAACAGTAACTACCCAATTGTGGAGATGGTTTTGTGGCAATAATCCCGACTTAAATGCTACTTGTGATGAGTATTTTCAGTTAAATAATGTCACAGAAATCCAAGGTATTCCTGGAATTAAAAGTCGAGTCTTACTTGGTGAGTCTGAAATTCTAATGGAAATGATTTTGGGAATTAAAATTTAGTGATTTTCAACTGATAATAATTTTGTCAATATGATCAATACAAATTGTTCCTTAATTTAAGGGAGCCCCAAAACAAATGGCAGCCTTTGTTTAACCCCTTTTCTCTGTCCATTTAAATTTGAATTCCTCAGTTACTTTTTGCATATGTTCAGCTGGTTTATGTTTCCGTTTTGATTTGTCCTAGCTGTACATGATATTTTCCCCACAGTTTCAGTTGGCTACATCCAACATATCATTTTTATGAAGTAGATATTTTTTCCCAGAAATAGAGAAAGATTTCTAATTGATAAGTTTGGGGCAGAATGAGTACTGAGAATAAGTTTAAAGATTTTTGCATCAGGACTGGTTTATATATTTTTTAAAAATGGTTGTGAGTGAACAAAATCTTGTGGGTTTTTCCATGGCAGATAATTTGTGGAGCAGCTATTCAGACAAAGGAACAATTGTGGAAAAACAGGATCTTCCTTCAGTTCCCGTTTTAGAAGAGGAAAAAGATGAAGAAGTCTATTACATTTATACAGATATCATGACTTATTTCACCATGATAGTAGGGATTTATTTTCCTTCTGTGACAGGTATTGTTTCATCCTTTCTGCCTCCTGTAAGAAAATGTAGTTATTATAAATTATTTATCTAAAATTTTGTTGAGCTGCATTTCAGGGTCCTAACTTCACACAATGACAATATGTAAAAATATATGCCAGTATAGATAATTGGTAATGGAGTGTAGCAGGCTCAATTCCCAGGAGAGAAGGAATGCATTCAGAGGAATAAAAGATAGCTTAGTCCAGATATTTTCTGTGAGAAAAAAAATGTAAGGACAACCCCTTCCTAATAGTTCTCAGAGTATATGCTTGATGTAAATAGCAGAGTGCTTCAGTTTGTCAATAGTCTGCCTGTAAGTGTAGATCAATAGGGAATTCTGCTTGGAAGAATCCCCACATGTCTTTTTACCTTTTGGGACGTGACAGAATCAATCAGAACTGAAGAAGCCTTTGGGTTGAGAAGCAAAACATCTTCAAGGAAAAAACAAAGCCTAGTTGCCTTTTGAAAAAAAAAGTACTTTTGGGATAAAGTTGGAAATGATGACTACTGTTACATTTTATGAATACTTTAAAAGTGCCAAATTGAAGAATACAGTGCCCATGACAGTGGATCAGAGTTGTAATATTATTATACTTTCACGTTTCATACCTGATGAGCTTATTTGCAAGGAAAACAACAGAAAGGGAGATCAAAGGTGATTTCCAAGAGAAATAGGCTTCACCATCTACATAGCCTGCTTACTAAACATGTTAAAACTGTACTGCAACCAAATAATCCATTTCTCCTGAAACAGCTGTAGCAGAACCGTGAATGAATGCTAGCATCAAGAATGAAACATTAAGAAACCAAGCAGAAATTATTCAGTATGTGTTTGGATTCAAGGAAAGCAGCCCCCCACCCCACCCCAAATCTATTTTTACTAGGCTGGAAAAGGCAGTAATCAAGCACAGTCTTTGTAGGTCTCACCTCTATACGACTTCTATATACATCTTTGAGTAACACAAATACTAGTGGTGGAGCAGAACAGTTTCTTCATTGACAGCACAAACTCTAGCACATCAGCAAATATATTTGCATGCAACCAAAACTTTTTGACATATTTCAGGTCAATGTACTCATTCAGATCCTGGTTAGCTGCTATTTTTTAATTTTTGTCTCCTTCACTGCCCAAGAATTCAGTAAAGCAATAACAGTATAGCAATAACACATAGAGACATTCACCAAAACTCTCTCTCTCTGAGGGAGGGATGGTTCTTAAACATATATAAATACGTTTTTGAAATTGGGAGTCACAATAAATTCTACTGCATTACTTTCCACTTCTCCCCATCTTTTTCTTAGCTTTTGTAATTAGCAATTTGGCCATCTCTTTATTACTTTAAAGAGTGCATGGCTTGTTTGTTATAGCATTCCCCCATAATAGTTTACAATCTACAACATATACACACCCTTTCTCAAACAAGTGGGGTTTGCAACGTGTTACTTTGTCTCCTTGCTGTGCTTTGCCCAAAAAGATAGATTTTTTGTAGCAAAATGCTTCCTTTTTTTTTTGCAAAATAATACCTAAAACGAAATAGTGTAATTAAAAAGGAAGAATTTTCCCTTCATATTTTCTTCCTTCAATTAAAAAAGATTTATTTTTTCAGCTGCATTTTCTCCTTGCTGCATATTGTTGCAAGCTCTTGCTTGAAATACTGATTTTCCCAAATGCAGATCCTGATACAGAAGAGTTCCTCACCCTGTCCTTGGAGACTGGTGTCTCTAGAATTTAAACCCCAGCCATGCCACTATTAATTTCTTTTATCATTCAGCTCCGGAAAACTGATGTAAATTTAACAGGAAACTCCTGCTGAAAAATCCCTAATAATGCTTAAATCCCTCTAAGGGACAGCATTATTTTGCCCTAGCATCCAAAAAGACCTTTCATATTTCTTGAGTACTTTTAATCCTCTATCAACAATTTTAAACTCTCTCTCTTTTGGTTAACCTTCCTAACTTTTTTTTCCTTTTTGCCAAGAAATCTTTTGGAATTTTACAGAAGAATCTGAGGAATAGACCGTATCTCTATATTATGCTATCTTTTTCAAGTAGTTCACTTACTTATTCCGGGTCACCTGCATTGCTCAAACAGTACAGAACAAGAATGTGATAGCATTATTAATAACTGCCTTATATCCATGGAGTAGGTTTGTTCCATATCTCATAATTTCATATAGGCAAAACACGTTCTAGAAATTGGCATACATATTGGATTACTGAAAAAATTCTGCTTGCTTTAAATTCACCTGAGGTAATTCCTGAAAAAACTTTGCTGTTCAGCACATAGAATAATCTTTTCAGTGTTCACTAATGTCTCCAAGTTCTTTTTCACTGTTCATATGTCTTCAGTTTTGGTGCCCCTGATTTGAAATATAATCTAATTAAAAATGAAACATGAAACTTAGTAATGACATAGAAAATATCTGATCACGCTTTATGTCAAAGTAGAAATTAAATTGGAAATTTGTCAGCGGCTCTTACTGTGCCGCTGACAAATCTAAATGCGGCCTCTGGGTTCCTTTGATTTCCCTGAGTAATGAAAGAGGGTATCTGAATGTGTTCCCTCATATAAAAGATATTGTTGAAATGTCATATAGTCATCATGGTTACACATTCTTAACAATAAATTGTCTGAAACATATTCATCCAGTAATGGAAAATTTGAACTCTTGCACTAACTTCTTATATATCATTGTTCATGGCAAATTAAGGTAGATTTCAGTTTCATCCTTTGGCATATGTGTGCATATTATTCAGAAATTAATCATGTTTCATGGTAAACAAATACTCCCACTGAAAAAATATTCCTATTGGCCAGCTGTTAAGGTTAATAAGAGGATACATGCTTGTATATTTGGTGGCAATTTTAATATAAGAGATAAAAGGAATTTGTAGTCATCTACAGTAGAAGTAAAATTGTTCCTCGCCAATTTCAGCAAATGGATTATTCTGTTAGGTGGCATTAAGTAGACCCTCATTCTGCTTGTAGTTCCAAAGTACAACTACATTTATAAAACAACATAATTTCCTGAATTCTAAATTGTATTTTGTGGGACTTTTTGTATCTGCTTTTGATTAAGATTATGTAATTTCTTTGGGTTATAGTCATCTGTTATAATCAATAAGCATATAATCTTACAAAATGTGAATGTGTATAAATAGAAAACAATTTAGGGGTCAATTAAGTACCTATATTCTATTTTTACAGAGAGAAAATGCAACACAGATGGCATATTCATAAGTAAAACAAACATAATTAGGGGATTGTTGATTGTATTCTTTTTATATTGGGATTTTTATTTTTGGAAGCCTAGAGTCACTGAGAGTGAGCGGGCAGACAATTAAATCCAATAATAAATAAACCAACTAACCAATGAGGAAGATAGAAAAAATATTTTTCTGTCTCAATACCCTTCTACATATTGAAAAATAATTATTTTACTTATACTTTCGCAAATCTTGTTTATTTCCTTTCCCATTTTCTGATAGTCTGTATTTGAAATTTGTTTTAAATCATAATTGGTTATTGTCTAATTTTCTCAATGAATGAATGTGGTTTGTTGCTGTTTATATAAACATTTAACTTTTTAGCAAATTCAGTCAAATGATGAGCTAAATAGCTTTGTTCCTTAATGACATTTTTAATGAATTACTTTGTCCTTGTGTTTAGGTATTATGGCAGGTTCAAATCGATCTGGAGATCTTCGGGATGCTCAAAAATCTATTCCAACTGGAACAATTTTAGCCATCTCAACAACATCATTTATCTGTATCCTTTTTATGCAATTTCAAGAACATCCGAACTTCATTTCTGTATTTAGTACATATACTAGAATATAGATTTAGTTCCATCTGTAGTGTATATACTCCAAAGCAAATAACTAATATTGTATATTACAGCAAATTCTAGTTTTTGCAGAATTCTAAATGTTTTATTTAAGTTTTAGATTTTTATTTATGTAAAAATTTAAAATTAGAGTTAACTAGATTATGAGCTGAAATCATTTACCCCTCTGTGAATAGGAATGAATAAAGTTATTATTTGGCATACATACTTTGTCTCACAAGTAAAAATCAATAAAATATAAGATAATAAAGGTTACATTAAATAGATACTAGATCTACACTAGAAGGATTTACTGTATATTGTGACATTATAAGAAAATACCTATATTAGCACATTACAAATAATACAATTTTGAAATGTTATGTGGAAAAGGGCTTTTCTTGCACATTTTATTTCATGTACATGTGAAAACAATAGTTAGAGAGCAAAATACAAATGTGATAATTTCTGTAATAGAATTAATTAAATATCCAACTCTTTCTCAACACAATTATTGTTTTCTTCAAAACGTTCTATAATTCTGGTGTACACAGAGTATTAAAGAACTTCTCTCAATTTTGTTTGCTTTAAAGTTCCTTGAGTCGTATTTTACAGATCTTTCCTGTATAATTCTTTTTGGAGCCTGCATAGAAGGCGTGGTTTTGAGAGACAAGTATGTAGAAAGACCTTTTCTCCAGTTCTTTTTAAAATCTATATATTTAAAAATAACATATAATATTTTAACTGAATGATTGTGTGGAATGAGAAAGTAAAATACTAGAGAACTCAAAAGCAGCTTTTATGGGGGAAAAACCGATGTCCTTTCTCAGGTGCATTTTTGTTCATCATAAGAAATGTGTGTATGCCCACACCGCTACATTTTTCTGAAAGGATTTTTTAAATTTTAGTGAACGATTTTGTGTGTGTATAATTTATTTAGCTCTCCTTGTTTGTTTAATGTTGCATGTGTTCTTTCCCACAAGATTTGGACAAGCAGTTAATGGAAACCTAGTGATTGGTACGTTGGCATGGCCCTCTCCATGGGTTATTGTAATTGGTTCATTCTTTTCCACATGTGGTGCTGGTCTTCAGAGTCTCACTGGTGCCCCCCGGCTACTGCAAGCAATTGCAAGAGATGGCATTGTTCCATTTCTACAGGTGAATTTCTGTGTTTGTTTATTTTTTTACTGTTTTTACATCCTTGCCGTAAAAATAATCTATTTGGTGGGTATTTTATTCATTTGTTTAACTGTTGTTTTGCTCCACATGTACAGATGGTGGTAACTAGATTTTTTTAGAGGTTTTTAGGGCAGTCATAGCCTGAAAGAGAAAAGGACATTTAAGCCTTATGATGCAAGAGACGATCTGATATCATAATATCAAATCAAGATTACTGGATCACATGATATCAAAAGAGGAGAGCCACAATAGCCTACGGTTGCAAGAAAATCATGGAATTCCATCCCACTTTTCTCCCTCATACCTTCTTAGTCTACCTCTTCCTTGGAAGCTGAGCACCCTGTTCAATTTGGCTTTGCTTAATTTCTATATTCTAAAGAATGTCACGCTTCTATTCTGTAGGAATTGGAATTTCAAATGGAACATATTGTGGCTACTGTGTTAAGTGGGCCATTGATCGTGTCACTTCTTGCTGCTGAACTCTAGATAAAGTGGGTGGAGAGGAGATGGGGCCAGGAACCAGAAGATATATATTACTTACATAGATCACTCTAAAGAATTAACTGATGGTTGTCTGTTCAGAGCAGCAATCCTTGCAGACCGATTTGACCTCATTTCACCTGCTGTGGCTTATAGAGCAATTCAGCTGGGCTAAATAAAGCAGGGGACAGTACAATAAGTCTGTTACTGCTGCTTGCTAACTATAACTGCAGCAACAGTTGCTGCTGTCATGTCTGCCTATTGCAAAGGGTATTATTTTCATCACATCACCATCAGAATGGCAATGTATGTACATTGTATAGGTCACAATCTATGCTAGCCACAACCACACAGGACTTGTTATTCCACACAAGTGAAGAAGTGATGATAAAATTAGAAAGGAAAGATCAAGGCAAATCAAGTATGCATCATTAAAATGAGTCACATTATCTGTTTTTATGCTTGTAGGATAAGACACCAAAGGGAAATTTTCAGGCTCATCATAACAGGAATCAAATTTAGTGAAAGTGAATTACTGACTTTTCATTGTAAAATTACAATTATCAGATTGATCTACAGGACCGAGATATCCCTGCAGTTTATTGACTTTGTTCAGTAGAATAGAGGTTATTGTAAGTAGCTATAAACCTAGTTTGACATTTATTATAGGTTTACAAGAATTGAGTCACAGAAATCTGGACAACTTCACTGAAAATTAGTTGTTAGTATCTCTTTGGGTGATCTAATAAATGTCCACAATTTTGCAGCCAAAATCTTGGAGCCCTAATCTGCTACAGCCATACACATGTCTCCTTTGCACTTTCTGAGCCTAATTTTATTCAGTATTTATAGGTCTGATAATTCATGTGTTGTTTAAAAATGGACTATTGGAAAAATTATCAAAGTGTGGGAATGTGAAACCCCCAGAGAGAAGTTGTGGTTGTTTGGAAAGCAAAGAACCATGTCGACAATGCTCCTGCTTTGAGTGGCAGCACGGCCCCAAATTCCTGCAATTTTGCCCAGACAAGTCCACAGAGGAAGCAAGAAATTGATTCTGTGAGGATTGACAAGCCTTTAAGTCTGACAGTCAGTCAACATCATCCATTAACCACAGCACTTTTATTTGGTTATTTATTGGGGAATTGACACTTTAGCCTTAGAGGTATACAGTATCACCAAGTTTGAAAATACCTAGACTCCTAAAGAACCCAAAACTGGTTTAAGCTCTCATGATAAGCTAATAGTTTGCAACCATTGACTTTCATATAACATACTAACCAAGTCAATCAAATTACTTTATATCTTCAAAATATTCTATGATAATAATTCAGGTAATCCTTGAGTTATGACAGTTCACTTAATGACCATTCAAAGTTATAACCCTCCCAAGTATTTACGACATAGTTCCAAAATTACAAATATTGCAACCCCCCTTATCTGAGCCTCACTGCACCTCCCTTGCAACTCTGAGATTTGCCACACCTCCTTCATACACCCCTGCATACCCTCTCCATGCCACACTTTTGAACATCTCCCTCACACTTAGTGTGCCTTCCTTGCACACATGTATGCACTCTACCTCACTCTGCCTCCCTTGCCCCTTTGTGCATCCCTCTGTCAGCAGCCACATATCTGTCTGCTGACCTGCTTGGGAACAGCCTAAGATTTGCAATTTCCTGCTGGCTTCTTTGCTGACTTGGTTGTGGCAAGCTGGCAGGGAATTGATCATGGGACTCGGTTAACAATGGCAACGGGGGTTACAGGAATTGCCAACATTTAGCTAAATTTAGATAAATTTGAGTCCCAATTGGCATTTTAAGTCTATCTGTATTCCAAATGTGGCACACCAATCGAAGCTTGAAATATATATACCGGGTTTTCACACTATAAGACACACCTGACCATAAGACGCACCTAGGTTTAGAGAAGGAAAACAAGAAAAAAAAAATCAGGCAGAGCCTGAGAGGACCACAGATAGGTATCCTCATGTGCCAATTCTGCCTATTGACTCCTGCACTGTGGGAAAAGAAACAGAAGAGGTGGCCAATGATAAAGACAGAAGAGACATGGTTAAGCACTATAAAAGGATCCCTCTGCGGTGGCTCAGCTGCTATTCAAGAAAGGACGCAATATTCGCTTCATAAGACACTCAGACATTTCCACCCACTTTGGGGGGGATGCGTCTTATGGAGCGAAAAATATGGTACATGTTTTGAACTGAACTGCTTCAGAGTTGTGGCTTTCAAAAATAATAGAAGATAATCTACTACGGTTGATAATTATATTTGAACTGAACATATTGTATCTTTTCAGTAAAACACAGTTATGTTTTTTTTAAGGTGTTCGGTCATGGAAAAGCAAATGGAGAACCTACATGGGCTTTACTCCTCACTGCATTTATTTGTGAGATTGGAATTCTTATTGCTTCTCTGGATAGTGTGGCTCCAATACTCTCCATGTACGTATGTCTTTGTAGATTTTAACATATTTATCTTGCAATTTATCTTAAAATCATTTAAAAATTGCAGTCTTATTTTTAGGAAGCACTCTGGCAAAGTTGGGTATCAAGTCATAAGGAGATCCAGAGACAATATCCAAAAGACAAAATGAATAGAACAATTTTAAAAGGAATAGAATTGCTTTAATAAAACCAGAAAGCTAAAACTGAAGAATACTAGCGAAAATAAAATAATTGAAGCAGTCATTCTTACATAAAAAGAAGACGACTGAAATAACAGATGCAAGAGATAGTGTAATGTTTAGTTACATCAAAAATAATAGATAATAAAAAAATTTAAATTAAAAAACAATATCAATTGGGTAGGCAGATTGGGTTAAAGAGAAAATGAAAGATGGATTAAGAATTTCTCCTGCAAATTTAACACAATTTATTATCTGCATTTGTAACAATATATACACTGGTGATTTGAGAGTGCTGTTCTGAGAAAGTAAGAGAAAATGCAACTTGTACTAAGTCTGGCACTAGTGACTGAGCACTCACTCCACCTATAATATGTCATTCAATCAGGCATTTCCCATCTGTAAGATGATACCGAGACAAAGTTGTTGGGAAAAGCACTTATATGAAAACAATGATATGTGTTTAATGCTAGGTCTGTGCTCACAAATCTCCTGGTCACTTTTTGCCCTTTGAATCTGGGTGGTAGCACTGCACTACCAAGCTCTCTTATTGTGTACATTTTCAGTCTTTTTGCATGGCATGAGGTTGCAGTACGTTTATAACCCCACAATAGGGAGACCATACCAAGAAATGTAGGTTTCCTGTTCACAGTGGCCATGGAGAAGGAGACAATCCCTCCTTTAAAGGTGACGTGACAAGGTTGTGTGTGTCTGTATAGACTTTCCCCACAGAATTAGATTTAGGAAAAAGTTTCCTGTCTCTCTTACTGACAAAGATGTTAAAAATCTGATGGAGAAATAACACTTGTTGGTTTCTCCACTACCAGCCTTTTATGTTCTTTCACTAGTGAGCATCAAACTCATAAAACACAAAATTGGGATAGGCATTGTAGTATATTATGGAACAATGGCCTTTTTATTTAATGTTGTGAAGTATAATATAGAATCATACTCTAGAAATCTTGTCCATTTTTTAATATTTCAAAATTCAGGTTTTGTGTTAGTCTGGAAGGAACCTTTGCTTTTTTGAAACTGCAGAAAGGCAACAAATCACATGCCTCATCACTTAATTACAAAAATTGTCTGGACTGGCTTGTTATACCATCAAAAATCTTTTAAGTTTACAATTTCTATCTGTAACCTTGTCCTCTATTTTTTTTTCTTTGGGCTATCTCTATTCTCATTTCTTGAGTGAATAGTGCCATTCATTTAAATTATAAACATGGCTTTTCCCCCCCTAGGTTCTTCCTTATGTGCTATCTGTTTGTGAACTTGGCATGTGCACTTCAGACTCTTCTCAGAACACCAAACTGGAGGCCTCGTTTCAAATATTATCACTGGTACACCATGTTCTTTACTAATTTAATTCTGGAAACATTTGGTTTATAAATTTATTCTTTTGTAAGATAACTTTTATTTTTAGTTATAAAATATTTTTGTTTATTTGCTTATTTATTTCAGCACTCTATAAGAGAATATAATTCTGGAATTATAAAGGAAGAGAGTAATAATAAATCCCATTATTTCTATAGGAGAGCAGGGAAATAGATAGCAAGAACAAAGTATTATTTTTGACTGAACAGAATATAGGAATATAGGAAGTATATGCACAAATTAGAGTTTAAACAGACTTACACATACAATTTCACTTATGTTTACATTTATATTTTTTTTATTTATAGACTTCTAATGCATATTCTATAAAATAGATAATCTAGTAATGGGTTGCACTAGAAATTTAGTACAAAGCATTTATGTATGAATTCATGTAACTGGTCTTATAAAACCACAGTGAATGAAACCAGTTTTGACTGATATGGTATAATTTTAACCCTTGTAAATTAGACTTTAATACAAATGATACTGATTATCATTACCCTTAATTTATAACAACAATAATAAAATACATAAAAATATATAGTACTGGAAATCTGATTCACTCGATAGTAACCAAGCAAAAGACAGTTTCTTTTCCTAGAGAGAACATATACTATTATGCACCTAAGGCCTGATGAATTAGCCAGGTTTTAATGAATTTTTTTGAGCAGAAGGGAGACTCCACTTAGACATTTGGAGGAATGTTGTTCCTTAAAACAGGAACAGCATTTGAAAAGGCCACTTGCATAATTCCCAAAAATGACAGTGGAGCAAGTGACACAGAGTGAGTCACCCTACTAAGTGGGCAGATACTATAGAGAGGTGCACATATCTTAAACCATGCAAGGCTTGGGATGTAACAATCAAATTAAAATATATAATAAACCAGTTAATGCTGTAGTTTTGTCTGTACTATGAAAAAAATACTGGATTAGGAAGAATCAGTATCTGATAAAACATGCAAAGATATTTCCAAAAGAAAATAGGTTTATGGGGTACATCTTTGGAATAATTTTAAGTCGTTACATTTTTTCTATTTAGAGAGACAGCTTTATGTTATAAATTTAGCATTATAATTTGTGGGCACCAGTTCATTTTATAACATTGAAAACCATGTCACTTAGGATTATTTTACATTACCTTGAGTTCCTTGATAAAAACCAGGCATAGTAAAATGATTAATTATTGTATTTGCATTATTCTGTTAAGCATGTATATTGAACGATGTTAGTTTAGAAACTCTGTCATTGTGTTAGATTAAGGAAAACGTATACATAAGTATGACCAACTAAGAACATGTTTCCTTTCAGGACTCTTTCATTCTTAGGAATGAGTTTGTGTCTTGCTTTGATGTTCATTTGCTCTTGGTACTATGCCTTAGTTGCCATGCTAATTGCAGGATGTATTTATAAATACATAGAATACAGAGGGTAAGCATACACATTTATTTCTTGTTTGATTAAAACATTCATATACTTGGAGGAAACTAATTTTTATGACATGAACACAAAACATTTAATTAAAAGTGTTACTTACAGTATATGTAATTTAATATTCAATTTTGTTGCAATGTTCTTTAAAAAAGACATTAGTTATTTAATATCTTTATTCCATGTGCATTTTTCAGCTATTTTGTACTTTTATTTTAAGAAATGATGGACATTATATTACTCGGAATATGTAAAAAATGGATTACATATAGCAGGAATAAGCAAGTTAATGCTCACTGGATGCTTTAAAATATAAATCATGTATTCCTTGTCTATGTTCCCTGTGTGTTTGCAGTTTGTAATCCAGCATATCTGGTGAAGATCAGGATGTTGCCCTGATCTGTAGATAAATTTTACCATGCACATGCTAATTTACTCATTAGATGGGTTAATAAATAAAAATAAATAATAAAATAAATAATTAAAAATATGGGAATTAGTTGTTTCATGACTGGGAAAAAAACTAGTTATTCAAATATTTCCACTTTGGGGGGAAATGATGGAATGGATTTATTAAAGTTTCATTACATTCAAAAACAAAGATGAGATCCAACCAAGACTTGTGAAATGAATGTGCAGTTGTGATTTAAGCTATGACCATTTATTTCAATGAAATATTAATGTTGAATTTTATATGTAAAATATAGATATAGATGACAAATATTATTTGTGGTATGTTATTTATGCTTCAAAGGACCTGATCATTCATTCTGCTTACTCTGTAATCCACTAAATAAATAGTATTTCTTTTGGAAGAGGTTTAAAGACAGTGAAACAGACTGCAGATATTAAATGCATTATAGTACATGCATTTCCATCAGTCAGTAAATTCTAATTACACATCTTTTAAAATGTTATTACAGTTTCAAGCAGTTTACCAATCTTGCATTCATGGGCTTTCATTCCTGTGAATTCACATTTGTTAATGTCAATAATTGCCATTTATAGCACTCAAGCAAATTTGTCTAAAAAAAGCATAATGTATAAACGTGTGCCCCTGAACCCCCTTTATATTATCTACTGTATCAAAACAAAATAGAACTATCACCAACATGTAATGTTTGCGAATCTCTGTTAATTCTCCTTTTAAGAGCTGAAAAAGAATGGGGAGATGGAATCCGAGGCTTGTCCTTAAATGCTGCTCGTTATGCTCTACTTCGGGTTGATCATGGTCACCCTCATACCAAAAATTGGAGGTAAGAATGCATTTAATATTTGACACATCAAATCCTATCTGGCAGTAAACATAACAGGGAGAGCCCACCTGTAAGTTGTAGTGCAAATATATTGAAAGTAAAGCCTATAGTATTATGAAATGCTGTGTTATTGTGTTGGAAAGTTATGATGTTGAAGAGGCATCCTCTGCAATTTATTTTTATATTATATGCTTCAGGCCTCAAGTCTTGGTACTACTGAATCTGGATTCAGAACAGTTAGTAAAACATCCTCGGCTGCTTTCTTTTACCTGTCAATTGAAAGCTGGAAAAGGATTGACCATTGTGGGATCTGTACTCCCAGGAACATATCTTGATAAATACGCAGAAGCTGAAAGAGCTGAAGAGGTATGTATATACACACACACATATATATGCTTGTGTCACAACACCCTGTTAAGCCCCAATTAGGGGAGGAAGCATACTGCTTTCCTTTTCTGCCTTTTGGCTCATCACCAGAGACCATCTAGACAGAAAGCTATTAGTTTTGTGGTGTACTTTTTTTTTTATATGTGTGTTAGGTTTTTGAGCTGATAAATGTAATACTTCTCTAGTTCGAATCCCAGTAAGGGTATGGCTAGCTAATGAGAGCTAAATAGCTGGAAATAGATCTATCCTAATCTCCCTGATTTATTTATTTATCAGCTCAAAAACCTAGCATACATACACATACATACATACATACATACATACATACATACATACATACATACATACATGAACAGCATGAAAATAAGGATAGTAAGACTTAATATCCATGTTTGCTTTCTAGTATCACAAACCTGCTAGTCGAAATTCCTGCTTTTTATGTTAATTACCTAACAAAAACCTTTACAATATTCAAAGAATTGAGGCTATTTTGTAATTTATAAAAAAAACTTACTTGATAACAGATGTTTCTCTAGTCATTGCTGCATGAAAGATTGAGAGGCAGTGCAGATAAGATATTCATAAGAAACAATTTCTTCTTATTCTTTGAACTTTTATCATCTTTTATTTTTCTTCCAATGAAAGAGTCTCTCCCTTTTTACAGCATTTGTATTTATAAAATACATTTATATTTGAGATTGCCCATAATACCGTGCATAATAATCCTGACCATAGCTTTATAGTCATCATCTGAAGGTGATTAAAAGCCAGGCAAGAAAGGGTTAACCTTGATGTACCTGCAATATAATACTAATACATTTGGTGCGAAGGTAAAAGTTTATTTGTTGGTTTACTGACTTAATTTCATTGTAATTTTAGTACAATGACAATAAAGATTTAGTATTATTAATAATAATTGTCTCTAGACACCCATCTCACAGTCACAACAATAACATTACTAGGTAACCATAACTTACAAAATAAAATATATATACATCAAATTTACAAATTGACCAATTATATTTTCTTCACTGGATATCCAGTTTTAGTGGAAAACTGAACACTAAACCTTTGCAAAGTAAATGGCAGCACTTGAAGAAGGATATTTATAACAAGGATACTTCTTGCACATGCTCTGGCAAGAATTCTTTATCACTATACATTTTTAATTTTAATAACAATAAAATGTATCGATTGATCAATCTTATCTTTATATGGGGAAACATTGTCTCTTAACCAGGTAGTAGGAGTTCCAATAGTACAAAAAAAATAAAAATAAACAATAGGTTGCTGTTCTGTGAACGGCATCAAGTTCAGGTTGGTTACTTTCTATATACTAAGAGGAGAGATTTGTTGTAAGTTTGGTTTTTAATTTTTCTACAGTTGTTAATTCTTAACAACCATATAGATAATTTTTGGTAGGGTGTTCTGTATCCAACCTTGGACTTAAGAACACTGAGTCCATCCATCTTGCTGTTGATAAAGGAAGATGGACATTACAGCAGTGGTTCCCAACCATGATATATAATTCTTACTTTATTCAAAAAGTGACCTCTACCCATGCAGAGGAAGTCTAAAAGGTCAACTTGATTTAAACAAGGTTCAAATTGCCCCCATTAAAAATCAAATTTCCCTCCTATGCAGCGTAGGCCCCACGTTGGGAACCACTGCATTACAACTAGAAGTTATCAGTGCAGTCCAAGTCATTGGGATAGGGAACATGATATGCACAAAAAACAAGAGATTTTGAGTTATAGCAGATCCTGACCTACCTAACAAATATAGTAGAAGATTCTTTGTGCTTCAGAGGTTTTTCACTTATGTATTCTGCAAAAAGAAAAATAGTCTACTAATACATTTTATTTACAATTTTTTCAGTTACAATTTATTCAGAATTCAATGCATGATATCTCAGGCTATCCAATTTTTTGCACAAAATATTTTAATGTATAAAAGAGAGCATAAGATGTGTTGTTTTTAATCTCTATATTTAGAAAGGCTTGAATTGGGCTTTTTCAATTGTCTTGAATCGTCTGCAATACAGAATTAGAATAACCTTGAGATTATTTGAAGCAAAATGCTTAGAGAAATGCACTTTAATCTTAGTTTGTATGAAGTCAGCGTTGATTTAATTGTAGAATCCTCTAAATATTTAACAAGATAGTGACGCTCAGAAGTCTGTTTGGTATACTTTAAGGAAAAAAGAATGGTTCAGCAGTTTGTAAATGATTGCTGATATAAATTTTTAATCCCACTGTTTGATTATTTTAAAAGCAATATAGCAGTTCAGTGCCGTTTCCTAAAATTAGATGATATTTTGAAATTGTGCTTTGCTTTTCAAAATAAAGTAAGAGAGGCTGTATACATGTAAGATTGAAGTTCACTTGAGAAAAGAATAAGCATGAGGAACATTTCAGGAGTAATTACTGAACTCTGGCTAAGTAGCTTAATTACATATAACCAATATAAGTTACTTTGCATACATTATGGAATCAATAATTTTAAAACAAGGAGAAGCTATAGTCCATGCCAATTTTCCTAATATTAAAAGCTATGCTATTATATTAACACAAAAGGAGATTGCATAAGTAGAGTTAATTACACCTAGACTTCTTCCATTTTCTTACTCATAGAAATTGCTAAATTTGCATCCTGTTTAAGAAATAAATCCAATTTCCAGGTAGCGAAGGTGATAATTGGTCCATCAGTGATTCATTTCCTAATTTCTAGATCTTTAAATGTTTTCATTTGGCCTGTGACTTCTTTCCTTTTGATTTAGCCAGATCACTTGTTCATTTAAAGTATTATTTTTTTCCAGGGATACCGTAGTTTCATAATTAGACTGGCATTCACAAAAGCTTATTTGAGAAACTTATTAATCCTTAAAACGCATTAAGATTCTTCATATTTTTTAATTGTACAAATATCTTTTACCCTAATTTGTATTTCCCCCCCTAAAGAATATTCGATCTTTAATGGGGACAGAAAAAACCAAAGGATTTTGCCAAATCATAGTGTCCCCCAGTGTTAGAGATGGAATCTCTCATTTGATTCAGTCTGCTGGTCTTGGAGGGATGAAACATAATACTGTTTTGATGGCATGGCCTCAATCCTGGAAGCAGACGGATAATAGATTCTCTTGGAAAAACTTTGTTGGTATGTGTTTTTTAAAACAGATATGAGTAGATTGAGAATTTATATTTATCAAATTGATTGTTATCATGTGAAAGTTTCAAAGAGAACTGTATCCTGCAATTGATGGCTTGAGTAAATTGAATTTCACAGACAGTAATTAATGATTGGGATATAATCCACTTGAATGTATATAAATTTATGTATCCATCTGCATTTGCTCTGTACCAAGTTAAACTATTTAAAAAATCATTCAAAAATGAGACTCTCATATCTAGTCTCTGTGAGTAGCTCTGGGCTAATTATATTTTCTCGTTCTTTTGAGGGTTATCTGATTCATAAGAGTGACTATCAGTGCTGTTTCAGTGAGCGTGAATGTTAAACTTCTTTTTACACCAACAGATGCAAGCATCATAGTGATAAGGACTATTTTGCTCATCTCTGGAAGTGTTCCTTACAAGCATGTTACCTTAGTATCATTATATCTGGTTTCAGATCTCTCCATCAAGCTCCATCTTTCCAATGTATCAACAAGCTGTAAATTGATGCTTTAGCTACAAGAAAACCTTACTGAAGGGGCAACCATTTCTCTGATGCAGCTTGTCACCACTGGCATGCTAATTTCTGAGTGAGAGGCACATCTTTAATACATCCATTGGTCTTGGTCTCCATCAGAAATGTCTCAGTAGCCCTGTCAATAAAATAATTAGCATTATCAGCTTTCCGGGACCTATTTAGATGTTAAACAGCTCAAATTATATCAGGTGATGCCAAGAAAGTGTTACTAAATCCACTCCACTTTTAAATCTCACATTTCCCATTAGGCATTTAACTGTATGAATTTCATTATTGAAATCTACATACTGAATATAGCCATGATAGGACCAACATTCCTCCCCTGCTGCACATTCCAAGCCGGTATATTAGGACTTTTCACATGGAATGAATCTTTTCGGATACCTTTTTCAGCTTAGTCCTCTGCTACAGGGGTCCTTGCAAAAATCTCCAAAGAATTAGCCAGTTGCATCCTCGTTATCATGTAATAGGCTCAGTAGTTATGAGTGCAGCTAGCTTGCTGTGAGAATATATCTATGTCCTGAGATAACCTGCTACCAACTACTGTTCTACTATCTTTCTCCTTACAGCTTGAAGGATTTGACCATAACTTCTCTTCATGTTCACATAGATAGGTCCTCCTAGCTTCTTGGAAGCCTTGCATAAGAACTTGTTATGCAGCTAAGCATAGATCCTTTGCAGATTATGCAAGAAAGGAATAAATTCAGTTCCCTTCAGTATCTTTCCTTTGAGGTTCCCCATTATTTCTGAAACAGTGTGGCTTGCATTTTCACTTGCATAAACATACTTCTTTCTTTTGCCTTCTGGTGGATAATTTTAAACTCTTTTCTAATGCATTTTAAAGAGTTTTAAGAAATATTTGATTGTGTTTATCACCAATATCCCTCTCAGTTCCTGTTTGGGGTCTTTCCATGGTTCTAATGTTAAAGCCATTTCAATAACGGGTGACTAGTCAAAATCATCTTTTTTTTCATGGAAAATTATATTCTTAGTAGCAGTGAATTTGACTTACTGAGAAATTATTTCATAGGTTGAGATTCATCCTTATTCTTCATAAAATAAAATAATCCTTTTCACAGATCTCCAAATAACATTTTTCACAGATCTCCTGAACCCTCTTTCCCACACTCCATTTAGAAGATAAATCATGCCTATTTTTTTCCTCAGCCCTCTGTCAGGTCTGCCTCTAACGATAACCAAGAAAGAATCCACTCAACTCCATTTGTAAGAATTAAGAGTACTTTTACTGGTTATGAAAAGATAGCAGCAAGGTAAAGCAAGGTCTGAGACCTGAGCGTGCGAAAACATACATATCAATATATGTCCAACCCCTTTCCCCTAGCAACCCCCATCCCATTGTCCAATGCAAAATCCCCATAGGCATCATGTGGGTTTCATCTCCAGGAGCATCATCAGGATGGCATGCCAGACCGTTGACCTTGACCACCGCACGGCCCCAGCCACTGGTATGCGAAGTAGATGGCGAGAACATACTCCCTTCTCCAAATCTCATTCCTGCACTATACAGTCCCATTCCCAATTACCAAAGCCCCTCCGTCCCCATTTCAATGGCAGCCGAAGCAAGCAACAAAGCGGAGGATGACACCCTCAATATTACCCCAAAGGTCATTGCATCTCCTTGGTGTTCCAAGGGTTGATTTCTGTGTCATAAAGTTACATCATTACAAAATGACTGGCATTTGTTTTGGGCTTTTCAAGGTCCCTCCAAAGGATTGAGGTTTTCTTCTCGAAATCTTTTCATGTAGAAAGTTGCAGAAATCAGACTTTGTTTTGATCTATCTAAATAACAGTATCTTCCTCAGATCTTTAATAACTTTAAAGCCACATGTGTCATGATATATTATAATATCAGAATTATGCAGGCTGTTACTTGAGCCCAGCATTCCACTTTTATTCTTCATTATGGACATCCATTCATGAACAATTGAAGACCTGTACTTTGTTCAGTCACCTTATGAGCACCAGATTCTCTACCAGATAACAAGCTATGTACATTATCTATATGTATATGGAACTGGTTATTCCCACAATCCATTGTCTAATTCTGTTCAGCATTGAGTAATTTCAGCATTCATCTCTACCAAGGATTTAGCGGAAATTGCACCTGCTTATGTATGCTGCATACAAGTTTCTAACAAAAAATTCCATAAGTTATAGAACATTGCAAATAGGCTCTGAGGTATTCATTCTAACCATTGTGTGTGAATTTGTAAATGACTACTTTGAGAAGTTGACTTACAGCTAAGTAATACACATTCATTCTGCAGCATATGTTGATTCTTGTTAAGATCCTTAAATACTACTTACCCAATTCTAAAATACCGCTTACCATTTGTGTTCCAGACACTGTACGAGAAACAACAGCTGCCCAACAAGCTCTACTGGTTGCTAAAAACATAGACTTGTTTCCAGTGAATCAGGAACGTTTTAGTGAGGGCAACATAGATGTATGGTGGATTGTTCATGACGGTGGCATGTTGATGTTGCTTCCTTTCCTCCTGAAACAACATAAGGTGGTAGCATTTATTTTACTTGGGAAATTTTGCAAAGATTGAGATATATTGCTATTGACATATAAAAAAGTAATATTATTTCAGACTTATAGTGATCTAAAAACAACACAAAGAACAAGGTGAAAGGGAGACAAGAAATCAAACTATAGGCTTTACACAGCCCATAATTGAAGAGAGGTGCTCAAGAAAGATAAATCTCAGAATAAGCTTGATGAGTGATGGTGAAAGCAACAACAAAACTTTTCTTAGGATATCTTCAAGGCAAGAAAGAGTACGTAGAGCTTTTTACTGAAGACAGCAAAATCCTAGAATGTTATCAGCACAGATTTATCATAAACATGTGTTGCCAAGCTAACTTTACCTCAGTTTTTGATTGGGGAACTTCCTTAATAGATTGCAGTTAAACATGCATCCTGGCAAAACTTTCAACAAAATAATCTCTGACATTCTAATTAGTAACCAAATTAAGGGTAGGCTAGACGCATGACAACAAATATAGCTGACTTGAAAATTAAAAAAGTGTGCTCCTCAGTGGTTCCTCATCTATCTGGCGTGAGGTATCAGTTGTAGTTCCGTAAGATGCAGGTCTGGCTCTTCCCTTCTTCAACATTTTAAATCAATAACTTGAATGAAGAGATGGCTTCCTTATGAGATTTACCAAGGACTCAAAGTTTGGTGGGATAATACCTTAGAAAAGGGCTGTCAACTTCCTGGCACAGGGGCCGGATGCGTCGCACACTGGCCAGGCCACGCCCAGTTTAGCAAAGGGGGGGAAATTCAAATGACATCACATGACATCACCATGACGACATGAGTTTGACACCCCTGTTCTAGAAGATGAAAACTAGATGATATTCTAGATTGGATTATTCTCTGCTACCAGCTAGTATCTAGTGATTGTCCAGACTTTTGCAGTTTAAATCTGGTAGTCCTAAATATGAAATGACACATTTTGGCATTAGCACTATTATCTTAATTCACATAATAGTCCACATGAACATTAAGCAACAGATGTACAACATTTAGCTGTTGATGAACTAAATCAAGTTGATGTTTCAGCATGTCTCACTATTAGACACGGTAACTGGATACCTCTTCAAAATACTTTACATTGTGCACTTATCCACCAACATTTCTTTAACAATAATTTGTTGGATAAGTTATTATGGTCTGATCTACAATATGAACTGCTTAGCCACACAATCCACATTCATTTAAGCTGAGCTAAAAACAAATATTATGGTGGCATGCTGAAAATATTATATGTGCAGTGCTATATCTTTTCATAAATATCAGAAGCCTGCAGTTAAAAACAATCTCCCAGCAATAGCTGTATTTGTCAAATTATTTGCATTTTTTAGATACAGTGTGCTTTTCTGTTTATAGGTGTGGAGAAAATGTAGAATGCGCATCTTCACTGTAGCTCAGATGGATGATAATAGTATTCAGATGAAAAGTGATCTTCAGATGTTTTTATACCATCTTCGAATTAAAGCTGAAGTAGAAGTTGTTGAAATGGTAAGGTCTATCAGTTACCAATTAATGCATTTATGAAATGCAAAATTTCAACTGAAAAAAAGTGATTTCCTCAAATCTGTGGGAGAATGTAAAGTCCTTTTGGGGAGAGCAGGCAAGTTCAGATTTTAAATTTCAATTCCAGTGTGGGAGGAGTCTTTCTGAACTGCAAAGTAGATCCTAAATAGTATTTAGAATGAAATTGGAGCTCATTTTCTCAGCTAAATCTGTCTGAACTTCATTTTCTCAACATCAGATTTTAAGGAAAGTTTGTAAGAGGATTTGTGTTCCAAGCAATCTTCTCTCACCTATTTCTATCTTCTGCCCCTTCTCCATTTCAGCCAAAGCTGTGGTACACTGAAACAGCTGGCACTTTGTCAATCTAGACCAGGGGTCTGCAAAGTCGGCTCTTTTAAGACTGGTGGACTTCAACTCCCAGAATTCCCCAGCCAGCATGGCTGGCTGGGGAATTCTGGGAGATGAAGTCCACCAGTCTTAAAAGAGCCGACTTTGCAGACCCCTGATCTAGACCCACTGGAATAGAACAGTAAATCCAATCAAACAACTATGTAACAATAGAATATGTCACAGTAGATATAAAGAATCTAATTCAATGTAACTTTTCACCTGTCCTTTCCAGCTGTCAGTGGACTTCCCACTCTTTTTCCTTATCTACTCTACAGTCAGTAAAGGAATTCTTAAAGGAATCTAGCATGTGCAAAGCAGTGAGTGGGTATGACTAACAAAACAGGGAACAACCTTGCTCCCAAATTTAGATGAGTGCAATATTAAGTCATGATATGTGCAAAACATGCTATTTGGCTTTCGCAAAGTAAATGAATCTAAGGAGAAAAAAACCCTAAGCTTAGAAGATTTGATAGTTGATACTGATGCTCATCAAAGTGGTGCACAAAATTTCATTTTATACATAAATCCTTTGGATTAGGATAGTTTAATCAATAAACTTCATGAAATGGGTACATTTCTAATAAAGGCTTTGTTGATTATCATGATGCAATATAGGATGAGATATCCTGCATTTTAGTGCGTTTGATGATGACTTAGACAGGTTTCATTGGGGGGGGAAAGTCACATTAAACATAAAATTAGAGCAGCTCAATTTATAATGTTTGACTTCAAAAGTTGAACACAGCTTTTTGATGGACAATGTTTGATAGCCAGAATCCACATATAGCAGTCTGTAGTGCCTAGAAGCTGCTGTTGGTAGTGAAATGATAGAGTGGGTGGAATAATGATTTTTGGGGAAGGGTGCTGTCTTTGTTTCTGAACTATTGTTAAATGCATTTCTGGACTAATTTCTGTGTATTTGTTGTCCCATAATTATAGGCATTGTGTCACTGACTTAATAATGCATTGGCAAGATGCTATTTTAGGTCTTTCCTTTTCAAGGCAACTTAAACTATTGCCCTCCAGACTTTTGTAAACTACAACATCCCACAGTATTGATTGGAGGACTGCAGATTCCCCAATCATTGTTAAAGTAATTGTTAAAGTCCACATAACCATTCTTCATAAAGAACATCTATTACAAGACAAGATTTTGTTAAAATGAAAAAGTGTACATCATGACATGACCATGCAAGTGATATCCCTTACATACTTGTGGTCACATCCCAAGTACAAAGGGGTCAGAGTTTGCATCACAATGCATAGGATGCCCATGTCTGTATCGGCCTCTTATTTTATAATATAAAAACATGCTTATAGCAGTGTAACAGGCTTTAAAATGGGCACATGTAACTTTGAATCTGATTTGAAGCACTTGCAGGCAGTCCTTGTTTAACAGCCACTCATTTTGGGATGTTCAAACTTACGGCAGCACTGAATGAGTGGTAGTTACAACAGATTTTTGACATTCTGGCCATCCCCATGGTCATGTGATTGCTATTTGCAAACTTCATTGCTGGTTTCTGACAAGCAAAGTCAATGGAGAAGTCATAGGAGGTCATTAATGAAAATGCTCAGACTATCATTTCTAAGTGGCATGATCTCATGACGTCTTGCTTAGCAATGGAAATTCTGATCTCAACAGCTGTTATTACCTTAGTGCTAGATGTACAAATTTTGCCAAGAGCTACAATATACTATGCAAGGAGAGAATTTTAATATAACTAATATTTACTTGTTTTTACAGTTTGAAAATGATATTTCAGCTTTTACATACGAGAAGACTCTTGTGATGGAGCAAAGATCTCAGATGCTAAAACAAATGCAGCTGTCAAAGAATGAAAGGGAGAGGGAGGTAATGGATTTTCTTTAGTTTAGCAATAGCATTTTAGTTAATGAGAACATTATTTCTGGATATTCCCGCAAACGGAGGTTAATCTTTTATGAATCATAAGTGTGACAAGTCCATATCAGTTATTTCAGTGAAGAACAGTTAATCATTCAACCTGTTGTTTGGAATAAATAGAAAAGTCTGAGCACCGTTTCTATCAAGATTTAATTTTTCCTTTGAAATAAGTTCATTACTTTTTCAGTAATACTAAATTGTTAATATTGAGAATCTTAAAACCTTTGATTGATGGCTAAAGTAGTACGCTATTGAGAATAAGTGAGGGTAGGACTTCATTTTTTCATGTTTGTTCTTTTCAGCCTTTTAAAAACAATTTAATGTCATTATTTCAAATTAATATATGGATGTTTCTCTTTCATGTTTAAAACTATAATTCTTTGTTTCTCTTTATTGAGACATTTTACATTTTATCTTTATATTTTTGGGAGAATGGGGGAGAACCCAAATTTCTGAACATTTTCAGAATCTTGGACTCTGATCTTTATATTCATGTCATGTTAGTGCAGACTTTACATTCAGTTTAGCATCTCTACGAATTTGTTTTTTCCCCAGCAAGCCGGAGATTTTTGTTAGTTATCTCACACATTCTGCATTGCAAATTTTAAGAATAAAGGGATCAAATTGACTAAGCTGGCAATGAAAAAGGAGTGCTGTTTTTAATCTAAGTCTATGTTTTAATTTTGCTTGATTGCATTCTCTCTTCTTTTTCTTTGCAGAAATATGTTTAAAAATTAAACTGTAAAATTATGGGTTTTTTAATTATATGGAACATTAATCCTGTTGGTCATATGTAATGAGTTTCTTTGCTGTGATGTTTTATATTTTAAACAGATAACACCACTAGTTTAAAATACCTGGAGAATATGTTTTTGGTTTTGGCCTTCCATTTATGATATCACATTCATCTAACTAATAAACTGAGCCCTAAGATAAAAATAAAATATAAAAAAGGCTTTGAAGCCATATCACATCCCTCTTGGTAAAACTCTAGGGTATGATTACTCATTTTCTTACATTAAACCTTAATTTAAAAAGTTTTCTCTTCTTTTTTTGAAACCATTCAGTGTTTGGCCATTGCACTGACTGTCTATAGAAATAATTGTGTATAGAAATAAATAAAGGGATTTTATCCCTTTTTGAGAAATTGGTGTAAATAATGTGCCTATGAGTAAATACGATAAAGATTATGTTGCAGAACTAATGTTTAAATGTGCTGTGCTTTGTTTCTTTTAATTAAACATTGTGTTTCATTAGCTAATGCAATATCCTTTTTCTATATGCTGGTTGTGCCGGGTGGCCTTCCTGTCTCAGATTCAGAGCATCACTGACGAATCTCGTAGCTCAATCAGAAGAAAGACTCGCTCTAACCCACAGTGTATTGGCCAAGGGGTAGACAGTCTGCTACCTAACGATATTCAGGAAGAAGAGGTAGAAGATACCCACCTAGTTGTTCCCTTCCCATCACAACACTTCTAGTGCCTCTCTAAACCATAACTGTACTAATTATTGCCACTGCCTGTTTTTCTAATTCTTACTAAATTATTTTAACATTATGTGCAGAGTTCCCCTTCCACTAATAAAAGTACATTTTTATGAAAAATGTATACCGTTCAATAGTGATTTTCCATAGTTAACTCTTGAATTAATACCATGACAATCTTAACTTAATGATATTGAAAGACTAAAAAAATAATTTGTTCTGAATAGCAACATCAGTTTGAATTTGTTCTGGTAAGTGTTCATTGACTCCATGAGTTTGTGATGATATAAAGGGAAAAATATCTATTTGATGACTCCATTAGTTATTAATCTTTGCAACATGAAGTACCCTTATTAATGAAGATCTTTTAGAAAGGAATGTTGCACATCAATTATACAGTATTGTCCAAACCTTAACAGAATGTAGCCTGCATTGCCTTACCTGGACTATATACTAGAACAGATCAATTAAAAGGAAGGCTAAATAAGATGATGTGCCCCATCAGTAGGATATTTGCATTTCTCTTGTTTAAGGATGTTAACTTTTGATATGAATGCACACTGGAAATTCCTTCAGATTGCTCCATTTTTATTTCTATTTCAACTTGATGTAGAATTTTTTCCAGCCATAGACAAAAGGACACAAACATAGGCAATTTGCTTTAGTTGCCAAGTGTAATTCTGAGTCCTGTTTAAAGGGGTGGATTGAACATTTTAAAACCCAGGAGGTAGGAGGAAAAGCAGGATTTTGCATAGGTACGTTCTATATTCCCCATTGAATTCACATCACCATCTATTCTTTACTTTGTAAAATTTACAAATTTTGAACTTAGAAATCTGTCCATAGATCGCTTGATTAGTCTCATCTGAAATCAAATGAATTTAAACATACATTATTGCCTACTAACGGACATTCCTCATTTCATCTTTTCTTAGTAGTTTAATAAAAGGCATTGGCTATACTTTTATTTTTGAATTTTAAATTTCTCATTCAGAAGAAATTTGCTATAGTACAGTACATGAAGAAGTGGCACTTCAAGTGTGGGCAAATCCTTAATTCATAGCAACATGGAGTATTGTTTTTGTAGTTCACCTTTAGTTAGTACGCTCTGTGTCTATGTTTATTTAAAAGAATAACAAAAAATATCTCCAAAGTAGGATTTAGTAGATATCATCTCCTTTCCATGTTTAATGTGTTGTGCTTTAAAGCCATTGTTTCATGTGAAAGATTTTCATATCATGACATAACTGTCCTCTAGCATCTGAGGTAATTTATAATTCTTTTTCACCAAAATTTTAAATAATATAATATAATTGAATGTAATAACAGTGAAATGACTCATGACTGCACTTCTTAACATAAATGCATAGCACCTGACTGAAGAGGACTCCCTTGCTATTTTTTTTAAAAAAAGAGCCACATTGATATACATACAAGTTTTTAATCTTTCATTAATTCATACTCTTGCTTACTAACTTATCTTATAGTCCAGGTTGCAGACTTTCATGGTATATGCTACACTGCAGGACACTCTTGGTGATACTTTGAATAGTGCCTCAGGTAGCCTATTCAGGTTGGTGTGGCAGAGAGAAAAGAAAGGAATGCTATCATTTTCCTCCCTCCCTCCCTCCCATCCATCCATCCATCCATCCATCCGATCAACCTCTGCACCTCTGCTACCGTTTGTGCCTTTCCCACATATCCTTGCTTGTTTGGGATGATCAAAAAGCCTTTAAAAGATCTTCAAAATGATGTTTACCTTTGAAACCTGGCATATATTTAACACCCAAATTGTACTAAGAAGAATCTACTCTAATAGAGTACAGCCAGATTTTAAAATATGCATGATATTATGAAGCAAAGTAGTGCCATCTAGAGGAAAAGCCAGTGATAAAGAAGGATTGGTTGCACTCCTTTCCTCACTCAAAAAATAGAATTACAGAAACATAGAATAAGAAGTTAAGAGTTGTTGCTGATCTTTCTGTGGCTGATCTTTCTGTGGCTGTGGAAAATAATTATTAGCCACCTTCCTCTATCTCCCCTTTATCGACCTGTTACTGAGTTCAACTCTGTTACTTCCGAGGATATGGACAGGTTACGAAGGCGACTGAGAGCCACCACATGTTTATTGGACCCGTGTCCCTCCTGGCTTGTACTGGCATCCTGGAGGTTATACGAGGCTGGCTCCAGGAAGTAGTGAATGCTTCGTTGAGTGAGGGGTTCTTGCCAGCCGCACTGAAAGAGGCCCCTCCTCAAGAAGCCTTCCCTGGACCCAGCATTGTTAGTAAATTATTGTCCGGTCTCCAACCTTCACTTTTTGGCGAAGGTTGTAGAGAGTGTGGTGGCACAACAGTTTCCCCGTCACCTGGAGGAAATTGATTATCTGGACCCGCGCCAGTCCGGCTTCCGGCCCGGGCACAGCACCGAGACGGCATTGGTCGCGTTGGTGGATGATATCTGGAGGGCCAGGGATGTGGGTTGTTCCTCCATTCTGGTCCTATTAGACCTCTCAGCGGCTTTCGATACCATCGACCATGGTATCCTATTGCATCGGCTGGAGGGGTTAGGGGTGAGGGGCACCGTTCTACAGTGGTTCTCCTCCTACCTCTCCGGTTGGTCGCAATTTGTGTTGGCAGGGGGGCAGAGGTCGACCTCGAAGCCCCTCACATGTGGGGTGCCTCAGGGGTCGGTCCTCTCGCCACTCCTGTTCAACACATATATGAAGCTGCTGGGCGAGATCGTCCGTGGTTTCGGGGTAGAATACCACCTGTACGTTGATGATACACAGCTGTACATATCTACCCCAAACCACCCCAACAATGCCGTTGAAGTGATGTCCCGGTGTGTGGAGGCCGTGTGGGTGTGGATGGGAAGTAACAAACTCCGACTCAACCCGTCCAAGACTGAGTGGCTGTGGTTTCCGGCGTCCTGGTACAACCAATTGACACCATCACTGGCCATTGGGGGTGAACATCTAGCCCCCGTGGATAGGGCACGCAACTTAGGTGTCCTCCTGGATTCCCGGCTGTCCATGGAAGATCATCTGACGGCCGTGGCCAGGGGGGCCTTCTACCAGGGGGGCCTTCTACCAGGTACACCTGGTGCTCCAGTTGCGTCCCTATTGGACCGGGACGCCCTTTGCACAGTCACTCATGCGCTCGTGACATCCCGCCTAGACTACTATAATGCTCTCTACATGGGGCTCCCCTTGAGGTGCACCCGAAGACTACAGTTAGTTCAGAATGCGGCTGCGCGGGGAATTTTGGGAGCCCCAAGGCATTCCCACGTAACACCGCTCCTGCGCAAGCTGCACTGGCTACCTGTGGCCTTTCGGGTGCGCTTTAAGGTGGTGATTACCATCTTCAAAGCTCTCCATGGCACCGGACCTAGCTATCTGCGGGGACGTATCCTACCTCATACATCCCTTCAGCCGATCCGCTCCCACAGAGAGGGACTTCTCTGGGTGCCGTCCACTAGGCAGTGCCAGTGGGCGACGCCCAGGGGAAGGGCCTTCTCTGTGGTGGGCCCAACCCTCTGGAACGACCTAACTTAGAACTATCACGGACCTCCGCTCCTTCCGCCAAAGTTTGAAGACGCACTTCTTCCATCTCGCCGGCCTGGTCTAATCCCCATCATTAAGCTGTAGACTGAAGCTCAAACTGTTTTAATTCAGATTTTAAGGGGCAGAGTTTAGGATTTTAAGGTTTTAGGATTTTTAGCACAGGGTATTGGGATTTAATTTATTTTTAGTATTATTACTTGCTATGTTTTGTATTTTTTCTATTTTAAATTTCCTGTGCATCGCCCCGAGTCCCTTTGGGAACAGTGGCGCGGTTTATAAATTTAATGAATGAAATGAATGAAATGAAATGACCTGAACCTCAGTCATCTTTTCTTCAGACTGAAAACCCCAAATTTGTTCATCTTATAATTAATTTGGCTGGCAGGCCAAACTTTTTGGCAGGGCAAGGAAGAAAAATAATTTTGAGTCCACTTTTTAAATACATTTTTTCTCAATAATACTGTGCAGAATTTAAATATGAAAATAAATTTTATGAGGAAATGCCCTTAAAATACATTATAATCTAACAACTCAACAATTTGTTCTAATGAAAGAAATAAAAAATATAGTGATGAGAAAGCAGAAAAAATAAGGAAGCTATTTCTGTGCACAGTAAAGACCTTTCCTAGATTTTAAATGCATTAGGAAAAAAGAACAAACTTTCAGAAGAAAAAGTGCTAATATTAAAAACATGCAAGAGCCTACATTTTTGTAAATACATATATGTAAATATAATTTAAATATAATTTAAATTTAAGATAAATATTGATTTATAATTGGTTATTTGAATTTTTTAACACAATGCAAAAAAAGAAACAAATACACTGTTATAAAAAGCTAATAATATACACATACAAAATATATATTTAGAAAGATACATTATATAAAATAAATTGAAGCCCTGATTTCTTGCAGTCATCCGTGGTTAGTCTGTATTAATCAATTCTGCAAACTGCTGAATAGGTAAAACACATGTTTGTGTTTCCAATGCTGAACAGTAAATCTTTTGATTGTAAGTCCATTTTTTTAATTTAGATGTCAATTCCCATGTGATTGAAATAGAATACTTAGTTATTGATATTGATATTATTATAGTTGTTGTATCAGTAGTGATACAACAGTAGTAATAAAATCAGTAAGAAATTACTGATTTTTAGATATTCACGTCAATTTGAATTGTGAAAGAGGCTATATATTATTGATGCTATAATATTGACTGCGTTCATATCATGTGACTATACTAATGACAGCAACTGTCCCAAGTATTTATGTAGTAGATGGGAATAGATATTATCATTTCTGAAAAATAAACGTATAATCTCTTTGGAAAGCATGTACCATATATTTTCGGAGTATAAAACACACTGGAGTATAAGATGCACCAAGGTTTTGAAGAGGCAATTTAAAAAAAAAATTGGCACTCTGCAGACCTCCCTAAAACCTCCTCCTGGGGTGGGAGGGGGGGGCAAAATTGGTCCATTTTTTGCTCATTTCTGCCCTCCCCAGCCCCAGGAGCTCTCTGAAAACCTCCTAAAAGCTATGCACAGCCATTTTGGTGAAGGGGTCAGGGTTTTGGGAGGCAAAAAATGCTGTATTCAGTGTATACGACGCACCCAGAATTTCAGTCTCTTGAGGGAAAAAGGTGCATCTTATACTCCGAAAAATACAGCATGTATGTAAGTGCAAATTATTACTTTGTCTTCTCAAAGCTATTTTGCATGGACTTTTCACCTTTATTGAAATTCATTATATATGCATGTAGTTTGTCAAGCCACAATATAATTGGATCCTTTGCAACCACATGGAAGAATGAATTTCACACTACTTTTAGAAAAACCCAGATTTAGCATTTTAATTATACATTATAATATGTATAATTACCTTTCAAATGGGGAGTCAAGATATTGAATGGTTATTGCAAGTTAAAAATCCAGTTTTAATTCCCAAGCAGTACCTTCTATAAGAACAGACCAGACCACTTACCTGTTTTGAATTAGCTGACATGCCAAAATTGCTGATTTTTATTTTGCTTGCTTATCTTTGGCCAGGCTCAGTTAATCCATGACAGAAACACTGCATCCCATGGAACAGGAATGGTTAAATTACAAACAACTGTTACTGCCCCAGAAAAAATACAAATGACCTGGACAAAAGAGAAACTTGTATCTGAAAAGCATAAAAATAAAGAACCATGTGCGCCAGGCTACAAAGATTTCTTCAGTATGAAACCGTAAGTAGTTACTTAAGGATAGAAGAAGTTATTAAGAATAGATGAGTTCCAGGCTTGTGAATGCTGCTTGATCACATATTTCAATGCTGAAAGTGAAAATTGTTCTATTTTCCTTTTTTGTTATACATCCTTCTTTTACTTACTTATTAACTTACTATACAATAACTCTTAATTCATAGAAATGGGTTATGCACTTGCGCAGAGCCTCATGAAGTTTTCTAGAACATATTGATTTGGGTGATTGAACACTTCCTTGCCTTCCTCACGTTGTGCAACTAACCGATGCAATTTCATTTTTAACTATCAGAACATTAGCAGTTTGTTCATATATAGTACACAAGATTGTAATGAAGTCACAGCCTTCATTACTCTCCGACTATTATATCATACAATGGATGAGATTCAAGTGTCTGTTTTGATCTTCTTCTGATTGTCTCCCGTATTGATCTATCTCTGTTACTGTTCTTTGGACATACAGTAAATGTAAGACAGTTTCTCTTATATGTCAAGAAGACCTTCCCCTGGTTGTTAATTTCAGACAAATTCACCTTTCTTCCAAGCATATGATCTAATTACCTCTATGGAAGGGTTGCCCACCTCTGAGCGCTCTGTATCTAAGGAATTTAGTTCAGGTGTGAAACATCACAAGCATCAACCAATTTAATACTGCTTACAGGCACTTTGAGTTCTCCAAGGCCTTCTCTATAACCAAATTCTTCAGATTATATCAGAGATTTAAGAAACAAGCTGGTTCCCGTGATTTTAATTTTATATTCTAGGCTTGACATTAGTGCGTCCATCATTCCATCATCGTTCTGGCAATCCATAGGACAGAAAGTAACAATATTCTCGCCATTTAACTTGGCCATGTCAGGATGACCCAAATGGAATTGTCTCCTTCAGCAATTGCCAATGTCAAATTTCACTTGGACACTCTGAGACACAGCAAATATTTGTCCAGAAACAACACTATCCTTTGAAATACTGGCTCTTGCACTTCAAACAGTAGAGATGGGCTCTCCCTTTAATAATGCTATACTGCGTTTCCATTTAATCCCTTCCTTTTCTTTCAACAAGAGGTACTTTTCTTTTTTAAACCCTTATCAAAATGTTTCATGAAAGGCTGAGCACATCTCTTTCCTCTGCTTCTGCCTCACCTGTGTGTCTCTTCTTTGTATGCCTACGTTCCCCAACTATTTGCCTTCATTCATAGAAGGTAGTTTTTTTGGTAGCCATAATATCATTTTTGAGTGTTTTTTTTTCACCCGTATATTTATTTTCTTCTTTCACTTAAATCAGAACATTATTCTTTCTAGTATTTTTCTGGTCTCTCAAACTAAACTATAAACTATTGGAAAATGATTTCCTTCTCTAATTTTTTGCTTGGACTGTACAGCGCCATTTTAGTAAGACCAGTATTTATTCTTGGACTTCCAGGTCCCATCTAAAGGGCATAGTCTGTCTATACAGGATTTGTCCAAATGCATAATAGCATCCATTGGGCTTTGCTAAAACTGACCAAACTTCTGATCTGCACTTAAACAATAACCTTCTTTCAGATTATTCTTGACCAAATTGTGGTGGCTAGCCATGCAAGTCTAGCCCATTATCTTCAGTCAGCGCTATAAACTGGATCTATGTTTCATAGAAATGCAACTTTTGGAGTTGCTTTTTCTTGGTTATCTTGTGATGGCTAGTTCTAGAAACCTCAGGACATAGTTCACAGTGGCGCATAACTCATATTGAAGAACTGCAGCTCTAGATGAACAACCAGTTCTTCTAAGACCTTTAACATTTTTTCAGTTCCTGAATTTCACACTCTTAGTACATGGAGTTATGGATATTCATATACTTTCAGACATGCTTAATACAGTGTCTGCATTTATATAATTCGGTATGCTTTTCATGTCTTTGCTTACCTTACAAAACATGGTTCATGTGGTATTTAAAATAAACTAACAATTGTTTGATGTAATAGCTAAAGTGGCCTAGACACCCAGGGGGAGAGCCTTCTCTGTGGCAGGTCCAGCCCTTTGGAACGACTTACCCCCTGAACTTCGCACCATCTCTGACCTCCGCCTCTTCCGCAAGTGTCTTAAGACACATTTGTTCAATCTAGCCGGCCTAGCGTAGCCCCCTAAACTGACTTTTAGATAGTTTTTAAATTTGGGGATTTAAATTTGGTTTTAGCACAGGATCCATGGAATTAGTTTTTTAAAGTTTTATATGATGTTTTGTATGTATTTTAAATTTTCCTGTGCGCCGCCCTGGGTCCGTTTGGAGAAGGGCGGGGTATAAATTGAATAAATATATATAAATAGAAATATATAGAAAGCAGGAGAGTGCAAGTTCTAGGCCTCTCTTATGGATGACTTTGGCCTAGTCCCTCTCAACTCATCCTACCTAGATATATTACTATTTGCATAGTAGTACAAGTAACAAATATCTCTACAACCACCAGATGGTGATGTAAACTAGATAATAACTGCACAGAAAGGCAACACCAACCAAATGAAACTGCCTGCCTAAATAAGTAGAAAAAAGCTCAGTGTTTTGATTGTAAATTGAAGGACACAGTGTATGCTAACATAAAATCACATTATAAGTTAACTGTTTATAATAAGCATGAATTGCTTATCTATTTATGAATAATAAAAGAGTGATGGAAATTGACTTTCTTTTTTTTAAAATAAATTTTATTTTTAGTTTTCAAAACAGACAAAACACAAAAAAATCCTCTTTCTTTATGTACTGTGAATCAATTGGTTACAAAAAAGAGATTTTCATGCATTTCTTTCACAGTCACCCATAATACATACAAGTTCTGGTATTTTAAATCAAATATATTTATGCATATTGCCATCATCATACTCCCATTCTCGTTTCATTGCGCTTTCTTTCCTTTCTGTCAGTAGTCAGTGCAAGATTGAATGAGTTAACCCTTTTCCACCTTCTAGTTCTTTTTTTTCACTTCAGTTCCTCACCATTTCCTCCCCACTTTTTTCTAACCATTGATACCACAGCTCCCAATTTTTCCCCCTCCTCTTTGTGTTCGTTTTTTAGTAATTTAGATAACATATCTAATTCGGCACAATCAGTTATCTTATATATTAGTCTTTCTCCTGACGGAATGTTAGGGTCTTTCTACCTTTGCGCAAGGAGCATCCTTGCCACAGTTAGCACATACGTGATCAAATACTTAATTTTTTTACTAATTTGGTCCGGCAGGATTCCCAGGAGGAAGAGCTCTGGCCTCCTATCCACTTTAATCCCTGTTATCTCCTGCACCCATCTCCTTACTCTATTCCAGTATACCTTAACCTTTGGGCAGGTCCACCACATATGGTAGTAGGTCCCCCGCTCGGGGCCACACTTCCAGCAGGCCGATGATGAGTTAGGAAACATCCTAGCAAGTGTGGCTGGTGGCAAATGCCACCGAGATAACATTTTATATTGGTTCTCTTTATAGGACGAGTCCAATGTAGCTTTGATATTTTTATTCCAAATTCCCCTCCATTTAATTATATCAATTTCATACCCAAAGTTTTTGGCCCAGGCAGCCAGAGGTTCCTTCATCACGTCTTCTTCCTCTACCTTCCATAGTAGCATTAGCTTATAACACTTCGTTATAGTTTTTTGGTCATTAGTTAAAAGGGCTTTGTCTAATTCTTGCATTTTGTTAGCTATCCCTCCAGTAGCTTTGTCTTTCTTGTATCTTGATTGCATCTGTAAATACAGCCACCAATTTATTTTTAGCCCTTGCCTTTTCAGCTCCTCTTCTGACTTCAATTCCCCCCTGGAGTTTAAGATCTCCTTGTATGTCCATCTGTAGCCTTCGGCAAGAACATTTGGGTATATTGTCGCCTTCGTTGGCGACACCCAAAGAGGAATTTTTTCGTAATATTTCAGTTTTGCCGTCTTCCAGACCGCTAATAAAATTTTCCTCACATAATGCCTCTGGAAGACGCCTCCGAGCGGGGGACCCTCCCCCCACATGTAGGCGTACCATCCTTTCTGCAAATCATGACCTTCTAAAGTAAGTATCCTTTTGTCTTCTAAGCTCATCCAATCTTTTAACCACAATAGCATCCCAGCTTGGTAATAGAGTTTCCAATTTGGGAAGCCGAACCTGCCTCTTTCTCTTGGTTCTTGCAGGATTTTCCACCTAATTCGCGCTTTCTTTCCTTGCCACACGAACCTTCCAGGAAATTGACTTTCTTGAAGGCGTAGAAGTTCTCACGTCCATAGCAACTTGCAGCATTGCAACCTTTGTTTACATATATTTGCATCTGCAAATATAAGTACATTGATCTAGGAAATTAATTGTGTGTGCCTTTGGAAAGATAATGTTGCTTCCTCTGAGAAAATCAGCAGCTTTTTCATTTGTGTATTTGAAAATGCATAAATATCAGGTAACAATAAAAAAGCAAGCAATTTAATTTTAAAAATTAGTATATCTCCAAATACTTCCAACAATAATATGGTCAGGTAATACTTTCCTGAGGGTGAGATGATTCATGCTGCCTTGCCCCTACATCCTTCCTTTCTCACTGAATAGCACATAGTAACTTCTCATTTCTGAGCACAATATTTATGTATTTTTCAGGTATATAGGAGATAGTGTCGTACCATTTCAGTTTTCAAGGGAAAAAACTCTCATTATGGAAGGAATATGATCCAGTTTAGGACAGACAGAAAGCAAGGTCCTAGCAAGTTCAGAGAACCATTCTTGACATTCAAAAGTGAATCCAGATTTAATCATGAGAAAATGGCATTGCTTTCAAAGTGTTTGCTTTAAGTAAGACTGAGATAATGCATAGTCAAACTAATACGGTATTTTAAGAGAATTTATGGTAATTTTCTATACTTAAAGTCTACTAAAATATGATATCTATTAGAAGCTGTCATGTAGCCTAAAATTTGAAATAATTTTCAAATAAATATACTGTTTCCTGGATCAGTCATGATTGGCTTCTTCAGAAGCTTTTCAGAAGTAAATGTGTATGAAAATGCCTAGCTTTAATGGGAGCGTCAATATTGAACAGGAGTTATTATGATAGTTTGTTTTTTAAAATATAGAAAGCATATTATTTACAGATGATTAAAAACTTGGAAGTCTATTTAATTTGCTATATATTGAAATTATATATCCCTCAGCATCAAGTAATACATTACGAATTTGTTTCTTTTCCATGTAGAGAATGGGAACATCTGTAAGTTAAATTTGCTGCAATTTAGGTTGTTTTTCTGTTCGTCTTTTCCTGTTGAATTGTTAGTGCATGTTTCCTTCCAATTGGCTTTGTGTTATGTGCTTCTTGTGTCCATATATTGTGCTTTAGCATGCAAGTGAAATGGCATAGCATTCTTCTCCTGGTTTTTGTTTTTATTTTTTTTTAAATTCACACCTCTGCTTTTCTTGTCCACTTTCAATGCAAATAATATTCAAGAACTGATGAAATTGTTGTTTATATACATCATTTGACTTTTTCTTCCTCAAAATCTCACAATGCAAAGGGTTTTTTAAAATAATCTCACTAACCAGTGTTTAAATAAAAATAACATGCATTCATTTATAAACACATAACATCATTTGCATATAATTTGCTAATGACATTGAAAGTATTTTTTAATAATTTTTTTTTTTGCCGAGTGGTTTGCTGAGCCATATCATTATTCATTTCATGGTCATTTAAGTTATAAGAATATACTGTTGTGCTGCATATCTCCAGACTCCTTCCTATTTTTTTTTAACCAAGAACCACAGTAGATCTTTTTATCAAAATAAGATAAGGTATGTCATGTATCCAGGTATAACTATGGCAAGTGGCATATATTTTTTCTTCTTACTTTCTCCATTTTTCTTTTAAAATGCACTAAAGACACTCTACTGTTTTTTCCCCATTTTTTAATGGATTGTCTTCTGCATTTTCTCTGAGTGAGTCACCTTGTTTGAAAAAATCTTTCTACAGAGCACTAAAGTTCTGTTGTGCATATTAAAAAGCAATTAAGCCTTTATCCACACCCATCCTTACTGCATTGTACATGACTACTCTGATACAACAAAGGGGTTCTGTGAGCAAGTTTTGCACCCATTGATCTGGTTAACTAACAGCATAATATCTATTTAATGTATATGGGGGGGGGAGTTTCAATGTTTGTGTGTGTGTGTGTGTGTGTGTGTGTGTTCAGTCAATTATATGGAAGCCCATGCTTTGTTCCACATAGCTTTTTTGTTGAACCTAAAGGTTCCTTTGCATCTGTTGCTATAAAAAGGTTTATTATTTGCTCCTTCAGTTTTGGCTCATAATTCTTTAAAAGAGAGAAAGGATTGTGTTTGAAGTGCAAACTATTACATAAGTGGAAGTTCTAGCAGATGTAAACAAAATCATTCTAAATAATTAGAGCAAGATTTTGAATGAAAATAATATACATCATTTTTCAACTTCTCTATCTTAATTCCAATTCATTAATTCTAAAAGGGATACATCTCTTTGAAATTGTTTTTAGTTCACTACTGTAGTTAGATTTATCTTGACTTCATAAGAACTAAAACTAAAATGTTAACCAAGCCAAAAAGTTGAGAAATGCAAGTAAGTTTGTTTTATTTACAGTATGTATGTATAAAGACTTATAAGGCTGCCCTACTCACAATTTGTGACTTTTGATGGAGAACATTAAAAATAATGTAAAAATTGATACACAGATAATAAAACACAATAATTGTATGCTGATCCTGAGCAATTTCATGGAATAGTCAGAAGAAACAGGGCTCAGGGATCTTGCAAATAAACCAACCCAAGTGGTATCTAGGGATCTATAGGTGATAGCCAGCACCTTGCATTACATGGAATGCTTCCTGGGAGCCAGTGTGGGTCATTGAGTGTGATGAGGATAAAGAAATACATATGTCACTGGTGAGTTGCAGCCTCAACTGGGGGTGGGGGACAGCACAAGGTAAGACACATTGCAGGAATCCAATGTGGAAGTGACTAAGCCATGAATGAACATGGGCCTCCCAGTCTTGAATCAAGTGCAATTGGTGCATAACTTGTGTGAAAGCCTTCCTGATCATGGCTACCAGCTGCTTCTCATATAGGAACTGAAGGAAGACCTCCAAATCACAAAATGGCCCCAACTGAGATAAAGCAATCCAACCCAGAACCAAAAGTGGAAAATGCCTAGATCCTGGAAGACGCCTAGATTCTGGAAGACTTCAAATGCACAAGCGCTCAGTCTTGCTGTGATTAAGTCGGAGCCTATTCTTCTCCACCCAGATTCCAAATATCATTGAGATCTTACCAAAATGTATTGTCAGGATAGCCTATTCGGTGTAGCGGCTAAGATGCTGGAGTAGAAACTCAGAGACTGTGAATTCTAGTCCCACCTTAGGCATAAAAGCCAGCTGGGTGAGTTTTGGCCATTCACAGTCTCTCAGCCCAACCCACCTCATAGGGTAATTGCTATGAGGAAATAGGAGGAAGAAAGAGTATGTTCACTATCTTGAGTTACTTAAAAAGCAGTAAAGGCAGGGTTAAAAAAACCTGAAAAATTAAGTAAAGATGGTTTAAGTCCTTGTTCCGTTGGAGCACCATGTACTTGAGGCTTTCAAAGTTCATCTCACTGGAATGCAGCCAAGTTAAATCATTCTCACAGAATGTCATGAGCGAAGCTGTTTTGAACTTAGCTCCAAACTTCATTGGATACACCCGTAAGGTAAACAGAGCACGATCTATTATTTTATTCTCAGTGGAACAATTCACCTTCCTTAATTATACCAGTAGTGCAAAACTGGACAACTTCATATAGTGACAACTCTGTTTTCTTTGTAAAAGAATTTTGGAATTCATCCCCATCCATTCCCCAGTTCATCCCAATTTCATTTTTGTATTGGTCTAGCCACTCTGCATCTGGTGAATTGAACTGCACCTCGTGAAAGCTTTTGCCTTGTAATCGCATTAGCTAGGCAGAAAAAAAGTGCTACCAGACTCTTTCTGATTCTCTGCTAGGCAAGTTAGATTGGAGTTTGAAGTGACCCTTTAAATGTAAAGGAGATTATGAGCGTCGTGCAGTGTAAAAATGCATATAGAGTTGCCTTTTTCTCTGCCGGTTCTTATTTTTAACAGCTTAGCAAGCAGGAACAGTCTTCTAACTTTCAGAGCACGTTGCTTCCTGATTTTAGGAGGACTCTTATTGATTGATACATCCTGTATGTAAGAAATCTAAAGACAGATTGTGTGTAGCTTTTTAAAAGCATGAAATGGCTACCATGCCAAGTTTAAGTTATAATGAATTCCAGGTGCTTTCAGCGGAGGTTGTTGCCTTGAAAGTATCCTTAGCTGGTTGCTACTCGGATTTACTCCATCTGGCAGGACCAAACACTTTGGCAGCCCCTAGTCAGTTTCTCATTTCTTCCTATTCCAATATATAATGCATGGGAGGAGGGGTTATCTTTCCTGTTTCTCTTCTTCCTTTGAATATTTTTGAATGATTGAAGCCAACATTCTCAGGCTTTAGAGGAACTCCTTCAGCAGCCTTAAGCAAAGCCTGCCTCCCAACCACCCTAAGACTTTTGGAACAGCAGAGGTTCCCTTAATTTCCCTGGGATGATTGGATTGTCTGAATCCTGTTGGAGAGCCAAGGACAGGTGGATCAGAGAAAATGAAATAGCACTGCAGCAGACAGTAGAATTCCTTTTACTCTTACAATGGATGGAGTTGCTGTCCATCAGAACATTTACTTCATGTGCTTTTTGATGAGCTCTTTCCCTCTGATTCCAGTGCTCTTTTATCTCATTGAGGATGTGAGAGTCTCCATTTTGGGGAGACAGCTCAGAGAAGTGCTGTCTTAATTTTCCCCCAGAAGGCCTTCCATCAGCATTGTCTTCAAAAGTGCCTACGGTGGAAATCGTGGCATCCCTTAGCTGAATTAATCATTTTCTTCAAAGCAGGAAATTACCTCCAAGGGAAGCAAGCATTGACATTCACAAATGAGGGCTGGGTGGAGATGTCTTCTCAAGATCTAAGCATGTGCCCCAGGCACTGATCTTTTGATTCTTCTGTCACCAGTATCAGAGGAGGAAGATGTTTGTGAATTGGACTCAGTGGATTCCCTGAAGCAGTACACACATGGCATCTTGCACTGGGCAGATGGTGGAGCCCTTTTAGTTCTATAATTTTCATTGTGTTTATTTCTGCAATCTATGTGTCACTCATTTTTAGCACATTTGACTATGTGCCATCAAGTCATTTTCAACTTCTAACAACCATGTAGATTTTTCCCACAAAGATCTGTGCCTAACCATCTAATGAATCTTCACTGAAACTAAGCCCATTTACCTTTGTTGCTGATCATCCTTTCTTCCCAGTTTTTCCAACATTAGATACTTTTTTGGGAGGTTGAGCAACTTGTAATAATACAAAAGTAAAATAAAATTGAAAGTAAATAATAGCCCACCCAAAAACTAACAAAGGCTTTTGAGAACAGCCACTTCTCCCAATTTTCTTTATACCAGCAGGGTAGGTGCTGACCTGAATTTGGTGGAGCACTATTCAAAGAGTGGGGCAGCTCAGAAAAACATCCCCTGCTGGTCTTTGGTGTTGGCAGTCAGTTAAGGAGGACTCTAAAAATAACTTCTTTGCTCAAGTTTACTGGACGGGCAGAAACCAATGCAGGAAGCTGTCCTGCAGATTACCAGGTCATCGAGTTATATATATATATATTGTAAAGGTAACAATTAATAGGTTGAATTGAAGCAAGTGTTGCATCTCTCACAGCAACAGTGTTACTCTGTGAGTACTGCTTCAGGAAACCCATTGGGTCCAATTATTCAAACTGCTGCATTCTGGATCCATTATAGTTCCTAAGTAGTGTTCAAGGGCAGTCCCATGCAGACTCTTTCAGTCATGAAATAACCAAGACATGTGCTGTGAATATTTCCTGATCCAGGAATGGCTATAATTGGGATGGAGTTGTGCTAAGGCCTAGCCAAAGCCACCATATGTTCCTCAAGCAGGAGTTGTAGGCTGAGGAGGGCCACCAACTTACAAATAGTTTAGTCCAAGAGAAAATGACCCCATTCAGAAATAAAGATGCAATATCACTCATCTTGGATGGCTTCCACATCTACCCCATCTAAGGCATGAACTTCAGACTATTGTTTGCCATCCAGATCCTTGCAGCCTCCAATCTTTTCTGCCTCCTCTACTGCACAAGTTCCATGATCTATTAAATTGCTTAATATGCTTCTGCCACTGGTAGGACACATGTTAAGCAATTTAATACATCAAGATTACGTATGCAGTAGAAAAGGAAGAGATCAGTCATGATGGCTTTCATTCCTCTGACATGATGGCTTTTTTACAAGCAACATTCACCAGGATCCTGGTCTAATCCGTATGCAAGCTAAATATCAACCCAGTCACTTCCCAGGGGCATCCATCTGAACCTCCTCTTGCACATCAAGAAATTTCAGTGCAGAACTACTCACCTCAATGTTCACAACACCCAATATAGGTGTTTAAAATATTTTTACACCCTAAAAACGTTGTGCGTTGTTTTTCTGTTCAATGAATACAAAGTTTTTTTATTTGGAAGATCTTCTCCCTGGCAGTGAGCCAGACTGCAGAACTGATAGCCTTATCAACTAGGGAGGAACTCTGCATGTTGTTTCCAGCCTCATTTCTGACCATGGTTAATGCACAAGACAATTCTGTTTCTCATCGGATTCAAGATAAATGCTAACTGTCATTCTGCTTGCACCCAGTGTGCCCCCCTCTCAGAAGTATTGATACACTGCATATACTAACCAGAATGTGGCACAGGTCAAATTCTCTCTGTTGCAGTAAGCTTCTATTGACGTTGAAGGAATATGACCACCCTGAAAGCCTTTTTCCCCAGTGTGTTCAAAGAAGTAACATAGATCTCAATCTTGCCTTTACAAGACACCGCAAACTTCACTTCCAAGCTTCAGCTGATGCAGTCTTAAGCAGAAAAAAATTGCAACAACTAGTACTTTTTCAGTAGCACATTCAGTAGAAAGATTCGACTTGGCTGATATTGCTGTGCTGTCCTAGCTAAGAATACCCTCCAGCTACAAAAGGAAATTGTTTATTGGATTAACCGTGTATTACTTTAAAAAAATACTAAATGGATGTTATTCTAGGAATCCTCTGAATCAAAGAACTGTAGCAAATTCAAAACAGTTTGACCTAAACCCGATTGCTTTGCATTTGAAATGTCTTGGTTGAACTGTGATGAAAGTGTTTCAAGCTTGAAATCTGCTAATCAAAGTTAATGGGAGCTTTAGTGCAGCAACAGCATTTCAATCAACAGCCAAAACATGTTGTACTTCTATGGTGTTCAAAGCATTTCTTCCAAATTACTTTTGAACTGTGCACGTCCTAATTGGTTTTGGTGCTTTGCTTTTTCAGATAGCAGTGTAATATGAACTTGATGGAAATTTATTTCCTGGACAAATGAAACTAAACCCACAGTTTTATCATTCCCTGATAAAATCTTATACACTATAGAAAATCAAATTATTTTGTCTAGATCCGGCTAGCTATTGTTCTAAGTCAAATACAAGTTTTCACTTTGTGAGATGTACTGCTGGTTAGCAAACATTTTATTTGTTAGATTTAGGAATTTTTGGCTGCCATAATGACTTTCTTTCATTATCAATGAAACTGTATTTCTAATTGTTATGTCATAGGAATGAATCAAATGTGAGAAGGATGCATACTGCTGTCAAGCTCAATGGAGTTGTGCTAAACAAGTCACAAAATGCCCAGCTGGTATTACTGAACATGCCTGGACCTCCCAAGAACAGACATGGCGATGAAAACTGTATCCTTCTTTAAGGGGGGAAATAGGCAAAGTCTAAAGCTTGGGTCTAATCAATTTATAAAGCAAAAATGAAGCATCTTCACTGTAATCAATTAATATAACTATTCTTCTGTAAACTTATTGTGATAGTATATAATCAAGATGAAAAGAATGGAAATGCAAGAAATAAGAAACGGGTGAACATATAAGCAGGGAAAATGTTTAATGACAACTTATTAGAATCATAAATCTTTCGAACCTTTCTTGTTTATCAAATATTTTTAACATAACCTCAGAATACAGATACACTTTCATTTGTGAAGTATAAAGGGGATATGAATTTCTTCTCACATTCATTTATATAAATATAGGAAAAAAAGTAATATACAATATCAATAGCAAGTGTTCTCTTATTTTTCACTGTGTGAATATCTTTTAAAAATGGCACTTTGATAATTATGGCTAAAATATTGAGGTTTTTTTTTACTCTTTAAATTACAAGGGATATATCTTTTCCTCTTGTCTCAGGGAAAGTATAACATAGCTGCATTGATGTAATCATGTAATATTCCATGATTTGTTTTTCTTTGCCTTTGTTTTCAAAGATGTTAAAAGCAAATCCTGATTATATTATAATATAATATATATATTATATATTATATATATGATGTATATCGCTTCAATATTAAATTGGGAGTCAAGTGGAGAGAGAGGGAGGGAGATAAAAATTGAATTGTAAACTGCCCAGAGTCATTGACCGAGATGGGCAGCTATAGTAATTGGATAGATAGGCAGGCAGTTAATAGGAAGAATGAGGATTGGAGCTGATTGTAACCTGTTAAGCATGAGGAGTTGAGCAATATTATCTTTGCTCTGGACCTTTTTAATGTTGCCTTTTTAATTGCACAAGGTGCTTTAACATTTATTTCCACGTTCAACCAGCAAAAGTAAGTAATCTCTCTTTGTATGGATGGCTGGATGTAGATTTGAAAGTTCTGTCTGACTCTTGCTTTACATATCTTCTGGGGTGCAAATTATGTATTTTGTGAGAAAGAATATCATAGAGTAGCAATATGAGTGTCGTATAGATTACATGCATTCCTTACAACCTTGACTGATTTAACACCCAGACATGGAGTTTTTGGAAGTTTTGACAGAAGGATTGAACAGAGTGCTTTTGGTGCGAGGAGGAGGACGTGAAGTGATCACTATTTACTCCTAATAGTTTTACATTAACAAATGTTGGAGTAAAACATTTTGGGCTACACTCACGTTTCTAGTGTGTGCAGAATACAACATTTGCAGTTGAATACCATTCTCTCTCCTGTTTATTACATAGATGTTTAAAGGTTGTCTTTACTGAAGAAATGGCAATGTATATATTTTTATATTGTTAATGTAGAAAACAGAAGACTTATTTTTGTCCTTTGCGTGAAGATGGGGCACTGAGTATGGTCATAGAACCTATATACAGAAAAGGGTTTGGTTTTTTTTGGATAGAGGAACAAGTTTTAGTATTTTTTTAAAATAATAATGGGTTAAATGATGGGTTAGATAGACGAAATAAACAAAAAAATTGGACGGGGGGGATTCCAGGAATGGTTTTATAAATGTCTACAATTGTCATTTTACTACTGACCTTGCTAAGTTACAACCATTTCCCCCCATATGTTTTCTCCTTAGTTCTGTGCTCTTATTTACGTATCAATTTGTGAAATGCCTAGCACTGTATTTTTATGAAAAAAATAGTTAATAAAAATAATTTAATTTAGTCACCACAATTATTTAACTATTTGAAAGTGGCAGCTGTGAGTTTTATTTATTTACTCTTGTTTCATTAAGAAGCTGATTTGAAAAGATCATTTGCCAGTAACGGGTGGAGCAAATCAAGACTGCATTCTATAATACATATTCACTTGTTGAATAAGCTCATGTTTTTAGGGGAGAACAGTAAAAAAACTAGTAAAGTAAAATCACATGTGAAGTTCCAGCAATCAAGTTTAGTTGCAGCAATTGCATCAACATTACATACATGCATGCATGCATGCATGCATACATACATACATACATACATACATACATACATACATACATACATATTGCGAATTGTCCTAAAAATGTGAGTTTCAGGTGTAGTTATAAAAGAAACAGACATGATGATCTCCGGAACTTTAAAATATAAAATATACTTAAAATATATTGCTCACTGAGCTTTTGTTAGCAACTGCTAACATCGTCAGAGTGTAAAAGGCATAAAAGGATGTGGATTGGTATATTTTTCCAGTCTGGGAGCATTGAATGGATCTAAAGTATGGCTACTGGCAGGTGGAAGCATCCCATAAGTAGGTTTCATTTTGAACCATATCCTAGAATAGTTAATTTTTTCTGAATTCCTCAAGATAGTTTTCCATCCTACTACATTTTCCCATTATCTTTGTTAATGTTTTTCCAAGGATGAAGACTCAAAACGATTCCTAACCTTCACTTGGTATTAATGTATCCACTATTATAGTGAACTTTGGTTTGTTGAGTATTTCTATGTCAAAACTCCTCTTCAGTGTGATTACCATTTTTAAAAATATGAAATGGTGACATAGCTTTTATACATCTACTGCACATTAATGAATTATTAAATGGAAATATATGTAAGTTACATTAGCATTTCCACAAATGTAATGGCTCATATGTTTTTATCACAGATCTAAGTAATGAGAAACTTAACAATAGCTTCATTCCCTATAATTTGTTCACTGTTTCCCTAGTTTATTTTTGTAGCTTAAAATTGATAGTTGCTGGCCAGCCATTAGGGATAGTCTAATTACTTATTGATTGCCCATAATGAATTTCACGGTTATAGTTACACAGTGTTCCATATAACTCCACAAACATTTAGAAAATTGTTCTTTCAAATGACCTTAATAGGCTGCTTTGAAATACAGTACATCATTTTAGAATCACGGAGTTTGGCAAATCACTTTGGAAAGACAAAGGAATTTCAAAGTTATCTGGAATAATTGCTTGCCTGAAGTAATAAAATGTTCAGAGGCGTATGCTAAGAGTAGAGCATATGCTTTGTGAGAAGAAAATCCCAGATTTAATTGCCATGATCCCTAGGTAAAGAAAGAAAAATCGAACTTTTCCACAACCAGTATTCCCATTAAAAAGGAAATACATTCCAATTCAGTTTTCTAATTGATGGTATTTGATTTTGATTGGAATCATTAAAATATATAATCCTTTTTTCCTCTTTCCTCCATATCATTAGTAATATGGTAGGGTTTCTCTCTATTAAAAAAAGAATATAATATTTATTTGAAAGAAGTCAAAGGGAACCCTGAGCTGCTGCATAATACTTATTTGATCCCACTTGTTTCTAATTTTAGTATGTCATAGCTTGTTATCCTTGTTGTGCGCGCAATGGTTGGACCTTATCTGTGTTTCTGTCACTTGGTACATGGAGTCTTGTCTGTGCAAGTGATTTCTATCACTACCTGAAAGTTCTTCTAGATAAGCTGTAATATCAGTGAAAGTATCATGTTGAAAGGGGAAATTAATCATACCTTTGCAGATTTAAATCTTTTGAGGAGCTTTTAGGAATAATTCCTAAGAATATAACAGTCGGCCTGCAAAGCTAATGACATTTACTTAGCAACTTCTCAATAGTATGTTATGTTTCCAAAAATGGGGGTGGTGGTGGTAGGGGAATACTCAAAGCTATGTTAGCTATTCTTCCTCTGGCAATTAGCTAACAGAAGAAAAAAAATCTATTGTTGGTGGCTTATCATAAATATGGTAGATATGGGTGGCTGAATGAGGAATCAAATGTACATAGATCAATAAACACTCCAACTGGCAAGATGTAATTGTTTTCATTCTCTGAACTTTTTTTTTGTTTTCGGGGACACATTGGGAGAGAGATTTTTCAAATAGGTTCTTAAACACTTCTAGGAATGTATATCCAGAGGTGGGTTGCTCCCAGTTCAGCCCAGATTGGGCAAACCACGTCCGAATTGGTAGTAAAAAAAAATGGCAAACTACCATATATATACACATACTTGTGTCATAACACCCTGTTATGCTCCAATTAAGGGAGGAAGCATACTGCTCTCCTTTTTTGCCTTTCGGCTCATCACCAGAGACCATCTAGACAGAAAGCTATGAGTTCCGTTGTGTAATTTTTTTATATGTGTGTTACGTTTTTGAGCTGATCAATAAGTCAGGGAGACTAGTATAGATCTATTTTGAGGTTTTTAGCTCTCATCAGCTAGCCATACCCTTACTGGGATTTGAACCAGGGCTGTATTACATGCTAGGCAGGAGCCTTAGCCATTAGGCCACCAGGTTCTCTTCCTGATCAGCTGAGACAGGAGGATAAGTATATACTTGTGTCACAACACCCTGTTAAGCCCCAATTAAGGGAGGAAGCATACTGCTCTCCTTTTCTGCCTTTTGGCTCATCACCAGAGACCATCTAGACAGAAAGCTATGAGTTCCGTTGTGTAATTTTTTTATATGTGTGTTATGTTTTTGAGCTGATCAATAAATAATTGGGGCTTAACAGGGTGTTGTGACACATGTATATACTTATCCTCCTGTCTCAGCTGATCAGGAAGAGAACCTGGTGGCCTCATGGCTAAGGCTCCTGCCTAACATGTAATACAGCCCTGGTTCAAATCCCAGTAAGGGTATGGCTAGCTGATGAGAGCTAAAAACCTCAAAATAGATCTATACTAGTCTCCCTGACTTATTTATTGATCAGCTAAAAAACGTAACACACACACACACACACACACACAAAATCAATCAATAGTGCTGAAGCAAAAATTTCAAGAACTCAGACTGAGCTGTAGTTGTATAATGAATATTTTATCTTCAGAGAATTTTCTGCAATTAAAAAGTGAATGCCTATGTATAAATAGCAGATAACACTTTGTTTCAATTGTGCTAGCATGCTTTTGGATTTAAGGTAATTTAGGAAGGCCCAGTTTTAAGGTATTAACTCTTAGTTGCCAGGATTTGATACCGCAGAGGATAAGACATGATGATAATCTACATTTTCAAAGAGATTATCCTGACTGGAACATTGGTCTTAGATGATAGCTTCCATATTACACAGGAATTTACAATTCCAAATGTTTCTGGTATGTTAATTTTCCTAATATTCTCATTCTATGAGAATGTTATGGTCTTACTAAAAATTGTAAAAGCTCCCTTGAGGGACCGTCTAGAAATATGTAATAAAATAAATAGGGATTAGTTTTACTCCTCAATTTCGGCATGTTTTATTTAGGTAGACTTTTAGTGTGAAAGAAAACATTCATACTCCGGTTTTTAAAGCACAAAGGATTCATTTTCACTTTTTCCAGACTTTTACACTCTTCTTATTGTTAGGTTTTACTTGGCAACTCCATTTAGTTGCCAAGAGCCTACCTTGAAATTTTCTAAAGATTTTTGAAGTTGTTTATTAGAACCCAGTCTCTCGCTCTCTGTTAGTTTGCTCAATGTTTATTAAGTATGTTAACTCTTATTAGTGTGAACTGTACTTAGGTTAAAAAGAAACATTCTATGATGAGATACTAAGCCTTGTAATTAACATATTGTGATTATGAAGCCTAGTAAATGGGAAAATCAGCATCCTTATGCTGGGAAGATTCTGGTGTAGATTTATTTTTTTTATTTTAAACATTTATATAGTTGCCCATCTTATACTGAACTCTGGGAAGCTTCCAGTCAAGAATTCGAACAATATCAGTAATAAAATAAAACCACATTAAAACAAAATCATAAACATTAAAAAGAAAAGCCTGGCACCAAGTGAAACCTCTGACATAGTTACATCATCTTACCCCAGGGTTTGGGGGAAAAGCAAAGTCTTCAAAACTTTATGGAAGGCTAGGCAGGTAGAGGCCTGTTGAATTTTAGAGGACAAAGTGTTCCATAAGACAAGGGCTGCTACTACAGAGAAGACACACTTCCTAGTTCTCATAAGTGGCAAAGTTTAAGGGCAGAGACTAGGAACATGTTCACCCTATCTAACCTGATAAGGCAGGTGGCTGTCCTTAGGGAAAGGCAGTGCTACAGATAACCTGGCAATGCTTTCAAGGCAATAACACTTAGAATTGTACCCAGAAGGAATCTGGAAGCCAGTACTGCTTGTATAACAAAGGTGTTACATGGGTAAATCTACGGCCACTTTTACTATGCATTTTGAATCAGACCATGTATGCATTTTCTTATATGACAATACTTATCAGCTCTTGCTCATCAGCTCCTCAGATTTAGGACAAAAAACTATCTTGCTTTGAGCTGATTATGTGTTTTAATTTAGTATGCAACATTGCCACGGTAAAAACCAATTTTAGTTTAAATCTTACTTTTTGTAAGGACCAATTTTCATAACTGCACAATGAAATAAATGGCCTAATCGCTAAAGCCATGTACATTTTAAAGCTTGATTCATATAATAAAAATAAGGCGCTGATGCATATGTCAACAGCTGTTAGCTTGTACGGAATGTTTGCATATTTGTGAAAGCAATCTTTTTGTAGCTGGGGTAACTGAGAATTTTTAAATTGCAAATGGATGTAAAGCTGTTCTTTGCCCATATTTAAAAGATATTTCTATGCCTCAAAGGAACTGAAAAATAAGGAAGTTCATGCCCCAATTGCCTTGTATTTTGCTCTATAAGCAGTGGCAGTGTTTCTAGAACTGGCTCTGTTGCTTAATATGAGAAAATCAATTCCACACATGCAATATAATTTTAAGCTAAAAGCGGAATTAAAATATCCAAAAAGCAAAGCTACAGTAGACTTTAATTTAAATTTAGTAGCTGCCCAATTCCAATGGATTTAAGACTAGCCTTCTACTCTTTTAAAATATTTAATGCAATGGACCCATTTTTCGCCCTACCCAGGGTCCAGAGGCTTTCTAGAAGCCTCGAGGGTGAAAAATGGCCGAAAAAGAAGGCCGAAGCCAGCTGGCCAGCACATGCATGTGCACTGGAGCTAATAGGGCAACGCCGCTCATGCCCTAATAAATGGCTCTGCGGCCATTTTTCTCCCTCTGGAGGCTCCTAGAAAGCCTCTGGAGCTGAGGAGGGTGAAAAATGGGTCCATGGCGCACCAAAAGCATGTGCGAGGGTGGGGGTCGTGCGCACATGCCTGTGTGGGTCACGTACATAGCATTATGGGTGTGGGCACACCTGTGCTCGATCCCCCTGCGCTCTCCCCGCTTTTTGCACACGATGGGAAAAAGGTTAGCCATCACTGTCCTAAAGCACACCTGAAGTAGGACATTAAAAAAAAGACTACAGAACCCAGATGCAAAGAGTTGTTGAGAATCCATAAACATATCCTGATGTGTACTGAATTGGTAAACTATCACAATGCTGCAATTAATTTCTGCAACATTGGCAAGAAAGATGAAAATTCCTCCTGTGATTTGGAACATGTACATAAGGAATTGTTTTTTGTCCTTTTATATTTTATAGTTCATTCTATTCTCTGAAGCAAAAGTAACAAATGCAAAGACCAAAATAACCTGGGACATCTTTGATCATTAATGAAACCTAAACTACTCACAAAATCAGCCGTTTGGGAAATAATTACCACACATTCTGTCTAACATAGTTACACATTCTTTTTTATTTGGTACCATTCTTATTTTTACAGTGTGTAGAAACATACAGTACATATGAAACTGTTTTCTCCTTATACAGTCTGTCTCTTCTGCCTTCCACTGCAGTTAAGTCACCCATCTCAATCTGGAAACACTAATCCACTTTGAAATTGTTGGAACCATCGAATGTAAAGTGTAACATTACTTCCTTACAACTACTACTCCTTGGCTCTGAAAGTTAACTGCTATTACCCGATACTTGAGAAACTAAAAAATACCAGAACTTTAAGCCAAAAATATGTTGGTCATGGGAAACAGTGTCCTGAAAATTTTGGGCAGGGGGCAGGAGAAGGAACAGAATATAAGCATATTTTTTCTATTAAATATGATTGAAAAAAATAAATTCTATAATGCTCAAAAAGATAATATCTCATGTTTATACTGAGGTAGATGAGTCTCAGAGTTTTGAGACTCTGCATTTGGCAAAGCTCAATATCGTTACAATCTGCAGAGTATTGCAAATTTTAGGGAAAAAAGTAACTCATCAGTGTTGAAACTATAAAATGGAAGCAGATTAAGAAACTGCTTCATAGTGGGTTATTCTGAGCAAAGTTTTTGAGAGTTGAGAAAAAACTACCTTATTTAAAGGTCACTAACTCGGGTCATTAATGAGCACCTGGAGATTCTGCAGCAGCTCTGTGTAAAAGCACCAATTCTGGGTTGTTTGCAATGAATATGCTAAAGTTGAGGCAAGTTCTCTTATTAAACTGATGCAGCTAAAAGAATACATTTACAAACAGGCCCGTTACAGACTTAGTTTTATTTATTTTTTCATTCAAAGGATCTCACACAATACTATCTGATTACAAGCCTCTGAAACAGAATATAATATACATTGGTTGAATAAACCAACAATAAGCCACTCAAAGCGTTGGTGGTTTAGGATACCATGACTCCTGCATGTTCTCCCTTCAGAGACCCATTTATGCTGAAACCTACTCTCTTCCTAAATGAAAGGAGCCCTTTCTTTCATGGAATGGTCAGTCTACAGGCTACTTACTATTTATGAGCAAGATCCTAATGATCTTTTCCAGGTGGGGCAAAGGTGAAGTCCCTGAAGCTGTGCCACATTCCTAGCTAGAGTTCTCTCCATATTTTGCCTTTGCATATTTTGCAAAGAAATATCAGATTCTCTGCAGTTTATCATAATCAACTTTCTCCAACAAACCTATATGGATAAAAGGAACTGCGGGGGAGAACCCTGTTTGAATAAAAGTATAGGGGGCAGGGGGAGAAACAGTTAATGGTTACCTGTTGATGGATTTGTTCATGCCCACAATTCACCTACTTCGTGCAACAGCCGGATATCTCTTATAAGTAAAATAATGAGATTTACTTTTTGTAGTTGTCACTGTACATAAAAATAAAAACAGAAGAAACTTGTTGAGAAATTAATGTCATAAAATCTGGGAGAGGTGTTTCTATCACCTTTTAATGCTGAAATATAGTACCTGTTTAGAGTAAATGGCAATTTGCATACATGTTAAAAGAAAATGGTTTATTATTAGCAGAGAATCATCAGGTGATAAAGATACACCCATTGTATGTACAAGAAAAGTAATTGTGTGTGTGTGTATGTATACACACATACATATTGATCTATTCGCTTCTGTAATTTAATCCAAGCACATCTCTTTACATATAGATTACAATTTTCTGTTGTGATTGCAGATTGTCCAGAAGAGTTTATCAATCATCAGGCAAACAGTGTAGGATTGGATAGCATAAGTCTGCCATTACTGACTTTCCTGTAAAATATTGGGAAATGCTGAAAGAGTCCTACCACAATTTTCTCCAACCAGGCACCCTACGAAGTACCAATAATCCATAGTAAGAATGAGGATAATGGAAGTTTTAGAAAAAAATACATTTGAACAACGCAAGGTAGGAAAAGAATGTCTTAACACATGCTGCTTGGTTTGGTGGGTTGGCAGATAAATCCAACTGACCAATTTGGCATGTCCAAATAGAAACCAACCTTAGGCTGGGTCCCAAACTTTCTGCAACATGCAATACTTCAAGGCATCTTCAGGCAGTATGAAAGCCACCGTTCTACACCTCCAACATGAAAGGAATTGCTCTTTCCCTGCCATAGTGATACCACCTCACCAGCGAATGTTTGCCATTTAAGCGGGCTGCTTTAGATCCAGTAGAAGGGCATCCTCGTTCGTCTCTGGTTTGATCAGGTTCTTCTCAGGAAGAATCATTACTTTTTCATCTGCCTGAGAAAGGTGTTTTGATCCATCCCCTTTGTCCTTCTTCACTTTCATTATTACTTCAGTGTAGGAAATTTCTTCAGTGGTTGGTTCAGCTTCCCTACTTTCTGTTGCTGTTTCAGTGCCAGATTCCTGGGTTCCTTGTTGGCCTTCAGCCCCTGGTTGCTCTTTAGTTTTCCTATACTTTTTCAAATTCTCCTTAATTGGTGCTACATTGGCAATGTTTTTCTTGAACCGTATCCCAGTCTGTCTCAGCCTCTCTCCTGATTGCCTTATTCGTTCCCTTCTCTCAGGTGTTACTATTCGAGTACGAAGCCTATCCACCTTATTGCCAAAATTTTGCCTTGTTTTCTGAAGGTTCTCTCTTGAAAATGCTTTTTTGATGTTGTTGATGCGCCTCATCCCCAATTTCTTAAAACGGGCTGTTCGGCTTTCTTCTATGTAATACTCCTCATCAGAAGAGAGATCATCAGGAGGGCAGAAGGCATCTTCTGTGCTTTCCCCTTGTGTCCGGTCTTTGACAACGGTCAGAGAAGATGGACACTGAATGTCTTCCTACAAGTAAGAGCACAATGTTACGTCTCTATCACACTTCTCAAAAATGGCTCAAAGTGAATTTAGAAAACACCAGATATTTGCTGCCTCAGTCATTCAATTATATGCTAAACTTTTCAGAACATTTACAAAGATTCAATAGCGTAAGGGCCAATCATTATTGTTGTTCTGTCCCTGTCCAAATAATTTTCTAATTTTTCATATATTAGTGGTTAGTGCAGACCATGCCATTAATAAGAAATTAACCACAGAATCATATTCTTAAACTTTATTGCTCTTTTCTCTTTAACAGTGTTAATTACTGTTAACAATACAGTTAACAATAACCCAGATTTGAGACCAGTTTTAAACCACGGTCAAGAAGAAATCCTGATGCGTCTTTGTAGCATAATGAGTCTTTTATAGTAATAAATGTTAGTCACACACAGAAACCTTATGGGCAGTATACTTTTGATAGACCATGATTAATTAAAAACAGAGCCTTACACTTCTCAGCATTCTCATGCATCTGGCTCTGAGATTTGGAGACTTCCATGCATCAGGGAAAAGCAATAAGATATTTCAAAGGAGGGGAGCTCCCATAGAGAATGCTGAAACTGCTCCTATCAGACCTATTATGGGGAAGGTGGCTTAGCATTTGCTCAGATTGGGCAAGTAGATTGTGTTTAAGAAAGGCAGTAGCCTGAATTACAGTAAAATAGTTGATAAGGCTGTTCCTAATACATCAGCGAAAGCTGAGACTATAGTTTCCAATTGCTCTTCTTGCAGGATGTTGAGTCCATGAGCAGCACAGGTTATCACACTGGATTCTGCTTGGGACCACAAGTCAACTGAGAGACAAGGCTTGTACTATTCCAGAATCACTAGGCTTCTCAAATGTAGAGACTAAGGAAGACGACACTGATAGAAATATGTAAGCTTTGTTGCCACGGTTATAAGGAGTACCATATTTTTGGAAGTATAAGATGCACCAAGGTTATGAAGAGGCAAATTAAAAAAAAGGTTTTTGTACTCTGCAAACCTCCCAAAAATGGCCCGTTTTTTGTGAAAACAGGCCCATTTTGTTTCAAAAAGGGGCATGAATCTTAGGAGGCTTGTAGAGTGTTCTTTTGGGGAGGGACAAAAATAAGCAAAAAACGGCCCATTTTTCGTGAAAACAGGCCTGGTTTTTGTCAAAAAAAAGGGCATTAGGACACTTATAGAGTGCTCCTGGGGGCTGGTGAGGCAAAACTGAGCAAAAAACCGGCCCATTTTCTGCTCATTTCTGCCTTTTCCAGTCCCCAGGAGCTCTCTGAAAGCCTCCTACAAGCTATGCATGGCCATTTCAGTGAAGGAGGCGGGGTTTCATGAGGCAAAAAAATGTTGTATTCAGTGTAGAAGATGCACCCAGATTTTCAGCCTCGTTTTTGAGGGAAAAAGGTGAGAAAAATACAGTAAATATGGTTTAAGTCCAGAACATCGAGTTAACATTTTAAATGGTTCAGGCAGATATCTCCCAAAGTCACAGAACTAAAAGAAGGAGAAGTAAGTCCTTGTTTTGCGACCATTTGTTTAATAACCATTCAAAGTTATATCAGTACTGAAAAAAGTGGCTTATAACAGGTCCTCACACATAAGGCTGTTGTAGCATCCCCAAGGTCATGTGAGCAAAATGGGTGCTTGGCAACCCACATGTATTTACAATGGCTGCAGCAGCCCCAGGTCAACGAATTGCCATTAACAACTTTTCCAGAGGACTTCCAACAAAGTCAATGGGGGAAACTGGATTTGCTTAATCCAGTGGCAAAAAAAAAAGATTGTAAAATCAGCATGACTTGCTTAGTGACAATATTGCAATATTTAGTGATGGAGATTCGATCCCAATTGGGACTGAGTGGAAAACTATCTTTACAACACAATCAGACTTGCAAGTTTTATTATTACATTTAGTTTCAATAAAGGTACTTTTAACCTTCAGTGGAGTTTATTTTTTGGACTGGACTGTAGTGGGACTAAAAGAACCAATATCTTGCTCAGGGTGCAACTGATCTTCTTTCTCCTCAGACCCTGCCATCATCCTGCCAGCAGTTTAGAACTACCATTGCATTCTCCATTCAACCTGCTGTGGAGATTCCCAATTGAGTAATATCACCTCACTGATACCTCCAACTGGCAGTTTACTTCTTTCAGGGACATCATAAAGATTTTTAAAAGGACACCGAAACAGCTTCTACTGGCATGCTCTAAGACCCAGCCTCTCCTCACCCACCTCAGTTACAACCACTCATTCAAGTAATAGAATCATCAGAGTATGGGATCTCAGGCAACCCAAAAAGATGCTATTGAGAAATCTAGCAGCATAAGGTTATCATATTCTTCCTAGTCAAGCTCTGCCATAGGTCATCCATGAGACTAGCCAATATGATTTGGAGCTCACAACATAGCCTAAAATCTGGGCTCAATAATCTTCCCCCAAAGAGGTTGAAGATAGATCCCATACTATTTCAATTAAGCCTCATTCAAGGCTGCTAAAATCTGCCCCCTGCAAATAGGCATTGACTATAGCCTGGATGCAAGGATGTTCTAGAGCAGAGGTTCCCAAACTTGGCAACTTGAAGACTTGTGGACTTCAACTTCCAGAAGAGCTGGCTGGAGAATTCTGGGAGTTGAAGTCCACAAGTCTTCAAGTTGCCAAGTTTGGGAACCCCTGTTCTAGAGATTAATGACGATCTTCCATCATCTGAAAATGTCAGAGAATGAACCTGGGTCCTTGTATTTGTGCATCACTCCTCCCTAGTATTTTCTAGAAGGTATTTTGCTCTTTAATGGAACATGCAGCAAGAGAATCGAAGTTCAGGAAAGGTCAGCAAATAATTCCAATTCTGAAAGATTTATTGTCTAACATCTCACCCAAAACTTTGAGGAAAAAAATGTAATGTGCGTAGTTCACCAGGCTCAGTTCTTCCAGAGAAAAGATAACTATTTTGATCCTTGAACCATTACATGATAAACAAGTAAGCCAGAATTCATTTGTTTCTGACACAAGTATAAAGCACTTGATAGATAGAAGTACATGATAGAAAAGTGATAGTATTTTTTTCTTTTTTCAAAATTAAAAGAAAAAAGTATATAGACCTAAACTAGGCACCAACCTGAAAATGAGGTGGCATTCCTTAATTGTTCTGTTACTGATTTTAAGTTTGAGGTAGGGTTTCTTGAAACAAACTAATGTTAAGATTAACCAGATTTGAAATTTAAATAAGAAATACCATGTTTATCCAACCCAGATTTGAAAAAGTAATCCTCTCTCTCCACCTCTGGGAAAGAACAAACATGACTTACTGTAGTTTCTTGTTGCCACTAAACATGGCTTCGCTGCAAATCAATCCACCCTTCCCAAAATCCCACAAAATGGCTGCTTTCAGCTAAGCAAATTATATGAACAAATTCATATGTATGCAATCACTTTATTCCTTTCTTTACTCAAAAAAATTATGCTTGAAAGTCATAGTAATTTCCAATTATCTATAAAAGCAATGTCTCCCAAATAGAGCAGAATATAAAACTATTGCTTAATACTGGCTTTTAAATCCTGGTTTGTTTGGAAGCTATTAACCATAGCTCAACTGCCATTTCCTCCAATGATACTAAACAACTTCTTTCAAGCCTTCTGTCAAAATCACAAAAAAGCAAATTTTAGTTTGAAGAGTTTGAACTCTTGCACATTATACAAAAATCTAAATAATATTTAAGTCAATGTGACATTCAATATTCTTGTCAATGAAGGGACAAGGCTCCCTTGCAGGGTTGTGCAGAGGAATTTGGATCTTATCTGCAGGATAAAATCGTTCAGATCCGGAGCGAGTTAGCCTCCAATTGGACTAGTCTGAGCGGGGTGACAGAGATAGTCCTTGAGACCACTGTTTGGGCTGAGTTTGACCCTGTGACCCCCGATGGCATGGACAGGATACTGGGGCAATTGAAGGCCACCACATGTTTATTGGACCCGTGTCCCTCCTGGCTTGTACTGGCCTCCCGGGAGGTTACACGAGGCTGGCTCCAGGGGGTTGTTAATGCTTCTTTGAGTGAGGGGTTCTTACCGGATGTCTTGAAAGAGGCGGTGGTGAGGCCCCTCCTCAAGGAGCCCTCCCTGGATCCAGCTTTATTATCCAACTATCGTCCAGTCTCCAACCTTCCCTTTTTGGCGAAGGTTGTTGAGAGTGTGGTGGCACGACAATTCCCCCAGTACCTGGAGGAAACTGCCTACCTAGACTCGCGCCAGTCTGGTTTCCGGCCCGGACACAGCACGGAGACGGCATTGGTTGCGTTGGTAGATGATATCTGGAGGGCTCGGGATAGATGATCTCTGGAGGGCTCCTCTATCCTGGTCCTGTTAGATCTCTCAGCGGCTTTCGATACCATCGACCATGGTATCCTATTGCACCAGCTGGAGGGGTTGGGGGGGACACCGTACTTCGGTGGTTCTCCTCCTACCTCTCCGACCGGTCGCAATTTGTGTTGGCAGGGGGGCAGAGATCAACTTCGAGGCACCTCACTTGTGGGGTGCCTCAGGGGTTGGTCCACGCGCCTCTCCTGTTTAACATCTATATGAAGCCGCTGGGTGAGATCATCTGTGGTTTTGGGGTAGAGTACCACCTCTATGCTGATGATACACAGCTGTATATATCTACCCCAAACCATCCCAACGATGCCGTTGAAATGATGTCCCGGTGCCTGGAGGCCGTGCGCGTCTGGATGGGGAGGAACGGGCTACGACTCAACCCTTCCAAGACCGAGTGGCTGTGGTTTCCGGCGCCACGACATAGCCAGTTGGTTCCATCTCTGGCTATCGGGGGCGCAGAAAGGGCTCGCAACTTGGGTGTCCTCCTGGACTCTCGGCTGTCCTTGGATGAGCATGTGACGGCCGTAGCCAGGGGGGCCTTTTATCAGGTTTACCTGATACGCCAGTTGCGCCCCTTTCTGGATCGTGACGCCCTACACACAGTCACACAAGCTCTTGTCATTTCCCACCTAGGCTACTGCAATGCTCTCTACATGGGGCTTCCATTGAGGTGCACCCGGAGGCTCCAGTTAGTGCAGAATGCAGCCGCGCGGGGGATCTTGGGCGCACCAAGACACTCCCATATAACACCTCTCCTGCGCGAGCTGCACTGGCTGCCTGTGGCCTTCCGGGTGCGCTTCAAGGTTTTGGTGACCATCTTTAAAGCGCTCCATGACATGGGTCCTGGTTATTTGCAGAACCGCCTCCTGCCACATACCTCCATCCGACCTGTCCGCTCCCACAGGGAGGGCCTCCTCAGGGTGCCGTTGGCTGGACAATGCCGGCTGGCGACTCCCAGGGGAAGAGCCTTCTCTGTGATGGGTCCAGCCCTCTGGAACGACCTGCCCCCCGACCTTCGTACTATCACGGACCTTCGCCTCTTCCATCGAGCATTAAAGGCCTACTTTTTTCATGCGGCTGGCCTGGCATAGTTTGTTTTTACCACCGTTTTAATAGGGCTTTAAATATTTTAGCACGGGTTAAATTTATTTTATTTTATTTTAAATTTATTTAATTTATTGTATTTATATGTATTTTATCTTTTTATTATCCCTGTGCACCGCCCTGAGTTCCAAACGGGAGAGAGGGCGGTATACAAATTAAATTAATAAAATAATAAATAAATAAATAAATGAAGTAAGATTGTTGACCAATTGTCCAACTAAATCTCTTGGAGGAAGGAGAGAATTATCAATCATCTGGCAAGGACTATGTTTGCTGGTTTCCACCAAACTCCATGTTCAATGATGATCAGTCACTTTTGTCGAAAGTGCTTTCGATATTAATCAACTCTCTGTCCACTATTCTTCTGTGTTTTGGTACAATTTTGCGCCTTGAGTTGGAGCATATGCTAAGCATCATGGAAAATACAAATGCATTGCTAAGCCTTGCTAAGCCCATGGACCATTCAGCCACTTGGCTATTTATACCCTATCTAGCGACGATTAATTCTGCTTCCTGATTATTAGATCTTGCTCTATGAAGAACAGACATAACTAGAGATGACATTTCTAAATTTCATAATCAACACATGCTAGCATAATTCAGAGAATGAACATACATCTACATAATTTATTGAGTTCCGCTGTTACAGCATCAAAACCCATATGTGTGAGAGGCACATAAATGTACCTAAGACTAGAATTTATTGCTTTTATAGGTGAACCATACCATCCACAATAAAACTAAAAGCAAAAGGTAATGCAGGATGATAATTTTTTTCCATACTGAAATATGATAGCCAAAGTCTGATGTCTTTTATAAACTGGCTTATCTGGAAATAATAATTCTCATGATTTCAGTGCAATCACAGGAACAATCCAGCCAAAAGTAAGTTCTGCTAAATTTATTTTTTTCCTTTTTTAAGGAAGCATTTACACAAGCATCTATAATTCTCATTTTGAAAGAAAAATGAGTTCAATAGGGCTCATTGCAGCAAATGAGTTGTAGCTGAAAAATATTTAGATTGGATTCTGCTCAGAGGTGGGTTTCAGATCCCGGCGCTTACCAGTTCGCTCGTATGCGCGCACATGCGCAGAAGCATCTGGGTGGGTGGGTGGAGCCTCCACCAACACCACTACCGGTTTGCCTGATCTGGGCCGAACCAGGAGCAACCCACCTCTGATTCTGCCCACCACTGGTTTCCAGTGTAGCATATCTATTTTCAATGAATGTGGTATGTCAACTTCCTCAGAGAATAAAAAATCACACAAATGAAGGCATTTCGTGTATCTTCAAGAATTTTGATGAATGAAACAGCAATATTTTCCCACTGCAGTTGTTATTCATTGAAAGGAATATAATATTCCAATAGTTAAAAGTGAAAACAATGGAATACCTGATGACATTAAGGAGAAGGAAGGAGTCTGACTCTCTAATGGGATTTGGGATTCTTAAGCGCACTACTGCATTTGCAATTTCAATGCCCCTGCAACTAAGCACAATATTAATTATTTGGACAGAGCATGCGAAATAGTGTTATGCACAAAAAACACTTTGATTAGGAGAGAACCATTCTGAATAACAAATTAATTTAACACAAAAATCGTTCACTTCTTTTCCAAATAGACACTGAATTTTGCAAGGCCATTAACTTTATTTTCCCATCTTATTTTGAGTGCCATTTAAGTGCCAGGAATTTGTTTCTATTTTTTATTTTTTTTAGACAAAAATATATTTCTTATTGGGAAAGGGAATTTGGGAAGCAAACTGTTGTGTAGAAAAACAGCAGAGAGGTAGGATACTTATATTAAAGGCAATCAGTTAGCAAAGAACACAACTCAGCTCTTAAAGGGGGGAGGGAATACCGCATAATTAATGAAAGCACTACACTGTACAAAGAATTGCTGAGGCTGAATTCTCTACTTAACCCCCTGAAAAAATAACAGGGACGACAGTCACGCCTGGAATACTAGTCATGATACTCAACTGCCTGCCTCAGATTGCCTTTCACAGATGCAACACATAGTCTTGCTGATCTACACTTAATCTTATATTGGCTGGCTGAGAGACTTCCCGAACTAATAATAGACTGCCTGCCTTGCCACCAGTGGATTCAAGCTCCAGCACATTCAGAAGCAAAAAATCAATGCTGGAAAACTACAAAGCATTAACACATTTTGAGATGGAGAGGGCTTTAAAAAATAAACATTCTTTGGATTGTTAAGCAAACCAGAAAGTGTGAAGTTGCAATAGCAAGTAACAGCAGGGTTTTTAAAAAAAGGTTTACCTGGTAAATGACAACACGAAACTTGTTTTTCCTCAGCATTTCTTCCTGTTTGGTCTCCACCTTCTGCACATTAACATTCTGCTTTTCTACTCCGGCTCTCACTTCTTTGACCCGAGCACTAACTTTGCGTGTTTTCTCCAACAGCTTGTTAACTGTGTATCCTGTGTTGCCATGAGCCTGAGCCAGCTTTAGAATGTCAATCTGAATGGTCTTGATGGCGTCTTCCATTTCTCTGTGGCGCTGCTCAATCCGTTTTTGACTGGCCTGCACGCTGTCTACTATGGTGGCTACCTTGTCCAGGACTCTGACAATGGTAAACGCAGCATCTTGTTCTTCTTCATCATCTGTGATGCTCGATTGGCGATTTGGGTGGATTTTATCCATTTCCAGGGTTGCACGATGATCCATACTACCCGTCTTCAGATCAGTCTACGGGAGTTGAAATATAACAGCCGCTCAAACCTCAGTGGGACAATCCTGGCACTGATGCCAGAAGGTTGCTCGACAGCTGTCTTTAAGGGAATGTTCAAAAGCAGGGTCTGAAACTCCACCCCAAGACACTTGTCAATTATTTATACCCACAAAATAGCCACGCCTGATTGTTCAAGTGCCTCCTGCAATATGAACCCTCTAAAATTAGGAAGCAGCACACTGGGAAATGAACATGCACTAAAAGAAGCCCATTCCTATAACCAATAAACTTATCTGAGTTAATCTAGAAACAGTAAACAATATAGCAAAGAACTAACCCACAGTTTATTAAAATCCATGTTGCTCCTATTTTAAATTTAAATTATCTTTTTTCTTGCATTCAGTTGGTAAGGAAAGGATGAATGCTTTCTAACAGACCTTTGACAATTGAAATGACATTTCCTATTTTCTTTCCAAATACATAGGTTGCTCCTTACAATAATGAATAAACACATTTGGGACAGATTAAATAAGAAAAGAAAAACATTGCATTGGCATAGTTTTCCAGTTGAAATATTCAAAGCCTTTTTATTGAACAAATTATTTATTCCTACATGCAGAATTGGAAAGCCTAAAACTACATGTTAAACAGTTGGAACACACCCTAGTTACATTTTAGCTCTGAATCTTCCAAACAATTACTAACATCCTATTAATATAATAAATACAACCAGCAGACTTTATTTGGAGACACATTCTTAGCTCTTGAAATTATTCTTGACAAGAGCACAAAATCTTTTATACTATTTTTGTTTTTTGCATTTTAATCACAAAGACTATACAATTGTGTTTGCTGATGTGAAAACAGGTATCTTCTTTAGAAAACTGTAGTAAATATGAAAATTGTTTAAACAGTGGCTAACACAGCTACATCCCAATCAGGTATGTGGATTATTAACATAATTCTTAACAAAAAAGCAATATATTTGTCTCTCCAGGACAAATGTGCTCTGCTCAGCTGAGCAGTTTTTTGAATAATGAACTGTATATTATAATTATTATTTTACAATTTAAAAATAAAGTGTCCGCTATTTATGAAGAAGATGGCACTGAAACCTGGGCCATATATCTTGGATTGGATCCAGACTAAAGAGGCAGTCCTTTACATACTTACCTGGGAATAATTGCCATTAAACTGAATGGGACTTATTTCTGAGTAGAGATGTATAGGATTACATTTTAAGTTAATTGCACAATTTGTTTTCATTGAAAACAATGGGAATTTAGATTAACTCATCCACTGATTCTTATGAGCGCTAGGTAGAGCTAACTTAGTCTGGATTCAGCCCATTCTAAATGTTACAACTACACACAAAAACACATCTCCACATTTCATGCGATTGGCAGTGTCTAAAAAAATCCATTACTAAGTTTTAAAAACATTTAAATATCTACGGTATTTAAACACAGTGTCTTCTAGTTCCTCATAAGAAAAGTATGTTGTAAACATCTTTACCCTTTTTGCTAGGAAACATGATGGGCTCCATTTTCATTTGTTGAATAACCATTGGTGAAATGTCTCTCTTTTCAAAATTCTTACATTCCATGATTAAAGCACAAGTCTTATCAATATAACCATGGGATACAAATACAAGAAATAAACTAACATCTTCCTCAAACCATGAAATGAGAAGTGACTAGAGCAGTCCATAGCTGTTAGCTGCTTCCTGGAATAAAACAAGACAGAGCTACGCTAAAAATAATAACAATAATTAAAATGTCCAAAAATAAGGCCTCTGAAATAAATATTTCCATTGTTTTAAAAAAAGTTAATAAAATTGTACATCACATGGTCAATGTAGGTATAAAAAAATGCCGCTAAACCATTCTGGATGACGTATCTGAAGTAAAGTGGCCTAGATTTTGCTTTTGCCGCCGTCCTCTGTTGTTTTGGGGACATTTCCTGTTATCAGAAGCAGGAGAGAAAAATGAGTCAGTAATCCAAAGTATTTAAAAGCATTTTTTCACAACTAGAGACGGTCCTGGCTTAGTGACCACCAATTTCTGTTGCTGGTGCAGTTCCTAATGAAAATATCATGTGACTCTGACAGACTTAAGATGTCACTTCCCATTGAGTCATTAAGTGAGCTACTGTGAATTGTTAAACAAGATATTGCATGAACATGACTTGCAATTTTAATGCCACTGACTTGGTTTGTCAGAAGTCGGTTGTAAAGAACACAAATATTGATCATGTGTCCCTGGGACACTGTTATGGTTTTAAACACCTGCCTGATGCAAAACGCCCAATTGTTGATCATCTGACTATGAAGATCAATTATTTGCAATGATCTTAAATACAAGCCCTGGTCATAAAGTTACTTGATCAGGGCAGTTGTAACTGAACCACTGCACAACAGGGCAGTCATTAAGATATGTCTGTCTGTCTGTATTCATTAATTTATTCATTTGGTTTCTCTGCTGTTCTAATCAACAAGCGAGTAGCTTAGATACTTTGGGCATTCATTAGAGTAAAAATACAGTAATTGTTAATAACACACAACAAAAAAGCCATTGCAACAGTGCACCTATTGGGAGCCTCAGGAACATTACAGTAAAAAAGTTTGCAGCAGCTTCCACCAGCAAATAAATTCTTTTTTTAAAAAAAAGAACAGATACTCTCTGGCATCTATTTAATAAGGGTCATGTAACCATCCTCCATATACAGCCCCCAGCCTCCCCTCTTTTTTATAGCTCCAGACATTCCAAGATATTTTATTCCTCCTCCAATCAGGAAACCCCCTAGTTATAATGCTTGAGTGTCCAAATAGACAGAAAGGAAGGTACAGTGTTAATTCTAACTGAATGAATGAACAAATACAATACTACAGATAAGAATGCTACCCTATCTCTTCCACTTATGTCACTATCATAGCTCTTATGGCCTGTGATAGATGAAAACAATATTTTGCCAGCTCCTAATATTTGGAGTTTCTGTATTTTCTGAATCCTTTGATGTCAGAAACTAGTGAGGCTCTCCTTCCTTTTGCTTGGCATTATCGGGGGAGTTGTAAATAGGTATGCAGAATGAAAAAGAAGATATTCCAAGAAGAAAATTAAGAATCATTTAATCAAGAAGCCACTATGAATCATGCTTGGCATCATTAACCATAGTTATGGCTCACTAGCTCTGCTGGATATCCTCTTTCTCCCTCTCTCTCGATAACCTTGTTTGGCTAAAACAATGTTTCAAACAGTACTGATGGTCAAGTGCCAGGATGAGAAATTAAGCCCTAAATCTTATTATCAAAGGCTGAAATCCTATATACATTTGCTTGAGATTAAGCTTGTATAACTTGGTGGGATTTATTTCTGAATAAATATGCCCCAAATTTAAGTTTATGCGCAAATTCATTTATTTTCCGTATATCGCAAATCTGATCCTTTAACTGTTTTCCTGGAAAGCCTTATTGCTGATGAGCTTGTACAACTGCCTGACTTGAGTTTAAGTGTATCAGCAGAATGAAAAATTAAAGATAATTTTATTTTGCCTTATTGAACAACTTCAAAATTATTTGAATTTCTTTCTTTTTTATAAGCCCATTCTGAGTTTGTTGCTAGAACACAAGCTATTCACTATCAGCTATCAAAGAAGAGAAGTTAAGAGGATTCTAAAATGATATGTAGCCCATTCTAGCTGTAGGAGACCCCTCATACTCACTAATTCTGGGTTAATTTCAGCAACTGGAGGCCCTTTGTATTGGATAATTTATTGCTTGTGTTGGCCATGATATGTCATCCAGCCAAGCAAGCAAGTGCTGACCTTTGAATTATATTTTGTTAATGCTGTAGGATAAAGCTTTGGGGATGCAAAGCAGAAACCTATTTTGAGCACAGTTATTGTCCAGCAGGTTGACTGATGTATGAGATCAGTTTTTTGAAAAAAAATGCAAGCCATATGAGGAAAGTTATTGCTTATAGCAACTTTATAGAATAGATAAGATGTAGAATTATAGAATAAATACATGTGGGTGGGTGTGCCTTCAAGTCAGCCTGTGGCTCCTAGTGACTACCTGGACAAGTCCCTGTAGGTTTCTTGAAAAGTTTTTTTTTTACATAAGTGGTTTGCCATTGCCTGTTTTCTAGGGCTGAGTGAGAAGGACTGGCCCAAAGTCACCCAGCTGGGTTTGTGCTTAAGGCAGGATTAGAACTCATAGTTTCCTGGTCTCTAGACTGGGGCTTTAACCACTGCATCAAACTGACTCTCAAAGGCACATAAACCCAGTTTCTAAACCCACTAAAACTGTCACTACTTTGTTTGACAGCAGACAGGTCTTCTTTTGCACTCCTGCACACCATGCAATTGAGCTGACAAAGTTATTTATGATTTATTTATTCAGTTTCTATAGCCGCCCAACTCAGTCAGATGAGAAGGCATTTACAACTTCATATGTGAGAAAATGTTCTTGATAGCCCAGTGCGCTTTCATATTTTCTTGTTCAAAAAGAATATTGTATGGAGATCCAAGCACATAGTATGACTCACACAAATAGAGGAGAGATTCAAATGGTTGCTTCACCATGAGGAATTAATTCAGGGAGTGTAAATAGGGCCACAGAGAATCTATCTTTGACATGGGCGTGGATGAGCAAGCAGCAATCTTGTAGAGGTATTTTAAGCCATAGCATGGATTAAAGGAACAAGAAGGGCTGGTATGTATATCATATTCCACAGCCTGATTTCCCTTCTATTTCTTTGCTGTACTTATTCCACCCCTAGAAATATCTGAGATGAATGAAGCCAACATTCCTCCTTGTAAAGCATTTTAGCAGAGTTTGAGATTAATGATATAGAAAGGGCGACAGGCAAATAGGAAGATGAACAGATAGGAAATAGGTTGATTCCAATACAGTATTGATGTATTTGGATCTCAGTGCCAATATATTATTGGGGATACAGGTTAGTGCCAGAGTGAGAAATTATCAATTTCCCCCCTCAGTTTTCATTCATTTCAACATTTCAATTTGTTTTCAAAACTATTTGAAAAAAAGAAATTCTCATGAGCGAATTATGTCATTCTTGCACTTATTTGATTAGAAGCTGGCCAAGGATACATGCTCATTTTCTTTATATAACTGTACCTTTCATTATATAATTATATCTCCAGTGATTTGCATCCTATGCTTCAATTAAATCCCAAGAAAACATAGGAGAGAATTCCTCCTTTTGGCTTTTTCAATAACAATGCAGCTGTCATTGCTAAGGGGGCGTCCCGGTTTTGACAAATTGCTGTCCCTTTTCTCTGCCCATTTTGCATTTAGTAAATAATTTTGAAAGACCTTCTGCACTGAGCTTTAATTCAAACACATTGTTACATGTACAAGTTTGATTATAAGACTGTGGCATCTTGTGACATTTACATCAAGAATACTTACCTAAATATTTTACCTTGATAATAATAGAACACATGTGTGCACTATATATAGATTCAGAATGTGTATAATTGTTTCACACATATACACCTACTTCCATGGAAAGAGAGTGAAAGAGAGAGCACATTTCAAATAACAAAAGTACTTATTATCTCAATCCATGAAGAAAGTAGGTGGGAAAGTACAAATCATGCCCCTAACAAAATAAAAACCAAGAAAACAACAAAACAATACCCCTTGTGATGTTGTGCCTCTGAACTTACCGGGTTATACACATAACAATTGCAACTATAATGGCAATCTGCACAGCTCCAATTATTGCTGCAATAAGCACGTGAGTGAACTTTTGTCTACTCGGGACAACATAAAGTATGCTAAAGTCTGTTTTTTCACAATGTTGTCCTGTGTATCCAGATTCACACCTAAAAAAGAAGAGTAAAAGTCCTAGGAGTATTTTATATATAATAATATATACTCTGTGTGTGTGTGTGTTGTATAGTAAATACATTATTGTTAGAGTAATAAAATAGTAAAAAAGCTCTACATTAGATAGTAACAATAGAAACAACTATTAAGCATAAACAAAAACATTATGGAAAACCTGTTAGCAATATCTTCTCTCCTTCCCTTCTGCTCCTTTTCTCAATTGTTGACTGCAATTTATTAATAATAACAATAATAATAAATTTTAATTTGTAGACCGCTCCCTCTCCCCATAGGGACTCGGAGCGGTGCACAGGGAGGATAAAAAACAATAAATATACAAACATATTTAAAAACAGATACTTTACATTGAACACTGAAGGTGATTGCTAATATTTTTTCAAATCCTTTTGTCAATTTTTAAAATTGGTTCCATAATGTATTCCCTACAAACCATATTCGAAATGTCTAAATATGCTGTGTTATATAATGTGTCATATATAAGGAAGCCATTCCTGCCTAAATTTCTGTTGTGGATATATAACCCACCGCTGTTCCTCTTTTCCAATGATTTGTTGAATTTATTCTTGACTTATTCTCTGGAGTCCGTTACTTCTGGATGGGAAGTAACGGACTCAGGCTCAACCCGACCAAGACCGAGTGGCTGTGGTTTCCGGCTGCCCGATTCAACCAGCTGACTCCATCGCTGGCCATAGGGGGCGAACATCTTGCCCCTGTGGATGGGGCGCGCAACTTGGGTGTCCTCCTGGATACCCGGCTGTCCATGGAAGATCAAGTGACAGCCATGGCCAGGAGGGCGTTTTACCAGGTTCGCTTGGTACGCCAGTTGCGCCCCCTATTGGATCGGGACGCCCTTCGCACAGTCACTCATGCTCTCGTGACATCCCGACTGGACTATTGCAACTCTCTCTACATGGGGCCCTTGAGGTGCACCCGGAGACTTCAGTTGGTCCAGAACGCAGCCGCGCGAGCAATAATGAGAGCCTCTAGGTTCACCCACGTAACACCGCTCTTGCGCGAGCTGCACTGGCTACCTGTCGTCTTCCGGGTGCGCTTCAAGGTGTTAGTCATCATCTTCAAAGCGCTCCATGGCTCGGGACCTAGCTATCTGCGGGATCGGATCCTGCCCCATACATCCTCACGGCCGATTCGCTCCCACAGAGAGGGACTTCTCCGGGTGCCTTCCACTAGACTTTGTCAGCGGGTGACGCCCAGGGGAAGGGCCTTCTCTGTGGCGGGCCCAGCCCTCTGGAACGACCTTCCCCCCGATATCAGGACAACCACGGACCTCCGCTCCTTCCGCCTAAAATTAAAGACACATCTGTTTCGCTTGGCCGGCCTAGGGTAGTCTCTTTTTAGATTGGGGTTAGTTTTAATATGGGATTTTAGCGCAGGGTTAGTTTAATTTCATTTTATTATTGTATATTGTTTGTATTTTATATGTATTTTAAATTCCCTGTGCCCCGCCTCGAGTCCCGTCTGGGAGAGAGAGCGGGTTATAAATTAAATTATTATTATTATTATTATTATTAAATTGTGAGCAGACTCAGCATATATTCCAACAAATTATGATATATTTCAAGTATGTTTTCTGAGATTTTACCTAATAACTATTTTATCAGTTCAAAATAAAAAAATAAAAGAATATAAGATTGAAGGAGTATTTTTTACCATTCACATTATTTTGTAGATTGCACCATACAAATGAGAAAGATTCAAAGCCACGAGCCTTTGTTCACAACCTTTTTTGGCCATGTGCCACCTAAGCATCTTTAAAATCCTGATTCCGCCCCCCCCCCCCATGACATATAATTCTTACTTTACTCAAAAAGTGAACTCTACTCAGATGAAGGAAGCCTAAAAGGCCATTAACCTGGTTTAAATAAGGTTCAAATTGCCCCCATTAAAAATTAAATCCCCCCCCCTGTGGGTTATGGGCCCCATGTTGGGAACCACTACTTTAAACTAACAAAGCTCCACCAAGACTTATAGAAATATACTGTATAGATTGTACAGAAATGTATAACATTCAAAATGTTCAAAGAAGACAAAGAGCACATCCTAGACTGATAAAAGTGCAAAAGCTAAGAAGCAACTATTTTTAGAGTGTACCTATCTCCACAATATTTATATACTTATGATAGACCAGGGGTGTCAAACTTGAGGCCCGCGGGCCAGATGCATCCCGTGCTAGCCTCATCCCATCCCAGTTTAGCAGAGGGGGGGAAAGTCCCAACATGTTACATGATGCCGCTGTGACGACACATGTTTGACACCCGTGTGCTAGACTAACTGGCAGACTTATTTATTTCTTCTCCCTTAATGTCTTTTTTAATCCTAAAATTGTCTTCTAGGTGAGTGTGTATGGGTCCCTGTGTACATTGGTTCAGTTCTTGGTTTTCCAGGAAATAAATTATTGTTAAATCAACATGACTATTACTACTTCTCCAAGCCTGAAAAAAAATTATGCTTTAATAATTTAATCTGAGCATTTTCAACACGGGCCAATCCAAATACAAAATTGCAATTGCTTTTAAAACTTTTGCAGGCATAGTTACAACTTTAATTCAAGGTTAGTCAATAAAAAGAGCAATGACATTTCATCTAACATGAATACAACTGTGACAAGGATTTCCCCCTCCCTTTTCTTTAAAAAAAACTCCAATCCATGTCTATTTATGCTGGAGAAATGAGCCAAGGCTTTCAACTGATACCTTTATCCTCTCGGGCACATTTCAGCACCACCTTTTATCATCTCTTTCTGCCATTTGAAAGTACCAACTGCAATGCTACTAAAGTTTCCTCAGGCAGAGAAGACTGGAAAGGCAGAGAGAGCGTATGCGCTCCTAATTGGACTGGGAAGAAGTATGTGAACTAGGGCGGTGGCGGGAACACTTATGCAAGTAACCCTGCTTGAACTGCAGCAAGCTAAATCAAGATGAGGACCATTCATAATAATTCCTTGCACCCCAACCTTTGAGAGTTGCTCCCCTTCTCTAGCAGATCTAAAGAAGACAGGCAAAAATTAATACGTTTTTGGTAACTTTAAGCAGGCTGAGCTAAAAAGATTAACAGGAAGTGCTGTTGCTAGATAACTTTTTTGTATACTTTGGTTTGTATCTACTAAGAGTTCTAGAGATTTGTCCTTGTGCTCCTGTCTATGTCTATATCATCTATAATTTCACTGAAGGAGAATAGATCTTCTGTCACTTTTCCTGCCAGTAATTGACAGCTGCCATCAGTCAGCCCTTGGTAATTTCAAAAAACAAAGAACCACTCAATTTTAGTGAAAACATCAGGTTGTTGACCATCCTTGCTGCTGAATTTGGGGGAAAGGGGAAGAGAAAGTTGTGGTGACTATAAAGTATGTCAATGGCCCAACAAACAGACAGAAAGTGGCATTCTTAGGGGGGGGGAATGAAACCTCTCCTTTACATTATTTCCTTAGTTTTGCTCAAACAATTTTATAAGGAATCTACTCTGTTTACATAGCAGCAGGCAGGAGTAAAAAAAGGTAGAAAATAGAATACTATAAATTCAAAGTGATAACAAAAACACAACATTGGATTTAACTAAAACCATCCAGATATGAGCAAAGAGGACCTCTTATCAAACTATCTAGGGCTATTGCCTCCAGGACCATACTTAATAATATACAGGAAATGTAGATTTTCAGATGGTACTTTTATTAGTCTAATTGACTTACCGGCAGGAAGCTTTCTGTGTTGAATAAATGAATTCACACTTCCCATGGATGCAGTAGCTACTAAAACTATCCGAGCAAGGAATATGGGTTCCAATATAGATGTCTTCCCTTTGATCACTTGCATCTTTTGTATGAAACAAAAATATAAGGTAGAGTAGCTTATTGTTTTACGAATATTGTTAAAACAATTATAAAAGATAGTCACTCAATACTTTAAATCAGTGGTAGTCAACCTGGTTCCTACTGCCCACTAGTGGGTGTTCCAGCTTTCATGGTGAGCAGTAGGGGTTTTGTCCGATACTGAAGCACTTTCCTTTTTTTTAATTTAATTGACTTCCCTACTTTATAAATCACCATTACTGTGGAACCGGTGGGTGGTTAGAAAATTTTACTACTAACAGAGATACAAAAGTGGGCGGTAGGCATAAAAAGGTTGACTACCCCTGCTTTAAATCTAAAATGCAGGTATTTCCCTAGCAACAATACTACATCTCAGGAATAAAGCTGTCACCTTACCTGCTATTTTAACGATATCTAAACATAAGATTTTAAAAACATATTTATTCTTTTAGCACCAAAAATAAAATACAAAACAAAGAAAAAATATTTTTTTTAAAATTTTCAACTAAATGAATTAATTTGGGGGGGGGGGGGGAAATCTAAAATAAATATTCTTATGTTTTTTTAATTAAATATTCCTAAAATATAGAAAGAACACCAAGTTAAAGTATTATGAACGTACATTTGTTTGAATTTTAGTCTCAAAGTCTCGGATGAATATTTACACTTTTTAGATAGTAATATTAGTTTTAAAATCCAATGTTTAAAACAACTAGTATCCATATTAAATAACAATGATAATTTTTTTAAAATCTTTAATCTTTATTGTATTTCTATACCGCCCTCTCTCCCAGACGGGACTCAGGGCAGTGCACAGGAACAATAAAAATATAAAAATATATAGATAATCAAGTAGTTAAAACTGAATTAAATAAAATTTGGACCCGTGCTAAAAATATAATTAAAACCCAACTAAAATCAGCCATAAAACAGCTATGCCAGGCCGGCCGCATGAAAGAAGTATGTTTTTAGTGCCCGACGAAAGAGGCGAAGGTCCGTGATTGTACGGAGGGCGGGGGGCAGGTCGTTCCAGAGGGCGGGGCCTGCCACAGAGAAGGCTCTTCCCCTGGGAGTCACCAGCCGGCATTGTCCGGGGGATGACACCCTAAGGAAGCCCTCCCTGTGGGAGCGGACAGGTCGAATGGAGGTATGTGGTACAAGGCGGTCCTGCAAGTAACCAGGTCCCATGCCATGGAGCGCTTTGAAGATGGTCACTAAGACCTTGAAACGCACCCGGAAGTCCACAGGCAGCCAGTGCAGCTCGCGCAGGAGAGGTGTTACATGGGAGTGTCTTGAGACTCCCAAAATCCCCCTGCGGCCGCATTCTGCACTAACTGGAGACTCCGGGTGCAGATATTAAAACTAGATTTAAATAAAATGTAGAATTACGTAAACATGGATTAAATTGGCTTGATCCATTTTGAACCTTTACTACAAAAAAATGTTCAAAGGATCATAGATATAAATACTGTATTTTTTGGAGTATAAGATGCACCTTTTCCTCCCGAAAGAGGGTGAAAATCTGGATGCGTCTTATACTCTGAATGTAGCTGCCTGGGTCATCTGAAGAAGTGGGAGGTGAAGTGGGCACTGTGTAGGAGACGAGCCGTAAGACAAGGTGGCTCACTGCTTGGATTCCCACTTCTCCAGGCAACCCAGTCGGAGGGCGGTTGGCTTCTGCTCCTGGCCCAGGAGATGGATCTGGCCAGGAGGAATACAGGCCCCATTTTTGCAATTGGGGAGGAAAAATCTGGAACCGCCCACCACCTGAAACGCTTTTTCCTCCCCAATTGCAAAAATGGGGCTTGCATTCCTCCTGGCCAGATCCATTTCCCGGGTCAGGAGCAGAAGCTGACTGCCCTCTGACTGGTTGTCTGGAGAAGTGGGAGGCCGAGCAGCAAGCAACCTTGCCTTACACCTCTCATAGAGCACCTACTTCACCTGTCTCTTCTCAGAGGGTTCCAGGCAGCCGAGATCACCACGCTGCCACCTGAAAATGCTATTATTGCGCTCTCTGCTGCCCAGAACTACCTGAGAAGGGGCTGGTGAAGCGGGTGCTGCAATCACCCGGATCTGTCATGCAGTGCTTATTGCTACTGCTACTATTGCACCCAGCTACTCTATCTCTTTGCTGCATGACAGATCCAGGCAGATTGGGGGGGGGGGAGTGGATGGAAGGGGACCAATTTCCTCTGCATGAAGGCTTTTCTCAGGATGCTAGATCTCTGAAAAAATCTATTGGCATTGTTGGGATCTTGGCTAGTGGAAGAAGCGTGGGATGGAAAGGAAACTTTGGAATGCAGGAGCACCGGGTCGGGAGTCTCCCTGGAGCGTGGCACCTGCTTTTATCCCAAGACTAAGGAAGCAGGGTTGCGAAGAGGGCTGTGAGCAAGCCTGGTTCTTCAAGGAGGTAGCCTTGCAGCGTAGTTTCCTTTATGCTTCCCTTTTGTTGCTCAGGTGCCGCCATGAGGAACCATTAATCCAAATGGAAGGGATCCCCACCCCTCTTCATCCAATGGGCCATTCCCAGTCAAGCACAGAAGCAGCCATTCAGCAGCCCTCACATGTTTTTCCCTCCTCTCTGAAGAGAAGAAGCGAGCTGACTGCTGCTTCTTGGGCCAAATGGCTCACATCAGCGCCAGTCCAAGGGAAGGGGGGGAAATAAAGCACGGAGAGAGATGTTTAGTCTGGCCCTGCTGTGGGAGGGGTAGAGAAAAGTGGACTTGAGATTGATAAAAGCCTTACTCTTTAAGAAGATCAAACCCCCATGTGTCACATTTTTGCCCTCCCCGGACCCCAGAAGCACTTGGCAGGCCTCCCAAATTCTCTTCATGCCCCATTTTTCAAAACAAAAAGAAAAACGGGGCATGCAGATGGTTTGGGATACCTGAAAAGTGCTCCTGGGAGACAGGGAGGGTAAAACCTTTTTTTTTTTTTTTTAATTTACCTCTTCAAAATCTTGGTGCATCTTACACTCCGGTGCATCTTATACTCTGAAAAATATGGTAGTTATAAATCTCACTATTTGAAAATAATAGTTTTATTTAGCTACCCAGAAAATAATTTTCATTGCCTTGCAGAGAAGTGTATCACTTCAGTCATGGGACAATTTTCCATGGAAGAAGGTTTACCGCAATGTTCATTTTTATTCAGAATGAAACCAATGTGACAAGAGGACAATCTTTGTGATTATAAAACTGAAGTGAAAGCAGGCATCCTTTAGTCACAGAGTGCACCACTGTCAATTATATCTGGCCTTCAAACTTCATCTGACTTCAACATGTCGGAAACACTTGGTCTGATTTTTGGGACTTTCTTTTCTCCTAAACTGCTTTTGTTAACACTTTACTTGATAAAAGAGTTCTCGAAAGCTCCAAAAATATTGTATTCTTTTGTGCCATTTTGCCCTATTTTAATTGACTTTATATAGATTTGGTTTGTTTTGATTTTTCCCCTTCATATGGACCACACATTCATAGAGATAGCATTATGAAGGCTGGAGGAGGTATGAGGAAGAGGTCTTCATAATTCTGATAAATTAAATTATCAGAGAGAAGATAATAAAGATGCCCCATTCCTCTTGCTTTTAAAGTGGAAGACCAGCAGAAAGGTGAAAACGCTCAAATATGATGGCAACGAGTGAATTGTTTGGAACACACTAAAGAAGTAGGTCGGGAAAAGATCGTCCTGGAGAAAATGTATTTATGTGGTCGAAGAGACAATACTGACTTTATGGCACATAATCAATCAATTAAAAATGCTCTGAAATAAAGCTTCATGTTTCTGTGTCTGAAGGGGGAGCCTGTTTTGGGTCAACATACTGAAGATATTGCTAAGATGTAAATCTTTAAGCTTAGACTGCAAATATTAAAAAAGCAAGCTAGCCTGTAAGTAAAGATTTGCAAATTTCAGAAAAAATGGGGGGGGGGGAATTCTTTCCACTATAGGACGATCTATGTTAAATAGGGCAAAGCAGAGGAAGAAGCCATGATTTCTGTAAGCAGGGTCAAAAAAAGCAAGATGGTAATCATGACATGGTTAAAGCTCTACCCCCTTTTTTACATGCATTGTGGCTTTGTAGCCATATTAACTTTTTTTTATCACAACATGCACGTCTTGTAGATGTTGCTGTGTACAAGTTAATCTTTACTTTCCAAAATGTCTTGATTTCACAGATAAAGAAGCATACTATATCAATAAAAACACATTCACCAGTGCTCTTGATTCTTCCACATCAAACTTTTCTAACCTGACACCTTCCAAATATGCTACACTAATAGTAGCATATCTGCACCCAAGCCATCCAGAAAACAGCAGACTGTGAAGAATCTCTTTTACTTGATCCCTAGCTCTTGAATGTGCAAACGCACCTAAAGTATGTTGATGGCATAAACGGTAATTTATGCAAGACTGACAGTCTTCATGCAGCCTCTTTACACCTCCAAATTATCACCTACTGCTGTCATTATGAAATTATTCATATGAATACAATTTAAAAAAAAGATATTTAAAAAGACTTCATCAGCTAAACAGTAGGCCAGTGGAAAGAAGATTTAAAGACAATCATTTTCTTAATTGTATTAATATCCTGTTTCCCTGAAAATAAGACTTCTCTGGATAATAAGTGCTACCCAAAAAAATTGCAACACAGCAGCAGCCACAAGGTGACCATGCTCGTCGCATTCTGCATTCAAAAATAATAAGACTGGAAAAATAAGGCCAAGCACTTATTTCAGGGGTCAAGAGAAAATAAGACCCTGTCTTATTTTCTTTTGACCCCTAAAATAAGTGCTTGGCCTTATTTTTCCATTCGTATTATTATATTATTATAAGACCCTGTCTTATTTTCAGGGAAACACGGTATATGCACAACATTATGAAATGTAAATATAAATAACCATTTTAAAAAGGCAACTCAGTGGAGCAAACTAACCAATTAAATTGTCAGGCAAACCAGAAAGAGCCAGAAACAAAATGCCAAAATTGATAAAAATTCTATTCTGTACGCATTAAGGAGAACCTCCTCAGCTGATCCTAAAACCTAGCATAGATAAGCTATCTGCCAGATTAATTTTCCAATTCTGATAAATTTACAAAAACTAAGCATATACCAAAAGATTAAATACATTCTAATATTCCTGGTACATCTTCAAAAAGTTAATAACGATTTGATTAGTGAAAAAATAAGCTGCTATTATGAATCCCCGTAAAAATTCACTTTATTCCCCAGAAATATTTCACAGCTTACATAGTTTTCTCTTTTCTTCTACAATAATTTTTCCAATAAACAATAAAAGTGTGAGAAGAGAAAGTGACAGGAGGAAGAAATTGCTTTTCTGTAGAAATAGCTTCTTTCGCCCATTTCCTCCAGTTTTAAGTCACCTTTAAAACTCAAGTGCAGAATACAGGAAATCTATTTTGTTCAGAGTCAGTCATTGCTCAGAACTATGTATGAAAGCTTCCTTCCCAGTCTTTTAACTGCAAGCTTATGTGTAGTATTAATATAAGAAATACATGTAGGGCTTAGACAATTCATAGCTCTTATTCTTCGATTTGTTAAGGGGTGTGGGGAAGCAAAAGAAATACAAGATCAGTTTATTTGAAACTATTGATATGCTAAATTTTCTTGAATAAATAAAAATGGCTTCATTATTCAAAGTATGTGACTGTGAAGCACTGCCAAAGCCAACAGAGGTGCTTGTAACATTGTGTTTGAGCAAAAATGGATTATTGTGAAATGAATTGAGGACAGCAATTTATTTTCACACTTTTTTGTTATAATTTCTATTGCACTAAATTATTCAAGTATTAAAACCCCAACACATTGAATATTTTCTGGAGCAAAGAACATATGTATATTTAAAGAAGAATCCCAGATGTATCTTTGATTAGAATTAGCTATTGTGATATGATTTCTATCCTGCCTTTCATTCAATGCCAAAGTGGCATATGTACTCTTCCCTCCTTCATTTTTTCCAGCAACTACCCAGTAAAGTAGAAAAAACTGGCATAAAGACACCCAGAATATAATCATATTAATAGAGTAATTGACATTTAATAAATTAATATATAATTATATGAACTAATATGTATTGTAGTTTAATTTACTAAGGGGTCAACAAATGATCACCTATGGGCCAAATCAGGCCTGCTTATTGTTTTTGTTCAGCCTACAAGCTAAGAAAGCACAAAAGGTGCTTTCCACAGATGGCCAGGTCTGAACCTCAACTGAGCTCCAAGGGTGAGGGAAAGGTTACCCTAGGCAACAGTAGTGACCAATCAACAGCCTCCTTGCTAACAGACTGGGGACATCCAGGAGCGGCCACATTTATTAGCCTGTAGACCTGCTAGCTACACCCACATAGGCAGTGGAAAGGTGGGATCTGGTCCTTTATAGAAGACGTTTGCCAATCTAATTAAGTACAAAGAATGTCACACCAGCATTACATTGCACTGTAATGTAGCACTACATATTGTACTATGTTTTCCAGTATGACTTATATAATATATAATTAGTAATCTTTTAATACATTATGCATATTAACTATGCCTAATGGTATGCAAAATGGTAGATTAAAAAACACTGCCCTGCTACCTATCCTGGACTTCCCAAAAGCTGCACCCCGCATAGTTTTTTAACTTGGCCTTTGGCTGCCCTCAGTCCTGTTGCTGACAATTGTGAGAGTTAAGAAATCCCAGAACAACTGAAGGGCATCGGGGTAGAGAGTTTTGACGTTGACAAAAATATGCAAGAATTGTTACCCAGGCAAAGCAGTCTGAAGCATACTTTAAGTCCTGGAAAAGAAGTGGCTCAGGCCAACACCCCCCTGATTCACTAGAATATGATGATGATGATGAGGAGGAGGAGGAGGAGGAGGAGGAGGACTTGCAAGATTCAATTACTATACCATAGCTAGCATTTAAGCATAAAAGCTAACATAAGCATTAATACCCCACCTTTCACATCTGGCCGATATTGCATTCCATCATCCTTCTTTCCCAGTAAGTTGGAATCATCAGAGTCTATTGGGAGAAAGAGAAAAAAGTACCAACTATTAACATACAATTGCCAAAGGAAACAGTTTAATAAAAGATGAGATGCATTATATTCCTCTCGCATGGCTAAAACAATTATATTGTCCAGGGCTGCTTTTACTGTCCCAATCTATTAAGGTTTAATTTCATAAGCAGTTGCAAAACCCAGAAAAAGCATCCCACCACTGTGTGGCAGGACCAGTTACTCTCTTTCTCAGTTCTAGGAAAGCTTGCCAAGAAAACTGAAGAGACTTTCTAGGAATCAACTTTGACTTCACCACCACCTCCCCCCAAAAGGTATAATCATATGGTATTTATCTTAGAATTATCCATTTCAAGTTAATATTAACATCCAGCAGTCTAATGCTGCTTGGAGGATATATGAACTCCACCTCTTTTATTATTTATGTTTTTTTAAAATTTCCCAATATCCTGATATTGTTTGTCAATCACAGATGTAACCATAAGGCCTGATCAATCAGACCTACAGTAATATGCTCCACAGTTCTCCATCAGCACAGAAGGGCATCCCAAATCAACTAAGATTCAACCTCCTATGGTTGCAAAAATGTTTTTTTAAGTGTATGACAATGTCTGATGAAGTTGGTTGAATAAGACTGTAGGTTATTAAGGACAGATAATTCAAAATCCTCTAAGTTCTTTGACTTGTCCCATATCTAGCTGGAACTTAATAAATCATGCAGAGTAAGAAACACAGCTAACTGTTATTTCTGTAATCTGTAAAAGTCAAAAACCAACAGCATATTTTTTATTTTTATTATGTTTATGTTTATAATAAACGTTTATCATATTAACAGGATAGTATATATACCATTTGCCATTATATTAAATGTTAATAATATTATTAGTAGTAGTAGCCCGAATATAGCAACTGGGAGCAACCTGTTTCCCTGTTTTGCTTTGGAAATGCATAACTGCATGGATGTTTCATAAAACTGAAGATGTACAAAGGCAGAAGCAAATTCTGATATACAGTACAATGTAAGAAGTTATTAACACATCTGAAGCCCTCAGATACTTGTCATTCAGTGAAGATATAGAACAGCTCTATCATCAAGTAGGAGAATCAAAGTGTTGCTGTCTCCTTCATGTTGTCTTCATACTTTGAACTCCCCACAATGAGAGGAACTCTCTGGAGTTTCTATTTTGGAGTTCAGAAACAAATTCTGCAATCTAAAAGTTGAAGTGTGTGTTTGTGTAACTTCCAGGGAAGCAATAATATGGATAGAATGTTATGAAAAGGTTATTCCTGAAATCAGAGAGGAACTTGAGGGAAGATGAACCTAAGGAAATGCAGTGACCTGACTATGTTTTGGATAATGAGTTGATTAAAAGTACCTTTAAAAAAGTAACTTTCTAGCAATGAGACATTTCTTCCATTAACCTGGCCATAGTTAAATTCTAAATTAAAATCTAAATCTTTCCTAGAAAATAAATGGAAGTGTGTACAAAACTGAAATAAATATACTATGTTTCAGAAATACTATTCCAACTGTCCAAAATTGACGTTGATGCAGCAGAAGAAAAGCCATGAGCATTTTGCTTGACCAAGGCAAAATTTGGAGACAACTTATTTAGTAGGGTATCTTCTCCCGGTTCGTCCACAAGGCCTGATTCTACTTTGCCTACCAATCTTTCCAGCATCTTCCTTTCTGTACTTATGCTATTCATAACACCACACAACCATTTGAAGTGTGGTTATTCAACCAGTCAGTTCACCAGCTTGATCTTCCAAGCTCTTTTCATTCTTTATATTAACTCAGCCACCACTGTGGACTGCCAATTTTCTTGGGTTTAAAGGAAGCATATCCAACTGCCCATTTCAACATTTTCCAGTGACTTCTTTGACACTGGGAAACAGCTAGCCAGGCGGGGGGATAGGGCTTTAACACGGAATTAACTTCAAATCATTGGAAAAAATGGGAAAATTCAGCCTCCCCACCCCCCCACCTTTTAGTTCCATAGAGCTTTATCTATCTGTTCCCAGGTTAAAGCTAGTTGTCTCAGTAGATTCCTGTATAATGGGCAGAATATAATAGAATAGTTGGCTTGCATTCTACATATGTGTACCTAACATTTTGCTCACTTTTCTTTAGCTATTGACAATACTACAGGCGTCCAGCATTGCATATGAGGAGGGAGAGAAAGGCAAGATCAAAGAGACATGAGCCAAATACACTTCAAATGGTGGTTAACATATTGGCCCATATGATCTTCCCAGTGACTTCTCTTCTGTCCTATCTGGACATAAAGAACCAGAATTTAGGTGTTTTGTGAACAGAGCATTTTGCCCATCCCTAGAAACCAGCAAACCTAAAATTTGCTTTGGTTGTAATCAATCAAAAAGATGCTTCCCAACTTTGAACTTTGACTGTCCCAACCGCCATAAAATCAAAATTGATATTAATATATGTGAGAAAGAATGAAGAACAAACATGAAAAATACTATGATTTAATTGAAAGATCATCAAATTTACAGGTATACATTTTTTGCTAATATATCAAAGTAATTTTTTCTATACTATACAACCAGCAAATTATTCATTTTCACCTGAATTATATATATACAGTGTGTGTGCATGTGTATATGTATGTATGTACGCATGTATTAAATCTAACCTAAAATATGAGTAGGATATTCTGAAACAAGGTATATCCGGATATCAATCATTGTCTTTTATTTGAATACAACCAACTTAATGAACACAGCATCCAAGATTATCTGTAACATCTGAGGTTTTTCTCTACAACACTTTTTTCTATACGCTTTTTACAAAGAATTAAACTTTTGGCTGCCTCTGATAGCCATGAAAAATGCATCAGATAACCTTCATTTATTACCAACACATAAAAGCTATTTTAATAGCAAATGTACTAGATTGTAAAAAACAACATAGAGCTTGTTCATGTTGGCACTGAATCCTTAAGCAAGCAATGAATCATCAAGAAATTGTACAGCAGAGGGCAGGGGAAAAGGAAGAAATAGCCTTGCCATGTATGAAATTATTGAAATACAGGTGAGCTGATGCTTATATTGAATAATTCTTTAAAATAAATAACTACATTAAACCTCACATAATGATAATAGTGCTTCCAATTACTACTGTAGTTATAATCTTAAAACTACATGAAACCTACCGTAAGCATATAATTTTCTTTCCTTCGTAGAGCACATACTCTATTTTTTTTATTAGTTATACAGTTTATTTTGCTTCCTGGATCACGTCCTTCAAGTATAACTTCTTGTATTTCATTTAACGTTTAAAAGAAAACCACAACCAAGAGAAAACATTTCATTCTGAATGAAAGCCAATATTTTGCCTATGTTCTGTGATTTTATGAAAGCAGAACCACAAAGAATGCCTTATCTTGGAAATAAGCAATGTTGTTTCTAGTCAATCATCTAGTGAAATAATCACTATTGAAAAATGAAGTTAAGGTACCTGAGCAATGTCCAAGGTGTCTGATGTCAATCTGTTCCTGCCTCAGGCAAGATGCCTCTCGAACAAAGCATGGGTTATTATAGGAACTTCCATCAGATGCACAAACAGGGTTGAAACTGTAGCCACTACAGTCTATGTTGCATACACACCTATTTACATAAACATGAATTAAATCATCAGTGTTCCTCTCAAGATAAATGTTTTATTTGCAAGGCATATGTGAAATGAAATCACAATACTTAACACAAATACGTACTTCAGTTTATAAATGGGAGAAGACAATCTAAGGCAGAGGTGGGCAAACTTTGCAACTTTAAGTCTGAAGAACTTCAGCTCCCAGAATTCTCCAGCCAGCTGGCTGGAGACGTCTGGGAGCTGAGGTCCTTCAGACTTAAAGTTGCAAAGTTTGCCCACCCCTGATCTAAGGTGTATCCATGAAGTCACTCAAATACAGAAGAAAAATATATTTGCTCTCTGATGGTCAAGCATCTCTCCTGATATAGGTTACCAGTTGTATCCCTCCAAGTGATAACCCACCAATATATTTCCCTCAGCACTTCCCTACTGCTCTTCTGGATACCTTTGGTTTCATTTTATACAACCTTAACTTCTTCACAGAAACCAATTTGGCCTTTAAATGCTCATGAATAAAACATGACATCATTCCACTCTGAATGTGAATGCACATTTAAGGTGCAGCCTGAGGACAAACAATGTAGTTCAGCTGCTGAAGCTAGCTAAGGAATCCTGCTTCTAAGCAGTATGTGGATTGAAGACCACAAGGAAATCATTTATGATTCAGCTTCATGACAGAAATGTGGTACATAAACACAGTTGAATCCAATTAAGTTAACAATATTTAGATTGCACTGAAATCAGTGTGAAAGTTTAGTGAGAACCAGTTTAAGCTCCACTGATTTATTATCCTAATCACTTCAGTCTTTTCCTGTACTCCTTTTTGTAATGTGTGTGTAATTTTGAAGCTATGTCTTAGACTCTAAATCTTTGACCATTTCTACTTCCATGGCAAAATATATAGTATGTTCAATATTGGCTTTACTGCAAAACATTGTGACAAAGATAAAATCTATTCTAATTCTAATTCAGTTATGTTTCTTCCTATAAATCAAGACAAAGTTGGTACTGTGTTATTTGTATTTTAAAGCCATACTGGTGCGGAAAAAAAGGAATCTCCAGTAACAATGACATATAGATAAAGGCAAAGGTTCCCCTCGCACATATGTGCTAGTCATTCCCGACTCTAGGGGGCGGTGCTTATCTCTGTTTCAAAGCTGAAGAACCAGAGCTGTCTGAAGATGTCGCCGTGGTCATGTGGCCGGCATGACTAAACGCCGAAGGCACACGGAACACTGTTATCTTCCCCACCAAAGTGGTCCCTATTTTTCTACTTGCATTTTTATGTGCTTTCGAACTGCTAGGTTGGCAGAAGCTGGGACAAGTAATGGGAGTTCACTCTGTTATGCAACACTAGGGATTCGAACCGTCAAACTGCTGACCTTTCTGATCAATAATCTCAGCATCTTAGCCAATGAGCCACTGCGTCCCATTAACAATGACATATTAATTCTTTAATTAATGTAACTAACTTTATTTAGCAATAACACTTAGACTTATATACTGCTTCACAGTGCTTTACCCTCTCTAAGCAGTTTACAGAGTCAGCATATTGTCCCCAACAATCTGGATGCTCATTTTACCCACCTCAGAAGGATGGAAGGCTGAGTCAATCTTGAGCCTGTGAGATTTGAACTGCCGAACTGTAGCTAGCAGTCAGCTGATGTAGCCTGCAGTAGTGCACTCTAACCACTGTGCTACCTCGGCTTATTTCCTTTTAATCAAGTAATTATTAATTCAAAATTCATTTTAATTTATTTCAAAATCCTTCCCATACAGGGTTGGTTATGAATTCTTGAAAGACGATTATGCAATCGGAATGATTTTCTATTGTATATATTTAAAATAAATACATAAATATCATTTATTTAAAATGATAGTGGCCTTTTCAGCAGCAATGTTTCATTTTACTTACTAGAGAGAACTTTTACCTGCAACATCTCTATTGAGGGATGTACAAGAACAGTCTTGTACAACTCATTTTGGGATTAGACACAGACACACACACAAAAACACAGAGTTGCAAATATGCATGACATGCACAACTCAAGGGGGAGATGTAGCATTAGACTGTGCAATCCCTATTTTAATATAACTTGACAACATTTTAGGTCAGCCACAGTAAAGAGTTTGGATAATTGCTCTGGGACTTGTTCAGCTAGTAGGCTGCCAGTTGGATATCTCTAGTCAAATGATCAGTTTAGAATGCATTTGTCTGGGTGAATGCTCCTCTTAATATACCTTACAATTCATTTGTGCTCTCAGTTAATTTATAGCTTAAATAGTGCAGAAAAAAGCCATCAGAGAAAAGAAACAATGGGTTGGAATGTTTGCCCCACAATATCATTAGAGAGAAAGACGTAAAGCATAAACTTTGACATGAATACAAATTCAGCTCGTTCTTAATCAATATATAGTTATTGCTATTAACAAGTGATAATTTGCTTATGTAAATGAGTATCATAGGTAAAAAGGCAGAGGTTTCAAATCAAATGAAAAACAGCTTTTTTCAGCACAGCCATTCAATTCTCTTAAACTTTGCTTTACTGTAAGTTGTATGTATCTTGCTCAACAATTACTCAACTATTAATTTCTAATACCAGAAATTAATACTAATACTATTTTGGGCCTCAATGGGTCTTTAGGCATACATATGAATCAAAATAGGTATGTATGTAAATAGATTTCACCAAACACCTCCCACCGACCAGTCCGCTCCCACAGAGAGGGCCTCTTCAGGGTGCCGTCGGCCAGGCAATGCCAGCTGGCGACCCCCAGGGGGAGAGCCTTCTCTGTGGCAGCTCCTGCCCTCTGGAATGACCTACCCCCTGACCTACGGACAACCACGGACCTGCGCCAGTTCCGTCAGGCCTTAAAGACCTATCTGTTTCGTGCGGCCGGCCTGGCTTGTTTTTTTTTTTTAATTGTTTTAGTTTTTAAATTGGTTTTGGTAAGGGTTTTTTAATGGGATTTAGATCAGGCCAATCTATTTAATATATTTTAAATTGTATTTTAAGCTCTATATTAGTGATCTTATTATTGCCTGTACACTGCCCTGAGTCCCGCAAGGGAGAAGGGCGGTCTAAAAATTTAATAAATCCTAAATCCTAACAGTTTAATATTTGTATTATACTTTTCAGATCTTAAACCTTTGAACTTTTTTGTTAGTCTGTACTTTTGCTTCCATTTTTCACACATGAAAATTAGAGGTGTGCAGAAATAATTTTGACACCTTTTTACAATTTAGCATCTATTTTAGTCTCAAAAGCAGAATACTGGATCGGTTTGTCAGTTTTAAACAGAATGTGCATGCAGCACCATCAAAATTATTGAAATGCTACACTATTTTAGTTTTCTGAATAAGAGAAATGTTTTAAATTACCAGATTTTATAACTAATTTTTAAGGAAATAAGCAATTTCATTCATTTTCTCTCATTTGCTATTTGTAGGCAAGAGGGATTTGTTCGATATATTATCCTCATTAACCGGACTGTTTAACAATGCAGAATAGAGAAGGGATCACCTGGTATCCTATTTTCATCTTTATTTTGCTGTGAAAGGGTTAAAGCTAGATCATCCAAAGGCTTTGATAACGTCCATGCTAATTCACTGTTTTCAAGTGGCTCTTGAAAGTTCTAATCCTTTAATTGATTGATTCCTTTTACATTAAAAAAAGCTGAACTGAGTGGTACTGTCCTGTAAGCTGTACTGAATAGTGTATGTTGCTGCTCTATCATGTTTTCCTGAAAATAGGACCTACCCTGAAAATAAGTCCTAGTCTGATTTTTAAGTCTAAGCCTTACCACAAAAATAAGCTCTAGTGAAGGGATTGGGAATGGCCAGCAAAGAAGCCTGTGAGCACATGTGGGTAGACAGTGTTTAGCAGCAGCCGCACCCCACATAGCACAATAATAATAATAATAATAATAATATTTAATTTTGTATACCGCGTCCTCTCCCCAAGGGGACTCGGAGCGGTGCACAGGGAAATTAAAACATATAAAAATATATACAAACAATAAATACAATAAATAAAAGCAGATTAAATTGATCGTCCCTGCGCTAAAAACCCCATTAAAACTAAATTCCCTAAACACCCCAGAGGTAGAGACTAACCAAGGCCAGCCAGACAGAAAAAGTGTGTTTTCAGTTTTCGACGGAAGGAGCGGAGGTCCGTAGTTGTTCTAATGTCGGGGGGGAGGTCGTTCCAGAGGGCTGGGCCCGCCACAGAGAAGGCCCTTCGCCTGGGCGTCGCCCGCTGACACAGTCTAGTGGACGGCACCCGGAGAAGTCCCTCTCTGTGGGAGCGGATCGGCCGTGAGGATGTATGGGGCAGGATCCGATCCCGCAGATAGCTAGGTCCCGAGCCATGGAGCGTTTTAAAGATGACAACCAGCACCTTGAAGCGCACCCGAAAGACGACAGGCAGCCAGTGCAGCTCGCGCAAGAGCGGTGTTATATGGGCGTACCTTGCGGTCCCCATTATTGCTCGCGCGGCTGCATTCTGGACCAGCTGAAGTCTTCGGGTGCACCTCAAGGGGAGCCCCATGTAGAGATGAATTCACAGGTGAATTGATTACCTGTCCAAGCAGCAGACAGAGGCGAGGAGAGCCACATGATCTGGATGTGTTGTGCAAAGTTGCAGGAAAGCTGAGAGTCAGTGAGACAGAGTGGCGGGTGGCCGCAGGAGGCTTGTCTTCATGCAGCAGCAGCAGACGGAGGCAGAGGCATGGGGGGGGGGGGAGGCAGTCGATCCAGATGCAGCACAGGAAAGTCGAGAGTCAGTGGTCAGAATGGCTGTAAGGCCGCAGGAGGCTCGTCTTCGCATCTCTCTGCTTGCCTGCGGCCCGCACTTCATGTCATGATCACCTGTCTTCTGCCCTGCCCCACACCTCTGCCTCCATCTGCTTCTGGTGCCATCTGCTCTGGCCCACTGACACTCAGGTTTCCCATGGATCATCTGCCTCCTCTCCTCCACGCATCTGCCTCTGCCTGTTGCTTGGACAGGGAATCAACTTACCTCCACTGCATGGTTTGCACAGCCCCAGAATGCGCCGACCAAGGGACCGGTAGGCTGCAGCTGCTGCCGGAACCGTCGGCCTCTATACGCATGCCTCTTGTAAGCATGCTCGGGGGGCAGGGGCCCCAGTCAGACTGATCACTCTGAAAGTGTGTTTCCCCAAAAATAAGACCTGGTGTTTATCTTGGAGCCCCCCCCCAAATATAAGACTGGGTCTTATTTTCAGAGGAACATGGTAATTGAGACACAGGGACTCATTGGGAATATGCTAGGTGGAAATTACTCTGGAAATTACCCATAATAATGCAGAAGAAATTAAAGAGCATTTCACCTAGGACTTGGGGGGTTGGGACAATACATTTGACAAGAGCATTTCTTCCCCACAACAACTAAAATCTTTGTCCGGCAGCAATGTGAAGTTCTACAGTTAGCTATTTTAAAAGCAAATCAGCTTGTGATGAAACATTGGTCTCTTTTTCTCAGTAAGCAACCAAAGTGGCCTTGAGAGAGGTGATGTTCCATCCCAAGGGTTGCCATGGATACGTCCAGTCACAAGCTTTCAGCTGCGCCATTCAACCCTGTCAGTGTCATTGAAGGGTAATTGGAAACAACAGGTCACTAAGCAGAGGGGCATATATTTGTTCAAATGCCCACTCGGAAAGGTTCGCCCTAACTAAACAAAGAAAGATCCACAATGCTCGTCACTTGCACCTTCACAGAACAGAATCTGCTTTGACAAATATTTCCCATGAACAAAATGTGGATTTCTTTGTGATATGTGCAAACCTGCCTTTTACATCCCAGGAATTCAAGGCAATATCCAGCTCAACAACCTTCTGAGAGAGATTTTGCTAAGGCTGGCTAAAAGTTGCCTGGAATTCTGCAGCCAGGTTCAAATATAACATCAATCATATTGATGTTATATTTGAACCTGGCTGCAGTATGGGTCGCTGGGCATCACATACTGTAACAACTGGTTCGCCCAGCACCGAAAATATGAGCGTGCACATCTTCCGCACATGCGTGCATCTAAATGCCTCACTGCCCTGAGTCCCGGAAGGGAGAAGGGCGGCATAAAAATGAATGAAAGAAAGAAAGAAAGAAAGAAAGAAAGAAAGAAAGAAAGAAAGAAAGAAAGAAAGAAAGAAAGAAAGAAATAAATAAATAAATAAATAAATAAAATAAAATAAATAAAATAACATAAAATAAAATAAATAAATAAATAAATAAATAAATAAATAAATAAATGACAATTTTCTTATGCATGCCTTCAGCACATGCATGCGACGTCAAAAACACAGCAATATAGGAAGGGATTGTGGCTGGGCAGGCCCACCCACAGGTCACAACTACCGGTTCATTTGAACCGGTCCCAACTGGCAACAGCCCACCACTGAATTGAGCCCAAAATTTATGTTGCTAAGTTAAAAAAATTGTGAAGTGACTGTTGCCGCATTTTATGAGTTTTTTCACCACATTTGTTAATCACTGCAGTCCTCAAATTAGTAACTCAGTTGTTAAGTGAATCTGGTTTCCTCATTGACTTTGCTTCCCAGAAGGTTGCAAAAGGTGATCACATAATTCTGGGACTCTGCCACTTTCATAAATGTAAGTCAGTTGCCAAGTGTCTGAATTTTGATCATGTGGCCATGGGGATGCTGCAACTGTCATAAGGGTGAAAAATTGTCATAAGGCACTTTTTTCAGTGCTGTTGTAACTTTTAACGGTCGTTGAATGATCTGTTATAAGTAGAGGACTACCTATACTTTACTGGTTTGCCTTTTGCATGCCTAGGAAATGTGTGAAATATTAAGCATTCCATACTTTGTCATCCCATTTTTGGCATTCTAAATATTTCCTAGGCATTTTACAAAAAGCCTGATTTCACACATTGACAGTAACATGCACGTTCCCAGCCTATAGATTATACCTTGCCTCTATAGAAAGATCAATTCACAAAGGTAAAAGCCAAAAACAGCTGCAAAAAGTAATAAGACAAATGAAGATTTCACCAAGCAATCCATGAGACTGATTCTTACCTACTTGCTTCCTAAAGAGGGTCTAACTAAGTAGAGCAACTCATCACAACCAATTCACTATGGCCAACTCGCTACACTTACATAAAACCGAAGAAGTGACAGGATAGAATCATTAAATAAAGGATGCAAAAAAAGAGACAAAATGAAAAGTGAATGACAAAAATTAAAATAATTTATAGTTATTCTAAATAATTTAAAAAATGTTGAATTGTCCTGCAGCAAGTTATCCTATGGCGAGCTGGCCACAGAGAATCAGCAGTGGTGACTTGGCCACAGCAAGTTGGCCATGTTGAGTTGTCCCATTCCATCCCAAACATAACTGAAACAAATACAGTAGCAGGTTTATATTTACCTCACAGACTGATCCACACATCACACAGGTCTTTTGAAACTATCCTTAGTACAACACATGACTCTGTTAGGTGTCATGAGGTGCGATATATCACCTGACACCACCAAGGTCAAAGTAGCCTAAGATATATGCTTCTATGTCTACAAGTATACATTCTGTATATACTGTCTTGAAATAACCAAATCCTAGAACTGCAAATCTGATCAGATATTGTACTTTTAAGTTTGGGAATATTTTGGGTCAGCAATTCAATGTTCCATTTAAAAATGCGCAAAGAATCTACAAAGCACATCACAACTTAATATTGCATGGTCACCTGTCCATGTACTAGGAAAAGATGATGCCAATTCTTAAAGTTTCTTAAAGATTTTTTTTTTAAAAGCCACATTTGAAAAGATGAATCAGATTATTGTTGACACAGCTGGCTTTTGAAATATAGATATAAAAAGGAAAGCAAATCTCAGTAGGCCTTAAGTTATAGTAATGTTTCAGCAAATCTCTATCAAAAAGTATTTACTTCAGCAATAAAAAATCAGGTAGTTAACATTATAACAGGAAGATAATTACTTTTAAAGAATCCTCCTTGCTCTTGGAAAATAACAAACCAAATATAACTGACACATTTTAGTTGCACATGGAAATTGCATGTGTAAAATAGGACAACAGGAAAGTACTTGTCAAGTAACTTGCTCCTTAATCAGCATGGACAATGGCTGCATCTCTGATCACATTTTATTCACATTTAAAAGCCCTGCCCTTAATACCGCAGTCACTTCTGTTTCTGGTGGTAAGGCTTGTCCCCAAAATCACCTTTTTCTTGAAGGAAAATAAGGAGGACACTGCAGCTTGCAGACATTTGAAGGAAATATGATGTAAGATGAGGAGTTAAGTAAGATGAGGAGCTAATTATCTTGCAATTATTAGCAGAGCAACTATGGAAGCAGCCACACTTCTCCCAGGAACATTTTAAAAGTTTAAAAATGGAATTTAAATCACCTTTCAGAATATGCGACTGATCTCCTTAAAGCAGTGCTTCTCAATTATTTTCTGTCATGCCCCCCCTAGGAAGAAGAAAACATTTCGCGCCCCCCGCGCGACTGTAAATAGTATCATTTGTCTATAAAATTGTTATAAGTACACCTCTGCATAACACTGTATCCTTATTAACGTATAAGAGAATAAAAAAAGAAAGAAATGTGGATCAATTTACAACAAAGAATAGCTTTATTAACTGTAGCAGAAAAGATTTAAAGTGCATTAGAAATTTAAAAAAAATTAAATCCTTTGCCGAGGTCAAACGCGCCCCCCTTTACGGAGCCTCGGGCCCCCCCTGGGGGGCCCGCCCCACTATTTGAGAAGCACTGCCTTAAAGGAACCTGGCATATTTAAATCTACATTTATTTATTTACTTATTTACTACTTGTATTTCAAGGTTTCCTCCAGGTTCTTAAAATGGCTTATATGGAAGTTTAAAAAAAAAATCTACAAGATGGATTGACTGAGGGAGATTTTGTAACCTACTGATATTTCATGTCTAAGAGCAAATATTAAACCTAGATTGCTCCAGTTCTAGTTTCTTAAAGACTACCCTGCACCTTATAAATTCTAGGTTGTTGATTGGTTTTCATTCCAAAGCTGCATTGCCGAATCAAAAAAAAGTGGCTTAGCATGATCTCATAACTCTCAAAAATGTATCCAGTTTTTAGTTGCAGTTATCATCTTAAAACAATAGAACTAAAATGAATTACCATATTTTAGGACTATAAGCTGTTCTGGACTATAAGATGCTTTTGGGGAGGAAAACAAGGGGGAAAATCTGCCTCTGCCTCCCAGCAATTTGCCTCCTTACAGCAAACAGGCTGGTCAGCTTCATCACAGCCTGATTTAGCATGAGCAGCTGATTGGCAGTTGGATCTGCCTCCTGGAATACCATCTATTAGTTATTCCAGGCTGCGGGGATCACCACTGCCCATTGCCAATGTTAGCACCCATCACCACTACCGCTTATTGCTGCATCCACATGCCTCATTTTCGGCGTCCGTGCATCCTGTTTTCAGCCCGTTCCAGGTGGTGGGGATAGGCAGCAGAGATTACCGCAGCCTGGAAGAGCTGATAGGTGGTATTTCAGGAGTTAGATCCAACCACCGATCAGCTGCTTGTGCTAAATCAGGCTGTGCTGCAGCTGACCAGGCTGTTTGTTGTTTACTGCAAGGAGGCAAATTGTTGGGAGGCAGAGGCTGAAGGGCAGGGGTTGGTGAATGAGCAGGACTTAAGCAACATTTGCTGTATAAGACACACAGACATTTCCCCCCCACTTTTTTTGGGGGGGAGTGCATCTTATTCACTGAAAAAACAGGTACATTTTAAGGTTTCAGTATGTCTCCTCTATGCATGATTAAGACTGTACAACGTTGTTTTTCTTTAGGTCCAAAGGTTATTATAATTGGTTAGCAGGAACTAGGTTTAGCTCTTTTTCCTTATTAAAATCTATAAAGTTTTCATTGTTCTTCTTGTGATTTTGGATGGGTATATACATTTGCAGAGGGAGCTGTCAACATTTGATCAATAACCTAACTTTAATCTATGTAGAGCAAAGGATGAGTCAGCCAAAATAAGCAATCTATTGATGTATGAAACTCATTGACTGGCAGAACTTTTTGGTGAGCAAAAAAAAAGAAAGAGATCTCCTATTTTCCTTTTTTCACACTCTGTATGCTACAATGTATTAAACACTTTTGAAACAACAATACAGATATTCCTTGCCTTACCGCAGTTCATTTAGTGATCGTTCAATTTACAACAGCACTGAAAACAGTGACATGACTGTTTTTCATACTTACAACCATTGCAGCATCCCCTTGATCATATGATCAAGATTCAAATGCTTGGCAACTGGTTCATATTCATGATGGCTGCAGAGTGCTGGGGTCATGTGATCCCCTTTTGTGACTTTCTGACAAGCAAGGTCAATGGGAAAGCCAGATTCATTTAACAACCATGTTACCAATTTTACAACTGCAATGATTTCCTTAACAACTCTAGCAAGAAAAGTTATAAAATGAGGCAAAACCTACTTAACAAATGCCTCGCTTAGCAACATAAATGTGGGCTCAATTGTGGCTAAAAATTGAGGATTACCTATAATGTTTCTAGTTACCGTATTTTTTGGAGTATAAGACGCACTGGAGTATAAGACACACCCAGGTTTTGAAGGGCCAATTTTTTTAAAAAGTAGGTAGGTAGATATAGGGATAGAGACAGAGAGAAAGAGAGAGAAATACAGTAGGTAGGTAGGGAGAGAGAGAGTAGGTAGGTAGGTAGAGGGGGGGAGAGAGGGGGAGAGAAATACAGTAGGTAGGTAGGTAGGTAGAGGGGGGGAGAGAGAAATACAGTAGGTAGGTAGGGAGAGAGAGTGTAGGTAGGTAGGTAGAGGGGGAGAGAGAGGGAGAGAGAAATACAGTAGGTAGGTAGGGAGACAGAGTGTGTAGTTAGGTAGGTAGGTAGATAAAGGGATGGGGAGAAAGAGAAATACAGTAGGTAGGTAAGTAGGGAAAGAGAATGTGTGTAGATAGATAAGTAGGTAGATGGATAGAGAGAAATAGAGAGAGAGGGCGAGAAATACAGTATAGGGGGAGAGAGAGAGTAGGTAGTTAGATAGAGGGGGGGAGAGAGAAATACAGTAGGTAGGGAGAGAGAGAGTGTAGGTAGGTAGGTAGAGAAATAGAGAGAGAAAAATAGAGAGAGCAAGAGAGAGAGAGAGAAATACAATAGATAGGTAGGTAGGTAGGGGGGGGGAGAGAGAGAGAGAGAGAGAGAGAGAGAGAGAGAGAGAGAGAGAGAGAGAGAGAGAGAGAAGGTACGTAGGTAGGTAGGTAGATGTTTCCAGGTGTATTTACCCTTGTGCTGGAGAAGGAAATCACTGACCACCTTTGGAACAAATCTTTGTTTCTGCAGGCACAGTACTTGACCAACGTAATTCTCATCAATCACTCTAACTAAACAACTTTCCAAAAGGGGGGGGGGAACCCTTTTTGCACTCTGCAAACCTCCCCCAAATGGCCTGTTTTTCACGAAAATGGGCCCATTTTTTTCAAATAAAAAGCATGACTAGCCTTGAGGGGGCTTGCAGAGTGCTCTGGGGGGGGGGGCAAAAAGAGGAAAAAATTGCCAGTTTTTTTCATGAAAACTGGCCGTTTTTTGGTCAAAAAAATTGCATGCATAGCCTTAGAGTGCTGCTGGTGGCGGGGGGGGGGGGCAAAAATGCCCTGTTTTTTGCTCATTTCTGCCCTCCCCAGCCCCCAGGAGCTCTCTGGAAGCCTCCATAAGGGTATGCGCATTTTGGTGAAGGGGCGGGGTTTCAGGAGGCAAAAAATGCTGTATTCGGTGTACAAGACGCACCCAGATTTTCAGCCTCTTTTTAGAGGAAAACAGGTGTGTCTTATACTCCGAAAATACGGTATAATAGGTACAGCTGTCTTGTTATAACATATAAATCAAAAGAGCTATAGATGAACATTTTAGCTGTCACTTCCACATCTTGCTAATCCTAGAAAGAGGGTAGATGGTCCATCCAAAGAAGTAAGGAAGAGGAGAAATAGATGTTGGGGGGGAAAGTCTGATTTTTTTTAAAAAGGGGGGTGGGGAAGCAGGGAGATGTGATGCTTGAAGTTTCATGTCTAGTCTCTGTTTCGTCTGTTCTTAGAATTTGAATCTAAATACTCTGTAAAGGTAAGGAATCTTTTACTCAAAACATGTATTGATAGTAGGTTCCAGACCCAAGTGTAGATTCTAAGTGAAAGGCTAAAAATCAGGGTGAAGAAAGTTTAAGGAGCACTTCCACTGCCATCCACTGAAAGCTTCTCTACTGTAAATTTTGTCTGATTCCATAAACTAAGTGGAAAACTGAATTAGAGCCAGGAAAACACTATTACTTTACCTGACCATAGACATCAGAACAATAAACAATATTCATTGTAGGCAATGTCTCTTGAGTTCATTCCCTACAAGGGAAATGTTGAGGGTAGGTAGTCAATGAAGCCAAGATCTATCCTACTTTGTGTGCTCAACCGTTGTTGAGAGTGTAATTGTGTGGTTGTATGGAAAGGGTATTGTTGTGTAGCTATGACAGGGAGCTAAAATAACCGGCTTCTTTTTCTTCCTGATGAAGTAACCAGTGCAAGAACTATCTGTGCCTCTTTTAGAGCTAGTTCTCACTCCTTCTAATCAGATTCCCAGCATCACTCAACAAAGTGATTTATGCCAAGCAGAAGATTTGCTGTTAAGAGATACACATTAAGATATTGTAACTCAAGAGGGTTTATGCAATCTATAAGACTTCGGCGTATTTGGGAATGTTTTATATAACCTCATTTGCTTCTCCCAGAAGTTATATTATCTGTTGTTTATTTATACCTGAAATGGAAACCAAGGAAGAATGATATGTTAGTGATATTTTCTCCCTGTGATTTGTTCGCATATTTATGCGCAGTAATGTCACACACTGTATTCATCTGAATCTATCCAAATGTTAATTTTCCAACTGTGCTGTGCAGCTCATGACAACCACCTGCTCAAAAGTCACTTCTTTCCCTTAATAAGCCCAATAAAAGTTAAAGGAAAGGAGGGGAAATGATAATAAGTGTGATTGTTTGTATCTCTGTGCTGAATGTAATGAGTTCTGGTATAGCTGACAGTCTAATTGCAGGCTACTGCTAGGAATAAAAAATGCAAGTTTGCACTATGAATAATACTTCCCAGAATGCCGGTTGAGGTGACTCCCTCATAATAGTTGAATGCTTCAATAGATTTTGGGAAACTGATATTCTGCAATGATAGGCAGGCAGTTGGAATAAAATTCTTCATCCTTTAATTCTCAGAGCTTTTCATTAAGTGGTTTTTTTTTTAAACAATTACTGGGGTCAGTCACAGCAAGCAATTATCTTTAAATGTCACTTTTTCTTCATCTATATACCTATGGATATGCAGATCTGTGTGTTTGTATATGTGTGTGGTGAATGTGTGTGTGCATGCATGTGTATGTGTGTATGGCTATTCCATAAATTATTCTATTCGCAGAGATCTTCAAGAGACGCTCACTACTGATTCCTTTTTCCTCCTTCAGGCTGCTCCAGAAAGTCTGAAATCTCCAGAGAAACCTTTCTAGAGGCACAAGGCCTTTCAAGAAGTTGTTGTTAGAAAGATCAAATTTCATCTTATTTTCAGTATAAGAACCCAGAGAAGGGCTATGTTGCTAAAATATACAGTATTAATGCATAAATCCAAAACACTTAAACCGAGAGAATAACATGCAATAACCATCACCATCACTTTTTGACAGAAAAGACATCTACATGAAACATCCATAATCTGGATTTCACTTGTGATTTTATCCCAGGAAAATGGATAATGTAAGGAATAATACACATTTTAACTTTCAGCTTAAAAGCAACAGACTGAGAACCGTTGCTATTTTTCAAATAGTCAGACACACTTAAAAAGGTTGTATGTATATACAATGCTATTCTATAATATGTAATTTTAAGCCCTTTTTCCTGATTTCATTGTTCCATGATTTAAAAATAAGCTTAATTTTTTAATGATATATTAATAAATTATGCTAATATGGACAGAATGTGTCTTCATCAAGAAATACATCAAGCGTACATTCTTACCACTGTTGCTATTAAACTGGAAGTATACCGCTTTTCAGAGCTCAAAATAGACTGAATTCTTCAAAAGAAAGCACTGTGCTAAGAAAAGGACAAGTTCATATCAGTGGTCATCTTAATTACTGGGAGAAGGTAACTTATGCCTTTGGGAAAAGTCGCTTACCCAACATTTTCTGCATCTTCATCACACTCTGCTCTGTACTTGCAAACTCCACATTTGGAATGTTTTCTATGAATGTCTGTTCCAGATCCTTCGTACTCTAAAACAAAGCCACGTCAACAGAATATTATCTAGTGAATATTTCTAAAAGAGTGGAAAATATTTTTCGAATACTGCATTTTTCATACTACAAGACACACTAGAGTATAAGATGCTCCAAGATTTCGAAGAGGAAAACAAGAAAAAAAAAAGTTTTTGTCCTCCGTGTGTCCATATTTTTGTCCTCCCCGGCCTCCAGGAGCACTCTGCAGCCCTCCCAAACTCTCTGTGCATCCCATTTTTGTGAAAAACGGGGACCATTTTTTGCCTCCCCAACCCCCTATACACCCCGTTTTTACCCTCCCCAGCCCCCAGGAGCACTCTGCAGGCATCTCAAACCCTCTATGCACCCCGTTTTTGTGAAAAACAAGCCAATAAAAACAAAAATGTTATGCATGGGGTGGGGTTTTGGGAGGCCAAAAATGGCCATATTCAGTGTATAAGACACACCAACATTTCCACCATTTTAGGGTGTGTGTGTGTGTGTGTCTTACAGTACATATTATACTTCTCTAGAGACATGAATCAGATAACATTAGTCATCCTACCTGCATTTTATCACTTATTCTCATTATCATAACAAATTCTGGTCTGACTTTAGGCATGAAAGCCAACCTGATGACTTGACTTTGGTCCAGTCAGTCAGTCTCTCTCAATCCAATCTACCTGACAAGAATGCTTGTTGTGGGGAAAATTGGAGCAGGATGGAATTTTGTACATTCACCAGCTTGAATTACTTTTTAAAATTATTTTAAAAGTCCTATTCAGAACTCACTGAATAGATAGAAAATATGCATGCTGTATATTCTATGGTGCTGAAATAATCTAAATATTTAAAATAGTAACAGTCTAGATAGAACAACAATTCATAAAAAAAAATAAGGGCCTAGGGTTGTATGCCTGTAAAATATTTTACTGAAGTGTACAGCTGAAATGCCTAGACATATAGTGAATGTCAGGTTATTACCTTGAAATAACAGCAGTCCTATTTTTTTAGAATTATATAAAGTCCATACCTTTTAACTTGTTTCTTATGCTAGTAATAATAATATAGCACATCACTGAGCTGAAGCCAAATTATTTTAAATGTCACTGGTTACATTGGGAGAGTTATGCGTTCAACTTCTTTTCATTAAACAGGGAGATGCACTTAAATGTTCACATAACAAGTATCCTCTAAACCAGGGGTCTCCAACCTTTGCAATTTTAAGTTTGAAGGACTTCAGCTTCCAGAATTCTCTGGGAGCTGAAGTCCTTCAGTTGCAAAGGTTGGCGACCCCTGCTCTAAACTACTGTGACACAACAGTGGCTGTAACAAAATTATATTAGACGTTATAGTAACATGGACAAGAACTTAAAAATGGATTGCTGATCTGTTTTCCCCCCTGTGCTATTAATCCATTAATAAGATTTCATCACGACGGGGATATTTGTTTGGGTTTTTCCCCCCACACAAGCTTGTTAAACTAGAAAAACCAGAATGTTATGTCAGCAGATGGCAAGAAAAAATACATGAAAAATTCTGTCTCTGATTTATTTCATCAGGAATTTATAATACATCATCAATATATGTTTGGGTTGGACTAAAAGACCTCAGAGATCCCTTCCAGGCTTATGGTTCTATATTCTACCGTGTTTCCCTGAAAATAAGACCCAGTCTAATTTTTTTTTGCTCCAAAATAAGTACTAAGGCTTATTTTCAGGGAAACACGATTTCAGGGTGATCAGCCTAACTGGGAGCCCCAACCCCTGATGCATGCACAAGAGGCGGCAAGTGCACGGGGACTGATGGTATATGGCAACAGCTGCAGTTCTCTAGTCCCTTGGTGCGCATACTCTGGGGCTGTGCAGCCCACACAGCCCAGGTGAGTTGATTCCCTGCCAAGCAGCAGATGGAGGCAGAGGCACAAGGGGGGGGGGGGCAGGCATACAATTTGGATGGGCCATGCAGGCTTCAGGAAAGCGGGGAGTCAGTGGGCTGGAGTGGGAGGGTGGCCGCGGAAGGCTTGTCCATGCCGCACCACCAGCAATAGAGGCAAAGGCACGGGGTGGGGTGGAAGGCAGGTGATCCCGATGTACTTGGGCTTCAGGCAAGCTGAGAAATATGAAGATGGGTCTCCTGTGGCCACATGCTGCTCCAGCCCACCGACTTTAGGCATCCTGCGGCCCGCGCAATGCATTTAGATTGCATGCCTGTTCCCACTTCTGCCTCTGCCTGCTCCTTGGCGAGGTAATCAACTTGCGGCGGCTGCTAAATACCATGATTGCTGTCTCCTGTGCTGGCCACACCCCTTCAATAGGGCTTATTTTAAATAGGATTTATACTAGGTGTGCACTTAAAAATTCAGGGCTTATTTTTGGGATAGGTTTTATTTTCAGGGTAACACTATTATATACTTATGCTTAATAGTGTATAATATATGATTTTTTTTTTAAACCACTTTAATGAGAAAAGCACCGACATTTTGCATGTTATCTGAGGCAAGGATGTGAACCCACAAACTTGTGTTTAGCAACTCACAGACAAAACTCATCTTGTTTATACCCAGAACTGGTAAAAACAAACATCCAACTCAAGTATTTCTCTAACCTGGTAACTTTAAGTGTCTGAACTTCAACTTCCAGGATTCTTCAGCAATAAAGCTGGTTGGGGAATTCAGGGAAGTTGAAACCCAGGCATATTAAATATTGCCAATATTGAAAAACTTTGATCTAACTCCAAGTGATAAATCATCAACCCTATTTCTCTGCCCCCACAGGGTCATATACTCTTCTTTCTTTCATGTGAAGCTGTAGTTAATTTCAAAAATGGAATGTCTCTTGCATGCAACCATAAAATTCCATTTCAGTGATTGTAACTGTATAAGTGGTACAGACAAATCTTACAATCAATTGGTCTGCAACACGTATTTGGTAGATAGGGAGTATCAAAGAAGAATGCAAAATATTAAAAATTATTTAATATAACTAGTATTGGGCATTACCACTGTTTGAGTTTTAAAATAATTAAAAGGAAGTACTCTTGACATTTTTTCCCCAGTAATTGGACAGCATTGTAACAAATGAGCATATCTTGCCAGAAGTTGGATAGAACATTCTCTGCTCAGTTCACCCTATATCTTCATAAATAAAATCTAGTAACTCAAGAGTGCTGCTTTTAAATTTCACTGATTACAACATCAGACCTAAATAACAAGCCACCGAAAAAGAATTCCAAAGATCAGATAAAACCTTCAGGCACAAAGCTTTGTCGAAGGCCAATGATGTCACAAGAATGACTGGGAAGGATGTAAATCAGTAATGCTATAGTAGAAAAAAAGAAAGAAATGCTTAGCTTCAAATCGCCAGAACCTTAGGAAATAAATGCATCCTGGAATACCAAAGGAACAGAAGAGCTCCACAGAACCTTGCCCATTGTCCTTGAGGAGTCCTGGCTAACTGGAAAAGTGCCAGAGGATTGAAGAACAGATGTAGCTCTTTTCATAAAAGGAAAAAAGAGGACACCTGTGAGCCGGTGAATCTAACTACAATCTCCAGAAAAGTACTAAAACAGGCAATAAAGTAAGCTATTTGTAATCACTTGTAAGTTAATATTGGGATTGCTAGGATCCATCATGTTTTGTAAAAAAAAAAAAAGCATGTGACAAATTTTCTTTCCCCCTTGGATAGAGTAACTACTCTAGTAGACAAGGGAACTACTGTGGATATAATCTGCCATGATTTCAACAGAGCTTTCGACAAATATTCACATGGTGTTCTCATTAACAAACTGCTGATTTGGATAACAATGCAGTAAGGTGGTTCAACAGCTGGCTGGCAACGCTATCCAGAATTAATTGCTTTCAGCATGAATAGTTCTACATTAAGTTCGAGAGCAGTCACCATTGCAACCTGTAAGAATTAGTCTTGGAGCCAGAGTTATTCAACACATTTATTAATGACTTGGATTGTAAGATTAATTGATTGCATATCAATTTGCAAATTATACAAAGTGGGAGGTCTAGCCAAGATCTAGGTAACTGGAAGAGAACGTAGTTGATTTGAACAACTTTGAAAACTGGATTGAAAATAACAACGCAGGTTGAGCATTATATTTAGGGAGAGAAAAATGTAGGGCGCGTATACAAGATGGGGAAAATGTGGTTTGAAAAGAAAAGCTCTGAGAAGGACTGCCAAGAAGCTGAACTACAGGATGGGACAACTTCTAGAAGAGCTAAAACTGTTGTAAGCTGCATTGCAAGCACTGCATTAAAGATACATGAAAGTGGTATATTCTTTTCTCTATTCAACATTGGAATAGTTTACAACTCTGAGTATTGCCTTTCCAAAATGTTATTAATATGTTAGAGGAGTTCAGAGAATAGCCAGAAAAAAGTCATAGGAACTTGAAGAAATGTCCTTTTGATGTTCGGTCTGAAGAAAAGAAAGTTTAGAGGAGGCATGACAGCCATCTTTATAAAGAGAAGCTACAGACAAGAGGGCAAAGAATTATTTTTATGCCCACAGACACTAAGATGAGGAATAAGAGGTATAGGTTGCAGCTATCTAGATTTCAGTTAAAATTTTAAATATATATAAGGAAAAATTATCTAAATGTCTGGACAGTAGCAGAACAATTGAACCATAAAGGCTATGGGTTCTCTATCTCTGGTTGAGACTAGACAGACATTTCTGATGGATAATCTAATTAGTTTTCCTCAACATTGTAGAGTTGCATTAGATCATTCTTATGGTACTTTCCAACCCTACCACTGTGATTGAATGAAAAAATTTGATGCTTCAGTATTTATTATTATTAAGATATAGTATACTGTGCTTGTGCGTGAGAGAGAAGAGAAGAGAAGAGAAAGAGAGAGAGAGAGAATTCATTCATTCAAATATTCATTCTAGTATTCCTTGTAGCATGAGATATAAAAAAACAGTAGTTCCCCTGGGTAGGGACTAGTAAGTGAATTATGTTGAATAGCAATGGCAAAATCTGAACAGAAGCTTTTTGATTTTAATCCAGACTTTCAAGCCTTATGCTATATAAATTCTTAATAGATTGTGTAACATTTCACTTGGGAGGATCATAATGTCCTATTTCTAATTAGAAAATCACTTCAAAATATACCTTTTAAAATGTCTAAAACATTTCTATGTTTCACTATATGACATATATACTCATAGAAATATGTAAATCTAATTCGCTAATAATCATGAGGAATAGTTCTGCAAAGTGTGACAGATGGCAGTCAACTGTGTAGGACATGATGTTTATCAATTTATTAATCAGTAAAAGCAATCTGCCACAGCTTCTCTGCAATGACTAGATTTTAGAAATGAGGATATCAAAACAAATTATCCAATAATCTCAAAGCTGCTTTTTCAAGAGGAAACCAGACTTCTAGTTTTTCTTTGAAGACATTTTGCTTCTCACCCAAGAAGCTTCCTCAGAAAAGCCAAAAGAAAAATCAGAAAGTTCAGTTGTCTCTTGAAAAAGCAGCCTTGGGACAACAATGACCTGGATGACTGAGAATCTTCATAGACAAATTATCCAATAGAAGAGAATACATGAAGCTCAGGGCTGAAATGTGCAGCTTTTGGCACTCTCTAAATTTATTTATTTATTTATTTATTTAAATTTATATCCCGCCCTTCTCCAAGAAGGACCCAGGGCGGCGCACAGGAAAATTTAAAAACATACAAAATACAATAAATATAATTTAAAAAACTATTAAATAACCTATCCTGCGCTAAAACCAAATTTTAAAAACCCAATTTAAAACTACCTAAAAGTCCCCATGGGAGGTTAGGCTAGGCCGGCTTGTTGAAACAAATATGTCTTAAGACATTGGCGGAAGAGGCGGAGGTCGGTGATGGTACGTAATTCAGGGGGTAGGTCATTCCAGGGGGTAGGTCATTCCAAATTTGATGGTGTGCATGCAAATGTTTCATTATCCAACCAGGTAATACTATCAGCTTGTCCTACCAGTATTGATGGGATTGTCGGATAGTAGTTGCCCTACCAGTATTGATGGGGGATATGCCATAGTTGTAATTCAGGTGTTGATCCTTGCTTATCTGAATATAGGCTGCTAGAGTGATATGTTCTGTTCTTTTGTTTCCTTCTTATATTATTAATTGCCTGTTTAGAATGTTGTTTATGTCCATGTGTCTACTGACAGCTGATTTGTCCAATAGTTACATTTTGGGGAATCCCTAATGTTTTTGGACTTACCTTGGTCTAGACCAGGGGTCTGCAAAGTTGGCTCTTTTAAGACTGGTGGACTTCAACTCCCAGAATTCCCCAGCCAGCATAGCTGGCTGGAGAATTCTGGGAGTTGAAGTCCACCAGTCTTAAAAGAGCCAACTTTGCAGACCCCTGGTCTAGGGTGCTCACAATATCCCAGTTGAAACTATGGTTAAGTCTATCTATGTGTTATGAGTTTAAGGAGTTTTCATCATATCTTCTGACTGTTAGTGTTCATGGATACATTCTGCTTCTCTTCTGCTGTCTGTCCTACATCATGACTGATTGCAGTCTTTATACTATAATGTTTAGATGACTGCAAGCAAATACCCATACTCAGACAGCAACAACTACTCCACAAAATAAATTATTTTAATAATAATTAACATGACTATCTGTATTGCAAGCATAACATTTCACCAGCTCAAAAGCTTAGACTGATCAATTACCATCTGTCCTCAATTAAATCTGGGATAGTTCTTAAGTATCTAATTTAAAGTTTATTTAGGTAAATAGGCACACACTCTGGTTAGCGTTACATAAAAAGAATAAAGAATTAAACTGCTGGCAATGAGCCATTACTCTACTTAAGAAACACAGAATAGGAGTGCTGGGTCACATCCTAGCTATTTGTTCCAATAACTCTTGGTGGCCTGATCATATATGTTTCTTAGCTTCTGCTGAGAGATGGGAAAAAAGACAAGATGAGTGGAAAATACAATCTGAAGGAAGCCATGCTGTCATTTTATTACAAAGCTGTGAGTCTACGGGAGGCTGGTTCATATGTGATGCGCTATGCTGATAGTCTAAAATTAATGTGAGCCTGGCTTTATTTGTCATTTAGTATTACCAGATCAGTTTAACAGCCCCCCCTTCTCTGTACCTATGATTCTAATTTTTTCTCATCTTTGGGCTACGATTTATGCAGGCTCATCTTGCTGTTTCACATAGCACAAAACACAAAGAAGAGTAAAGAGAATTAAGCACAAGGCATCATTACACCAACAATGCTTCTCATCACCACCAGTTTCAAAGGACTGCTAGTGAGAACAAGATTCAGGGTTGTTTCTCTCCTCCTTCTACATGGCTGGAAAAATAATTCAGACTACTTTTATAAATCAGAATAAAGGCAGCAGATTGTAAGCTTATATGAACATAATTCTTCCCCAAGATTTAAAAAAAATTTTTTTACTAAAAGGAAATTAAGCTCTGCTGAAGTCCTTAACTACATGGGGCTCCCCCTTGAGGTGCACTTGAAAGCTACAGTTAGTACAGAATGCGGCCGCGCGGGTGATTATGGGTGCCACAAGGCAAACCCACGTAACACCTCTCCTGCGCGAGCTGCACTGGCTGCCTGTGGCCTTTCGAGTGCGCGTCAAGGTGCTGACGACCATCTTTAAATCGCTCCATGGCTCGGGGCCTAGCTATATACGAGACCGCCTCCTGCCCCATACATCCCTTTGTCCGATCCGCTCCCACAGAGAGGGTCTTCTTCGGGTGCCGTCGACGGGGCAATGCCGGTTGGCGACACCCAGGGGAAGGGCCTTCTCTGTGGCGGGCCCGGCCCTCTGGAACGACCTATCCCCCGACCTCCGTACTATCTCGGACCTCCGCCTCTTCCGCCAACGTCTTAAGACGTATCTATTCCAACAAGCCGGCCTAGGATAGCCCCCCGTTTCTGACTTTTTAAGAAAAAAAATAATTTATAATTTGGTAAGGGTTTTAACATTGGGTTTTAGCACGGGTTTATTAATTTAATACATTTTAATTGATATTTATTGTATTTTGTGTTTTTAAATAATGCCTGTGCGCCGCCCTGGGTCCTAACAAGGAGAAGGGCGGGGTATAAATTTAATAAAATAAAATAAATAAAATAAATAAAACTCACTTACCCAGGAATTGCAGAAAGTCTTAAGCTTCATTCAGATATACTCAAACATCTACATTTTCCCTAACCAATGATTTACTGTTATAAATGATGTAGCCAGAATACTTCTCTGTACCCTGTACAGCCAAATTATCAAAAACTAGAATAATCTATGAATTTTTGGGCCAGCCATCCTGGTATAAAAAGGCTCTTCTGTCCATGAAACTCATTTCAGTCCTTTGTAGACTTTCATATGTGCCAGACCACTAGCACACTCACTTTTGCTGCCGGCATTTTAGACATTAATGGCTGTGTGTGGTGTTATTTTGAGGGGACAGCATATTTACACTGTTATACAAGTTGTATACTAACTACTTTACATTATAGCCAAGTGTCATTTCTTCAGTGTTGTCACATGAAAATATATAATAATAATAATAATAATAATAATAATTTATTATTTCTATACCGCCCCCTCTCCCCACGGGGACTCGGGGCGGTGCACAGGTAGCATAAAAACAATAAATAACAACAACAATAAATAAACAACAAAATTTAAAAACCAATTAAATAAACCCTGTGCTAAAATCCCGATTAAACTAAAACCAATTCTATAAAATCCCAAGGCAAGGAGGCTATCCCAGGCCGGCCAGACGGAAAAAGTAAGTTTTCAATTTAAGACGGAAGGAGCGGAGGTCCGTAGTTGTCCTAATGTCGGGGGGAAGGTCGTTCCAGAGGGCCGGGCCCGCCACAGAGAGCGCCCTTCCCCTGGGTGTCGCCCGCTGACACAGTCTAGTGGACGGCACCCGGAGAAGCCCCTCTCTGTGGGAGCGAATCGGCCGTGAGGACGTATGAGGCAGGATCCGATCCTGCAGATAGCTAGGTCCCGAGCCATGGAGCGCTTTGAAGATGATGACTAGCACCTTGAAGCGCACCCGGAAGACGACAGGCAGCCAGTGCAGCTCGCGCAGGAGCGGTGTTACATGGGTAGACCTTGCGGTCCCCATAATTGCCCGCGCGGCTGCATTCTGGACTAGCTGAAGCCTCCGGGTGCACCTCAGGGGCAGCCCCATGTAGAGAGAGTTGCAATAGTCCAGTCGGGATGTCACGAGAGCATGAGTGACTGTGCGAAGGGCGTCCCGATCCAATAGGGGGCGCAATTGGCGAACCAGGCGAACCTGGTAAAACGCCCTCCTGGCCACGGCTGTCACCTGATCTTCCATGGACAGCCGGGCATCCAGGAGGACACCCAAATTGCGCGCCCAATCCACAGGGGCAAGATGTTCGCCCCCTATGGCCAGCGATGGAATAAGCTGGTTGAATCGGGCAGCCGGAAACCACAGCCACTCGGTCTTGGTCGGGTTGAGCCTGAGTCCGTTACTTCCCATCCAGATCCGTACAGCTTCCAGGCACTGGCACATCACCGCTACGGCATCGTTGGGGTGGTTTGGGGTAGAAATGTACAGCTGGGTGTCATCAGCGTACAGATGGTATTCTACCCCAAAACCACGGATGATCTCACCCAGCGGCTTCATGTATGTGTTGAACAGGAGGGGCGAGAGGACCGACCCCTGAGGCACCCCACATGTGAGGGGTCTCGCGGTCGACCTCTGCCCCCCTGTCAACACAAATTGCGATCGGCCAGAGAGGTAGGAGGAGAACCACCGTAAAACGGTGCCTCCCACCCCCAACCCCCCCAGCCGATGCAATAGGATACCATGGTCGATGGTATCGAAAGCCGCCGAGAGGTCTAATAGGACCAGGATGGAGGAACAACCCCCATCTCTGGCCCTCCAGAGATCATCAACCAACGCGACCAATGCCGTCTCGGTGCTATGCCCGGGCCGGAAGCCGGACTGGCGCGGATCTAGATAGTCTACTTCCTCCAGGTGACGGGGAAACTGTTGTGCCACCACACTCTCGACAACCTTCGCCAAAAAGGGAAGGTTGGAGACGGGACGGTAGTTGTTCAAAGAAGCTGGATCCAAGGAGGGCTTCTTAAGGAGGGGCCTCACCATCGCTTCTTTAAGGGAAGCAGGCAAGACACCCACACTCAAGGAAGCGTTGACCACCTCCTGGAGCCAGCCTCGTGTCACCTCCCAGGATGCCAGTACAAGCCAGGAGGGACACGGGTCCAATAAACATGTGGTGGCTCGCAGTCGCCCACGTAACCTGTCCATATCCTCGGAAGTAACGGAGTCAAACTCCTCCCAAACAAGATCTCTCTCGTGGCATCCCACTGGGCCATGAATGGGGGCTAACTCGTTCTGTATCTGAGCGATTTTCTCCTGCAGAAAAGTCACAAATTCCTCTGCTCTACCCTGTAGCGGGGCTTCCCGCACCCTCTGTTGAAGGAGGGAGCGGGTCACCCTAAACAGGGCGGCAGGGCGGTTTTCTGCGGATGCTATGAGAGTAGCGCAATGATGACGTTTGGCTACTCTCAGCGCCACAATGTAAGTCCGTAAATGGGCTCTTACCTGTGTCCGGTCAGATTCAGAACGAGAAGACCTCCATCTACTCTCTAGGCATCTCTTGCGGCGTTTCATCACCCCCAGCTCCTCGGTAAACCAAGGAGCCGGGGTGTTCCGCCGCCGCAAGAGAGGCCGCAAGGGCGCGACCCGATCCAAGGCTCCCGTGGTCGCACTATTCCATGCGGCCACGAGGTCCTCCATCGGGGCGCGGGTCAGGGGTACAGGAACTGGCCCAAGCGCCGTTTGGAACCCATCCGGGTCCATCAGGCGCCTGGGGCGGAACCAGATTGGTAATTCAGGTCCCGCCTCCCCGCGGAGGGGAGCAGCGGTCGGAAAGTCGAGCCGGAGAAGTGAGTGGTCTGTCCATGACAAGGGTGTGATGACTATGTCCCCTATACCCAGATCACTCGTCCATTGGCCTGAGACAAAGATGAGATCCGGTGTATGTCCACCCTCGTGAGTGGGGCCTTGAATTAGTTGGGTCAGGTCCATGGCCGTCATGGAAGCCATGAACTCCCGAGCTACCTCAGATGATTCGCCCAACGATGGCAGATTAAAGTCCCCCATGACTAAAAGTCTGGGGGTCTCCACTGCCACCGTAGCGATCACCTCGAGGAGCTCGGGCAGGGCTGCTGCTACATAGCGGGGAGCCAGGTATACAACCAGCAAGCCCAACTGCCTCCCTAGGCCCCACTTCACACAAAGGGACTCACAACCGGTAGTCTGTGGCACAATGGTCTCTCTCGGCTCAAGACCTTCCTTTACAATGACCGCTACCCCACCACCCCTACCCAGGGCCCGAGGCTGATGAAAAGCGTGGTAACCTGGCGGGCACATTTCAACGAGGGGGAGTCCACCCTCGTGGCCCAACCAGGTCTCTGCAATTCCCACCAGGTCCGGCTCCCCCTCCGACACGAGGTCGTGAATGAGGGGGGCTTTGTTGGCAACGGACCTGGCGTTGCAGAACATCAGCCGCAGGCCCTGGCTCTGTACACCCTGGCCACCTAGCCTGCAGGGGTTGAGGCACTTGACCGTCTGTAGCCAATGGCCTCGTGTCCCCAACCGGGAGGATGACACTTGTCTCCCCTCGGACCTGCCTCTCCCCACGACCTTCTGGATGGAAATGCCCTCTGTCGGAACGACTTGAATCTCCCCCCTCCTAACGGAACCTTCCGCTACCCTCCGTCGCCCGCTGGCCTGGCCCTCTCTTCCCTCACCCGCCTCAACCTGACTACACCCTCCCTCCTCCCTGGTACCCCCTAAAATAGTCATTAATTTAAAAATTAAAAAACCCCTAAGCCTACGCTTTTTCCACCTCTCCAGATTAATGAATCCTTCATCAAGGTGGGCCGTCGTTAGAACGGAGGGCCAAACCTGCGAGAGCGGGGACTCCCGCAGTCGTAACAATACTTAAATATTTACAAAATGTGAGGGGGTATATTCATTTTTGTGATATACTATATATTCTCTATTATTAAAGTCCATTTCTGACAAATATACAAAGGATCCAAGTAAAATATGTTTAACCAGAATGCTTTAAGCATGCACTTAATCCCTTATTTAAAAAATGTCCTCTTTTAACCATTCTTTCCAAGGAAAGGGAGGGATTTTAGAAAAATGAGATTCTAGGAAATTTGTGCAAAGGAAAATAAACTTGTATTAACATTTCAAGGTAGATTTCAGCATTCATACAAATGAACAAAATAATCAATACTTACCTCCTTCTCCTGATCCAGAGCCATTATCTGGAGACAGAGATAGAGACAGAAAGAGAGAGAGACTATTATTCAGGATAGCACATTTTCCATTTTATTGTACATTTAGAAATATATTCTAGAGAAAACAGAATTGCATAGTATAGACCAGGGATGTCCAAACTTGGGAACTTTAAGACTTGTGGACTTGAACTCCCAGAATTCCCCAGCCAGCATAGCTGGCTGGGGAATTCTGGGAGTTGAAGTCCACAAGTCTTAAAGTTCCCAAGTTTGGACATCCCTGGTATAGACAAAGAACTCTTCATTTTTTTTCAAACTCAGAAGTCACCTTCAATTGTATCTATCATTACACTTTTGTATTTACAATGCACATTCATTTCTCTCTCTACGTTGTTTAAAAGGGGGGGGGGGAATGGTGGGAGAACTGATAATGAAACACATCTTGGCATGATTTACCAAAAGAAGAGCGATAAGCTGTTGTAGGAGGAAAACATGTACAAGTGAAGGATGGAAAGTGCAGACTGTAATTAAGCATTCTTAAGGTTCAAAGCTCTTATTCCCTTTCAGCTCTTTTATAATAATATAACTGTCTAATTAAAACCCCTAAATTATAGACGTGATCTGTGTAATTGAATGTGTTATATACTATTTGGTCATAGCATTATTATTCTTTTAATTGTTTTTGTCTGATTTATAGAAATTTTTAAATATTGTTTTTGTTCTTAGCTGCCCAGAATTAATATGTAAGAAGGGGAGCCATATAATTTTTCTAAAATATATAAAATAAAGTAAAAACAAACACATTAACAAGTTAATCCATAGGAACCCCACAGATGTTTACCTCGGCACCCTTCCAAAAAGCAGGCACACAACAATTAACCTTCAACAACTTCCTACCATTTCATAACCTGCCAAGGCCACAATTCAGAGGTTTATTCAACAGAAGTAGCATCAAATTACAGAAGAATTGCAGGCTCAACCGGACATATGATGCTGGTTAAAGCAGTTCTGTCTTAGTCCAGATGAACCAGAAACAATCCTTCCCTTCCAGCAACTGAAATCTTTGGAAGAGCTTTCTCTTAACCATTCATTCCCATTTGATTAGATTTTAGCCCCTTACAAAAATGAGCATTCGGATGTGTATGTGAGAAATTCCAGTAGAAGATTGATTTTCATGGTGAAAAGTGTCAAAAAACTGTTTTTAACTTAGCTTCAACTCCCAAGGGAGAAATGGAACAGCATAATAGACACGGAACAACTTTGAAATCTGTTCTCTCTTGATCAAACCAGTAAAATACTTTGGTACCAAACCATAGATATAATGGGGACAAGACTAATAGATACTATAGTATGTATCCAATGGAATAAATGTAATGTCAGATAAAGAACTGCTTTGTTTGTGTGTCACAGTTCAATACCCCAATATATGAGATACATATATCCTCCAAGACAGCTCTGTTGGTAGTGAACAATTTTTTTTCTCCCATAACAAAAAGGAGAATGGAAAGAAACATCAACTAGCCAACAAAATGACTGCAATTTATTTCCTAAAACTTTTATAAAGTGACTTAATGGAAGTTGCCCAGATAACTGTTCTCATTTTATTTTTTTCCTTCTTTCCATTTATACTTTGATTCTTCCTCCTTCAGGATTTTTCTGTCACTGTAAATAATACCGTCTAGAAATATTTGACCCTGCATTTAGTGTTATGAAAATGAGGCCGCTACTTGCAAAAAACACGAGAAGTATAAGTGATACAGTGATCTATTAATGAAATAAGAAACACACAAAAAGCTCTACATCTGAAGGAAGGGTAGTTTATATCAGAGAACTTAATTAAGCTGCACATAATGACAATAAATCACCCAACACTATTGCCCAAGCTATTTTTATTGTCAAAATTACTGTACAAATTGTTTCTGGAATATCATGATTTAACCTTAGCTATTCAATGAAGGTTTGTTGGTGCAACTACTCAGGCATTGAAGTAATGGAAATGGCATAACTTTCCTCATCTCCTTATTTTCTTCAAACAATTGCTAAAAATGGAAGCATACAAGTGAAGTGGAGGAGATACGAGACTTTTAACAAGCACTGCAGATTGTGGAACGCAGATAAATCCTCCAGAGCAAATGTACCATGGAAAATGTTCTTACACATTAAACTTGATTACCTTCATGTGAGTCAATTCCAGTTTTCTTCTGGAAATCAATGAAAACAATTAAAAAAACTCTTAGTTTATGATTTACATCATCTTTACATCACCTTGAAAATTGTGAGTAAAGATGATGAATGAAATCTTCAGTTTCTTTCCCCCTGCTTTACCAGCATTACTTTCTTATATCTAGAAAGAAATAAGGGAGGCCCTTGATTGAATAATAAATTTGGTAGTTTTTCAAGAGTCAAAAGACCCAAGGGTTTTTTTTGGGTAATGGTGGTGGTATTACAGACTAAAAAGGCTACTCCTCTGCAAAGAAAGGAGAACTGTTTTAATTGCCCTCAAAAGACTTAATGAACTCATGTTCTGGTCACAATGAATATGCAGTATTAGTAATCCTAGCCCATCACCCTCAGAGACAGCAAGCCTCTAAATACCTCTTCCCATAAAACCACAGCGGAGAAGAGTTATTGATCTGATGTTCTTGTAGGATTCATCAGAACTATTTGTTTAGTCACTGTGGAAGACAGGATGGGAGACTAAGTAGGTTTAAAGCCATGTGCAAGCAAGACAGCAAACAGAATGCAGAGAAGTCTAGTTATATGCCCACTTTCAGCTTAAATTATGGAAAGACTGCTGATATCTCGTTGAACTGCTACCAAGATTTATATTTTGTATCAAGCAAAGAGCATTTACTTATTTTGAAAAATTTTCTAAATAGGTGGAGCTCAATTGCCTAATAAAGTTCATCTCCCTTCTATACCATTCACTGAATAGGTTTATTTTTTCCTAAATCATTCTGTCATCCTTAAAACATAATCATTTTTTTCTAAGTTGTGTTCTTTGGATGAAGATGCTTTCATTTCCCCCCATCCTAAAATTCTGCAACATCATTGAAACGCTACAGTCCTTCTGCCAAAAAATTTTTGTAGGCAAGACCTGTTCCAGACATTTGCTTTCATAGCTAAATTAAATTATTTGCGGGACCGTCTCCTGCCGCATACCTCCCTCCGTCCGATCCGCTCCCATAGGGAGGGCCTCCTCAGGGTACCATCTGCCGGCCAATGCCGGCTAGCGGTGCCCAGGGGGAGGGCCTTCTCATTGGCTGGGCCATCCCTCTGGAACGACCTACCCCCCAAACTTCGGACCATCTCAGACCTTCCCCTCTTTCGCCGCTCACTTAACACTTATCTGTTCCATCAAGCCGGTCTAGCTTAGCCAATGAGTAAATGCATTTTAGAATTTTAATTGGGATTTTTAGCACAGGTTTTTAGTTTAATTTATTCTTAACTTTTTGTATTTATTGTTATTTATTGATTTTAATTTCCTGTGCACCGCCCTGGGTCCATTTCAATGGAGAAGGGCGGTTCTATAAATCTAAATAAATTAAATTAAATTAAATTAAGTAAATTAAGTATAATTGAACATGATTTGCACCTGCATTTTTTTTTTTAATATTGAAAAAGTTTTATTGGTTTTACAGATTTTCAATAGGATAGGGTAAGGGATACAAAGAAATTTAAAGAGCATTCACGTCAAAGTCGTCGGCCCTATCGGGACATCAAAATAGATCATTAACAAAAAACATTTTCCGTACACTACAAAGTGAAAGCAAGTACATATTTCTAAGTTCTCAGTTCTATGCTGTCAGTCATTTACAAAAATCCAGATGCACATGTTATACAATATTATTCAAAAAATCAAGGCAAAGTTATTTTTTAGATCTAAGTCTCTTGGCAATTGTATCTTCTATCTCTCCTTCCAGGCCCCCAGCGGACGGGGCCATGGCCCCCCCTGCCCCCCCTGGATCTTCCCCCAGGAAAGAGGAATGTTTTTTAAGAAAGGCTTCCGTCTCAGCAACTGTTTTAATCCTCACTCTTCCTCCCTCCCAGAACACCAGCATCCCTTCGGGCGTCACCCACCTGAACCAGATCCCATGGTCAAACAATTTTTTAGACAAGAAGGAAAATTTCCTTCTTGCTTCTCTAATCTTTCTTGGGATCTGCTTCAGGATGGCAACCTCCTTTTGTTGGTAAATTAACGGACCTCCTCTTTGCACTTTCAAGATTTCCTCTCTGGTTGACCTTCTAACAAATTTAACATGTATCTCTCCGGGTACTTCATTTATCCTGGCATATGCAGAATTAATTCTGTAGGCTAGGTCAATGTCCCCCCTGATCTCATCCTTAGGTTTATGTAAATAGTCTGTTATAATTGTGCTCATGAGTTCAGGGAGACATTCACCAGTTTCCTCAGAAACATTCTGAAATCTCAAAAAATATGTCATCCTTTCCATATCAATCCTAGACACATGCCCATTTATTTCCACAACCTCATTAGTAACATTTTTAACCTCTCCCTTAGCCCCCGCCAGCCCCCCTTCCAGTTCTTCATTCTTCTGTGTGTTCTCCAGCACTTGTTTCCGTGTGTCCAATAATTCCTTTTTAAAGTTGATATTTTCTGCCCTCTGGGCCTGGATTTCTTGTACCAAAGTTTGTATAACAGATTCAAGAGAGGCCATCCTTAGTTCTAAGCTTGCCAGTGCTGATTCTTGTGCCATGATTAGCTGTTAAAATCAGTGCCACTAAAATGGCGTTTTTTGGGTGGGGCTGTTGAGGCAAGTCAGGAGCCAAAAGTTCAGTTCAGGGTTGTAAAGTTCAGGAAGCAAGAGAGAAACAGTTTTCCAGATCAATAATTATAGTAACAAAGGCACTCCAGAAAAGAAATCACAAATCCAAAAAAAAAATTCTTCTTTAGTAACCAGAGGGAGTCCAAATCACAAAGAGACGCTGGAAATTTTCCATAAGTAAAATAGTCATTCAGGGACAAAGAGAAGCCATTTTCCACCGCCCAGACTCAGAGCCAGAAGGAGACAGTGGTAAAAAAAAATGTTTCAAGTCAGCCAGACCTAGATACTTTGTTTCAAAGACAAACCGCAGATCACTCTCCCTTGTTTCAAACAGTCCAGATTAAGGATATCCGCTTCCTCGCAGCGAGGAGCCATTCTTAAGTGCCGCTTTAGTCCGAGGGGGGGTTTAACAAGCAGACACCCCCCTCCAAGTTCTTTCAGCCCAGGCTGACAGCAGAAAAAAAAATGTTTAAAACCACTCACTTTCCCCCTCGCAGCCGAAGCCCCGGGAAGCCTTCCGACTCAGACGATCAGCTCTGTCCATGTTTTCAAAGCGATGCCGCCCGCCATTGGCGAAGGGGAAACCCCCCGCAGCATGTCCTCCTCCACCTAAGCCGAAGACAAGGGTCGCTTCCCAGCTGCCGCTGGGGGAGGACGACCCAGGCAAGCCGGCTTTACGGGAGACCCCCAAAAACGGGGCGTCTCGCCCCCGTGGGGGGGCAGGAAAAGAAACAAAGCGGCGAGCGAGCCCTAGGCTCGCCTGTCGCCGCTGGAGCCGGAACCGGAAGTCCACCTGCATTTTTAAATGCCACTAAATTTGGCCAATTAACCTATGAAACAAGGGTCAATTCATTTTTTAAATTAGAGAAAAAAGAAAGGGAAAAAAATCTGCACAGCCAATTCAGTTTTTTCCATATGGAAAAAACTTCCGTAAGTAGACCTTTTTTTCCAACATAAAATTTGAATTGCAAATTACAATCAATAAACAAGAGTCCCATGGTTCACTCTATAGTGGAAACTGGACATTAAAAAAAATTGAAATACTCATGTTGGCATGGCAATCTAGGTAGTAGCATCATTGCAAGGGATGGCTGGGAAATATCCAGTGACAGCTTTTTTCCTGAGGTTAAAAGCAGCATGGATTCAGGATTTCATCAGAAGAGGAAAAGATGAAAATTATTCGCCCTGCAGCTGTTAATAATTTAAACAAATAAACAAGCTGTCAGGACTAGTGAGGCATTGAAGAACACATCGCCTGTGGCACTCAGGCTGGTGCAGGGGCTCATGGAATCCAATGTCCACCCCTTTTTTTCAAAGCAGTACATCAGAAGCAGGATTTCAGGAAAGACATTTGACAAGGACTCTTCTCAACTACTCATTTTCTCTGAATTGAAAGAGCATCCAGTTCTATGTGCCCCACCTGCCATCTGAAATTACTCATCCCAGGTACAAGTTTACAACCCCAGTGAGACTCAGGCCCAATCTTCTAGCAGCATCATTTCCATCTGCTACCTATCCTCTTTATATCCCTTCTCTCTCCAATCTACTGCATGCCTGCTGGCAATTAGCCTCCAGTCTCAATGTCAACAGCAAAGTTTCTACCTAATGGCCCAGAGCAGGACTGTTGAAGATAGGCCCTTAAACTATTGCTTGGCAGGAGACAGAGGGAGGCTTTTTCCTACAAACCCTGGGAAAGTGTTTCCAAAGTTCATTCTGATTGCTTATGGCAGAGTCATTTGTTCTTCCTTGGAAGAAAGCACAAGACAGCTCCAGTTCGAACAAAAAAACAGTGTGGGATGTTCAGAAACATTTCCAATACTGTACAGTTTTAGATCTGAGATAGCTTTTGCAAAGAGCATCTATAGCGTAACAGATATTTTCAAAGCATTTTCTCAGAATCCATTTTCCAAAATGGATGTAATGTATTTTGTGCTTTAAAATATAAGATGTGGTGAGATGTTCTCATACATAGCTAGATTTTGTAGCTTGTCTGACTAACAGCTGTTTTGCACTGGTGGAGATAGATCTATCAGTTCAGCAGCTAACACCAGTATTACACCTACGTCAGAAACCTGTTACTTAGATCAGCAGAAGAGACTCCTTTAAAGATTCCCTCATTGCCAGAAGCTTGTGGGGCTTCTCCTATGTGTTCTCAAGGTTACAGAACGCTCTTACCAGGAAGGTTCGTTTTACCCCAATTTCCCAATGTTTGGGGAAATGGTCAAGACCTTTTTTTTTTCTTTTTTCAATTTATTAGTTGACTGGATTGGTTGTAATTGTACTTTTTAATTTTCCCTTCATTTTAATTGTATTGTTTTATTCTTACTTTTTAATCACGTCTCACTGCAAGCAACCTTGGTATGGTATAGCTATCAAGAAAGAATATAAATTTAATATATAAAGTGTGGTAGGAAAAGAGCTGTACCTTTCTCTACACTTAAGAAGATGGAAGGCACACCTGCTTGGGGACTGCACATTGACTGAATGAGCCACGTATTCCTTTCATAGTTTATGTGCTCTATGTAAGGAATGTGGCATAAACACACTACATGCACATAGGGAAAAGGCATAGGCATGTTATGTTGTGTGTGCGCGTGCATACATGCGTGTGTACACACACATATACAGTTCTCATTAACAAGTTGCAAATGAATCTGTATCCTGGCCATAAATGCCTCTAATAACAATACTGAATAGCAATAGCATATGTCTATATCTATATAAATAAAAATGTAACAAGAGTTTGTTCAAAACCACTAATCTCTGAAAGTACTGCACCGATCACTTCCAAATTTTCACACAACGTTCCTTTCAAATACGGCACCAATGATATATATATATATATATATATAGATTGTCACAGCTGTGCTAGGTACACACAACGGAAATGTAAAAAATGTTTAAAAAAAGAGCAGTGAGCCACAGGAATTATTTTATGACATTTGTATTATGTCATAAAATCCTTTATGACATAAAATACTCTGTCCATAAGATTCAAGGAGAAATACAGTAGGTAGGTAGGTAGGCAGCTATAGGGATAGAGAGAGGGATGGAGAAATTCAGTAGGTAGGTAGGTAGGTAGGTAGGTAGGTAGGTAGGTAGGTAGGTAGGTAGAGGGATAGAGAAAGGGAGAAATACAGGAGGTAGGTAGGTAGGTAGGGGGATAGAGAGAGGGGGGGAAAATACAGTAGGTAGGAAGGTAGGTAGAGGGATGCAGAGAGAGAGGGAGAAATACAGTAGGGAGAGAGAGGGAGAGAGGGAGAAATACAGTAGGTAGGTGGGCAGGCAGGCAGGTAGGTAGGTAGAGGGAGAGAGGGAGAAATACAGTAGATAGGTAGGTTGGGGGTTATATAGTAGTTGTGTGTACATGTTTGTGTGTGCAGGTGTAGATCTACAAACAGATTGGTTGGCCATTTAACCAGACTGGGCCACAGCATCACGTGGCCGGGAACAGCTAGTGAGTATATATAAGCTTTTAGATAAAGTTTAAGGTGTCAGTTATCATCTTTAAAGCCCTCTCTGGGGCCTAGTTACCTACCAGACTACCTATTCTCTGGGGGTTTCTGCCTACCCCACTAGCAGACTGTGCTCTGGATCCTCTTGATCCTCATCTGATGGGCTCTAGGAAGCCCAACTTCTTTGTTATGTGCCTTCATCCCCTGGGGATACAGACAATCTGGCTACATGGGCCTTTTAGAAGACCCGACTTCTAAAAGACTAATGGCGCTCTGATAGGTTTCTCTCTCTGTGTAATATGTTTGCAATGAATTTTTTATAGGGGTCTCAACCAGGGGTGGGCTTCAAAAATTTCAACAATAGGTTCTCTGCTCAGTTGCTGGGTAAGCGTGGCCATGGTGGGCATGGCCTAGTTGTTGGTCTCCTGCACCACAGTCGGAGGGGGCGCATTTTTGCCTTCCCCAGACTTTGGAGGCTTTCCTCGAGCCTCTGGGAGGGAAAAAACTGCCTCCCATGAGCTCCAGAGGCCTTCCGGGAGGTCCATTTCCCCCCTTCCTAGAGCCTTCACGTGGGTCCTGCACTTACCTTATCCAAAACGGGCCATGTGGACATTCCTGGGAAGGGCGTGGTGTAGTGGCAGGGAAGGGGTATGGTGAGCGGGGCCAGCCAGGGGCGGGATTTGGAGGTTCTCCAAATCAGCCACAGCAATAGTTACGGATTCTCCCAAACTTGGGCGAACCGGTAGCAGCCCGCCCCAGGTCTCAACTTTGATTTTCCTTTCCTTTTTTTCCAATTTATTTTGATAATTGTATTGTACTTTTATTTCTGCTTGTTACATAGAATTCCACTGGTTACATAGCTGCCATATATATTTGTTTAATAAATAAGTAAAAAATAGTATTCTATTTCATTCAGAAAGTTTAGCTTCTGTTTCTGGTTTGGCCTTAATGTCTTAGCTATGGAATTGAACAGCAAAAGGGGGATAGCTTAAAATCTTCCTTTCAGTAGTCCAAGAAGAAAAAAACACCTAGCAATTCTTAATTAGGCATGCTAAGACAATAAAATAAATGCTGCCACTCCTCCCTCCCTCCCCAATAATGTTGTCATCATTGCATTTTTGAAGTTTAAGTACATGTTAAAATATTCAGAATTCATTAAGCCCATAATAAGTTTTAATTATTTCAAAATGTGGGATGCTAATTTGAAATTAAGTGTGGTCTTGGCCTTTTCTTTAGTAAAACAAACAAGAACCAAATGCATATCATCCAATTTTAAAAATTTTGCTTTTAATTATAGAAATAATTAATAGTTGGGTTTTTTCACTTTAACAGTTGTAATAAGAAAACCAGAAGACTGCACTTTCTAATAAACATAACTGTCTGACAGAGAAAATTCAGCTCCATTATAAAAGCCAGCTTTAGCCGAAATCAGGGAACAATTATTTGGGTTATTGTAGTTAAGTTTGAAAAAACACAGCATTGAAAGAAATAGAAAGGCTTTACTTTTTCTATATCTAATTAGTCGGCATCCTGTAGCAAGATCTGTTTGAACTCAGAATGTGAGAAAATGGTAAGACACAATTTCTACAATTAAATGTGCAATTAATAATTAAGTAATGAAATTGCTTAGTAAATTACTGGAACTTAGTAAGAAAAACAGGGTATTTTAGCTAAAGGTATTACTTGGGGAGCTAGGTATAATAATATAGAAACAAGTGGATAGCATCCCTGCACCTTAAGCACACTGTAATAAAATGACAGGGAACAAATCACAGATTCACACTATAAGATCACAAGCTCCCTCTACTGATACAAATTTCTTACCATCAGCAGGAGTTATTGTAATTGTTCTATAAAGGTAAAGGTTCCCCTCTCACATATGTGCTAGTCGTTCCTGAGTCTAGGGGACAGTGCTCATCTCCATTTCAAAGCCAAAGAGCCAGCACTATCCAAATCCAAATCCGTGGTCATGTGGCCAGCATGACTAAACACCAAAGGCATACAGAACGCTGTTACCTTTCCACTAAAGTGGTCCCTATTTTTCTACTTGCATTCTTTTTGAACTGCTAGGTTGGCAGAAGCTAGGACAAGTAATGGGAGCTCACTCTGTTACGCAGCATTAGGGATTCGAACCACCGAACTGCCGACCTTTCTGATGGACAAGTTCAGCATCTTAGCCACTGTTTTATACTGTGAAATTAATACATAGGATCCCCAGCTTAGTCAGGATTTCAAAATAAGGTTTGAGTCTATGAAGTTAGACTACAAGTAATCCTCGCTTAGTGATTGTTCACACTTAGGGACTAATGGAAGTTACAACAGACCTCTCCAGAACTCCATCATTTGAAAAAAAATGGGTTAACAATCACAATGTTCCCTTAACCATAAGCAGATTTGCTTAATGACTGCAAGCCAAAATATTGTGGTGTCATCACTTATGACTGTAATTCTGGACTCACTTAAGTTCATAAGTCCAGGACTAACTGTACACATTTTCTAAAATAATGGGATGTATCCAAATCACATTTGTATTTTGAAACTTCCTGCTATTGTTTTCAAATGTTTTGTGGTACCAAAACTTAACTGTAATGTTACCTTGGGGTAATATTAGGTAGGTTGTTGAAAATTTATAAAGGGAGAAATGATTGTCTTACATATCCGCTCCTCATTTCCCCTCACATTTCCATCCCCCCCCTCCCCCCCAAGAGCCAATTTTTGTCCTTATCTCTTCTGGGACCATAGAACTGATGCAAGCAGCCATCAACCAAGTCATAATTTTTACATTGTAGCTTTAAGGTATCATGGAATATTTAGTTGTTTTTGGTTATATCATGCATTTCCCTCTTTTAAAATTTCTCTCACAGCTAAAACCTTTGCAAAATTTCCATCTTTTCCCATAAGAACAAGAATATCAAAAAACAAAGTTCCCAAGAACATTATTAAAATATCATAGTTCACATCTACTTTCAATCAGAAGTCATAGGTACTAATGAATTTTGTTTTAACAGTGCTGTGATAATAAAATATTCTAAATGTTGTGAACTCATAAGCCAGTGGTGTCCAAACTTTTTTCAAAGAGGGCCAGATTGGATGAAGTGAACATGGTGGAGGGCCGAACATTTTTCCGAACATTCTTTGAACCATTACAATTAAATGCAAATAAATTATTTTATGCCAAGTTAATTGCAAATGACATATTTTTCATTTCATAACATTAAGATCAACTGACAGTTGAGTTTTCACAATGTATTGAAAATAAATTAAAAAAAAACTTACCTACCTCTTTCTCTTTCTTCCTCTCTCTCTCCATTTCTCTTGCTCTTTCTCTCTTTCTCTCTCTCTCTCTCTCTCTTTCTTTCTGTCTCCCTTTCTCTCTCACTCTCTCTCTCTTTCTCTCTTTCTTCCTCTCTCTCTCCATTTCTCTCTTTCTCTCTTTCTTCCTCTCTCTTTCTCTTTCTTTCTCTCTCTCTCTCTTTCGCTCTTTCTTTCTTTCCCTTTTTCTCTCTCTCTCTTTCTTTCTCTCTCTTTTTCTCTTTCTTTCTGTCTCTCTTTCTGTCTCTTTCTTTCTCTCTCTCTTTCTTTCTTTCTCTCTTTCTCTTTCTCTCTGTCACTCTGTGTGTGTGTCTGTCTGTCTGTCTGTCTCTCACTCACTTAATCAGTCTCTATCTATCTGCCTCCCTCTCTCTGTCTCTCCCAGTCTCTGTGTGTGTCACTCTCTCTGATTCTCTCCCTCCCTCCCTCTCTCTGTATGTCTGTCTCTCCCTCTTTCCCCGTCTGTCTCCGATTCAATCCGATTCCGATTCATTCTCTATCTGTGTCTCTCTCTGTCTCTCTCCCTCCCTCTCTTTCTCTCTGTCTCTGTCTGTCCCTCTGTCTTTCCCTCCCTCCCCTTCTGTCTCTCTCTGTGTCTGTCAGTCACTCACTCGCAGCGGGCGAGGGAGCAGGCGGGGTGAGCACCCAAGGCTACCGTTATCTTAAGCACCACCGAGGCTGTCGCCCGGCAGGGGCGTCAGGCAGGGAAGCCGGTCACGGCTCCATCGCAGCTCCCTCCGGCAGGCCTCACGGCTTACGTTCTGAGGCCGTGCGTCCGTCTTCCCTGCCTGACGCCCCTGCCGGGCGACCTTGTGTGGCGGGAGCTGCACGTTCTGGGGCTGCGTGGCTGGGAGGGAGGTGAACGCACCAAGCGGACGTTCTGGGGCCGCGCGTTCACCTCCCTCCCAGCTTCGCAGCCCCAGAACGTGCAGCGATGGAGGCGCGACTGGCTTCCCTGCCTGATGCCCCTGCCGGGCGACAGCCTCAGTGGTGCTTAAGATGACGGTAGCCTTGGGTGCTCACCCCACCTGCTCCCTCGCCCGCTGCGGGAGGAGGCATCCGTAACCTCCGTCCACCTCCCTCCCAGCCACACGGCCCCAGAGACAGAGGGAGGAAGGGAGGGCCACATTTATACAGAGCAGGGAGGGCTGTTGGAGGGCCGTATTAAACCGACCCCCGGGCCGCAAATGGCCCGCAGGCCGGACTTTGGACATGCCTGTCATAAGCTTATTGCAATAATAGTTAAATAAAGTAAATAACAAGAACAATAAAACTTTATCTCTCTTAACATCTTAGGAAAAATATTGTCTGCATCAAACAAGCTAAACAGTGCTAAGCAGCATTTTAAATACTTTTCATTCATCACCTTTTATAAGTGGGATGTTCGAACTAATTTTGTCCATATTCTGAGACAACCTTTGAGATCAAACAAACCTTGCCCAAGTCTGTGTATGCATCCGAAATAGGGAGAAATAAAAATTAATTGCATGCCACTGTAAGGTGTTCACTGTTAAGAGAACATATCCTATTGACAATAATTGAATACTCATGTAGTGTATGGAAAGCCCCATTCTTTTACTATGAATAGTAAGAAATGGTTTGCAATCTTAATTATTTGAATTTGGAAAGTTGCAAGCTTTTGAGCTTGCTTTTCATTTCTTCTGTAGAAGACACTGTAGTTCTCAAATGCATATGGTGTAAATTAACCAGTAAGAAGTATTTTAAGTATTCAGCCTAGACACAGCCTAGCAATTACAGCAGAAATTGACAATATGCACTGACACCATGGCTCCCACAATGCCCTTAATTTCCATGAACTACGGAAAAATATAAAAACAGATTAACTAAAAAAGGGCCAAATCTCACAAGATTAACAGCACGCATTAGATTTCATTGTTCATGTACAAAGGTTCAGAAAATCCCTATATTTTCAATTTGAAGACATTATAAAATACCAGCCAATTTTAGTTATTACAAAGGATTATAATTTTTGATGTCTACGACCTCATGCAAGGTTGCGTAATGGTTTCCATCTTCTCCAAAAAATGCTAGACCAAGTTACAATATCAGGGAAGGAAAGAAGAGAGACTGCCTAATGTTTTGAAGAAATATCATCTATAAAATATCCTTTCAGTCTCCCAGCCAGTACAGCCCATTAGATGGCACCAGGCTGAACAAAATCTGGATGAAACTTCTACACAGTCAATAAAGAGCTACAATGAACTGTGAGCATGATTTCACTCTCCCTTTAGGCAATTATATTATTTGAATTTAATCCATTCTATTTTATCATCCAAATTGCTAATGAACCAAACAAAGCAGCTTAACAAACAGCACTCAACTTTGCCAGAGAAAGAAAATAAAAGGAAAATCAGACTTGTATTCAAATAGCATACATTAATGATACCCATGGGAGGATATCAGAGACTGTGTGCCTGCTTGGTTCATCCCATTAGTATATGGATGCCAGCCAGTTAGTGTATTTCTGATTCAAGAATTAAAATAGTATTTAAACTAGTTTTGGGACCCGTTTCCACTCTGCTTCAATTATAATGCACCAGATTTCAGTCTCCTTTCTACCTCAACTAAATAGTTTTATTTATCTTCCCTAATCCAGTGGGGGAAGGAGCAACAATATTTTTTATTATATTCTCTAATATAAGAGACTCTCTATAATGTTTGTTTTATTGAGATCAATTAAAGTGCATTTTTATCATGAAAAATAAAAAAGCCTATTGAAAGCCTATTGATTTATTCTCATCTCAAAAGGTGCTTAAATTAATAATACATTAACTGTAATCTACAGTAATTCACAAGAGGATGAAAGCGATATGAAAAATAGACGGGGAAATATTTTATTTTGTAATCAAAGATTGATTGTGGTGATAGTTCAACAAATAATACAAATGAAGCCAAGTTTAAACTTTAATCAGCACTTCTCTGTTTAGGCCAACAAAGTTACAAACGTATAGCAAATAGAATACTCTAAAATCATCTTGCAACCATGCATAAATTAAATGCTGAATATAGCTAACTCTAAAGCCTGTAATAACTTAAAAGGATTTAACTCTGCTAAATATTTACACAAATAATACATATTTTAATGAAATGTCATCATTTGTGCAATAATAATTGAGTAAATTTAAATGCAATAATATGATTAAAATAATTGAAAATGACTTTGACTAATATTCTATACATACAAATTCCTCTAGATTAATCTCCAGTCAGGTCAATAAATGGAACACATCTTTCCCCCGCCCCCTCTCTCCCTCCCTCCCTCTCCTTCTCTCTTTCTCTGTCTCATATACATATTTTGTATGACTATAAATACTGTACTGTAAGTATTGCTTATCATATCGTCAAAACCCACTATTTTCATATACACTGAATATTTAACATCCTGAAAATTTATACTCTCCTGCAAATATCATAAATTGCACATCTATTACAAACACACACACATAAAAAGTACCACTGTAATAAATAAAATATTGAGACAGCAAACAAGACCAAAAAATGAATAAAGTGAGCTGTACTTTGCATTAAATTTAATGCATGTCTATTAATATTCCAAGCACCTCTTCTATATAAAACTTAAATGTTTTGTTTTCCCTTATCCCATAATTTAAGATTATGATTGTTTTAGCAATTTTAACAATGTATCAAATGTTAAATAGCTATGTTAATAAAAGGAGCATTGCCACTTTTCTGTTTCAAAGAACAGCAATCAAATCCCTGTTGCTCTTTGAAATTCCAAAGCATTTCAAAGTAAAAAGTTGTATCTATTAAAGAGTACATATTTGTGATATCTAAACTGCAAAAGCTTTAAACCTCTAAAATGTTAACTGATGAGCCCTCAAAAACTAAGAAGAAAAACTCACTGCGTATTTTCTTCCAAACTCATTTTGGCCACACTGAAGTAGGTTTCATTGTGTCAACCACTGGAACAGTATAGCTACATCCAGAACTTCCAGACACTGACATAGCCCACTGAAGGAGGGAGGCATAAGGCAGGCAACTAATGAAATGTACATTATGACATCATGACACAAGCTCACCTGAGTAACAGGACCCTCTAGCAACCACTGTTATATCTTTTTGATGCTTGCAAGCAGCTCTTCTGAGAAAGCATTCATTTTGATAGGTGTCTCCATTTGAACCACAAACAGGAATATAATTTGTATGACACTGAAAAGAGAGAGAGAGAAAAAGAGAAAGAGGGAGGGAGGGATAAGGAAGGAACGAAGGTTAGTTTATGTAAATCTATCCATAGATTATAACCTAAAATAATTCTGCAGCAGAAGTTCACAAGACTTAAAATGTCTACTTGAAAAGAAGACAACACTGAATTGAAGGCACCCCAAAATAAGGGTGGGTAAAGGAAAGATGTACTTAGAATTAATTACTAATAAAATCACTAGCCTATAATATAAGATAGTTTTACAAAATTATTTGATTGGCATATACAAGTGGTGGGCAAACTCATTAGTCAACAGAGCCAAATATCAACAATACCACGATTGAAATTTCTTTTGAGAGCCGGAAGGTGTGGCCTGTTTTGTGGGAGTGGCTCAGCGGTCATGTGACTGGGTGGGCGTGGCCAACTTGGAAAATGTGGTGAAACTCACTTAACAACGGTCTTGGTTAGCAACCAAACTTTTAGGCTCAATTGTGGTCATAAGTTCTTTCTTTCTTTCTTTCTCTCTCTCTTTCTCTCTTTCTTCCTCTCTTTCTTTCTCTCTCTCCATTTCTCTCTCTCTTTCTTTCTCGCTCTCTCTTTCTCTTTCTTTCTGTCTCCCTTTCTTTCCCTCTTTCTTTCTTTCTTTCTTTCTCTTTCTCTCTCTCTCTTTCTTTCTCTTTCTTTTTCTTTCTCTCTCTCTCTCTTTTTCTCTTTCTGTCTCTCTTTCTCTCTCTCTTTCTCTTTCTTTCTCTCTTTCTCTTTCTTTCTTTCCCTCTTTCTCTCTCTCTCTTTCTTTCTCTTTCTTTCTTTCTCTCTCTATCTCTGTCTCTCTCTCCTTCATCCACCCATCTCTGTCACTCAGTCTCTATCTATCTGTCTCTCCCTCCCTCTCTCTGTTTCTCCCTGTCTCTGTGTGTGTCACTCTCTCTGATTCTCTCCCTCCCTCCCTCTCTCTGTCTCTGTATGTCTGTCTCTCCCTCTTTCCCCCGTCTGTCTCCGATTCAATCCCTCCCTGTGTCATTCTATGTTTGTGGTTTTATATGTATTTTTAAATTCCCTGTGCCCCGCCTCGAGTTCCTTCAGGGGTATAAATTAAAATAATAATAATAATAATAATAATAATAATAATAATAATAATAATAATAATTATTATTATTATTATTATTATTATTATTCTCTGTCTGTGTCTCTCTCCGTCTCTCTCCCTCCCTCTCTCCCTCTCTGTCTCTGTCTGTCTCTCTGTCTTTCCCTCCCTCCCCTCTGTCTCTCTCTGTGTCGGTCAGTCACTCCCTCTCTCCCCTCTCCTCCCCCCCCACCCCGGGAAGCAGCGGAAGGGCCGGCATGCCGGAGGTTACGGACGCCTCCTCCCGCAGCGGGCGAGGGAGCAGGTGGGGCGAGCACCCAAGGCTACCGGCATCTTAAGCACCACTGAGGCTGTCACCCGGCAGGTCACCTGACCCGGTTGCGTCTCCATCGCGGCTCCCTCCGGCGGGCACCACGGCGCACATTCTGGAGCCGCGCGTCCATCTCCCTCTCAGCCACGCAGCCTCAGAACGTGTGCCGTGGTGGCTGTCGGAGGGAGCTGGTGGAGATGCGCCCGGCTTCCCTGCCCGACGCCCCTGCTGGGCGACCTTGGGCAGTGGGAGCTGCACGTCACAAGGCTCGGAACCGTGCAGGAACTCAGCGCTTTTCCACGGTGTGGAAAAGATAGGCGCATGCAGGTCCTACGGAATTACAGCGCAAATTCCAACCACTACGAAGTCTCCAAGACTGTAATCGGGCAGGGCATGTGCGCGCCTATCTTTTCTGCGCGCATGTCCCGCCCGATTACAGTCTCGGAGACTTCGTAGCAGTTGGAATTTGCGCTGTAATTCCGTAGGACCTGCATGCGCCTATCTTTTCCACACCATGGAAAAGCCCCGAGTTCCTGCACGGCCCCTGATCACTCCAGATGGCATCGGGGAAGAGGAGGAACGCGAGGTGGACCTCGCAGATGGCCCTCCGGCAGCGCAGACTCGCCGCTGCTTCACGCGGTATTCTGTGGACAGAGACAGTGACAGGCAGACAGAGAGAGGCACACAGAGAGAGAGAGAGACGGAGGGAGGGAGGGAATCAGAGAGAGACTGGAGACCCACATTCAAGGGGCCAAAGAGCCGCATGCGGCTCGCGAGCCGCAGTTTGCCAATCACTGGCATATACCAAGCATTCTTCCTTTCTCATCTATTCAAATCATTTACACGTGTTTACAAAAAATACACACATTCATTCTCTTCCATCTTTCCAACAGAAACAGCCAAAAATAATAAAATTGATCCACTTTTTTTAAGGAGAGATATTTGCACTAAGAAGAGATATGTAAGAAAAAAAAGGAAATTGAGGCCAAAATAAGTGATAACTGAATAGCACAGAAGAAGGAAGCTCTGCATAAGCATTGCCAAAACAGTTAAATTCACCAGGCAAGCAGCTTCTCTCAAACAAGACCTAACTTTAAAAGGCACCCATGCTTTTCAGTGGAAAATCTTCAGCCTATTCCTGAGTTTTCAGCAGCTTCTGCTTTAATATGGGGATGAAACATTTTCTCCCAATTCATAGAATTACTTGGCGAGAAAACAGCATTCTTGTTAAACACAGTTTCTGGAAATTGCACACGATTGAACTGCAGATAATGCATGGGATTTGTTAAAATAATTTTTAAAAAGAGTTTAAAATAAACCACAAACACACAGTCACAGGCACATATAGAAAGCATTCCTAAATGGTTTATTTGACAGTTAATAAATTGTGTCATAGGTTTCTTCATTAAAAGGAATGTATTCACACATTCACAAATACCTTACCATTATGAATTTGTGCTTTTTGCCTGTGTGATATAATATAGCACTGAAAGAGTACTTCAGTGAAAAAAATGGTTTCTGAAAATTACTCTTCAGCAGATGTCTGGTGGATTTTGAAAATAAAAAAGGCAGTTTTGCAAAGATGCTATCATATGATTGTCTGTGATATCATGTTAACACACCTCATATCCTTGGCATATTTGACACATTTTAAAGAGTTAGGGTCTAGACTCAAGAGCAATCTGCAATGTAAAGAATGATATGTAAATAAATCAATTTATATCTACTAATCTGAAGAATGAGACAAGGTAAAGGGATCAATCTACAAATCAAAATGGAAGTCAATATTTAAAGATTCAAATGACAAGGTATACATGTCTATAAAAGTATGCAGCAACATTCCCACAACATATTGCAATTACAGGTAGTTCTCGCTTAATGACTGTTTGTTCAGTGACCATTTGAAATTACAAAGGTGCTGAATGGCCATGGTCATGTTCTGCTTAATGACCAATGTGATTGCGTAACAACCACAAATAGGATTGGGGTCAGTGAGTGAAGCGATCATGTACCATCTCACTTAATAACCACTTTGCTCAATTACCAAAGATTCCAGGCTCAATTGTAGTTGTAAATCAAGCACTATCTGTAGTCTCATCACAGTAAGAAAGAATATTGTCTTTCTCCACTTTATGTTTATAGTATGCTTCTAAAAATATATTATTTCTAATTTTTATTGTGTAATATTAATTAAGACAATAAAAGAATACATTCCATATTAAAGGATAAGTTCACATTTAATCATCATAATAAAGAAAATGAAAAAAGGCCTAGCAAATTCAGTTGCAATCAAAATAACTCCAAAAATGTTTGACCATACATAATGCTTGAAAGTCTTTCTCCTTGTCTCTTTGTCAAAAAATAAATGGACTCTAATTCAGTTCTAAAGAATGTTACACCACATTACGTATTTCTAAGAATCAAATTCTCAGAGTGGCATATTTATAATTATCTCAACAGTTCATTTTATGTCCATTCATAAATATGACAAATCCTTACCTGTAATTGGCATAGACATTTCCAACTCTCTCCCTCTTCCTTGCAAACACCCCCATATTTACATGATGATTCGTCACATACTTTCTCATCCAATTCTTTAACATTTAACTCTGAAAAATAAAAGAATAAACATCTGGTATATTGTGTGTTTTCAAAAATATGAACTAATTTTGCTGTACTCATTAAGGAGAAATACATGCAACAGAAATATGTATAAAGAAATCGCTGAAAGGTTTTTTTAAAAAAAAACTTTAATAAAGAGCACCCAGGAAGTTGCAATTTTGATCAACAGAATCTGTTGAGTAGTTTTAGTGCTAAACTATCTCCTTGCTTTCCATTTTGCTGTTCATAATCAATAGATCATAACTTGTTTTTATTTAGGTGTACCAGAAGTAAAACTTGGAGAGAAGTTGGCAGTTTAGAGAGAATTTAATTCCGGGCAGGGAAAAAACAGAGCAAAGATGCTAGCAAAGATACTAACTATTTCTTTTCTCTATGTATTTATGATGCTCAAAGCTGCCTTGTTGTTTGCCCTTTAGAAAATAATTTCTGATCATATGTACCCTGCCTCTTCCCAGACTGCCAGTTCTCAGCAAGATGTCTCAGCTGGTGCTGATGTGGAAGACCACAAGTGTGAAGTAACAAGATGATTGTTCAAATAGTAAGACTTTTAGAAGGAAAATACTACCAGCTTTTGCCACCATATACTTCCTTGAGCCTACAAGCAAGATTATAGTTTTTCCATTTCAAGGAGGAGTTGGGAGGAACCCTAAAATGAATGTCAACAAGCTGTTAACTATTGCAGTAAAAGAGAACCAAGAGATGTATCTTGCAGAAGCTTACATTAACTTGGCATAATTTGTTAAGATCTGTGATTTATGCCCGATATATGTATAATTCAATATTAAAGATAACATGCAGTTGCCAATATACTTCCTTTTCCCTATTAAACCATGAACGACAAGGCTCTGGGATTCCTCAGAGAAAGATCAGTACTAATGAATGAGCCTCACAGAAGACTATTTATCACTGCCTAACTCCCATCCACCCACTCTCCATTCAATTGCAATAGGTCAGTAGTCTGCAAAGTTGGCTCTTTTAAGACTGGTGGACTTCAACTCCCAGCATAGCTGGCTGGGGAACTCTGGGAGTTGAAGTCCACCAGTCTTAAAAGAGCCAACTTTGCAGACCCCTGCAATAGATGTTCTGCTGATAATGTACTTAGTGGATACCCTATGGGAACTGAAATGTATTTCATCCTGAGCTGAAGACATATGAATAAATGCTATTCCACACAAAACAATGTCTTTATGTGTGGAAAAATGTTGGTCAAATGTTAGTCAAGAACCATTTTCACTAGCATCTATTTTTCTGTGGGTTTCTTCAAAAATGTGGTATGAAAGACCATTCTTCCATGCAAATAAATCCTCTCTTACCTATGTGTTTACTACCTGAGCAATATCTAAAGCACTATGTGCATTTTAAAACATTCTGCAATGCATACTGAAAATGTTCCTTGAAGGTAGACAGTTCAAAGCTGTGATCTTTACAAAGGCTTTTATTTGCAAATACTTGTAGCATATATGCATTTATTTGGTACCCTTAAAGTTAGCAGCTCATAGGATTATATTTTAAGTCACTTCAACTGTCAGAATGAGTGTAACTGAAAATGTACACTGGACTTATATGTGTATGTATTTTTCACCATCTGTATTCCACACTATCTGCCTTTCACTTGATCCTGAAGTATAATTGCAAGAGTCTGATGAGGTTCTCTCTGGTCCTCTGGGTCTTCCTAATTCTAAAGGAAGGCCTTTAGAAGGAACACCAAGCAGCAGCACTACAGATATCTCCTGTGAAGCATTACTACTGAAAGCAGCTGGAATGGCTGTACTTCCGAAATCTCCTAAACTAATTTAAAATAAACTTCAATTTACCTAGAGATTATAGTCGGTGAGGTTTTGTGGCCAACATGGGATTATCAAAAAGATACTAGGAGACTGTCAAAACTCAGGTAGATCACAATACACCTCCTAGTATCTAGCTCCAGTGGAAAACCAAATTGAGTCTGTAAATTAAAGTTTGGGTTGGGAACTGTATGGTGGTATCCAGGTAGATAATTTTTGAATCTACGTGCATCTTATCATTCTTGGAGAGTGATACATTTTCTGTTCACAGCTTCTCACAATCTCATCTTCTTTGTTTCTCATATATTCTTTCATCCAATTACACATCCTGATGTTAATCTCATATCTTTTCTATCTAGGCTTCTAATTTTTCCTTTCCTACTTGTTCTCTGATTTTGCTCTCCAAAGGGGTATCTAGTTTATCTATCACACATTACCTATCACACTTCATTTCCTTTCACCTCCTATTCTCATCTGTTCCAATCATCTGCTTCTCTCAATCCTCCATTAATGTATAGCTCATCTCATCTCATCTCAAGCAACAAGGATAAGCCTGAATACTTATTGCTGTGTTTAAAGTCAGACCTCAATAACTGCTGGCTAATGGAAGTCCAGGCATCTGTAAAGATATTCCTTTGCATATTTAGTGACCATATTTGAACATGTGGAAAGAGAAATGTGGTGGAAAACTCCAATAAGAGTCAACAACTGGAAATAAACAAAAATGATTGTTCATTTTTCAAAATGCATCCAAACAAGTTAAGAACAAGCACCCCAAAGTCATAAATAATGTTGATTAATCTTAGCATTAAAAGCCCATACATTAAAAGGAGTCCCCAATAGAGAGAACTGCTTTAAAACTGGTAAGGAAAAAAGAAAAATCAAGCATTCTTCATGGTTTATAAAATGTTATAAACATAGTCTGAAATGCAAGGTTAACAGCTTTGACATACTAAAAGTGTCAAGGTTTAAATTGTTCTTCTAACAAACTGACCATATACTTCACTATGGAAGGGTGATGAGAGTTAAGAAGCAGAATTACACATTCTTACATCTAATCTAAAAGGTTGAATCATGGCAACTGGACCAACATTTGTTAAACTGAGAAGTTTTGCTCTCCATCCAGGAAGTCAAAATAAAAAATAAGTTAGGCAGTGAGTTAGTGTCATTGGAATGTACCAACTCTTGCCATACCAACTTCAGGAGCTTCTCCCAATATTGCAATATGTCAATGAAGTAATATTGATTTATTTGGTACCCTTTGTTATTCTCAATCTGGATAATTGAGTCTTCATTAACATATTCTTCCAGCTATTCTTTTTCTACTCAAGACAGAAATTATATAGATATTTAGTCACCAGCAACAAATCTGGTTTGAGAAATCTGAATTGATTTGTTTTATGATCTATTTGATTTGTTGTATGATCTATTTGTATGATTCATGGTATTCTTATGAGTCTTTTCTTAAGAATACCTGTACTATTGCTGCATATCCTGATATTTGTAGAGGCAACTTTTGTATGGAATCCTTTGAGGCAAGTCACCCCTCCTGGAAGAATGAAATATTTTGAGAGATATTTTAAAAGGCAGAATATTATATTTCCCCTAAAAAAAGAAATAGAAATCTTAAGGGAGGCAGAAACTCAGCCCCAGCTCCCTGTCCCCAGCAGATATTTGGTGTCCATTAAGAAAGACTGGGCCATCCTATCTACAAGACCTCCAGCCTCAGGGTGATAGGATTAGCCCTCACTCAAGATCCAAACCAGGACAAAGCCATTAAGACACAATAGGAATTGCCCAATACTGTTTCACAACACAAGCCTCTTCATTACATCATCACCCTCCAAGCTTCAACCAAACCTGGGAGCTCAGACAATTTCAGCAATGACCCAGTGGTGAAATTAAAAAAAAATTACTATTGGTTCTATGGGTGTGGCTTGGTGGGCATGGCAGGGGAAGGATACTGCAAAATCTCCATTCCCTCTCCACTCCTGGGGGAAGGATATTGCAAAATCTTTGTTCCTACCCCACTACTCAAAATTTCTGCTACCAGTTTTCCAGAACCTATCAGAACCTGCTGAATTTCACCCCTGCTATGACCACTGCATAACTCCATGGGAGTCTGACAGCACCCTCCCTTGGGCAAGGCCCAAGGGAGGGTATAAATAATCTTCACTCTCCATTCCATGTGCTCAGCTGCCCAGGACTTCAAATCCATGTGGTCCTGTCCATCAATAAACCATCTTCCCAATCAGCCTCCATATTTCCAGTGTCTTTCTCCCCACTTGGAACTGAACCAGATGGATGTTTCTTCCAACACCTTATTACAGAGGTGTCAAACTCGGAATCCAGCCCATGGGGTACTTAGATCTCGCCTCCAGGGCCACCCTAGAAACTGCAAAGAACCTGTGGTGCCTCTGCCAGCAAAAATGGAGCTTGGAAGTACTGTGTGTGGCCCTCCTGGGCTCCATTTTCACTGGCAGAGGGTTGCAGGAGGCTGTCGCAGCCGAAAATGGAGTTCGGTAACCCCATTTTTGCTGGCAGTGCTCAGGTCACCAGAGGTATTCAACACGAGTGCCAAGCTGGTCACCACCATCACCCACCAAGGTCAAACACAACTCTGATGCAGCCCTCAATGAAACCGAGTTTGACACCCCTGCCTATTACAATGCCAATAGTTTTCCTGTGAGTTCAAATCCTGCCTTAGGCATGAAAAACTGCCTGGGTGACTTTAGGCCAGCTACTCTCTCTCGGCCCAACCCATCTCGTGACATTTTTGTTGTAGGGAAAACAGGAGGAGAGAGGTGTTGGATATGTATGGCATCTTAGTTTTAAAAATAAAAAATAAAAGCAGGAAACAAACAAACAAATATGCAAACAGCAACAATGATTGCATTGCTGGAAGACTGAATGGCTATACTGTGAACACAGCATTCTGGAGAAGGACTCTATGCAATATTTTATTTGTATATAAATAAATGTTTATAAGATATAATTTATTCAAGCTCAATTCTCCATCCTCCACAAGCAGGAAACACTGCTAAAACTGGATCAGGCTAGAGTTGTGCACCCAGGCTTAAGCAGATGAGTAGGACCTGGGAGAGGAGGAGTCAAAAGCAGAGGATTTAGATGAGTAAGAGGAGCCAGCAGTTCCCAGGACAGACACAGCCTTGATGTAAATATGTAACTGCTTGGCTTCAGGGCCACCAAATGATGTGTGAAGTACCCATTAATTCAAAAGAGCAGGAGGAAAAAAACTTTAACTTTAAACATTTCAGGGGAAAACCAGTATTTTATATCTTTGCATTAGCAGCATCTGAAATAAAGACTGCAACTAGACAAACTGTATCTGAGAATTTTCATCAGTGGAACTGAGCTAAGCTGCTACCTGCCAAAAGATCTATCATTTACTCCTGAGCCCTGACAGAAAGCTGAGAAGAAATACTCCGCTGGTTGTATTTGACTCACAAGTTGCCAGTTCCCCACCTGTGCCTTAAGACACATCCGCCCAAACGGACAAAAACTAATTCAGATTTTCTTCATTCCCCTCTAAACATGGAATTATCCTCTCAGGTGAAAATGATCACTCACAAACTACAACCCCAGAATTCTTTGGATGAAATGACAGCAACCAAAATACTTAGGTTAATAATAAATGAAGCTTTCAATAGTTTCTTAATTTAGATTTAAGAACGTTCAATATAATTCCCAAGTTATTTTTGAGATGAGAAATAAATGGGTATGCCAATAGAGTGCCTGATCAATTTATATATTATCATCTGTTTTTGCCACCCATTCTAATTTTTTGCTGCACGTCAACACAGAATTTCCATTGCCTGAATCACTTTGTCAGATCATCTATTCTGGCCTTCTGTATATCCAGCCAAATTAATTCTTGCTAAATGAGAACTAAAAGACAAATTGATAGAGAAAGACCAAGAAGTGTTAGATCAGACAAAGGATTCCGACTCAGGCATGGTCAAAACAACAGGAACGTTATTCACACTCTTACAACAGCACAAGAATTCAACTGACAAGGTTTCTTCTCTGGCAACCTCTTATATAGAGTTACCAGGCAGGAAACTCCTAGCAAGCAATTGCAACATGTAACTCCTTTCCAGACAGATTCCAGACAGCTCGTCTCAGTCAATTAACACAGCTGCCTGATCTGTTCCGGAATGCGGTGACTCAAAGGTTACCAGACTTGCTGTCTGGGCTGAGGACTCAACAAGAAGATTAGCTTAACTTCAGACCACTATTTCCCTTTTTATTATTGCATCCAATAATCAATTGTCATGTAGGTGTGATTGCTAGTAGTACGGATAATGACTGTCAATGGTAAGGATTGTTTTTTTCCCCAAAGAAAACATCAAGGGGGGAAAATGTTAGTGGGGAAATTAATTTGATTTGGGAGATGATTTTTCCCCCCAACCACTTTAAGTAATCCCACAGAAAGACAAATGAAAATATACAGTGTGCAGAAAAACACAATTCTCTAATTCTGTGGATGGAGAGGGAATTTCTGCAGGAGACAACCAAAGGCAGAATGATGTGATTTATTTTCTTCCTTCTCTTCCAACATAATGGTAACTTCTCTGTATATCTATGTAAGGAAAAATTTGTGGGAAGAAGTTTCAGGGGGGGGAAATGGTGTATATGTCTATCCTCAAAATGGGTAATATCACCTCTGCATTTCTATGTATTATTTAATAACACTTCATAAATAATGCTTATGACTCTAAAGGCCATCATCTGATTAACCCCTTAGGGCAGTGATGGTGGCACGCGGAACCATATGTGCCGGCATGTGAGCTTTCAGCTCCAGCGCATATGTGCACACCAGCCACCTCATTTTTGGCCTTCCAGTAGGCCCGTTGGGCCCATTTTTTGCCCTTCCCAGGCTCCGGAGGCTTTCCTGAAGCCTGGGGAGGGTGAAAACAGCCTCCCCTGGCCTCCCCGGAGTCCCTCCGGAAACCGGAAATGGATTGTTTCTGAACTTCCTGTAGGCCCATTGGGCCCATTTTTCACCCTCCCCAGACTCCGAAGGCTTTCCTGGAGCCTGGGAGGGCATAAATGGCCTCCCCCGGCAGAAATACCAAGCTGAGTTTGGAGGCGAGCAGTGCGGCGCATGGGGGAGCAGTGTGGTGGTGTGGGTTGTGCGTGCATGTGGGGGGGGGGGCGCTATGCATTATAGGTACCAGCATGCATGCACAAGCTCTCATTTTTGGTGCCCAACAACAAAAAGGTTAGCCATCATTGCCTTAGGGTCATACAAGAGCCAAGGATTTTTAAATGTTCTTTGACCAATAGAACTCCCTCTCATGTAATATCAACACCAGCTTCTGAAATCACATTAACTTCAAAGACAGTGGAAATGTAGTTTCAGTTCAAGAGGCAAGTTTCAAGAGTTAGCTTAGAGATAGAGAAGACCCAACTTCTTCAGAGCATTCTCCAACCCTCTCTCATTAAAAGAGTGATAGTGCTGGAGAACCTAATGTGACCATATATTTGTCCAGTAGGTAGATAGGCAGGGAGGTAGAAGATATAATTATTATCAGTCTCAATCCATCAACTATGGCACAGAAGTCTGTCCGTCCGTCCGTCCGTCCATCCATCCATCTATTAAAAAACCCCTCTCTCTCACTCACACCCATAAAATATCTCTCTGTGTCTCTCTCTATCCATGCACGCACACACACACACACCTCAGTCTCTCATACTGGATGAGGCAATATTTGGGTAATATACAGTAGGTGGTTGGACTAGAAGACCTCCAAGGTCTCTTCTAATTCTGTTCTTCAATAATGATGCTTTAACAATAGGAACATTTATCAGCAAGAATTTTATACCTCATTGCTACATTTCATTGTGAATAAATTGTGTATGTGTGTGTGTGTGCGTGCGTGTGTGTGTGTGTGTGTGTGTGTGTGTCTAATGAAAGACCTCTTTACACTGTTATCAATGAGTTCCAGAATGAGAGGAGCTGTAGAAAGAGGCAGAAGAAAGAAGGGAATGAAGATGGTTCTCCAACATACTTAATGTTGTGTCTGTAATTAAATGTAGAAATTACATAGCTGTGATCTTTCTTTTCTCAGAGAACATGTCTTGATACAGGGAATGGGTGGCGAGGAAAAATTGAACCAACTAGTTAGTTAGTTAGTTTAGTTTATTAAATTTGTATACCACCCTTCTCCCTTGTGGGACTCAGGGCGGTGAACAGGCATCAATAAAACAGCAAAAAACACCAATATATAAAATACTTTAAAATGGCAATTAAATTGGGGGCCTGTTCTAGAATCCAAATAAAACTGCTAAATAAAATCAATTTAAATCGATTAAAAACTACGCCAGGCTGGCGGCATGAAATAAATGTGTTTTCAAGGCCCAACGGAAGAGGCGTAGGTCAGTGGTTGTACGTAGGTCGGGGGGTAGGCCATTCCAGAGGGCAGGGGCTGCCACAGAGAAGGCTCTCCCCCTGGGGGTCGCCAGCCGACATTGTTTGGCTAACGGCACCCTGAGGAGGCCCTCTCTGTGGGAGCGAACTGGTCGGTGGGAGGCATTTGGTATCAGGAGGAGGTCTTGCAAGTAGCCAGGTTCCACTAATATCTCCCCACCAAAAAAAACCCCAATTCCACAATCACTTTGAAATGATATAAAGCAGGCTTGGCAACAATGTCTTCTGAGATTCAAGAAGTGCTGTGCTTCAGTCCTTTCTCTTATGCAATGGTGCTCTAGTTTCATGGCTCACCTGCTCTTGGGCAGAAGCGTACCCTAGGCTGTGCCTAGTAGGACAATGGCTATCTAATCTCTGCTTGAATGTGTAGGGAAACAAAACTTTGATCTTCATCAAGCCAGTTTAACTGTTACAGCAACTCTTCCAAGCTACTGGCTACTGTAGTTTGGGGCAGTGCCAAAAAATAAGTATTTTCTTGAGAGCAGCAAAGGAGGCACAAAGCCAGCATGGCACATTCCATCCACCTGGTTGGGATTGTTTGCTCCCCTGTCAGTTCACTTAGCAGCAATGCCAGAAATTATGAAATAGCAAGGTCACATAATTGTCCATCTGGTATCAGCAAGAGAGAAAAAGACGGGGCTTCCCTCACAAAATGCAAACCACTTTGGCTCCTCCAGGATTAATAACAATTTACCTGATCCCTTCTTAGAACTGCCACCTGAGTTGCCATTTTAATTAGGCATGAAATGCTTTGTTGGCTAAATGTTAAAAATTGAATACCTGGATTTTTCTTATTGTCACGGCTGCTTACTTTTTACCTTTAGCAGTATTATCCACACAACACACCAATTTTCTGTTAATAGGTACATATATATAAATATCTTCAACTTACCCTGTTTCATTGAGAATTCTTAACCAAAGTATTAGACTTAGCGTCTTATCCAGACTGAATCATCTGATCTTTGAAATTTAGGAAAAGTAGACTTTAAACATATGACCATTATTTGTTTGTTTGTTAAAAAAATTTTTAAACAAACAAACAAATAATGGTCATATGTTTAAAGTCTACTTTTCCTAAATTTCAAAGATCAGATGATTCAGTCTGGATAAGACGCTAAGTCTAATACTTTGGTTAAGAATTCTCAATGAAACAGGGTAAGTTAGTCCTTCACAAACAACTGGGACCAGAATTTCTGTCGTAAGTTGGTGCAGTCATAAAGCAAGTCATCTCATGGCCAGACTCAATTTTACCACCAATTTTACTGCAGCCATTAAACAAATCATGTAATCATTATGTGAATCACCCAGCCATTGAGGAAATCCAGATATAGGAGATGATCAGGCTGAGAATGAGGGGAGGGTCAAATATAACCTCAGTCTTGTGCTCACAAGAGATCTAAGTTCAGCCCACCTTGAATTCCATTGATTCTTATCTACCACCAATTTGTTTTAACCATTAGTAGTACAGATTCTTGTAGAAAGCATTAGTATACAATCAAGCTACATTCATTTATATTGCCTGGACTTTTGATTTCCTGTGCTTGATATCAGCTTTCCCTTTGCTTTCAAGAGTTGGTGGGCACCACACAAATTTCTTAAATGAAACATCAGGTCTGAAAGAAATCCAATGGAAATTTTAGTTTTAACCTAGGCCTATAGACTCAAATCTGTGGATTAATGAACTAAAACTTTAATTGATTAATCAATCAAGTCAAATTACTGTATAAATCAGCAGGGGCAAATCTAAATCAATGGGATCCACTTCCTGAACCGATTTTGGTTCAGCAGGAAGTTTGCAGTAGACCCATATTCATATTAATATATATTATTCTCAGAGCAGTGCTGTTATTGGCCCTAGTATATACATTATATCTATTACGTGTATTGTGTAATGTAGATTTTGTGTCTTTTTTCCTGATTTTAACGCTTTATAAGAAAAATATGTGTGTTATTACTTCATCTTGATTCTAACATTTTAATTATTTCCTAATTATCTCTCTTTGGATTTTAAAACTGTTGCATGCCAATACATCTCAGATTAGCTTGCTTTTTGTTGATTCCACATTTTCTACCCATTATAGCTCGCATTAATTTTCTTCAGTGAAATATCCACCGAGAAAATATTTCAAGTTTGTATTCACAAACAGATGGTTTCTTTCCATTTTTAAACTAAAAACGGATAATCACAAAAAAAGCTAGTTATTAACAAGATGTCAGAGGAATAATCTTAAACACACGTGGGGGGAAAAACCTGCAGCACAGAGGAAGCTTGATCATTACTGACCTTATGGACATAACAAAGGCATGAAAAGTTCAAACATGCTTTAACAAGATTCTACCAAATATCTTCTTAGAAATGTTTCAGTTAATGGAAAAGTAGATCAAGCAAAAAGAAAGCATGTAGAACAGGGGTCCCCAACCCCCGGGCCGCGGACCGGTGCCGGTCCGTGGCTTGATAGGAACCGGGCCGCAGGGCCGGTGAGGAGGAGGAGGGAGCAGTTCCCTGGGCAGAGCGCACACCGGATGTGGGAGAGCGCAGGAGCGGCCGTTCGTGCTGTTGGAGGCTGTAGAGGGCCGAGTGAGCCGACTCCCCCCCCCCACGTGTGCATGCGCGTCTGTTCCCCCTCCCCCCGCTCCTCCTCTATGCCAGCCGGTCCGCAGAATTTTCTTTAAAATGAAACCGGTCCCTGGTGCAAAAAAGGTTGGGGACCCCTGATGTAGAGTATGAGAGTTTATCTATCTATCTATCTATCTATCTATCTATCTATCTATCTATCTATCTATCTATCTATCTATCTATCTATCTATCTATCTATCTATCCATCCATCCATCCATCCATCCATCCATCCATCCATCATCCATTCCATCTTTAGAAAATGATACATTAAAAAATAATAATGCTACTATGTGAAAACCATCACTAAATTTTATATCGCAATAACAATATTCTTTCTGTTGTGAAAATATTGCATATAATATGCAAAAATGATGTTGGATCTCAAGTGCAAAGATTTCAAAGAGTATTAAGCCCTCTAAAAGTCTGATTCATATACTCCACATGAAAACAATCCTCTTTGTGTGATTAAGAAAGAACAACCCACACTTGCTGGAATCGTGTCACATACTAACTTACTTGTACTGGGAGGCAGGGCATACAAAGAGGATCTAGAAATGTTAACATATATGCTAGCTAAAAACCTAATTATTATATTTACTGCATCGTGACATCTCGCCTTGACTATTGCAACGCTCTCTACATGGGGCTCCCCTTGAGGTGCATCCGGAGGTTCCAGTTAGTCCAGAACGCGGCCGTGCGGGGGATTTTGGGAACATCTTGAAGTTCCCATGTAACACCTCTCCTGCGCGAGCTGCACTGGCTACTGGTGGCCTTCCGGGTGTGCTTCAAGGTGCTTGTTACCATCTTTAAATTGCTCCATGGCTCGGGGCCTAATTACTTGCGGGACCGCCTCCTGCCACATACCTCCCACCGACCGATTCGCTCCCACAGAGAGGGCCTTCTCAGGGCGCCGACTGCCGGTCAATGCCGGCTGGCGACGCCCAGGAACAGGGCCTTCTCTGTGGCGGGGCCCGCCCTCTGGAACGATCTCCCCCCCGAACTCCGCACCATCACCGACCTTCCCCTCTTCCGCCGCTCACTTAAGACACTTCTTTTCCAGCAAGCTGGACTGGCGTAGAACTTGAATTTTAGAACAATAGAGCCTCAGCCAAGTTAGATAGGTTTTTAATGGGATTTTAGCACAGGTTTTCTATTTAATTTCTTTTTAACTTTTGTATATTGTTATTTATTGTATATTTTAATGTCCTGTGCACCGCCCAGAGTTCGTCTCGACAGAGATTGGTGCGGTTAACAAATCGAATAAATAAATAAATAAAATAGTGGCCATTGGAAGCTGAATTTAATGCAGCAATAGTACTATTTTAATCATTGTGGGATCCCATCTGTGCAGAACAAATTATCCACGTCCTCTTTAAAGATAACCAAAATTATCCAGGTTTCTACAAGGAGCATTGATTGTAAATCAGCTTGAAATTGCAGTTAGAAACAATGAGTAGATGAAACCCCATCCAATTAACTTCAACTTATAATTATAATAAGAGTGCCAAAAAGCATTTAAATATGGTAATGATAGGGCAGCAGAGCAATAAGGAAGTTCTTTAAATCCAGTGTTAAGAGTGCACTGATCGCTAGAGCAGCGTTTTTCAACCACTGTGCCGTGGCACACTAGTGTGCCGTGAGATATTGTCTGGTGTGCCGTGGGAAAAATTCCTGCCAGAATATCAGCTTTGTGTTCAGCCAAACAGGCCCAGGTTTCGCACTAAGTAAACAGAAATATGAACAATTATAAAATACTTTATTATTTCATAATAAAGTAATTATAAAATAATTTCTTTGTGTTTATTTGATTCCTATTCAAGAGAATTACTTTATATATAGTCAATATAGGCACAGAGTTAAAAATTGTTAACATTTTCTAATGGTGGTGGTGTGCCTTGTGATTTTTTTCATGAAAAAAATGTGCCTTTGCACAAAAAAGGTTGAAAAACACTGCCCTAGAGCATAGGAAAAACGCATTATTATTCAATTAGTTATTGGATAAGAGGGTAGAGATAGTCCTCAATTTACAACCATTCATTTAATGATAGTCTGGAATGACAGCCTCAGAAACACCATTGGAAAATCTTGCACCATCATCAGGGTCAAGTGATTGCAATCTGGATGCTTGGCGACCTGTTCACACTTACAACTGATTGCCAAGTGCCAGCTTTCACAGAAAGTCAATGGGGAAGCTGGCAGGGAAGATTGTAAGCTGCTTCTGCTGCTGACTGATGAAGAGGATTCCCTCGGTCTCTGGCTGAAAGAGCTGCCTTCTGAGGGGAGCTGAACTCCTTTAACGGGGTCAGAAACTGAGCCAGAATCCTCAAGGTTTTGGTTAATTACCAGTTCGCTCAACAACCAAGATTCCTAGAGAGGTAAGGGAAGAAGAAAGGGATAGGAGAGAAGGAAGGGGGGGGGGGGGAAGAGAAGGAGAGAAAGAAGAGAGGGGAGGGGAAGGAAAGGGGAGAGAGGAGAAGGAGAAAGGAAGGGGAAGTAGAGAAGAGAAGGGTGATAGAGGGGAAAAAGGAGGGAGGGAGGGGGAGGAGAGAGGGAGAAGAAAGTGATGGTGTATGGAGAGCAGAAAAGCCAATAATTGTTTTTGGGAGTTGGTAAGATGAATTGATGTAAACATTTAGTAATACAATATGATGTTGGCTATGTAATAGTATACATGTGGGTTATATGTTATGAAAATGTATATACAGACAGACAGACAGACAGACAATTAACATTAGTATCATACACATTCAGCTTTACGAGTCATTCCCAATTGATTGTCCATTTTATTAACTCTTACCCATTCAGCATTTCCTGATATTAAGCTATAATAATATTCTTTTGGGCTGGAAAGTCCCTTTTGTGTGTGTTTTTTTCCTAAGATTTTTTTTTTGTAGTAAATCATGGAACTGTCCAAATTATCTAATCATGATGGAGAAGACCACATTGTATACAGGATCACAATCCTTGAAATACTTGTTGAGTTATGAATAGGCTATTTAAAAGAAGGAAGCTTCCAGTTCACAAAATACATTTGTAAAAAAGACAACATATTTCTCTAAAAATCTGTGCTTCTTAGGTTTAAGTCCTGCCTCAACTGAGTACATTTGTAAATCGTGTACTTGATTTATAAAGTACATCTTGTGTATAACATAGGCCTAATGCGCACACATCTGCTTGCCACTAAACAGATAATACACTATTCCATGTGCACTGAGTCCAGAGACCCAATTTTGTGTGTGCAGAAGTGAAAATCATCAGATTAAAATGTACACTGCCTCTCAGAAAAAAGTACCAAATGACTGGAAGTAGTGAGAAAATTGTGAGCTCTTTTATTATCAAGGTACAAAGATAATCACAGTTCCATTCTAATTAGAACAGCTCCGTTTTATGCAGATGATAAGAAGGATAATACATCCTTCTGATAAGCCACCAGGAAATATATTGGTTTTGCTGTTTCTTGTTTTGTTTTGTGTTGCTCAAGAGCTCCCCATCTCAAACTATTCAACCCAACCTAAGTTGTAGAACATCAATGCTTCTCATGAAATTTGCCACCACCCAAAAAAAAATGTTAAAGAACTACTTTTTTGACTGGGTAGAAAACTCAGGGCATTCAATTTTCCAGTATTTATTACTACACAGAAAGAAGAAATATGTTTACCCACTATGCTTAGGTTTATTCATCCTGGTCATATTCTCACATTGTTAACTTTTATCCAAGAAGAACAAAGATTTTCTGAAGAAAAAGACACTCATCTTGATTCCTCCATGATACCTCTACAATATCATTTTTGAGATGAGCCAAACAGAACTGTACACAGTATTCCAAGTGCAATAATAGCTTTGATTTATATGAAGGTAAAATCATTTAGTCTTTTCCTAAGGTAAGTCACCTGAAATTTATGTTTTTCACGAGTCATAAAATGATATTTTTCTATCAGTTACAGTTCCACCTGTATGCTACTTAATATCAGCACCCAGGATTATGTGAAAATGGAAGGAAAGTAGCTCTGATGTGCATTGCAACACGCTTCTGTACCTTAGTTTAAGGTAAGGTACATGACGACTGATGTGCAAAGTTCATGAAAACAATACCAATTACCCTTTCATTGCTTCTGACAGACAATAGCTTGCTTGGGAATCCCAGATGTGATTATCTATTCTAATATGTAACAAAAGTCTTGTTTCTCCTAGCAGGTCCATAAAAATAATGCCTTTATAAATTTTGCTTCATTTGCCAATTTAGACTGGGAAGGCAATTTGATTACCATTACTCTTGAAAAGAAGGAATAATTTGGCGTGATTTGGTCTGATGTTTCTCTGAAAATAGAAGGCGTAAGTGTTAGACTTTATTGTCTCAATTTGTGTTCTTAAAATATATGTTCACGATTCCCTCTGAAGTCAAGAAGACTTGTATCCTAGGGAAGTATTTTGGCTAAGAGCCAGTAATATCCTCCTTGTTAAAGCAAACCTTGGAATATGATATTATATCCCCTTTATCGGACGAAATGACATTCATATGCTCTTATAAAGCTCAATCTCCTTTATAAAAATGAAGTATCCACTAAAGCAGTAGGATAGTATAATAAAAATTGCAGATACTATCTAGAGAAAGGTGAGCATTTGAGGTTTCACTGAAATTAGCTATTATCAAATTATTTATTTTGATCCTCGTAGGAATGTCCTGCCCTGCATCAGAGAATGATTGTGCCTATTCCCTTATTATAACATTTCAGGCTAGCAGGCATTAACTATTTGGCTACAATTCAGTGCCACGGCCTTATGCCAGAATGAAAAATTACTGGGGAGTTGTACCTTTCCTTATATCTGCATTTGAATACTGTACAATTATGGTATTGAACACACGGAACATGTATGAAGTGTATTCTAGCTAAATCCACTGCAGGTGGTAAGTTCATCGGTTTATGTTTCCCAGTTTTAATAAGAATAGATATCAAATGCCCAATAAGCTGGATAAAAGTAATATATGGAAAGGAAGTAGAGTTATGCCTGATCTGATCTGGTTTTTAATCAAACATTTATTTTAATAGCAATAAGCAACCTAGAAACATTTGGCATACGTGTCTGTTCTATGTTGAGTGTTAATGTGAACTGCATTGAATTCTAACATGATATGCACCTTCCCAATATTATGATGAATGTGTGGAAGCGCCTGGACAGATTACACACAATTTTAGTTTCCATACAGCAAGGATTTGGCCAGGATAATCATGAGGTGTAATCAGTTGCTCTATTTTAACAGGAAATTTGCCAGTTATAAAAAGGCAGGAAATCATAATAAATTCCTATCAGATTTGACAGATAGATTATCAATTTCTAATCTTTTCTCCACTCATCACCATCCCACACAATCATCCTCAAAGTGGATAAGCCTTTGCTACAATAATGTTCTAAAAGCCTATAAGAAAAGAGGTTGCACACATCCACCTTTACATAATGAGAAAAATTCTGCATAGGAACCTGAAATTAATAATTCTCAACAAGATGAATTCATCTACTCCTTTTTTTATTCCTTTACCACAGGATGAAATAATCATTACTACCGCAGCTATTATGAGCTGTGGTGGCACAGGGGTTAGAATGCAGTATTGCAGGCTCACTGCTTACTCCAGGAGTTCGATTCTGACCGGCTCAGCCTTCCATCCTTCCAAAACAGGTAAAATGAGGATCCAGATTGTTGGCAGCAATATGCTGACTCTGTCAACTGCTTAGAGCGGGGCTCTCCAACCTTTGCAACTTTAAGTCTGAAGGACTTCAGCTCCTAGAATTCTCCAGCCAGCAAAGCTGGCTGGAGAAGTCTGGGAGCTGAAGTCCTTCAGACTTAAAGTTGCAAAGGTTGGAGACCCCTGGCTTAGAGAGTGCTATAAAGCACTATGAAATGGTATATAAGTCTAAGTGCTATTGCTATTATCACAACAAAAAAATGGAAATGTTTTGGATACATGTCTCTAGTTGTTGGATGCTCCTTATAAATTTAGTGTGTTTTTCATTACCCCAAGATTACTCTTGAGGCATATATTTCCCAGTTTTAAGATAAGCAGCACCCAGTAATGCTTCACAACTGCCATTAAAAAGCAAAATAATCTTTTTCTCTGTTCCTACATCATAGAATAGAATCACAAATTACACCAAATGCTTTAGAAAAAATAAGAACGCTCCCCCCCCCAAAGATAACCAACAAAGATTATTTCTATTTTATAAGCAGTAAATAAAGGCCCAACTTAAATCTGGTCAGAATTCAACTGTGGCTATGTCCAAAATCTTATCCTTTGTTACATGAGCAGGTAACTTTATCTTCACATTGCAAAAATTCTGTAAGTCTTGGACATGGATGGACCAACATCCTAGCTTACTAGCAGAATCCATTCTACTCATGCTATTTCTGAGATGTCCCTGTGTTCCCTGACAACAACAACAACATTCCATGTAACACTTTGTTTGGTTACCCAAAGGCCTAGAGCAGGGATGTCCAAACTTGGGAACTTTAAGACTTGTGGACTTCAACTCCCAGAATTCCCCAACCAGCTATGCTGGCTGGGGAATTCTGGATGTTGAAGTCCACAAGTCTTAAAGTTCCCAAGTTTGGACATCCCTGGCCTAGAGTCTTCCCACACTCCTATTATTATTTTTCCTGTCAGCTTCCAGTTAGCTCCTCCACCGTTTGCATGATTTCTTACTAGCAGACCCAACAGAATTTTAAAAAGCAAAGACATTTATATTTGAACAGATTTCCTTTCTGCTCCTGCTTAAAATGATGTCTCTTAAATCAGATTGAGAGGCTAATGTATACCAGTTCTGAAGCACAAACAAAGAGTAAATCAGAAATGAACCAACAAAAATAAGATTGCTTCGTTAATAACAAATGCAAACCAGAAGCTGAGCAAGATATCTGTGCAGGGAAATCTAGAGACCAAAATCTAAAGTAAGATTATCTGAAAGACAATCCAGATATCTACTATTAAGATCATTGGGAAGATGCTGCACTGACTTTGTATTATCTCTTTGAAAGCAATTTAACATACAGGAGATTGTGTAAACAGGTTAATGCCTTTGTTTATCTTCAACTGTAAGTCAAGTAAACAATAATAATAATTCACTGCCATGTGAGTGGATAATCAAATGCCCAGAAATAACAAGTCATAGAAACATCAGAGGCTTTGTGCAAAGATAAAGGCAGAATGGAAGATACAGTTCCTAGTCAATGATGATAGGCTGGGAGAAGTTAATATCAAGAGAGGAATTTTTGAAGAAGACTCATTATCTGCATCATTGTTTATCATTCATCTGATTCCTTTGTCAATAATATTGTATAACTCAGGCCATCGCTATCAAACATTAAAAATCTCTGCCAGGCTGTCCCACTCCTTTACATGGATGATCTGAAATTGAATGAAAAATTGCCATCTGAAATAGAATGGCTGCTCAGAACTGTCCGTAAATTCAGCCAAGATATTGCAATGAGTTTGGATTGGGCAAATGTGCCACCCTCACCAACAGGGGGAAAATAGTGGAAAAAACAAACAAACCAAGATGTCCTATGGAAATAACATTAAGAGTCTAGATAAAGACAATTGCTACAAACACCTAGCCATCCTTCAAGCTGACAGCATCAAAAAGAATGTTAGAAGTGAATACATCTTGAGAGTGAGAAGATCTTAAAACCCAATCTCACTGGAGGAAATACCATCAAGGGAATGAACACCAGGGAAGTTCCAGTCATGCCTGAAATAGTGCATTAGAGTCAAGCACAACTGGATAGCAAGACCAGAAAAATAATGAAAGTGAATCATGCCCTTCATCCATGCTTCAATGTTGACGGGCTCTACTTACCAAGGAAAATAGGTGGATATGGGATGTTGCAAGGGCACCAGACAGTTGAAGACCAAAAAAGGACACTGGAAGAATATCTGAAGGACAGTGATGAAGATGCACTGAGGCTTATATGCCATGAAAGCTTATTGAGTACTGGAAAGACCAAACTGACCTACAAGAATGATCAAAGTAAGAACAGAAATGAGACATGGCAAGGCAAGATTATTACATGACCAGTACATTAAAAATAGTGCAGGCCAAGCAAATAACAACCTGGAAATGGCTGCGGGACTAATTCTATCTGCACAAGACCAAGTCTTAATAATGAAGACATATGGTCCGAATTGAGAAGACAGCAACAGACAGCAAATGCCATCTCTGCAAAGAAGCTGACGAAATAATGGACCACCTAGTTAGCTGCTACAAGAAAAATCACATAGGCTGACTGCACATAACAGCATGTCAAAATGGCAACAATGGGCATTGGAAGATCTTCAAAAAATACTTTTTGTCTGCCACCAAGAATTGTTGGGGTTACAAAATAGTCAAAGTAACAGAAAACGACAAAGTTACGGTGCTCTGTGACTTTAGAATTCAAACAGACAGGCACCTGATACTTAACACCCCAGACTGAACAACTGTTGACAAGAAAAGACCAAAAAGTCTGGATAGTGGACATTGCACGACTTAAGAGACAGAAAAACAGAAGAGAAAGAACTGGAGAAAATCACAAAATACAAAGACCTGCCAACAGAAGTAGAACAACTGTGGCAAAAGAAAGCAAAGATAGTAACGATAGTAATAGGTGCCCATATGCAGTCAGAAAACATCTGGAGCACCACTTGAACACCATAGGTTTTGACAGTGACAAAATTACCATCAATCAATTGCAAAAGGCAGCTTTACTTGGAACAACTTACATCCTATAATAATACCTTTAGCATCATCAAACAACATCTGCCTATTCCAAGTTCCTGGGAAGTTCTCGATAGATGGATAAAGATGTCAAATCCAGTCTGGCTAGCTATATGACAAACCATAATGATAATAATTTGGCAAACTTACATTTCTCAATAATTCTGAGCAGCTCACAAAAATGAGACAATAAATCAATAAAATGCATAAACTAAAGGTAAAAGATGGCAAGTGTGAGGAAGGGTTACACTTTACCTCACCAAAGCACTGAATGAAGAGCCAGGTTTCCACAGCTATTTTAAATAGCAGCAGAGTGGGGGTCATCCAGATCTCAGTGGAGGACCTCATTCCAGAGGGCAGGCACTGCTACAGAGAAGGCATGCTTTGGGAAGATGATGTTCTTTAATTGAAGGGACCTGGAGCAGTGGAGCATGTCGATGCCAATGAATCAAGTTGACTGGGCAGATGGTCCCCCATGTAACTGGGCCCTATGTCATGGAAAAGGTTTCTTTTTAGGTCAGGGACTGTATACATTCTTCAGCCCTTTCTTGAGTTCTCCTATTTGGTTGCACAAACCAAACATATCAGGTTACTAGAATCTGACACTCACACATGCGCAAGTAGTACCTGTCAGATGTACTACAAGTAGTCCTCATAAAATGTCCATTCATTTAGTGACTGTTTGAAGATACAACAGTTCTAAACGAGGGGTACTCATGATGGACCCTTGTAGTTGCAGCCATCAGTATCCCCATGTCACATGATTATAATTTGGATGCTTGTCAACTGACTATTATGACATCACAATATCTTGGAGTTGCATGATCATCCTTTGGGAAATTCACTGCTGGCTTCCTACAAGCAAAGTCCATAGAGATGCTGACAAGAGGTCACAAATAGCAATCAGGTGCTTGCAGGACACAGCAACCTTGCAGGATTCACCTAACAATAGCAACTGGGACTGCTGGAAATGTCCTTGTAAGCCTGCACAGTCATGTGACATTGTGCTGGAGTTCTCAATCCCAATTACCACTGGTAAGTGAGGACTACCTGTATGCACATTAAACCTTGAACTAGGATTTAAATTTCCCTTATAGGAATCAAAATGTCTTCAAAGTATCCAAGAGCACATTAAAAAATCCTTGAACATTCAATGAACTCAGCATGCTAAAATCACATTAACGCAGGGATATTTTTTTTTAAAAGTATATTATCTTTAATATCTAGCTTTTCTTAGGCTAAAATCCAATTGCCAGTTTCAGGTTACATTCACAGAATTCAATTTTCTTTTAAAAGGCTATTTGTATTTATTTATTTTTTTATTTATTCAACTTCTGCAGCTGCATCTCAATCCAGTTGACTCATTTTTGTAATCTGGAAAATCTCAGTTTTAAAAGAAATAATGAAATAGGTTTAAAAAAAAAACCAGCTATGATAATTCATCTGAGCTCCTATTATGTCAATGCCATTTACACAAGCAAATATTTAATATCTTAATTCCCAGTTTTATTGTTCAGAGCTAGATATTTTCAATAGAAATATTACAAAATCTATGTACAGCTTCTTTAGTGCTGCTATTTCCTTCTTCTAATGTAGAAAGAAATCATGTTCAAGCACATTTTACAGGATCATTAGTATTTATTGGAGCAAAGCAACGTTTAAAAAGGAAAGATGCAAACTATTAACCAAAAGGTTCAAAACTACACTGATTTTTACTGCAGGAGTCCACTTTAATAGTGATGGGATTATTTATTTATAAATTTTATTATCTCAGGGCAACTCTGAGTGGCTTATTGTCATCATATTTATTATAATAAAGAAATATATTTTGTTTAAGCATTTACCGTATTTTTCGGAGTATAAGACGCACCTTTTTTCCTCTAAAAAGAGGCTGAAAATCTGGGTGCGTCTTATACATCAAATACAGCATTTTTTGCTTCCTGAAACCCCGCCCCTTCACCAAAATGGCCACACGCATACCCTTATGGAGGCTTGCAGAGAGCTCCTGGGGCTGGGGAGGGCAGAAATGAGCAAAAAACAGGGCGCTTTTGCCCCCCCAGCCCCCAGCAGCACTCTATAAGCCTCCATAAGGCTATGCATGCTATTTTTTGACCAAAAAATGGCCTGTTTTTTTTCCGTGAAAACGGGCTATTTTTCCTCATTTTGGCCTCCCCCAGGAGCACTCTGCAAGCCCCCCCCCCAGGCTATTAATGCCTTTTATTTGGGAAAAAAAGGCCCATTTTCACGAAAAACAGGCCATTTGGGGGAGGTTTGCACAGTGTAAAAAGGGTTTCCCCCCCCTAGTACTGTGCTTGCAGAAACAAAGATTTGTTCCAAAGGTGGCCAGTGATTTCCTTTTCCAGCACATGGGTAAATTACACCTGGAAACATCTACCTACCTACCTACCTACCTACCTACCTACCTACCTACCTACCTACCTTCTCTATCTATCTATCTATCTATCTATCTATCTATCTATCTATCTATCTATCTATCTATCTATCTATCTATCTATCTATCTACTGTATTTATCTCTCTTTCTCTATCTCTCTCTATTTTTTCTCTCTCTCTCCCTCTCTCTACCCACCTATCTACACTCTCTCTCCCTGCCTACCTACTGTATTTCTCTCTCTCTCTCCCCTCTATCTACCTACCTGCTCTCTCTCTCTCTTCCCATCTACTATTTCTCTCTCTCTATTTCTCTCTCTATCCCTCTACCTATCTATCTACACACACACTCTGTCCCTACTTACCTACCTATTGTATTTCTCTCTCTCTCTCTCTCTCCCTATCCCTTTATCTACCTACTTACCTACCTACTCTCTCTTTCTCCCTACCTACCTACTGTATTTCTCTTTCTTTCTCTCCCTCTCTATCCCTCTTTATCTACCTACCTACTTTTTTTTTTAATTGCCTCTTCAAAACCTGGGTGCGTCTTATACTCCGGTGCATCTTATACTCCGAAAAATATGGTATATAGTTGTCCAACTCAGACATAACTCTGAGCAGCATACAAAAGCTATAAACAAACAATGCATAACAACATATTTCCTTCAGAGTTACTTAAACAATAAAAAATAAAACAGGAATCAGAACTGAAATTTCCGATTCATGCTCTGCTCATATGACCCCAAAGCTGGGGGAAATCATGATACGCTGCTGGCCTTCAGCAATTGTTGGTAGGTTCAACCACTTTATCCATCTGCATCATAGTCAAGGGAGGCTCTCAAAACACACCTATAACTAGCACCTGTTGCATTGGCATGGAAAGCAAAGATGTCTTTTCCATTTAATTCCTGGGGCAGATGATAACTATTGCAGCAATATTTAAACACAGCAGTACTTCTTTTATTTTCCAATGAAGTACCATTATGGATGGTCCATGGCCAAAATGAGCCACTAACAACTCCCAGAAACAGGGTATTATGTATACAGTGCAACTGTACATTGTTCTGCAACATCCATTTCTGCTTTCAGAAAATATTGTACCCGGCATTCCACTAAGCATCAGCCTAAAAAACAAGCTAATCCAATCAGATGCTACCTGTGGATTACCTGACTCACCAAGGCACTGGCACATTAAGGAATTGGCTCTTTATCAGTGCCATTATTGGCTCAGTAGCATCCAAACACAGCTAGTAATTTAGCCAATTTGCCTCTAGGGTAAGAAAATAATGCATATTTTTAAATGATGCAAGCTTGCAGCTCAACAGCTGGGTAGGACATCTACTGCCAAAACCAGAGAAAGATGCTACACTGAGCATGCTCCAGAGAAGCGGGAATGGGAGGAACGTAGCACTGGAGGGAGGAAGCAACTTCATTCTAGGTGGTCCTTCTCTGAAGACAGAAATAAGTAAGACCAATTTAGTCTAGTGATTCTTAATCAGAAACTGGCAGAAACTGGGAGACCATAAGTTCTAGTCCCATTTTAGGCATGAAAGCCGGCTTGGAAACTTTGATCCAGTCACTCTTTTTCAACTCAACCTACCTCACAGGTTTATGTTGAGAAACAACTAGGAGGAGGAAAAAGTATTAGGTATGTTCACAACCTTGAGTAATTTATAAAAATAATAAAAGCAGGATAAAAAATAAAAAATGAATAAAAACACGTAAGGCTGATTTTATATACAAATAATCACATGTTTTTCAAACGAGGCAGCTTTATGGTATGCAGACTAGGGAATTCTGGGAACTGAATCTTAAAGTTGTCAAGTTTGAAAAACATTTTATATCTGGCTTCTCAAAAGATACTAAAAAGAGACATTTAATCAGCAATTACAGATCAAAACAACCCATTTTGGGGGAGAGGTTTTACTAAAAAATACATTCTATCTAGTGCAGGGGTTCCCAAACTTGGCAACTTTAAGACTTGTGGACTTCCACTCCCAGAATTCTGGGAGTTGAAGTCCACAAGTCTTAAAGTTGCCAAGTTTGGGAACCCCTGATCTAGTGCATATTCAGGTTAAATATCAAGTTAATCTGTACTCCATCTTAACTAGACTAGACCTGAAATTGGAATTAGGCCAAATAACCTATAGAAGCAGACTGTTTATTTTACCAAAAATCAATGTGAACAGAGCACTGAGAAAGCTAGGAGTGAGAAACAGCAAAGAATAACGATATAGCAAAGTAATGAATTATAAATAAATGGGAGTACGGAATGAGCATGAAATTATAATTTTATACTCAGGCAATATCATGCAGGTTATGGAAAATATTGTACAACTTAAAAGTCTTCAGCTCCTGAGAAGTCTTATTTAGTACTGAAGATAAAGCAAGGAATTCATCCATTGCTTTGTTTTATCTTCCTGAAAATCTGACTTCTGTGATATTGTTGGCGATGAGTTTATTGTTGTCCATAAAGTTAAGCATAAGTTTTATCTATGCAGTTTTAGTCACATTACTTTGTAAGGTAAAGGTACGGTTCCACTATCCAGTCATTTCTGACTCTGAGGGGATGGTGCTCATGTCTGTTTCTTAGCCAAGGAAGCCGGCGTTGTCCAAAGACACTTCTGTGATCATGTGGCCAGCATGACTATACGTCGAGGCATACAGGGTATTGTTAGTTCCCATAAAAGCAGTACCTATTTATTTCTACTCGCATTTGCATGTCATTGAACTGCTAGGTGGGCAGGAGCTGAGGTAAGTTACAGGAGCTCATCCCATCATGCAGCACTCTGCTCTCAAATCGAGACTGTCAGTTTTCCAGCTGACAAGCTCAGTGTCTTTAGCTGCTGCTGAGCCATTCCATCACCCCCTCCTCACTTACCTTGTAATTACATTAGTTCATAATTCAAGTAGTTATTTGGATTTTATTTCATAAAATTAGAATTGTTCTATTTTGGTTTTGGATTTTGATATTTTATACAAAGGGCAGGCAGGTCACATGGTGCTGAATTCAACAGTATGATAATAATTTGGGGAGGGCTGTCCTAAAAAGAGCAAACTGGCCTTTCCTTTATTGCAAATTCTTTTCTTATTCAGACATCAGGATTGTAGAAAGTATTTCAATCAATCAATAAGGCTATTTCTTATTTTGACCAATCCTCATTGTTTATCATAACACACATCGACTTGTGAAAAAAAAGATAAAATGGATTCAGTATTTAAAATGTGCCTATTTTGAATGAGGATCTACATAAAATCACCATTTCTAAGAGAAAAAATATTGTTTTCATCTTATTTGAAAATAATTATTCTGGTACAATAGATGTTCAAAGTAATCTTAAGCTTTTTGCAAAAATCCAGAGAACCACTCAATTCATCTATCTGGCTAAGATATCTGGCTAAGAGATCAAAACAGAAATCCATCTAGTCAAACATTTTGTTTCCAACAGTGGTCAATTAGAAGCCTTTGGAACTTCAAAGGGATCAAAAGCCAATTGCTCTCTTATACTGCTGTGTTTTCCTATCATACATTGTTCAAATGCACACTGTCCTTAAGCTAGGCAGATAATTGAACTAGCTTAGCCACCAGCCAGCATCTAGAATGATTTTTGAAAGAAGCACATAGAAAATACTAGCAACACAAATAGCATAAGCATGAATAGCTCAGCACCCGTGGAATTTTTTTTAAAAAAATATAAGTTTGGGAGACAGGAGTTTATAGCAAAGAAATGAGAGGTGGAAACTTAAGGATAAACAGCAATGGTGGATATTGCAAAAGTAAAACAATTTCTTTAGTTTTTCATTGATACTGTGCAAGAAAGAAATTTCTGCAAGGGTAAAATTTCCCAACTCTGGGTTTTTTACCTTACATGCTTGGGGGGCAGTGGGGGGGGGGATCCCTTTTTGCTTATCTAAAATCAGTACTGGGGTTATACATCTGAAGGTATATAATAGTAAATTGGCTATCATTACAATCTCTGATTGGATAATTTGTGCTTTATCTGGACAATTAATCATACTGGCAATGGATCTGCTGCCCACCAAGTTTCACTAAACTGCATTTCAATTCCAGGAATGTTTCCTTTTTTATGAAGGAGCTTGTTTTACAAGGCAAGGAAAAGTTCTTTTGAACTTTTTTTAATGAAAGCAATTTTTAAAACACTAAACTTTTTTTTTTAAAGTAGCTTTCCAGAAGTTTTTCATTTCCTACTCCTTCCCTTATTGCAGGTAGCATTTCCATGCCTTTTCTTATTATCTCAGTCTCACTTTCTTCCTGTTCATCAGTCTTGCTCTCTTTTTTGGTCTGATGCATTGCCATTATTACTTCCTCAACTGTCTCCCACAGGTAACTCTTCAAGAGCATTATCTAAATGGCATATTCTCATTGACTGGCCCTGACGTTTACATCCTGGAATGGTGGGGGAAAGCCTATAGTGAAATTGATCAATGACACAACTGCAGTGGAAAAGCTGAAGCAATCAACTCAGACAGGAAAGATAAGCTTGCAGGTGGGCAAGCTGACATGTATAAAGTTGCTTCTGCAGCTTAATGTGTATTTCTCTGCATCAGGAAAGCTATAAGGACTGTTTTCGGTGACAATGAATTGTTGTATTCAATGGACTCGCATTATGCAGATGTACAAACACAGAGACAAATCTTGCCTTTGACATAAAAGTTTTTAGAGGATCACTGACACTTTTCCGCCACAATCTCTATGCAGTAGTTGTAAGTAGTAGTTGTAAGAGTTGTCTTACCTTACTAGCATATTGTAAAGGTGATAATATTCAGGAATGTTGCTCAACTATTTTATTATTATTTAATCAATTCACAGCCTGGGACTAGTAAAAACAACAGTTCAGGTCCTAATTAATGACCTAAGAGCTGTTAAGTGTTGTTTGAGATTTAAACTTCAATTCGATTCAGAGTCTGGGACTGGTAAAAACAGTTCAAGTCCTAACCAAGGACCTAAGAGCTGTGAAGCTAACGTCTGAGTATATAGGCAGTTCCAAGTAAGATGGGTTTTATTTTTTGCAAAGTCAGAATATTCAGGTCTAATAAGTTCAAAATGTCCATGTATCCAGGCACCTCTTTGGGTATTCCTGGGTATTGCACCAGGGGCTCTCATTACTATTGGTACAACCATTGATTTCTTCCAACAATCACTCAACTTCAACTTGCAGATCATGGTATTTTGTTATTTTTTTCTAGTTGTTTCTCTTCAATTCAGACATCATCTGGTATTGCAATATCAATGAACCAGACTTTTTTCTTTTCCACAATAGTGATGTCAGGCATGTTGTGGACCAGATGTCTGTTTGTTTGGATTTGAAACGGGACGTAAGATCTTGATCTGTTCGTTTTCAACAACTTTTGTCAATTTTGTGTTCCCAATAATTTTTGCTGCATTTGAATCCAAACTTCTGACAAAGCTTCCAATGTATGATTTTGGCAACTTGATCATGGTATTGTAGATAATCAGTCTGTTGTTGTTGTTGTTGTTGTTGTTGTTGCTTACTTTGGAATTAAGAATAGAAAATGTCTGGTCAATCTTGTCTCTTTCTTCAGTGCTGGAGAAGAGAGCAATCAGAGGTCTGGGAAATTTATAGCAGGGAAAAAAGGCTCAAGAAAATCTCTCTAATATCACCTGATCCCCATATTCAGATTTCTGAGTTGTGCTAACAACATCCAAAGTCAACTAACTGCAGGGTCCTTTTCAAACGTTAAGTACTCTTTCAATGTAATGTATAGTACCATATAAACAACAGTTGAAGAGCAAATCAACAAATTTACATTCCAAAGAGAAAAAAAGTCAGAATATGAATGGAAGTCAAAAGGGAAAAGCCAATTTTGTTCAAGTCTTGTTGAAAACTCTCTTGCTGCCTATTGGTAGCTATTAAGAAAACTACTTATTAATCATTCTTGACACCGATTTCTGGCAGCAACAGTAGTATGAAATTAAAATGTTGTAAACTATCTCTCTTAATATACTAGAACAAGGGATGTTACGATTGAAACAGAAAAAAGCTTCTTACCATGAGTAGTTAACCTGATTCCCTCCCATTTCTCTAACACATAATCATTTCAAATCAGGGTGAATAGAGAAATAAAGGGAATAGCAGCTTTGAACAATAGCAATCAATCTTTAACGAGAATATTAAAATGGTAATTTCAGCTCGCAGTGTACATTATATTCCAAATGCATAGGAGTACTAAATTATCACTTCTGCATAGATGGGAGGGATATGTAATTAAAAGGGTTATTCCTCTACACGGTATCTAAATAAAGACTGTGTATTTAGGAGGACAGAGCGCAAGGGTGGATTTCTCAAACTTGCTCTCCTCCAGATCCTCCAGATCATCTTCTTCCTACATTCTGCACTAACATAGCAATTTGGTAGTTTCTGCTGCCCTGTCTGTCTTCCAAAGGGCTTTCTCAGTGGTCATTCGCTTCTTGCTAGTCTCCAAGGCATGAAAGAGTCAAAGTTATTACACTTTGCTGCCTTTTGGGTGAATAAACGATAGCAATGAAATAATTGCTACGCTTGGCTCTAATGCCATTTCCTGAGTGTGGCCCACTGAAATACGTGACTAGCAACTTCAACCCGTCCTCACAGAGTCTTGGAAAATAAAACAATCTCACAAGAGATCAAATAAAACTTTGTTTTTAAAATGAAAAGGGAAGTATATTTCAAATTTTAAAATTGTAATTATGCTGTGCTGCAGGACTTAAGAGTATAGAGCTGCCATTTTATAATAAGCAACATCTGGCAAGCTGGTTAAACTTCATCTTTAACCCATAAGATGGTATTGATATGTTACAACTGCCCCAGGTACCAGAGAGGTAAAAGATTTTCTCAAAGAAAAAAATAATAAAGTCGATACAATCTAATATATGTATAAAAGTCTCAAGTTTATATAATGACTGAACTTATTCAGGGTTATAAATTATACTGAACATAAAGACACACAGAAACTGTAACCTAAAACTTAGCACAACAGCCTAGCTCACTGCACTTTTTCTCAGAGATGATCTCAATTCCAAGGCAAAGTCCTTTTTGTTTTTTTGGCTCTGCTCCCATTTTGGTAACTAAGGGTAATTCCAAATATCAGATATCAGAATGGTTGAGAAGGTGTTATACTTCATTCCCTTCCCAAGCTCAGCCACAGCAATTTCTTTCTGTGTTTCCCCAGTTTTCTGCCTACTCTTTAAAAATGAATTAATGAATAAAATAAATAAATAAATAAATAGTTTTCCTACATGATGCTTGACTACATCAAAATATGTCAATGAGATCATAAAGATCCAATGCTTCCAAGATTCATTTAATGAAAAAGTTTTAGGAACCTGTTCTGAAAAGTTTAAATATGTCATCATACACAGTGCAACAACTGTACTTAAACTGAAACCCCAGGCATGTCAACATTGGTTTGATGAAAACTACAAAACCATTTTAGCAGCCCTCCAGACCAAGAACAAGGCCTACAAAGACTGGCAGAATGATCCATCACATTCTCAAAGAAAGACAAGTTTAAAAGGCTGCAGTCCAAAGTATGCAGAACTGCAAGAAATGGAGGACAAATGGTCATGGAAGAAGGCTGAGCAGGTGGAAGGTTATGCTGGCATCCATGCCACTAGAGTGTTCTTCAGTGCTATAAAGCCAGTTTATGGGACTTCTAAATCAAAATGCCCTTCCTTGCTAATTTTTGAGGTCAAGCCTGATCAAAGATCAGGAAGGACCGAAAAACTACTAGCCGAATTTTTTTCCAATTTATTCAATAGGCAATTTCTTCCTCTAATGATGTTCTTGATGTCCTTTCTGGTACTTCATGTCTAAGAATTCCTCAGAAAGCCAAAGCTGGCACACAAAGAGGCCACTTAGGAATAATCTAGTCCAAGGCCATAGTCTCCCAAGGCTGAACTAATTCCTCAGCCAAGCTGCCCATTAGATCCTCAAGGAAACTCTAAGCTCCCCAACAGGGTGAGCTGATGAAACAGGCCCTATGACAGAGTGGGTGTATTCATTTATGAGCTCTACACATAAAGCCACGAGGCATGATGAGTGAATTTTACTGCATCTGGTGAAAGCAAATTAATTTTCTACCCAACCAATTTCTCATAACACTTTATCATGTCAAACTGAATATTCAACAATAAAAATACTTATTTTTCCTGCATAAAGCTCAGCTATTCAAATACTTTTCACCTAACAACTCTAGTTGTTCTAACTCAGGCCTGCACAACTGAAGGTAATTGATGAATTAAAAGTCCTTGTGGGCTGCAAAGGAACGCGGCCAGCCAATCTGCTGTCTGGCAGCTAGCAAAGCCGCATGTGGCCCAAGAGCCATATGTTAGAATAAACAGAACACTCATCAGCTGTGGTGTTGTACCCCAATCCAATAATTTTTACTCTAGAAGGCATCAGATTTTACAGATTTTGTAGCCAGTCTAACTCCCAAAAATGTTAACGATGTTGTATATTCCTCGTTTGACTTCATGGAGCCCTCTATGTAGTTTTGAAAATCCAAGTCTAGGTTACAGTCCCAGTATTTCTGGTGATTTCCCATTTAAGTACTAAGTTGATCCAATCCTGCTTACTTTTTCAAGATCCCACCAAGGCAGGTAGATTTCATCACTTTAATGAGAAATTAATACACATGACCCTCTTTTATATTTTCATAGGCTTGATTTAGTTATCAAAGTTGGTTATTAATCCATGCTTGCCCCATGATGGCCACAGCCACCAAATCTTATTCTGCATATGGGAATGATGGTGGATGCAAGTTGCTGCCACTTCATGTCTCAGGTTGTTTTTTCAATGCATCTGTTAGCCACCAAACACAAATTGTATGCAGGAACTGAGTTGCCTTCGATTAGTCATTTGGGCTTCTCTTTTTACCCACTTTCCTTCAGTAAATGCTGATTTCCTGCCTTCCCAGAAATGCTGACAGGAATCTAGAATAAAGAGGTATACAATGTTACCGTACAGCAACATCTCTAGCACGTAATGAGACACAGTGAACTCTTCCTTTTGCACATGAAAGGTTTTTTGTTTTCACTGCATCTGTAAAGCCTCTTGTTTATGCTTTCACAAGATCAGCTTGGAGTTTCTTGCTTTTGGACAACCAGGACTCTCCAAAGATTAGACAAAAGTCATGGAGACATGAGAACCAGTCTCTTCAGCCCTATAAAAGCAGTCAGGCTGATGAAAGAAACACAGTTGGTAGGAGTACTAAATTCCTGTTTATAGTAAGATGTAATCCTTTTGGACCTAAAAGATGCTTGAGGTGAACTTTGGTGTTTTTTTAAATCCCTCAACTGCATTACTCTGAATATTTTCCTGCTCGTCCCAATATTCAGAAATTTTAGCTAGGGACTAATACAACTTCTCAAATTACAATGACAATTTAGCCCAACATTTCTTTTGCTGAGCAAAACATTTGTTAAGTAAACTTTGCCCCATTTTACAACCTTTCTTGCCACAGTTGTTAAGTAAATCGCTGCAGTTTTTATGTTAGTAACATCGTTAATAAGTTAATCTGGCTTCCCTATTGATTTTGCTTGTCAGAAGATCACAAAAGATGATCACGTAACCCCAGGACATTGCAAATGTCATAAATATGAGTCAGCATCTGAATTTTGATCATGTCTCCATGGGGATGCTGCAATGATTGTAAGTGTAAAAAATAGTCATGTCACTTTTTTAGTGCCGTTATGACTTCGAATGGTCACTAAATGAACTGTTGTAAATCAAGGATTACCTATAACCATATCAATGACTGGGAACAGTTATAGGAGAACATGGGATTTCTTTACTATAACTCTTCTCCAATACTCTGTACCTGGACAAGATACTGGAGTGCAGCTCCATTTGAGTTGAGGGGATTATCTATATTTATTTCCATTTATTTTAGCTCTCATTAAGATCCAGAGCCTGCTTTGGCTACCTTAGTGAATAAGCTACGCTAAGATCAAAGGAATGCATTCCTATTAGTTATCTGGTAACATTGTTAACATTTTATTACCATACTAGCTGAATACCCTTGCGCTACTACGAAACTATGTGATCAGGCTTGATAAATTGACACTTACAGCTTGAAAATTAATGAGTAGTTACCATCGATCTCTCCTATCCCCTTCTGTCCCTCAGACCTGCCCCACAGAATCCTCCCCTATTCTAATAATATAATAATAATAAATTTGAATTTATTAACCGCTCCCTCTCCCCACAGGGACCCGGGGCGGTGCATAGGAGGAACTAAAAACAATATAAACAATAAATACAAAAATACATACTTTAAAACACAATTAAACAATATTATCCCGTGCTAAAAATAATTAAAAACCCATTAAAATACATTTGAAATCTATAGACAGAGAGACTATCCAAGGCCGGCCAGTCGAAAGAAATGGGTCTTCAATTTCGTACGGAAGGAGCGGAAGTCAGTGGTCGTTCTGATATCGGGCGGAAGGTCGTTCCAGAGGGCCGGGCCCGCCACAGAGAGAGCCCTTCCCCTGGGCATCGCCCGCTGACAAAGTCTAGTGGACGGCACCCGGAGAAGTCCCTCTCTGTGGGAGCGAATCGGCCGTGAGGATGTATGGGGCAGGATCCGATCCCGCAGATAGCTAGGTCCCGAGCCATGGAGCGCCTTGAAGATGATAATTAGCACCTTGAAGCGCACCCGGAAGGCGACAGGCAGCCAGTGCAGCTCGCGCAAGAGCGGTGTAACGTGGGTGAACCTAGTGGTCCCCATAATTGCTCGCGCGGCTGCATTCTGAACTAACTGAAGCCTCCGGGTACACCTCAAGGGAAGCCCCCATGTAGAGAGAGTTACAATAGTCCAGTCGGGATGTCACGAGGGCATGAGTGACTGTGCAAAGGGCGTCCCGATCCAATAGGGGGCGCAATTGGCAAACCAGGCGAACCTGGTAAAACGCCCTCCTGGCCACGGCTGTCACTTGCTCTTCCATAGACAGCCGGGTATCCAGGAGGACACCCAAATTGCGCACCCCATCCACAGGGGCAAGATGTTCGCCCCCTATGGCCAGCGTTGGAGAGAGCTGGTTGAATCGGGCAGCCGGAAACCACAGCCACTCGGTCTTGGTCGGGTTGAGCTTGAGTCCGCTACTTCCCATCCAGATCCGCACGGCTTCCAGGCACTGGCACATCACCGCTACGGCATCGTTGGGGTGGTTTCTATCCCATTCTCTCCCTCAGCCTTGCCCCATAAAAGCCTTACCTATCCTATCCCTTTCTTTCCCTCAGCCTTTCCCCACAAAAGCCTCCCATATCCTATCCCCGTCTCTCCCTCAGCCTTACCCCACAGAAACCTCCATCCTATCCCCTTCTCTCCCTCAGGTTTGCCATACAGAATCCTCCCCTATCCTATCCCCTTTTCTCTCCCTCAGCCTTGCCCCACAGAAGCCCCACCTACCATATCCCCTTCTCTCCCTCAGGTTTGCCCCACAGAAGCATCACCTATCTTTCCCCTTCTCTCCCTCAGAATCCTCTCCAAACTCGCAGCCAGCAGGCTAGATGAGTCACAAGCTGGCCGCGCCCATGTCCAAGTTTTCAGGTTAGGAGGGGGAGTAAAACATCTAACTCCTTAGCATCAGAGTGTGTTAATAATAATATACAAAATACTAATACTCTGATGGTCATTTCAAAAATCCTTTCGTTACTGAACACCTAGAAGCCAAGAGGAACATATGTGCCAAATTTCAAGTTTGTAGGCTAGAATGGAATTTGAAGGCAATGATTTACCGTGGTTCTAAATGAAATATTCCAGAAAATTGTGGTTAGAAGTTTTAGTGTTATGGCCACTGAGCAATGGCATCCACAAGGAGTCAACAATGTGTGTGACAGCGAACAAAGTATTGCCTCTTTTTAACATGTGTTGTATTCACTGCATGCAAATGAAAACCAGGGGCTTTGAATTACAAGGTTCGCTCCCCCCGCCCCCGCCATGAAATGAACATGTTTGAAACTTTAGGAGAGGTTGTCCATAACTCTGCATCATGAAGTCATCAATCTATTTTATATCTCCATTCCATTAACCTACCCAAAATTAATATCTGATGCCAACAGGGGCTGATAACACAATTTGAAGCTAAAAGTCTTTTTGGTCATCTGAAGACAGATTGAGAAAAAGGTCCCTTCCTTGAGTGAAGCTCAAGTTTGAACATCAGCCTTGAACTTAAATGTCATTTTTCAATAGTGGCCAGGAGAGCACAACCATACCTGTTTCTGTTATTGTCAGATGAGGTCATAATGGTAAATGACTTAATTGCATTCTGTTCACACTATGGCAATGTATTCAGTTCAGGACTCCATTTTTAAGAATTCAGAAACTTCAGCTAGTGCCAAATCTGTAGCCACATGACTGACTAGGGATAGTTATAGGAAATATGTGACTTCTTTATTATAACACTGATTTATCTTGGGTTTTTTTGGCATGATGCAAACACTGGTCATTATTTCACCAATGTACATTACTTGTGTGCTAGATGCTGTACAACATATGTTTTTAAAAATATGTGTTCTATATAAATTAAGCACTCTTTGAAATTAAGCTGAAAAAATGAAATATCTCATTGAGTTCTTCTCAGCTCCAGCATCATTAGAGGTATTGTAGGAACATGAGAGAGGACTTTCTCAGGGACTGACTCTGGACTTAGGAATTCTCTAACAAGAGATGTGATATAGTTTTTCTCTAAAATACTTCTGCTTTCAATGAAGTACCTTCTGATCCAGATAGGTCCATGATGGTGAACCTATGGCATGTGAGTCATCACCCATTACTCTTCCAGGTTGTGGCGTGCTGGCCAACTAGTCTTCACAAACATGGAAGAGCCAGAAGCAAAAGAGTAATCGTCCGGTGTGCATGTGCACTGGCTACCTGGTCTTCTGGTTTCTGGTGCACATGCGCACATGAAGACCAGCTGGCCAGTGCATACATGCACACCGGGCAGCTGCTCTTTCAGTTTCTGGCGCATGCGTGCACACACACACACACACACACATGCGCACTCGCATTTCGGCACTTGATACCGAAAAGGTTTGCCAACACTGAGATAGGTATTTGATCTGTAAACTATTGAATTCTGTGAATAGTTTCTCTCTACATATTGATTCATTTCTATATGTTTTTAAGAGGGCTTTTGTTATATTTGTTTATGTTGACCAATTACTACCCTTTATATGCCAAGGCTTATTTCAGTTTGTATTTTTCTTGTGCCTACACTGGTCGCAGCAAAAGCATTTTAAAGGAATAGCCCAACCGTGCCCAACCTCTCATTCTCTCCATCGGTGTTGCCACCGAAACTCTCACAACAACCAAGTATGGCCTCTCCAAGTTGTGGAAGGTTGCTTTGTCCACATAAGGGATTGATTTATTATCTGACAATAAAAGCCCTCAGAGAACAATTAATCCAACAGACCATTCTATACTTCATAGCTTCTCTCATGGGACTTCTCTGGTATACCTAAAAATACGCAAAGGCCCCAAGTCAACTCAGCAACAAAGAAGAGCCTCTACCAAACAAAAGTAAAGAAAAACTAGCAAAACCAATTCTCAGGGATTCCTTCAACAACTCATTTGCCAATGTCATTCTACTCTTCAAGGATTATAGACTGGGATATGGAAGATGAATCCCAAGTGGTTGGAAGAGGTCAGGCCTGATGCCTTGCCTATCCATTTCTATAAACTTGTATATTATTTAATATTTCTCCATAAAAAAAGTGCTAATTCGAAATCTACTTAGTTTGTATTGATTTTTTGCTAGTGTTTTGAATTTTGGCATGGATTGTGTTATATTTGAAGCTGTTGTGAATTTTAGTTTATATTATGCTAATGTCTATCTAATAATTCCAAGGACTATAGTATGTTGACAAATCGTATTAATATGTTATAAAATGCTAGAATGAACCACTTTCAGACTCTCTCAAGAAAATATTTTATTTTACAAAATATTCTGTTGTCTATTTGAGAGAAAATGTCTTTCAATAGGGCTTCACAATCACAAAATGTCAAAAGCTCTTATTCTATACATTTATATTCTATTCAGAACTATGGTTTTTCTCTTAATTTCAGTTTGTAAGACTATATAATTTATGCTCTTTTGAATAAAGCATTTTCTTCCTACGCTGAATGTTTTTTTGCCAGTTTGCACAGAAGCTGAACAATTTGCATCTCCTTCATCCTAATATAGTGTAGGTTATCTGCCTATTTGCAAACAACACTTTATATATCTGATTTTAAAACAACCTGCAATCAAGCTATGCCACAAAAAAAGTTAAACTAAAAAAATATTCTTTCTCTGTTGAAAGAAAAATGAGAATGGCTATTTAGCTGGAATTTGTAGCAATATATTTCTATATGTAAGTCCCCTACTGAAATACCCTGCTGAAGTTTCAGAAAGCAAAGAAGTGGGGGGGGGGGGGGGGGGGGGAAGAGTATTAGTAGTGATCCATCAGAATCAAGGAAACCTAATCATCGCTCTAGTTTAAATACTGTATGAGTAAGTCTGCATACTACATGTGCAACTTGAATTCCCATGAAGCTTGATTTCTTCTATTATACAAATAATGCCATTCATTTATATGGATAAAAGTAAGCAGTTTTTATTATTTATTTATTAATTTAATTTGTATACCGCCCTCTCTCCCGAAGGGACTCAGGGCGGTGCACAGGGATAATAAAGGATAAAATACATATAAATACAGTCAATAGATAAATTTAAAATTAAATTAAATAAATTTAACCTATGTTAAAATAATAAGAAACCCTATTAAAATGATAGTAAAAACACACTATGCTAATAATGATATACACCTGAAATGACAGTTGGTCTTACATGAACTGTAACTTTAGGACTTGTTGCAGGATAGTCCAGTAGTGGTCAAGCAGTGGTATAGTCACATCCAATTGCCCTCGAGACTGGGTTGAAGCTGAAGCCACGCCTCTGTGCTCCTTCCTTCTGACTCCAGTTTCAATGAAGTGTGCACTCCTGAGACCTGAAAACAAGGCACAAAGGAAACACCTGCACCCCAGATGCTATCTACCTAATCCTCGGGCAGGAACTGGACCATCCTGCAACAACTCCTAAAATTACAGTTCAGGTAAGACCAACTGTAATTTTACGGAGTGAGTTGCAGGATGGTCCAGGAGTGGGACATACCCAGCTACCATCCCATGGGGTGGGGAATCAATGAGCTGCTAGGACCTTTTGAAGGACCTTTTGAAGGACCCAGCGACTGAACGCCGCATCAGCCGATGTGAAGGCATTCAATCTGTAATGCTGAATGAACAGTGACAGTGAAGCCCATGTCGCTGTCCTGCAGATTTCACCTATTGGAGCCTGAGTGGTCCATGCCACTGAAGTGGCCGTGCTCCTCGTGGAATGAGCCATGATTCCGACTGGCATAGGCAACTCTTAGTCTCATAAGCAAGGGTGATAGTCAAACAGATCCAATGGCTAATGGTGGAAGACGTGACCCATTTACCTAACGACAACAGCTGAAATGACAAAAGTAAAGCCTCCAATCTCCTCAAATCAGCTGTCCAGGTAGATGTGTAAGACTTGTCTGATGTCTAAACAATGTCAACTTATGCTCCGCCTCTCTGACCGGATCTGGACAAAAATCCAGAAGGATCACCTCCTGTGACTGGTGGAAAATGGAATTCACCTTAGGCAAGAAAACTGGATCCAGGCAGAGTACAACTCTGTTGCTGTGAAACACGCACAAATCCTCTCTGGAGGAAAGGGCCCCCATTTCAGACATGTGCCTTGCTGAAGTGACCACTACCAAGAACACTACTTTAAAGGTAAGCAGCTTCAGGCTGACGCTTCTCAAAAGTTCAAAGAGCTCAGCCATAAGGGCATGTAGCACCATGGAAAGGTTCCAAGTGGGGAACCTATGGACAACAGGAGGATGCAAATTTGCGACCCTCCTAAGAAACCTCTTGACCACTGGCAGTTGGGTCAGTGAGACCACTGGCAGTTGGGTCAGTTATCCTCACTTGGGATAACTGTGGTGAGCGTACCTAGCTGCCTCTTCACTATGCCATGGGAAAGACCTTTGTCCAACCCATTCTGGATGAAATCCAGAACCTGCAGCACCATGGCCCTAGTTGGAACTATCTGGGCAGATTGACACCAGGCCATGAGAGAAGATCATGTGAAATTGTAAATTCTGGTCATAGGCTGCCTGCACAAAGCCTCAATAGTCCTGATCACCCGGTGGGACAGATGAGTCTCCCTCAGGTGCTCCCGCTCAATTTCCACACAGCTAGTTGAAGCCAATGTGGCTTTGGGTGGATCATAGTCCCTTGATGCAATTCTACCTTCCCCCTCGGAATCCTCCATGGGGAGCCCACTTACAGGCCCATGAGATCCGCGAACCAGGCCCTCCTGGGCCAGTGCAGCGCAACCAGAATCACCTCTGCCTGTTCCCTGACTACCTTCTGAATGACCCCAGGAATGAAAGGGAGGGGGGAAAGTGTACAGCTGCCCGGTTGGCCATCTTGTCCAAAGGGCATCAACCCCCTCCATTCCCCGAGCTGGGAACCGGGAAAAGAACCGAGGGACCTGCGCATTGGATGGAGTTGCAAAGACGTCCATCTTTGCCTAAACGGGAATCTATCACTGCGCCTAAGTGAAGGTTCCTAGTTGATGGTTTAGGGTGGTCTTCTCAAAATTAACGGAAAAACCCAAATGCTGCAAGGTGTCAATGACCTGCTGAAGATCCGCCCACATGACGTAGGGCAATGATCCCCTGAACAAGGATGTCATCCAGGTAGCATTGGAGTCTGATCAGACTCCAATGCTACCTCAGATGGGCTGCAACTATGGCTAGCACCTTGATAAAAGGACCTGGGTGCTGAGGCTAACCCAAATGGCAGGGCCCTGTACTGGTAATGCACTCCCAAGGTAGGAGAAGCAAAGGAACCTCCTATGCTCCAGGAGAATGGAAATATGAAGATAGGCCTCCGTGAGATCAATGGAGGCCATATAGTCACCCTCCACACGACTGTCACGATGGACTTAAGGGAAGCCATCTTGAACCATCTGTAGACAAAAAACTGGTTCAAGAGTTTTAAGTCCAGAATGGCTCTCCATCCCCCAAAGATTTTGGCATGAGAAACAGGTTCAAATAGAAGCCCCAGCCCACTTGATCTGGAGGGACCAGCTCTACTGCAGCAATGTCAAGTAGGTGTTGAATAACGTGATGCATCTGTGTGCGTTTCTCTACACGCTTAGCCGGGGGAAATGTGCAAAAAATTTTGGAGGGAGAGAAAGAAATTCCAGATGGAGCCCCAGATGTTACCATACTAAGGACCCAGGCATCCGACGAAATCTCTGGCCAGGTGTCTGAGAAGAGTACCAGGTGACCAACAATGGGTGGGGTTAAAGATGACTTACTTGCCCCGGTGGTAAGGGTGACCACTTCCCCCCCGAAAGGGACATTTATCCTGTGGTTGGAAACGGGACCAATTCCTGTTTTAACTCTTCTCAGGCTGCCTATCAGATCTGATGGGAGGGCACCTGCTCTGGTGAATCTCCTGTTCCTGTGGGCGATATGAGGGCTTGCGGTAGTAAAGCATAGACTTCAGATCCACCTTCTTGACCAAAGTGGTCAGGACCTTGTTTTTGTTCTTGAGCTCAACGAGGATCAGATCAAGCGAGGCTCCAAAAAGAGAACCTCCTGCATAGTCCGCTGAAGTCAGCTGCCACTTCGATTTGTTGTCCTCCTGCCAGCCCCAGAGCCAAAGAAGGTGACAGGAAGCAACAGACGATGCAAGACCCCTAGAAGCAAACTTCATAGCATTCAAGGTAGCATCAGCCGAAAACTGAGATACCGCTACTAACTTGTTCACATGCTAGTGAAGCCGAACGTCCTCTGGTGGAATGCGCTCCTGGATCTGCTCCATCCACAGGATAGCGTGCGGTTGAAAAACAACATGGATGCAGCTGCCTTAATGGCCCAAGCTGCTGACTGGAACGTTTTCCTCAGAGTCATCTCCACCTTCCTGTTGTCAACCTTCAGGTTGTCTGCTACATTCTTGAACATCAGAGGTGGGTGACGCCAAGGATCCACAGTGGGCATCTGTAATGCTTGGGGGAAATCTTACTTGATGTTATAGAATTGCTGGTCATTACAGCCCGGGTTTGAAAAGTCCCTGGCTTCTCCCATTGCTTCTTCACAACCTCCAAAAACAACTGGGGGTAGGCAGGGATCTCCTCCTTGGTGGTCTTAGGTTGAGAGAAAACTGGGCCTCAGGCTTCTTTGCTGGAACCCACTCCTAGGCCCTGTCACCGCCTCCCAGCTATGGAGTAGCATGCGCTTTGCGCAGGAAGGATTGGAATAAATTTGGAGGAAACAATTCCGTGAATGCAAGAGGATCTGAAGACTAACCTCCTCATCCTCTGAAAGGTCTGGATCCCTCTGAGTCTTATCCCCTTAGATCAAGCCTTCACTAGCCAGGGAAGGAGACACCGGGTGGTCCTCAGGTTGGGATTGGGGCTTCCCCAGGGTGACCCTAGGAACTTTTCTCTTGCCACATGACAAGGCTTGAGGGGCCTGTTGGTGCAAGCCTGCAGCAATGCCATTAGAAATCGTCTTCTCAATAAGATTCTGGAGCCCAATGGGAAGGTTATCCACATCTAATGAATCCCAGCCGGAGCTCCCTGAAGCTTGACCTGTGCTGGCTTGGGGGGATAGCAGAGGCCTAGCTGAGACCTGATCCCCAGGCTGAACCACATGCAGGCAGGGATCCTCCTGGTACAGGCCTTGATCCTCCATAGAAAGAGGTGGGGAAGGGGAAACCTCCCCAAAAAACTTCCCCAGGGAATCTGGAGAACTCGGAGGGGAATCAGGTTGGATTGCGCTCCACAAAGGGGATCTGGAAGGAGATGGAGATGTTCTGAGCCTGCCTTGTTGGGCCCACAGTTTCTCAGCCCTGGAAAAGGTCTTGGTGATGGCCTTGTGCCTCCTCAGCTCATCCCTCTGGGTGGCACGTGAGGGACAAGAGGCAGCCGAAGCCATTTGCCTTCTGGCAGAAGCAGTAGGCAACTGCCTGGAAGAAGTGCCCTCCTCCGGCGAAAGTGGGGGAGAAGGGGACCTGCCAGATTCCTCCGCCATTTTGAACACACAAAATACTCACGACCCTCCTCACGCCATCTACGTTTGATCTGCCCTCACCTCCACACACTCTATAGCAGCAGTCAAGGCAAAAATATCTTGCCTCCCTCTCGCAGGCTGCCCCAATGTGAATGCCGAGATCGGCATGCTCTGGGGCTGCTATGGAGGCTCTTTCCAGCACCAGAGCCTTTAGCATCTTCCCACGCCACTGCCACGGCTTGCTGAAGGCGCCCGAAGCTCTTTGCACTCTTCCCAGCGCACTCCAATGCCACTGCTGGTTGCTGGCTGCTCGATGCAGCCAGCGCTGTCCAAAATGGCAAGGGGTTGTAGGGCTGGAAATCCCAAGCCCATTAGCCCCTCCAACACCACGAAGCAGAAGAAAAGCCTCCACGTGGCAAGGGTCAGCTCAAAATTGCCACTGAAGTGGCAACCGAGCCTCCCAAGTCCCAAGGGCTTTCCACCCCACTCCCTGGTGGCTAGAAGGAACAGCACCTATCAGGCAACTTACTGGGGAATGGAGGTAGGGTCTCAGAAAACAAAAGAGAGGCAGTGTGAGGTGAGGAGGGTCCAGTAATGGAAATTTCTGATCAGGAGTCAATATTTTTCATCTCGTTTCTGGCCGGACTGAGTTGAAGCTGGAGTCAGAAGGGAGAAGCACAGAGGCATGGCTTCAGCTTCAACCCAGTCTCGAGGCCAATTGGACGTGATAATACCACTACTGGACCACTACTGGACCATCCTGCAACTCACTCCGGAGAAAATCCTAATTTTAAAAAAAAGTTACCTTGCTTGGAAGTGCCTATATTTGTGGATGCTACATTAATAATTCTTAGATTCTTAGTTAGGACTTGAAGTATTAAATTTATCCCAGTTTTAGATAGTGAATATAACTGTAGGTTATCCACACATAATAAAATCTATTCCATTTTACAGATATCCCCATGTTTTGGGGAAGAGGCTTGTGATGCTCTGTTGAAGTCGAGAGCTATGTTAGCAATGGTGTATTCTACCAGAAGGGTTACTTGTGCCAGACTGGTCTTAGTGGAAGAGTAAGACAAAATGAATACATCAAGTCATTGAATACAGTGAGCAAACAGAAAAAGAATTTTATACCAGAATGGTCATCATACTGGTCAATTAAAATCATGTCCGATGTTAGAGTTCCTGGGCAATTGTTGACAAGTAAGCAATAGGACTCAGGAGCTATGGCTGGGATTGTAGGATTAATGGAAGAACATCAAGCACAGACATAACTAAAGCATAATGTGTTTGAAAATCATGCCATTATGGCCTGTTATTATAAATTGGAACCAACAAAATGGGAATACTTAAAGCAATGCTTGAACATTGGAAAAAAAATTATCCAGACTCTAATATCACTGAAGAACGATTAGCAAACCAAAGGAGATTCATTACCAGAAATAAAATATTCAGGAATGCAGAACTGGAAAAGATTCAGAAAATGGAAGATCCCAAAACAATAGTAGAATAGTAGAAGAAGTTTAAATAAAACAGTTATTGTTGTTGTTAATCACGAAGTCATATCCGACCCATCGCAACCCCATGGACAACGTTCCTCCAGGCCTTTCTGTCCTCTATCATTCCCTGTAGTCCATTTAAGCTCATGCTTACTGCTTCAGTGATTCCATCCAGCCACCTCAATTCTCTGTTGTCTCCTTCTTCTTTTGCCCTCAATTGTTTCCAACATTAGGCTTTTCTCCAATCCTCTCTTCTCATTAGGTGGCCAAAGTATTTGAATTGTTATTATAATAACATATAAACAAAAAGCTAATATGAACTTTAGAAATGATAACTTAGTAGTAGTAATAATAGAATAGCCAGTACAGGTCAGTCCTGAAACAATCTATGAATGGACTCTCTCTACAAAAAAGGGAATGGAAGGAAAAAATTATGGCATATGCAGAATGATCCATAGAAAGAAAAAAACTGGCAGCACGGAAAATAGTGCCACAAAAAAATCTGGCATCTATAATGAAGGATGTAAATAAGGTCCTTGCAAGGATTAAAATAGCATTTATCAAAAAGACCAATCAATCTGCCTACAATAAAAGTCTGCTTGGTCTAGTGCAGTGATGGCTAACCTTTTTGCTGTTGGGTGCCAAAAATGCGAACGTGCTTCCAGTAACAAACTTCCAATACGCCTGTTTGGCCTGTTTTTTGCCCTCTCCAGGCTCTGGAAGCTTTCCTGAAGCCTGGGGAGGGCGAAAATGGCCTTCCCCAGGACCCTGGAGCCTGAAAACCAGCTGGCTGGCACTTACATGCGTGCTGGAGCTGACAGCTCATGTGCCAGCAGATATGGTTCCATGTGCCACCTGTGGCACACGTGCCATAGGTTCGCCATCACGGGTCTAGTGGTTAAAGCATTACACTTTAACTGGAGACTGAGTTCAAGTCCACCTTAGCCATGAATGAATGCCAGCTGGGTGATGTTGGGCCAGTTACTCTTTCTCTCAGGCCAACATCGCTTACCAGAAAAATGGGAGAAACTTCAGAAATCATAAAGCAACAATCTCCGCAATAGTAGGAAAATTGAATGCTGTGACCACAAATCATTCAATTTCAGCAAAATTAATTATTTCAATCAAACCAGAGACAAGTCTATATATATGTATATGGCTCTGGAATTTCTGAAAATGGGAAAGCAAACAAAAAAGAAACAATCCAGTTTTGGAAAGCTCTATACGAAACTCAAAGAGACTATAATAAACATGCTAAATGATAAAAGAATTAATTCAATAAGAATCAAATGGAAGAACTAATAGTAACAGCAAAATGGCTAAAATAGATGAAAAAAATTAAAAAACTATCTCACGGAAATAATCAATTGCTTGTCTTTTGGCTCAAATATCTGAGTAGCTTACCTTCAATTTCAGCTCAACAGCTTAATGAAGTATTGCATAAAAGAAACATCAGGAACTGGTTAATATCTGGCAAAACTTACCTGATTGAAAAAGATCCAGCATAAGAGACAATACCAGGAAACTACAAGCTGATAACATACTTACCTAAAAATGTTTTAAATTACTCACTGACATAATAGTGAACAACATCCAAAATTATTAGAAGGAAGTAACATCTTTTCAGTAAACAGAAAAGAGATAATCAGAATAGTGGAGGTACAAAAGATAAAAAGACAAAATGGTTTTGGAGAATTGCAAAAGGGCAAAAAACCAATTTACGTGTGGTCTGGATTGATTATAAAAAGACAACTGATAATCATCCAACTAATAATACTAATAATACCAATAATGTAGATTACTATTTACAAAATAAATATTGTTTGAATATAAACTGACTTACATGACAACTATTATTGAAGTACTACTGAGATTGGTGAACATGATTAGAACATATGGAAATAACCAAATTCAAACGTCTCAGTCTTGGGAAATTATCTCATATATCTCCCTTTCTTCCTCCCTCTTAATTCCCTCCTTTCAGATGCATGATTTACATTAATCTAAACTGAAATAAAAGTTGAATAACCTATTTTCAGATGGTTGAACAAAGAAAATTAACATGAAATAGAAGAACAGGCTATTCACTAAATCGTAAAGAATAGGATTATCAAGCCAAAACTAAGAATTTAAATCCTGCTGATTTTAACAATAGTGTTAACATTATTTAAATCTCTTTTGGAATCAACTCCTCTATCTACCCAGCTCTCTGTTAGTTAAATATCATTAAGTCAGATTTAATTCTTTGTGCTATCCTGAACTTCTTTAATAATAACTCAGAGCTCCTCCACATTACTGTAATGCCGTGATGGTGAACCTATGGCACATGTGCCCAAAGTGGCACGTGGAGCCATGCCACCTGGCACATGCAGCATTGCCCATTCCTCTTCCAGATTTCTGGCATGCATGTGTGCATGACTATCAGCTGGCCTTTTTGCATGTAGCAGTGCCAGAAACTGGAAGAGCTGGTCTTCTGTTTTCCAGCGTGAGCATGCGCACTGGCCAGCTGATCATCACATGCACATACATCATTAACCAGAAGACTAGCTGGCCGGTGCGCATGCATGTGCTGGGAACAGGAAGTTCATTTTCCAGCACACACATGCCTACTGGACGGCTTCTCTTCCAGGTTGTGTCCTGGAAGAGAAGCTATCCTCATTTATCTATTATTATCTAATATTTATCTATTATTATTTATTATTTATATATTATATTATTATATGTATTTATTATTATTATTGCCGTATTTTTCAGAGTATAAGATGCACCGGAGTATAAGAGGCACCCAGGTTTTGAAGAGGCAATTTTTTTTTAAAGTAGGTAGGTAGATAGAGGGATAGAGAGGGAGAGAAAGAGAGAGAATTACAGTAGGTAGGTAGGGAGAGAGAGAGTAGGTAGATAGGTAGGTAGGTATATAAAGGGATAGAGAGAGAGAGAGAAATACAATAGGTAGATAAGTAGGGGGGGAGAGTGTAGTTAGGTAGGTAGATAAAGGGATAGAGAGAAACAGAAGAGAGAGGGAGAGAGAGAGGGAGAAATACAGTAGGGAGATGGGTAGGGAGAGAGAGTGTGTAGATAGGTAGGGAGGTAGATGGATAGAGAGAGAGAAATAGAGAGAGAGAGAAATACAGTAGATAGGTAGGGAGAGAGAGAGAGAAGATAGGTAGGTATATAGATATACAGAGTGGGGGGGAGAGAGAAATATAGTAGGTAGGTAGATGTTTCCAGGTGTATTTATCCATGTGCTGGAGAAGGAAATTGCTGTACTAAAACTTGGTTTCTGATCAATGTAATTCTCATCAATCCCTCTAACTCAGGGGTTCCCAAACTGGACAACTTTAAGACTTGTGAATTTCAATTCCCAGAATTCTCCAGCCAGCTATGTCCACAAGCTATGCTGGCTGGAGAATTCTGGGAGTTGAAGTCCACAAAGTTGCCAAGTAACTAAACAGCCTTCCGAAAGGAAAAAAAGGGTTTTTTTTGCACTCTGCAAACCTCCCCGTTTCGCAAAAACAGGCCCGTTTTTTTTTTCCAAATAAAAAGCATGAATAGCCTGGCCGGGGGGGGGGGGGGGCTTGCAGAGTGCTCCTGGGGTGGGGTGGGGCAAAAATGAGCAAAAAACCGGCCCGTTTTCCATGAAAACAGGCCATTTTTATGTCAAATAAATTGCATGCATAGCCTTATGGAGGCTTATAGAGTGCTGCTGGGGGCTGGGCAAAACCGGCCCATTTTAGGCTCATTTCTGCCCTCCCCAGCCCCCAAGAGCTCTCTGGAAGCCTCTATAAGGCTATGCACAGCTATTTTGGTGAAGGGGATGGGGTTTCGGGAGGCAAAAAAAGGCTGTATTCGATGTATAAGATTTAATATTTTCAGCCTCTTTTTAGAGGAAAAAAGCTGCGTCTTATACTCCAAAAAATACGGTATTATTATTATTATTATTATTCGTAGTAGTAGTAGTAGTATATTTATATTTATATTTATATCTATATTTATATATTATTATTTATTATAAAAAAGGCTATCTGTATGTATATTCCAGCATAACACTGGAGCACCTCGAACAATTTCAATGAAAATTGGTACACAGATGACTTACCCTCTGGAAACAAGTACTTGGGGTGGAGGGTAAGACACCCCGTGTGTGTGTGTGTGTGTGTGTGTGTGTGTGTGTGTGTGTGTGTGTGTTCCAGCATAGCCTGGGCCATTAAGGAGAGCGAACAGGGCATTCTAGAGCGGCAATTGTCTATGATGCCAATTTCTTTGCAGCTTCCTCTGAAAAGCCAGCCGTGACATTTGCCCTCCAGTGAACCAATGGGGAAGAGCCTGATGGATTTGGGGCAAAGTGCCCGGATCATAGACAGGGTAGGGAGGAGGAGTGCATGGGAGAGGGAGGGGAGAGAGCAGGGATGATAGGCATGGTAATAGGGGGAAGAAAGGTCCCTCTCAATGGCTCCCTGTCAGACAAACCCTTTGACGTCTATAAATACCTGGGCAACGCCGGGTTATCAGCTACTCCCTCTATAAATGGTCCCTCTCCAAAAGTTTTTGGTACTTACAGTAAGACCTACATGATAGACTCCATGATTCTACAACATCTGCCTGGACCTGCCTGGCATTCATCTTTTAAATCCAAAGTGAAAATATAAACCTTGAAAGAGTTTGCAATTTCATCTGAACTTCTATAAATACTAAAACCATGAAAAGGCTGGAGGCAGCCAAGAAGCACAAGTGGTTACTTGTGGCTACTTATCCATTGAAATAATTGATGATATCTTTCAATTATTGGTGTCATCTGTCAGAAACGTTCGTGGTTCCCTTATTTCTCATCTTCCGTAACACTTAATTATTCTGTGACCTAATTCATTAGTTCTATTTCCCATATGTCATTATTAATACATTGTTATAGAATGGTGCTTTTTGGGTTTCTCTTAAGTAGACTTTGAAAGAAAAGTAGTATTTGAAGAGCTGAAATAGATTTTATGATTATTTTATACTGGAATAGTTATCAACTCCAAGACAAATGTTTTTCAGTTAGAAGATGTACTTTATTGTTCTACATGTAGGCAAGCTGTTTAAAATTGTTCATTAAATTAGGCAGAGAACTATTCCCATAGTGAACAGTCCATATGGAGTAAACAGTACAAATTAATAAATAGTTTAAAAGCATCTGATGTTGCATTGAGATTAAAGATAAGCAGAAGGAGAGATTATCAACCCTTTGAATGGAAAACTAGCAGAAGACCTGGGGGTGGGGGGGCGGCAGTAAAAGGCTTTCCAGAAAATATTAGAAATATCATATTTAATGGGTACAGACTATGGATGTTGACAAGTATGCCAATTTATATGGTTACTAGGATAAAAGCAGAAGACCATTCTGGTTTTAAAAGTACAATAATCTGTTTCCAAACATGGAGATAAAAGGAAATACTTCCTTATAGTGTTAAACTATGACATTTGCTATGGCAAGATATAGTAGCAGCTTCCAACTAGGGCAACTTTAATGAGGATTAAGCAAATAGAAGGTTGGGTATCAGTAACTCCCACCCTCTCCTTCACAAAATCACTGCTCTTATTGATTTTCAAACATGCAACTATCACCATCAACAATGATATGGTTTCTATAATACACTAATTAATAATATTTTTTTAATTTCCTAAGTAAACCCAATCTTTACCAGACAATCCAAGCTAAATTTAGCAATCTACAAAAAAAAAAAAAGAACATACATTTTAAGGAGATCGTGATTACTTCTATTTGTTTCTATTAGACATAGGAAGGATTAAGAATCAGTTCTGGAGGGCAATACCTAGTGAAAACAACAGTGCTGAATGCATCTACACTATTGCACTGTAGTTCATCTAGATAAACCTAAAAGGATGAAGTCACCCACCAGGTGAAATCAAAAACAAATAAATCACTTAGTGTTATGCCTGAACCAATCTGACATAGATGATTCACTGGGGTATCACAATTCACTTCCTTCCTTCCGCATGCAGCATTGATGGAAGCTCTTGCTGGGTGCTCTAAGCAAATACCAAATGCCCTCATTTCAATTCCAGAACTGCTGAAAGATGCAGGATCATGAAGCTACATTATCATCATCACCATCACCACCACTATCACCACCATCCCACTTCTTTTTGAAATTTTTTTTTTGAAAAGCAGAATAACTGTTCTGAATCAAGGAGGTCACACTGCACCTTTCTCCACTCCATGCTTCCTCCCTCTTGAGAAGAACATTATAGCACCGTGATGGCGAACCTATAGCACGCGTGCCAGAGGTGGCATGCAGCGCTCTCTCTGTGAGCACGTGAACCATCACCTCAGTTCAGCTCTGCTGCACATGCATGCATGCCTCCTGCCAGCCAGCTGGTCTTTGGGTCTCTGCCGTCATGCACGCGGGTGGGGTGGGCCACGCATGCAGGGGCAATGCATGCATGAGTAGGGATGGAGGCGTGTGCACGCATGTGCAGCAAGGCACATGCAGGGGCCATGCACGTATTGCATTTTGGGAGTTCAGGTGCATGTATGTGTATTGGGCCCTTGGTCCGGAAAAGGTTAGCCATCACTGCAATAGCAACTAAAGGAAATTTAGCCTGGCCTCAATCAGGCCCTGCAGCAGAAAGAGTTAGAGGATCTGCTCTTGCCCTACAACTACAGTTCAGAAGTTCAGTCTGAGAACAGAAATACTATGTTTCCTCAAAGCCTGCAACTGGCAAGGGAAATTGCCCATTCTTGCTGCTGCTAGCACTTTTATCAGCAGAAGGGCATTATTTCTTTAAATTAATATGAATGCAATCTCAATGTATCATTGCTCTCCACCATCTTTGAAACTACACCAGATCTATTGACCAATCATTTAACTGGGTTATCCTCTTGCTTTTAAAAACAAAACACTTTGTTTTGAGCTAGAAAAATGTGAAATTTATCATCATGAGGTTGCCACTATTTTTGTTTACTGTCCTAACCAGGGGTGGGTTTCAGGAGGTACGCCTGTATTAGGAACCAGCCTTGAGTACTGGCTACTGTTCCGGTACGGTGCTCCAGAAGGCCCGCCCGCCCACCTACACTCCTTACCATACTTTTAAGTCTTCAGCACTTCCGCAAGCAGCTGGAGTGTTACAGAGGCTTGTGGAAGTGTCACAGGTAAGTATGACGCATGCGTGCGCCGTGCACACACACCACCCACATCCATGTAGGTGACGCCGAGGCCATTCCAACTGTACTAGTTGGAACGGAATTCGGAACCCACCACTTGTCCTATCCCTAAATTTTTAACATATGTAAAGGGGGAAAGCTACATTCTGTGTTTCAATAAACACTAATGAAAACCTGTCAATTCTACATAAATTTTATTTTCAGTAGAAGGAAAAATCTGTATAAATGATATAGCAATACCCAAGAATCTGAAGCAGTGGATGGAGTTAACTTTGAAATTAGATTTACTGAACAGCTGAAATTTTAGGCAAGGAAGATAAATTCCATTCACTGATGTGAATGGAATGAGACTAAGCAATAATCTAAAATTATTCAATCCTAAAGAAGGTTAATAAGATTTACAGAAGAAAAATAACCCATCTCCTTCTTGCTTCCTCCAGCAATGTTGGTTGTGAGGCAGAAGATGGCTGGGAGTTAAGGAATAGGAGGACTTTTGCCTCTTGAAGTTCCATAAGATATTTTATCATCTAAGTCTAATTCAACCAAACTACTTAGGGAAAGAATTTGAAACTGCCATGCTTATTTGAAAGGATTTTTTCCCATTAAGATCTTAATTAATGTCTTACTCATTATATCTTAATTGCCATACAAAAGATGTCTGAATAATAGAACAACATGATCCAGGGAGAAATCCATAGAATTGCTCGTGCCAGGACAAGAGATTCTGATGAAAGAAGAATGTTAGCATGGATTATGCAAATATAATCCTGGCACTGCTTTGTAATTCTGTCAAATATCACCAGTCCAATGAGAGATTAAGTCAGAAGGAAGGGGGGGAGTGTACATAAGGAATAATGGATTATTTGGATGACCGGAAAGAAAAGAGAAAGAATTCTAGTTACAGTTGTAGGGCATATGTATCACTTATTATCAAATATCTGCATAAGGAAATATAAAGAAAGTGGGAAACTTGGTTCCATAAAAGATTATTTTACATTACTGGACACAGAAGCTACACAGTGAAAAAGTCAGGGACTATACTTTGGAAAGAACATCGGCTACAGCATCTTAGTGTACACCAGATAAATTAATTAGATTTGAAAGTCTGTGTTGTATCCAAATTAAGCAGCTCTGAATATAAAGAAGACCCTTGGGAGATATTTCCATACTAAGTATTATAATTTGCAGAATATGTTCTCCAATTACACAAGTAAACCAAAACCTTTGCAGTCTTGTCTTTTATGTTATACTGTTCAATTTTCTTTTCTTGTTCTTTATGCTGAATGCATGTGATTTCTCTTCGTTTAAAACAGCACTACTATATTTATAGGCATTATAGAGAAATATCAGGTCCAAAAATCTGCTTTGTCTGCCAGCTTTTTAAAATGAATCTCATTGACTTCCCCATGCAGCACACAAGCTATATATGCTGGTTAGACAAACTGGCATTTGACAGTAGCAAATTAACCTACTAATCTTTCTTTGCACAAAACATGATAAGTCATTACGTGGATGCAAAAGAAAACCAAATAAAGCATGCATGAGCAACACTTTGCTCAAATACACTATCAACGTCTATAATCACAGCATGAGAAACTCAACAAGCAAGGATCAAGGAACAAACAAAGGTGAAATTTACATTGTGGGATGACTTTTCCTTCTGTGAGAAATTTCTAAACACACCAACCACCATTGTCAGAGTTGTCAATAACAAAGATGACAAAGGAGACATAGTGCAATATAAATATTTTTAAAGTTAAAAATCCAATGTAATAACACTTCCAGATACTAGCCTATGCCTGTCTACATGGAAATAAGTCTCTTACTAGGCCTTAGATACATGCTGAATGCTACAGGGTTTGTAATCTTTGCAACTGCTCCTCCCTACTCACTAATTTCTTCTAGTTGTAATTTAAGTCTGGGGGGAGGGAGCCAGATTCAGAATGTTTAGAAACACTCTAAGCATGTTATGCTTAGAAATTTGGAGGAATCTGCAGAAAAGAGAGTTACACATTCTCTTCCACCTTTTCACTTTTCCTTCCATTTTTTAATCCAAAACATAGATCATTCCATTGTTACACCTGTTTAGGGGCTTAGGTGCCTGTTCCTTTGATAGTCAACTCAACCCAAACCTATATAGCATATGCTTAACGTTAATTCTGATATTACCTATAGAACTTACTCTTTAGCAAAAAGGCTGCAATCTTAAGATTGCAATTCTATGCAAACTTGCTTTTTAAAAAAAGCTACATTGGAATTCATTCCTGAAAAGGCCAGGGAAATGTCAATAACAGGGTACCAAAACAGAGCACTATATAAAGTGCTCAGAGCTGTTTAAAAAGTGGCAGCCGTCTCATCTCTCAGAGAAGATAATGAGATTGGAAAGAAGAATCTCTTATGAATCTCTCATGAATCTGGCACCAGCAGTTACAGGTAATTTCTACTAACAATCCTTTCAGAGCAATCATCCATGCTCTTCAAATGAGGGGGGGGAAACATACAAAAATGACAGCTAGAATGCTTTGAGGAAGGCAAAGCACTAGTCAAAAGGATATATTTGATATATTTATAAACTAAAAATATGCTTAAGAAAAATTATCATTTTTAGAAACCCAATCCCAATTATAAGTTTAATTTCTTGTCATTTCCTGGATCTGTTTAAATGCTACTAATTTGGAAAGATAACTTTTAAGAATAAATGTCAGGTTAAAAAACAGCATTGATTTCTGCACGGTGTTTTAAGCAAATAAAATAACCATCTAGACAAGGCATTTTTTTAAAATTTGTTCTCATCACAAAAGTATCTTACAATATGTCTTTTAGATAACAGAGGCTAGAATTGATCTAGGGACTTGTATTAATTTATTAATGCTGCAAACATGACAAGAAGCAGGCCAATTATCTAAACAGGTTGCAGAAGCAACATCTCCACATTTGGAGTTTCTCAGACAATCTTTTTCAGAAACGGAGGTGAAAAAAGAGGCGAGTATGGATGTAGTGATAAGACTGATATACATCCAGGACACAGAAACAAAAGGGATGCTACCTCCTGTTTGCTTTTTTCCTTTTGTTGCCTTCTGAACAAAAATTATACACTCTTCTTGTTCCACAACTAAAAAAGTACAATTTTGAAATCGGAGCCGCAGTTTTTCTTCCAGCAATAGGAAAGGAACTCCTATCACCTGGCCAGTTGTTCCAAATTCATGAACTGTTGACCCTCTCACTGCCCACACAAGGTCAATGTTCACAGTCCTAGATTTATTTTCCCATGTCCATGTCAGAGGGAACATGGGGCTCTGAAATACACGCATGTGAAAAGAAAAGAGGGAAAGAGGATGGAGCATCTGTTGAGACCTCTTTGCATACAAAAGAGATGTGGATGATAATGTGTGAGATTTTACAAGACAGTGTGATTTTGGATCCAGGCAGTGTTTAGCTTCCACAATAAAAGTGTATGTATCTGAAGTTTAAAAAAAGAAAAAGAAAATCTTCTCGAACCCAGGCCTGTGCATAAAGTTTCAATGCCACTAAACTCAGTGGGATTTACTTCCAAGTAAGCACATTTAAAAAAGGTGTTGCTAGTGAAACCACCTGTACACAATACCTGAAAATAAGCCCAAGCGAATTTTGCTTACTTTGGAATATACACATAGTGTTTGGGCTATGAAGTAGTGAATAACATTTTGAAGCTTTAACTCACAATTCTCACCTGTCTATTCAGAAAGGAAGACCTACTGAATAACATCTTGTTCTTAGGTAAGTTATAGAATTGCACCTGAAGAGATGGTCATTTCCAGGTGCAATTCTATAACTTACCTAAGAACAATTAGGTGCAATCCACGTGTACAATCATGTTCTATAGCCCAGGGCTGAACCTTGGGCTCCAAAGGCAGATTGGCTGAAATCTGCCTTTCATCCATGTCTATCTGCACAATCTGATGATGGCTCTGGTTAGGCAAGCGGATTCCTGGCGAGTTGGGATTGCGCCGCGATCGGCCCCTCTTCTCTATTTTGCAGACCGCGTAGTAGAGAGGCACAGAACTAGATCTAGCAGGTGAAACTAGCAGGAAGGAGGCAGAGCCTGCGCGGAACCTGTTTCGCGGCACATTAAGAGGCAGAAATCGTCCCCAGCGCTTGAAACCCCGCGCATGTCGACGCCGAGCAAAGTGCCTCCGAATTGCAGCGGCTCTCGCTCTTCGGAACCGGAACGTGGCGCGGGGAATTCGGGAGGGGGGGGGGGGGGAGAAGGCAGGCAGGAAAGTGGCGTGATGGTTTTCAAAAGTGTGACTGACAAGCAAGACAAAGATGGGGCTGGTACTGAGCTATTAAGCGTGGAAGGAGGGGTCCATGGACGAGAACGAGGAAGGAAGGAGCCCATGTGGCGTGGAGGGGTCGAGATGGGAGTCTTCAGGCGGAAAACCCCCGAGCGGTTAAGGGCGCCAAAGACGGGGACGATAAGCCAGGGAGGAAGGGATGCTCAGCGTGGGCAGCAGGAGCGCTTGTGGGCCGTCCAATCCTCCACCCTACTCCCCGCCCAAGCGCCCCAGCCCGCCGGTCCTGCAGCTTTACCTGAGCAGTTGCTGCCCGCCTTCCCCTTGCCGGCGCAATCGGCGGCGGGCGCGGCGGCCGGGGAGAGGGGGTTGGACGTCCGGACGGGACCGAGAGCGCAGAGAGCCATCGCCAGCATCAGGAACACAGCGTCGTTGCAGCCGGGCGAGGTCCGGGGCCGGGCGGTGGCCGCCATGGCGAGGGCTTGCAAAGGGGGACAGGAGGCTCTTCTTAGGTTCAATGGGCGCCGCCGGGAGGAGCGCGGACCCACCGGCCTTGCTGCCAGCCAGCGCTCCGCATCCCGGGCAGCCTCGTTCTTTTCCGAATTCGCTCCTGGCGGTTGTTTGGTTTTGGAGGTTTATTTTTTTTCCCTCCTCCGGCTTCCGGGAACCGGCAAGGGGGTAACCTTGCCTCCCCGCGCCCCTTTGTGCGCTGCTCCTGCTGTCGTGGCCGATGCCGCTGCTCCTGCTGCCGGCGTCGCCGCTACCGCTCGGGCTACAACAAAGGGAAGGGAGGGGGAGATGGAGGCAGGGGGAGGGGGAGAAGATGGGAGTGGGGTCCACGTGATGCCGATGCCGCCAGCCTCCTCCTCCTCCTCCTCCCCCGGGACCGGGACAGAAGGGGGGGGATCCGACTCCAGGTCGCCACGCCCCCCTCTTTCCCGACCGCCACCACTTGCCCGTGCGCGGCGGGGGCGGGGGTGGCGCGTTCAGTAGCGCCCGGGGCACCTTGCTCAGTCGCGCGCCGGTCCTGGGATTGTTCGGCAAAGAAAGAGGACGCACGCTCGGGCCGCTGCTCCTCGCACGTGAAGCCTGCCGTGGGGTGGGGGGGTGTGAGTGAGGGCTTCTGTGCTGCCTCGAAATCTTCCCCCTCTAAAACAGCCGAAAAGAGCAAAATTGGAGCTGTTTTAACCGCTTTCATAAAGAGGGGAATTGGGAGAAAATAGAAACGCCAATTGGCTGGTCAGATTTTTGCCTCAGGAGTGGGGCGTTTAATCACGTCCTTGGAACTAGCTGAGAATTAAACCGGTGAGAATTGAACTGCATGTTGGCAAATCAGAAATCCAAGTGAACTCCAGAGTTGGGTTGGTTACCTTGAAAGTATCAGGATTAGTCAGTACCTCCTTCCTTCTTTTTGGGGGGGGAGGGGGAGGGGGTGGATCTAGATCAGTGTTTCTCAACCTTGGTGACCTTTTCCTTTAACAGATTAACAGAGTTGGAAGGGACCTTGCAGGTCATCTACTCCAACCCCCTGCCCAAGCAGGAGACCCTAGTGTGCCTCTACCTAGGATCGAACTCACAATCTCCTGCTTGTTAGGAGAGAGCTCTATCTCTAGGCCACAGAGCTGAGGTAGTCATTGCTGAGGTAGTCTTATCCACCAAGCCTTGAGTTGCAAGAATAGTGACATGAAATGTGCTGCTCCCATTGCTGATTTCTTTCCTGCCTTTTTTGTTTCTGTTCTCAATCACTGCCAGTCCATTCAAGGCAATGAGTGTAGAAGTGTAACAGATTGTGGCTGCCCATGGACGGTTGTAATAAAGGGGAAAGCATTACTGTTGCTATTTCTATCATGTTCAATACAGGTAAGGATGATTGAAAGTTGCTTCCCCTCATAAGTTGGGAATGACATGACATGGCAAAAAGAAAGAAATTGCCATAACATGTTGGTGTGATGGTTAAGTCCAAGTGGGAAAGACCTGTAAATGCAAGACTTTTTAGAAACAAGATTTCAAATCAAATGTATTATTACAATCAAACAAGGTATTATTTAGGGTGTTTTGCCAATAGCTGTCACTGCATGTTGGTTTTATTTGGAACAAGTAGCGGGGGAATAAAGGAAGATTACTTGAAGTATCATCATTAGTGCTAAAACCAAATACTTAAAGTGCTGGTGGCAATTCAATGGAGTTGCAACATGGTAAGAGTTACTGAAGATTTAAGCCTGCTTAACACTATACTGTTTTGTGGCCTGTAAAATTGATTTTTCTCTACAGTAGAATAAGATTGAGGTTGATGGAATATGGAAGTACTCTTTTCAGGCACAATAGGCACGGGTCTCTGCAGTAAGTTATGGCAGGCTGCCGCATGTCATTTGTGGTTGAGCTGAGACTTGATCAAAGGCCTTCCCTGACCCAAGTTCAATTCTGTTCTCTTCACCCAAATAGTGAGTGGTTATTGGGGAAGACACAAAATAGATACCAATCTGTTTTGATGCAGCCAAGTGATAAAACATGCGACCTTTCTTTTCCCATTATCCCAATCAGTGGACCATAAGTGACTGAGTAGCTTCCATTTGTCATGTAGAAAAGGATGTTATGGGAGAAAAATATGGCAAATCCTATTTTGTAGAAGTCTCAGCTTTTAGCTTCTTGAAGCAATTCAAGAGCCTTCTGCTTTTCAGTAGGAAACCTGTGTAGATGAAAAGAGTGTACAGATTAATGGCCCTATAGCCCTTGTTCTTCATCTGGAGAAGAAATACACTTTTAATTTTTAATTTTTTTTACTTCCATTCAATTGTTGTCACTTCTTGGAGACTGTCTGGACAAGTCCCTGCAGTTTTCTTTGCAAGGGTTTTCAGAAGTGGTTTGCTATTGCTTCCTTCCTAGAACTGAGAGAAAATGACTGGCCCCAAGTTCAGCAAGATGGCTTTGTGTCTATGGTAGGACTAGAACTCCTGGTCTCCCGGTTATTAGTCTGATGCCTTAATCACTAAATTGGCTGTTTAATCTTTTTGTTACACAATTGTTAAATCAACAACTAACATGTAAGCAATGCAGTAGCAGATATGCTTCCAACTCTTATTATATTTGGTTTCCTCTAAGTTGGCATTGAATTCAGTGAGATTTCAACTCAAGCAAATGTAGGCAGATATCCCCAGCCTTTCTCGTTGCTGGATACAGAGAAAGGTCACAATGGTAGCGAAGCCAGAGAAAGGGACTGGGTAAGAAATACAAGTATCATTCTTTCCAGAATCCTTTGCAAAAAGCTTGGGATTTCCAAAAACCTGGAGCACCCCCAAGAATATTGAAGCAGAAAACAATTTTGCTTCAGGAAGTTTTCTGCCTCTATAGAAATAGATAAAACGTTTAGTCAAGAATATTGTGCTATGTTTGAGTTAGTGCTCAGTCTAATTTACTCCCCTTCCCCCCCCCCCATATAAGTTACAACACTTTGTGCACTCTCACTTTTTTCATTCTTTTGACTGGGCATTAAAATATAATATTATCTTCAGACTATTATTATGGCCTGTAATATGATTTGGAAGTGTTGCATTCTCTTTTTCTGAGACCTAGTTAAAAACACTCATTTGTAGCATCTTGTGGTCTTCTTGGAATACTGCATTTTCTACCTGCAGCCTTAGCCAGCCATTAGAAAGATAAAAACTATAACTTTAAATTTAATACAAAAAATGTTTGAAGCCAATAGAAATAATAACACAAATGACAGGTTTTAGAAAGATTACCAGAACATACTAAAATGGGTTAGAATGAAGCTATGAATAAGAATTATAGTTAATAAGATTTAGAAATATTATAGGAAGTAAAGTGATATATTTTCATGAGAACATTAATATTGTAATCTAAAAAGATATTTCCCAACTTTAATTGTTGAAAAGAATGAAGGAAAATATTTCAAAATAACAGTAAATGCATTAATGAAGGCTTTCCTCACCAGTTATAGAAGAAAGAGGACATAGCTGCATTGATTGGTTGCTGAGAAAGACTATCACCATTATGAAGGTTGTAACCTATTGGATTGATCATGATTACATTTCTCATAACAGCAACCAATTAATGGAACTATGTCTTTTTCTTGTCACCAGGGCTGATGAACTGCTATGGACCTAGTCACTGATGCGTTTTCTATTCCAAGATTAGTTCTGCTTTGTTCTCATGTTTTGATCCAGACTATGCAGTTCCCACTGGCAATACTGGCTAAAGCTGATCAAAATTTCTTGAAGAAAAAGAAAGCTGAAGAGGGGTCAGATAGCAGTTTAATTATTTATAATTAGCTTTTATCCTATGACTGATTTTTTTGTGAATGGAAAGGCCTCCTCACGGCCTAGCGTAACCTCCATACTGACTATTAGATAGTTTTAAACTTGGGATTTTAATTCGGTTTTTAGCGCAGGGTTTATTTATTTATTAGAATAAGTATTTTAAATTTTATATATTTTATATATTTTGTATGTATTTTAACATCCCTGTGCGCCGCCCTGGGTCCTAACAAGGAGAAATTTAATAAAATAAAAAAATAAAAAATAAATAAATTTGAGAGAGTGCCTACACATAATCTCAATATTCCAGATGTGTCCAACAGTCCAAGATATTAGGCATCTGTGATTCAGAAGCTTCATAAAATTAACATACTCATCACTGCCATTATCATCGTTACTTGTCACATGTGCTTTAATCTTTCTTTCTTGTTCGCCAGCCATGTTTGTTGCTATTCTCAAAGTCTATTTTCTTTAATTGTGTTTACATGTTTTTCTGATTTGTAATTACTAGCAGGCTCCCATATAGATTAGATTATTGACTTTTCCCCCAGTCTATCACATTGCATGCTGTGTGCATCTTTATCAAAAAAGCAACAATTTATATTTGTCTCTGAATCTAAAATCTATGAAGTTACATTAGAGCAGAAATCAACTGCAGCATCCCCCTTTATCTCATACCTGTAATATTTAAAGGGCATCTGTGTATCCCAAAGGACATAGAAAACATGTGTCTAGAGTTCTCAGAAAGCTGAAATCCTTGAGACACTTTAGCTACATGTTCTTTGAAATGGAAATATCCTCCAAAACCTATTCAAAATATATGATTAATCAACAAGGGCTAGCTTCAAGCCAATTATTCTAAGTCTTAGAGAAAATGTCCCATATTAAGGAGGACCTTAAGATATTAAATGGAAGGAGTGATTTTGTATCCTGTCATATTTAAGAGAATTGGTGCTACCTTGCTTTGGCTCTTCCTTGCTTTTTATTTGATCCCTGAAAAAAACTGAAAGTAGAGAAAATGTGCCACATTGCATAGCTTAGAAACAAAGCCAAAATAAAATACAGGCTATAGATATATTTAAAAGCTACCATCTGAACTTAAACCATTTGCTCATTACCCATTAATAGCCTCTGCCAGATACTGCTGTAGTGATATAATGTTTGCATTAATCACCTACAGATAGTCCTTGACTTACAACCACAATTTTGACCAGAATTTCTGTTGCTAAGGAAGGCAGTTGTTAAGTGAGTTGCATCCAATTTTATTATCTTTTTTTGCCATGGTTAAGCAAATTACTGCAGTTGTTAAGTGCAGCTTCCTTATTAACTTTGCTTGTCAGAAGCCAGCTGGAAAAGTCACATCACTGTGCGATGCTGCAAGTGTCATAAATACATGCCAGGTGCCGAGCACCCATATTTTGATTTTTTGATGGGAGTGGGGGATGCTGCGATGGTCATAAGTGCGATAAGCAGCCATATGTCGTTTTTTTAGTGCCATTGTAATTTCAGAGAGTCACTAAACAAATCTAAGTCAATGTCCATCTATATACAAAAGTATAGGATGATCGTACAAGAGGCTAGAAATCTAAATACAGAAATGCCTAGCATAGATACATAATACTTCAAAGCTAAATTGCTAATATCTAAAATTCTTGTAAGAAATGGAATGAAATGCTTTCCTATAAGATATTGGGTGTTAACTTAATCTCCTTGAAAAGAACCTTTCAGATGAGGCTACAGAACTGGTAAGGCTCTTTCTTATAGCTAATCAACTACATTTATTTGGAGGTAATATAGGACTTTAAAGATGATTTCTGTTGTTGGGCAGCTACATTTTGGACTGGTCTTAGAAATATCCTAAGTAGTTCCATTTAGTAATACTGAAATTGTGCCTTCTTTATTTAAGCAACTGTTTAAATGCTTGATAATTTGGTATCTCTTTTAATTTTTTTAAAATACTGTATAGAGTCAGTTAACATCAGGTGGTTGATTCCATTTTGGTTAGGATATTGGGCAGACATAGCTAGCTGAGGTTTATTTACTTCACAATGCCTGAACCCAGTAATTGTTTATACATTGGGAAAGGAAGCAAAGAAAGAAAGACTTCATTTTTTATGATGTACATAGAGGGTTTTTTTAATGGTTTCTAATCTAACAGCTTTTAAAAGCAATAGTCAAGTTGACAAAATGTATTTTCCAGAAGCAAGAATAAGAGAGGTGTCAAACTCCATATCACTGCCTCTTTCGAATCACTAATTCTTTGGAAAAATATGTTTTGTCTGCACAATCTTTGAGCACAGTTTGACTGTTTAGCTGAAGTGCGTTTTTGCTGAAAGAGAAGCATGTTTACAATTGGCTTTAATGTAAGAGAAAGAATATAGAGGAAGCAGTAAAAAAAAAAAGCAAATGTATTTCCAAGCAACTGCTAACCACTTCATATATCTTGCCTTCTTTACTCAATCTCTTCTACAAATTGAGCAAGTTGAACCAAGTTCAGCTAGGTTTTGGACCTAATAAAATAGCTTTTGGAATTATCACCTACACAACTTCTGACTGCTAGCATCTATTTAAAGGAGCTCCAAGGGAGCTTATTTAAAGGAGGTCCCTTGGCAGCGATGCTCTACCTCAGGATCCATAAAACCTTTATTACTCTGTGGGCTTCTTTTTTCATTGCATTAATTTAAGAACATTATAATCTCCATCTTCCATGCAGAAATGCATTATGGTAATATGTTTTAAGTAATTTTTTTTTAAAAAAAACCTTATTAACCCACTGCCTTTTTTTCAAACATCCCCCAGCACAAACTTTTAATTTTGCATCCCTACAGATGTCCGAAAGGCGCTTTTTTAAAAAGGCAACTAGAGTTTCTTTGTTTTTCCTTGAAGAGGTTTCCTTTCTCATCCAAGAAGCGAAACCTCTTCAAGGAAAACAAAGTAAGTCCAGTTGCCTTTTGAAAAAGCATCTGTGTACAACCATGACCGGGATGACTGAGAATCTCCGTAGACCTCCCTACAGATGCATCCTTTCCCCACTCCTTTCTCTTTGCTCTCCTTCCTTTTCTTTACATCTCTTATATTAAACCACACACTTTTTATTTCTTTGCAGATCCCTCTTCCTCTTTTTCTTCCTTATTTCCCAAACAAACAAGATGTTCATTAGCCCAGCGTTCCCCATATTGAGCAAGTATTAAATGCAAATGGATTTTGCAGCATAGCCAGGCTGACTGGCTAGCTGACTTTGCAGACTATAAATGCTGGCACCAACTCCATCATGCTCCTTTGGATCCAGAGGGACATACACTAATGTAATTACAATAATTGCTACCCTGCATATTAGCATTCAAAAGAAATATATTTTAAGTTTCTGGCAAGTCTTCTTTCTCTCCCTTATTACCGGTGTTATATGAGATTCCCACAAGGAACTGGAAACAGATAAGACTTATTGGATATTTGGTATTCCCTAGATGGCTACAAATAGAACGTGGCATGAGAATAGTTTGAAGCTAGTGCTTTGGAGATGTTGTCCCATTTTTATCTCACTTCTGTACTCAATCCATAACTGTCCTGTGAACTGAAATAGGTGTGTTCTTGGCTTTTCTTGAAATGGGAAATTACTGACAGTACCATGTAAGTCATTTTATGTGTTTTAAAAGGAAAAGAGAGAGGGTCATAAAATGACTTATTTAAGCACTGGCTTGTAAAGATATTGAGGCTGGGGATAGAGGAAACCTATATGATTTAGCACAGTGGTTCTCAATTTTTTCTTCACCATGACCTCCTTTAAATACTTTTAGTGGACCACCAAGACTTAACTCAATTTATTCAAGCCTTCATTGACCCCCTGTAATGACATTGCAACCCCCTAATCATCCAAGGACCACAGGTTGAGAGCCACTGATTTAGCAAAATCAACTTTTTAAAAAAGCATTCAACAAAATCTACAACCACAAACTTCTAAACAAAATTTGCAATTATGGGATTTAAAGGAAACTACTCTTCTGGTATTAAAGTATAAAAAGGAACAAAGAGGACAAAGAGGCTATTCTCACATTAGAAGAATCAAAACTGTAAAAACAAGATTTTCTGATGACAACAAATTAATGACACATTGAAATGCTACCAAAGCCCCCAAACAAACAAGCAAACCCCAGCTCCTAAAGAAAGCATTCAAACCAGGGAATATGGTAGAAAATACAGTTCAAAGCAATGAATTGTTTAATGAAGGTCACTGATATAAAAAATTCTAAACTAACACATATCTTAAAAAATCTTGATGATTTTTGAGCTGATAGTGAATAAGCAAGAAAAGAGTCACTTGCTAAATTGTTTTCCCTGTAAGGATGGATTGTTCAAGGAATGATGGTGCAGCCATTGGAAAAAATGGCAAATTTCATAAATTTCATATTGATGATTATTAGAAAGGTATGAAATATGAATATCCTAATATTTTTATACAAATCCATTGTACATACCTATTTAGATTTTAAAGAATAAGAAGAACCAGATAGTGGAAATATATACAATATTGCATGGTATTGACATTTTTCTTTTGACATTTGTAATTGGAGTCATGCAGTAAAACTAAATATTTTGACCAAATTTGCTTTCCATAATACAGAAGGTCCTACGCATCTGCATTACAGGATGTCATAATGGCTGCTAAGTCATTTTAAAATGGAATTAGAAATGGAAGATATTGATGTAGCTACATATTAATTCCAATATGGAGAAATTGTACTTCTCAGAATCAACCTTTTGAGAACCTGGACAGGAACAAATCATTACAGGTTCTGCTTGTGAGTTGCCCATTATGACAACAGAATGGAAAACGAAATTAATCATTAATTGAAATATAACTCTTATAATCTATATAAATAAAAATGTAAAATAGTTTGTGCAAAGCCACTAATCTTAGAAAGTACTGCACCGATCGACACCAAATTTTTACACAACGTTCCCAAGAACTTCCAAAGCAATCATACGTACATTTTGTGTGGCTGGCACATGTGTGTCATGTGCAAGCAGCACAAACGTAAAAGGTACGCACTTCTCAGGTTTTTACCTCCCTGTAGCTCCTCCCATCCGGCTGCTTCTTATGATGCGTCACGCACACACCCCTCACATTTCCAACAGTCGTTTCCTCAGCAACCAAATAAGCTTCCAATGTTCCCACACGGCATGGAGGCCTATAAGGCCCAAAACTAGGCATGGGAGGGTGACACACTCCCAGGTGGCCCATTTTTAGTCCCAGGAGGCTGCATGGTAAGTAGGTAGGTAGAGGGATAGAGAGAGAGGGAAAAATACAGTAGGTAGGTAGGTAGGTAGGTAGGTAGAGGGATAGAGAGATAGGGAAAATACAGTAGATAGGGAGAGGGAGAGAGAGGGAAAATACAGTAGGTAGGTAGGGGAATAAAGAGAGAGAGGGGGAAAATACAGTAGGTAGGTAGGTAGAGGGATAAAGAGGGAGAAATACAGTAGGTAGGTAGGTAGAGGGATAGAGAGGGAGAAATACAGTAGGTAGGTAGGTAGAGGGATAGAGAGAGGGAGAAATACAGTAGGTAGGTAGAGGGATAGAGAGGGAGAAATACAGTAGGTAGGTAGGTAGGTAGAGGGATAGCGAGAAAGAGGGAAAAATACAGTATGTAGGTAGGTTGGGGGTTATACAGTGGTTGTGTGTACGTGTTTGTGTGTTCAGGTGTACATCTACACACAGATTGGTTGGCCATTTAACCAGACTGGGCCATAGCAATGCATGGCCAGGTACAGCTAGTACACTTATAAAATAGATACATAGACATATCTATTGTTTTAGCACAACAGGCAAAATGAGAGCTATAAATAAGTGGAAATAAAAATAGATGGGGATATTTTAGTGTACTTTGAATGAAAAGCAAAGATGGCTAGTTTGGGGGAGGGCTGGAGGGAGTATCTATTTGCCAAGACAAGGAGAATTTTCTCTTCTACTAAGCTGTAGAAATGCTAGACAACCAGGTTTGAAAACTGGGGGTTTGAAAGCAGTTACTACCTGCCTTGATAAGCATTTATATTTTGAGCCAATTGGATATAATACCTAAATAAAGTCTTTGAAACTATGTCAAATCTCTTTCTGGGGTAGCAATAGGGTAGCAATTCATGCCAGTAAATGCATACTCTGGCAGCCATCCACTAACTACATAAAAATCTTCAAGTTAGACAATGGAAAATACTAAAAATCAAAGCCCTAAACAACTTTTACTATGGCTGATTTTTTTTCCGAAACTATATATCAATTTCTAAAGATATCTTCACTTTTTAGCACATTTAAATGTTTGGAGATATAATTCACACCACTCATTTTCACACTGGAGGGGGTTTGGGATAGATTCCATTCTATTCAGTAATTGTGTGGGCTTAGCTAACATGGCTTTAAACTGTTCCCTTATGCACTCTAAAGCCTATACTGCAGCTGATCTACTCTATATTGATTGTAATTATCTTGAGTGCATATAGTAAGATTCTGATGCTAATAGTTAAACTGTTACAAGTAATTTTTCCAACCCTGTCAGTAGGAGGTTTACAAATAGCATTAGGAACATAAGATCACAAGAAATGACTTGCTGGATCAGCACCTAGGTTGGATCTGTTTCCAGCATAAGCAATCAAATGACTTCGGCTTCCCAAGTCACTCGCAGAGCCAGAAGTACCATAATAGCAGCCATATATTCCTTTCCTCAGAATGCAACTACCATGATGCCATGTATACATTGAGGTTTTGTGTGGCCTAGCTAATCTCTTTTTGCAAACTTATTTTCCATAACTTTATTTGATCCTTCAAAACTTTACCGATATATATTGCATATACCCATCTAAGCTCCTTCAGGGATTAGTATTTATCTGTTTATTTGATTTAGCTCATCTCAATGTAGAATGAGAGTCACAGACAGTAGAAGTAATATTAAAAATCAAATACATGTAGTTCTTACAAACATTTGTGACCATTCCAAATTATACTGGCATTTAAAAAAAAGTGATATGACCAGTTTTCACACAATTTCAGATAAATAAATAAAATATTTACTTTACATCTGAAATACATTAGATAGTGAATTTTGTAATAGCATAGCATTTGGACTTATATACTACTTCACAGTGCTATACAGCCCTCTCTAAACGGTTTACAGAGTCAGCCTATTGCCCCCAACAATCTGGGTCCTCATTTTATCCACCTCAGAAGTCTGGAAGGTTGAGTCAACCTTGAGCCTGGTGAGATTCGAACTGCCAAATTGCAGTCAGCTGGCAGAAAGCAGAAGTAGCCTGCAGTGCAGCATTCTAACCACTGTGCCACCGCGGCTCTAATACTGTTTCTCATTTTAAAAATTATCCAATTATTAAAAAATCCTGTGTGTGGGTTTGTGTGGGTTTTCTAGGGCTTAATTGAGTGATTGTATCTTTCTGCGTGACTTCAGTTCTCTTGTTGCTCTGGCTGAGGAGCTGTCCAACAGGTCTGGGAGGAGGATTTCCTGAAGAGGAAGGGAGCTGTCCGACTTTAGATACAGGAAACAACTCTGAGGATCTGTATCTGCAATGACCAGTCATCAGTTGCATAGCTTTATATCGGGAAGCTCCTCTTGCTGTCTAATCCTTCCTAATGCATCCCTAGGTATATCATCCTTCAGAAGATGTAGTTGTTCTGGCTTTCTCCACCCAAGTAGACATCAGAGAAGCAGCTGCCAAGTAGGAATTGAATTCTGGTCTGGTTCTCATTTAGATGTCCCATCCGTTCTATAATTGCAATTTTGAAGTTGACCTTGAGAACTCTGAGGCTGAGGGCTGGGATCAATCAGCAGTTTTCTGGGTACTCCTATTGTTCAAGGTTAATAATGTTTTATAGCACTGCCTTATACAGAAAAAGGTTATGGGAGTAGTAATTAATGAATTGGGGGTCTCATGTTTAAACTGATAAATTAGCTTTTCTCCACCCACTTTTCTAGTGTAGCCTTCAGTGGGCAGTCAAAGATTGATGAATCTCTTAGTTTAGGAGAGTTATGTACCTTGTCCTGGATTCATTGCTAAGTCCTTGGCTTCAACAATTACTATTAATGATTTTACTATGCAAAGACAATTACATAGTAATTAGATCTACAAAAACAACTGCAGTTCTAATAAATAAAACTATCTTTGTCTAGGAGGAGGAGGAGGAACGGAGAGAGAGAGAGAAAGAGATCTGCCATCCAATAATGACAAATTGCATATTATAACAGTTCAGCATCAACTAAATTATGATTAATAAGAAATTAAGGATTGCAAATGATATCATGTTTTGTCATTATCTGGTTTTTTTTCCATACAAATGCATAAAGTAATCATTTTTGTGCAAATCATGCACTTCCCCATTAAGTTAATAATGAGTTTATTCCAACGAACCATACCAAAAATCACAAATAATAGATTTACTGAGTTTTTGGAATGTAGAAGACCGTGTCTTCTGGATAATAAATGAGGTTGCTAAATTTTTCTCAATACACAAATGTCTGGGAATAATATAATAATTGCATCCTAAATAGAATAACAATAAATAAAGAAGAAAAACCTCCATTCCTTACCTGGCCTTTCCCCACTTTCTCCAGAGTTTTACTTCCAGAAAATTTCAGTCTTACAGGCTGCCCTCATATAGATTCCTGATGGTATATAACCAGACAAAATCCATACAAACATAACCCACCCACCCCAAACTACACAAGTACTACTACCTGAGTCCAATATTCTTCGAACATCAAAAGATCTCTATTTTGGCTGCCCCTCCACCTGAACATAATTAGGAGAGCATTATCTGGCTCTTTGCTGGTAAGTTGCTCCATAGGAGAGGGTCATAACTCAAAAAGCAATGTGCTCTCAATCTCTTTGTTGCCATGGGGAGGGGGGAGACTCCCGGTATGCCCTCTATACCTAGAGGTCTAGATGCCAGAACTGTAAATTTATCAGTTAGCCAGCATTTCAAATTATAATTTGAAACCTATTCGCAGACAGTGTAGTGCCCACAGCACCATTGGTATTTATTTATTTATTTATTTATTTTTCACATTTATAACCCGCACCCATCTCACCATAAAGGGACTCGGGGCGGCGAACAGAGATTTAAAATCAATTATACATAAATACAAAATATTATTAAATAATAACGAAATTAAATCCATATCCTGCTTAACTTAAAATAAGTTTAAATTTAAAACCCAAATTACAGTTTTGATTTGTTATAAAATAATGGGTGTGGAGTAGATCATGCTAGGCCGGCCAGATGAAAATAATAAGTTTTTAGGTGCCGGCGAAACAAGCCGAGGTCTGTGATGGAACGGAGGTCGGAAGGTAGGCCATTCCAGAGGGTAGGGCCCACCACAGAGAAGGCCCTTCCCCTGGGAGCCGCCAACCGGCATTGTCCGATCGACAGCACCCGGAGAAGACCCTCTCCCTGGGAGCGAGTCGGTCGAAGGGATGTATGGGGCAGAAGATGGTCTCGAAGGTAGCGAGGCCCCGTGCCATGGAGCACCTTGAATATGGTCATCAAAACCTTGTAACGCACCCGGTAGGTCACAGGTAGCCAGTGCAGCTCGCGCAGGAGTGGTGTTATGTGGGAATGTCTTGAGATTCCCATGATCACCCGTGCTGCCGCATGTGATATTGATGGCGCTCACTTGTCTATTAAGTTGGCTTCCAGAACCTACAATTGCAACTGGAATATTTACAATTGGTAACTGGCAATTTTCAAAGGCAATCCCATATGCAGGTAGTCCTCAATTTACATCTACAATTGAGCCCAAAATTTCTGTTGTTCAGTGATACATTTGTTAAGTGAGTTTTGCCCCATTTTATGACCTTCCTTGACACAGTTGTTAAGTTGTAGTTGATAACTTAGTAACACGATTGTAAGCGAATCTGGCTTCCCCATTGATTTTGTTTGTCAGAATATTGCAAAAGGTGTTCCCATGACTGGGACAGTATGAACCAGTTGTAAGCAGCTGAATTTTGATCACATGAGCATGGCGATGCTATAAAGGTGGTAAGTGTGAAAAACAGTCATAAGTCATTATGCAGTGCCGTTGTAACTTCAAACAGTCACTAAATGAACTGTTGTAAATCGAGTACCAATAATGACATTGCAGTAGTTAATGCAACTAAAGTGTGAAAACAGAGGTAACATTGCCAGAGGATCATACTCCAGAGTCACAACTGGCACTCCAGCCAAAACTGAACAAAGGTCTCTTAGCCAGAACTCCTATTTTCCTATTTAGCAGTAGCCATGAATTTGGGGGGTTCCTAAGTCATAACCTTTCTCCTTCAGATGAACTGCCTTCCCATCCAGAATTAAAAGTAAAGTACCAAAGGGTTGCTTAACAAACAGCACATCTGTATTGCAGAGATTCAGTCTGCTTCTATCCTTCCAGATTCTAGCAGTCTCTAGACATTGGATCAGTTTGACTGCCTTCTGTTGGGCTACTTCTATTACCTTCACAGCTCAGTGAGGTACATCTACATACTGATGTACTGAACCTTGGATCTAACCTCTCCTAATGACTTTCTGTGGGAGAGAGAATGAGTGCCAGAGTCCTTCCAACACCTCATAAGTCCTTCATTATTGACTAGTATTGCCCACTCAAGAAAGACCAGACTCCTGCAAAGTATTTTTCCCACCTTTCAACTCTCACAGATATTCTAGAAAGAAACCATGATTAATGGTATCCAAGACCACCAAGTGTTTTATATATCTTCCAAATATGGAAAAGAAGAAATGCATTCCTCCAATCCATGACAAACACAGTTGTTATGCCATGCTTAGGTCTGAATTTGGATTGAAATAGGCAAAGTTAATACACTTCCTCTAAGGAGATCTGCAATTGGAGCCCTATCATTCTCCACAGTCTCCTCTAAAACAGGAAGTTTAAACACCAAGAAATTGTTGTCAAGATTTGCTGAATGCAAATGGATCACTTCAAGGCAACAGTCATAACTTTCGTTCTAAGAAAGAATTTGTCAGCTTCCAGATCTAGCCCCTCATATCTACTCAAGCTTCCCAGCTGGGACATGGGCCAATCCCACAAATCACCTGATCTATTTTCTTGGGGTCCCCAAACCAAAATTAATTCCAAATAACCTTGAAAGGCACAACCAAAATCTCCTATCTGACTTTACCCATGTGAAATACATGACATGGTTGTTTTATCTGCAAAATTAGTCATGGTAGGAGGAATTCAAGAAAGAAACGTACTAAAAAAATATTCTTTCTAAACTGGGGTTCTTTGAAAATTTTAAAAGTGGTAGGTGTGTGTGTGTGTGTGTGTGTGTGTGTGTGTGTAGGTTCTAAACATTCTGTAAGCACAGTATCCATATTTGACCTGGGTGAAAGAAATAGCAGCAGCAATAGTAATAAAAAAATGGTAACACAGACTTTTTATTAATGTTCAATATACATATTTGGAAAATATATAAAATAATATGCTACTGTTGTGATAATGAATGGACTTCATTATGATTGTTCTTGAACAGGCAGATATTGTATGCAGTAGAAAACTGAAGGGAATGTTCAGTTCAGTGCTGAATCTTGCAGACAAAGAGAAAGAAAGAAAGAAAGAAATCTCTGTCAATTCTAATTTGATTAAATTGACAGACTTTATGAGAATGTCCCAGTTATTTAAACAGGTAGGCAATGCATGAGAACCAGTTTGGTATAGTGGTTGAAGTGCCAGGTTAGAAACCAGAAGACCTTGAGTTCCAGCCTTATTTCAGACACAAAACTAGCTGGGTGACCTAGGACCAGTGACTCACTCTCTCTCAGCCCTAGGAAGTAAGCATGGTGAATCATTTCTGAAAATCTTGCCAAAAAAATGCAGGCACCTGTCCAGGGAGATGCCAGGAGTCAAGAGTGATTCAAGAGCATATATTCATGGGTAATATATAATGATTCAAATGTACTTTGACTAAAATGGCAGAAGTGAGCATAACTCTAGTGACTTCATAGGAACATTCATGTAGATTTCTTCTCAACAATACAACTGTAAACAATTTGCAGTTGTTTTCTTTTGACATGTTTGGGGTCTTTTTCTGACTTCCCAGTCTAGCCAATAACCCTTGTCTCTCTTGGTGGTCTCCCATCCACTTATCAACCATAAGCCAGTTTAACCAGATTAGATCTTTCCCTTGCTGCTACCTTTTCTATCACAACCTTGTACTAGTAGACATTGATGGTTGATGGAAATGGAATCTAACAACCCAACATATACTCTCCAATGCTTAAATGGGAAATGAAATTTAATTTCTTTAAATGCAATTTAAAGGAGAATTTGACCACTGTTATTAGATGTCTAATGTGGCTAACAGAGTTAAGAACTTTCACAATAGTAACACGTTCTGTTGTGAATGTGGTACTCAGAAATCTTATTTTCAAATTAACATTTTTTGAGTGGTCAGGCATGCTAAAAAGCTCCTCTTCCATAATTGTTTGTTTATTTATTGTTTGTTTATTTACACTTATATACCGCCCTATCTCCCGAAGGACTCAGGGCGGTGCACCGAAGAATAAAAAGTAATAAAACACAATGACAATATAAATGTTAAAAATGGATTAAATACTAGATCTGTGCTAAAAACATATGGTTAAAAGCAAGTCAAAATATTATTAAATTAGTATAAAATTGGGACTGTGTCGTTAGAACTATGCTAGGCCATAATGAAGCATCATTAAAACGTTGGGCAAGAAAAGGTGAACTCTGGACTTAAAACAGTAATCTTGAAAAGCAATATTGTTTCTAAGTCACAAAGACTATATCCACATGTGCATTTGTGTACATGCATAAGCATATACACATTCATGAAGAACGCATTTGGCATTTGAGAAGGATCTAGTCTGAGATTTTACTTACTGACAAAACTCAACTACAGCTGAATCATTTGATAGAAGTAAGCCACAATGCACTTGAATATTTCCTACATCTGGAACAATGTTTCATTTCTTCCTCCAGCACAGGTTAGTAAACTCTCTAAAAATTGGAGCGGAGAGCTGACAAATTTCAGATTTAATGGTTGCAACAATTACTTTTTCAACCAGGGAATAGGAAGCTGCTGATTTATAGTTTCACAGCAGCATTTATTATGGTCATGCAATATGTGACAAGCCCAACTCTTAACGCTGATATTTCAGGGTTTGAAAAAGGCTGGAGGGCAGGAATGGACAATGCAAGATTTTGCAATACAGGTAGTCCTTGACTTGCAATCAGTCACTTAACATTATAGTGTGGCTGGAACAAGGTTTTTATGGCCTGTAAGGCACGTTTGGCTATTGAAAAATATGGTTCCACTCCCTGTGGTTATGAGACTGCCTCTCAGGCACTTGGCAACTGGCTCACTTTTACAAACCAGTTGCAGAGTTCCAAGATCGTAGGACTGCAATTTGTGATTTTGTATGCTGTTTTCCAACATCAAAAGCCTATTGAGGAAAAAATAGGTTCACACTTTACGATTTTTTGCAAAAAAAAATTGTAAAAATGGGTCTGGCCGCATAGCTACTTCGACTTACAACTTACAACAGGAAATTTCCCCGCCTAATACGGCTGTAAATCATGAACTGTACCTATACTAGAATGGTCTGCAGAATTATGGCATGTGCCTTAGCTTTGCTGTGAATTACAACTGAGTGTAAAAGGCATTATTCTAGCTACAACTGACAGAATAAAAGGGTGTGTTCATGCATATAACTTACAACAGTTGAGGACTACAGATTTACATTCAGATACTTGATAACTGACTCACATTTATGAGGGTCCAGGGTCATGTGATCATCTTTGGTGACATCTGACAAGCCAAGTTAATGGGGAAACCAGATTCACTTAACAACCATGTTACTAATTTAACAATTGCAATGACTCACTTAACAAATGTGGCAAGAAAAGTCATAAAATGGGGCAAAACTCACTTAACAATTTTCTCATTTAACAACATAAATTTTGGGCTCAATTGTGGTTGTAAGTTGAGCACTACCCGTATTCACATGTGTACACAAAGGCTAAAACAACAATACAGATTGGTAATTAATGTATTTGAATGCCAACTGCCTCTTGATGTGAATGAAACTAATTTAGCTTAATGTGCTTATTATAACTAGCAGCCCACCCTTTGAGCTCAACAACTGGTTCACAGCATAGTGGTTAGTGAAACTGAGTAGAAAAAAACAGTGATTACTTAAAATATTCACAACCAGTGATATGAAAAGCATGTTGGGCAAAATATATCTTGTTAAGCTACTCTTATAAACAAGGTAGGAGATTACTCCTTGATACAACATTTAGCTAAGGTTGCAGATGCTGTAGTGGAATGCATACACAGTATAAAAGTTGCCCTAATTATAACTGATAATCAAGTCTGAGAGTGTGGTGATTAAGAATGGGCTAGGAGAGCTAGTAATATTTTTTGCAACAAGTATCATTAGATTATGATGATGTGATTCCAACTTTGCTTGGAATGCTGCTTATAATTAGGATGTAGTATTCATTAAAAGGACAAAAATCCAAGAAAAACTACCTATTTATTTCCTAAGGACATATTAATGAATTAAAGGCATCATAAAATCATGAAATTTGGGTAATTTGTTTCTGAAATGAGATAAATTTCTACTGAAGATCACTTTCTCTATATGAAAAGCATGTTATCTGAATGCTAAATATTCTGTGCCAATGAAGCATTTTACTAGACTGTTAATCCTGCTAAAATTGTAAAATATTTGCTTTAATCCAAAAGAAATTTAGCCCTCTTCAGCTAATATGCACACAAGGCTTAAAGACAGTAAAACTAATGAAGCCTCTAGATGAGGCTTTAAAAGTTTTAATCAGCCACCCGAAAAGCTGGCTGGTCCCTGTTCTTTTAGCACTTTCAAAGTCATCTAGGGACCTTGGTAGAAGTGAAACTTTGAGATGACAAGGAGGGTTTTTTTTAACAAGGCAACTCTGTAAATAGAACTGACTATCAATTAATGGTCATGCTTTTAATGACTGATAGTCTTTCAACAGTAACCAGAAAAATCAAAATTACTGATCATTATCCAGTCGTAACTGATTCAGGACTGTTAGCCATAGCTTCTTCTAACCTGCAGCCAGGGGTGGGTTCCTGCCAGTTCTAACTTCTTCTATAGAAGAGGTTCCACAAATCTACAGTGCCGTTTAGAAATGGTTCTAGCTCCCTCCCCCCCATCCATCCGCACATCATCAAGATGAAGAGCGAGCGGAGGAATTCTGGGAGTTGAAGGCCACAAGTCTTAAAGTTGTCAAGTTTGAACACCCCTGGGAGGTTTTTTTTCCCTAAAGGGTTAGGGGTGCAAGGGTCTTGTAACTTGACAGCTTTAAGACTTGCATGCTTCAATGCCAGAGTTCCTGAGCCAACATTTTGGTTGCTAAGCAAGAGTGTTTTTAAGTGAGTTTCACCACATTTTACAAGTTGGCTACACCCACCCAGTCACATGACTGCCAAGCCACTCCCACCCAGTCATATGGCTGGCAAGCCACTCCCACAAAGCAGGCCACACCTACAGAAGAGGTTCTAAAAAAATTTGAAACCCACCACTGCCTGCAGTGGAAATAAGTGATGTGAGAGCATTTGGGATTGCCCTTGGAATTCATATTAAAGAAAGTCTGGGAGACATTGAAGGTTGCCTTGAGGGATGAAAGAATTGGCTCCTTCAAAATCTAGAAGCAATCTAGTTCAAACAGCGAAAATAAAAGACCAGATCAACATTTGCAAAGAAGGGTTGCTCCATGAGTGAGATGGGAAGTCTTTGAATGTGATAAATAACTAAGTAAATAAATAAATATATTAAAAAGGGCAAGCTATTATAAAATCCTTAAAATGAAACTAAAAGGAAAATTTCAGATCCATGGAAATGAATTCTAATATAATAAATATTTGCTAGATTAAGCAGTACTGAGTCTGATAATGAATTTTCTGGACTTTTAACTATCATATTGAAAACAAAAATAAAAATGTAGTTCTGACCTGCCCAGTTCAGATAGCTTTAAAACTTTTAATCTAACAGTAGTTCATCAAATGCTTAAGTATTATTACGTGGCTCTATGTACAGTACAATCATCCTAGGAAGTAAAAAAAAGTTAACATATATTATTGTAGCTTTTCTTCCATTTCTAAGGAACAGAAATATGAGAATGAGCCAACATCAGTGCAGGAACTGAGATAAGTAGGGTTTAGAAGGTAACAAAGCCACTGTCCTGCTAAGTATTGTGTAAGTCAAGGGTCCCCAATCCCAGGCTGTGGCCCACTACTGGGTCATGGCCTGCATCAAACAGGGTTATGCAAGCGAGCGCAGATGCAAAATCCCACTCACGTAAGGCATTTGTGCTTGCATGTGAAGCTGCACTTGTGGAGCTTTGTGTGCAAACAAAAGCATCCCCTGCTTGTGTGCTCTCTGCTTGCATGAGTTGAGCTTCGTGCACAAGCGCAAGTATCCTCTGCTCATACGCAAAGCTCTATTCATGCGAGTGGAGGGCATATGCGCACATCACTTACAATAATGGAACTGTGTGCATCATGTGTGCATGCCACTCACACACCCTCCTCCACATGTTGGACCACCAAAGTGGAAAGGTTGGGGATTTCTGGTGTAAGTCATGTGCATATCTACTGATTTTTTCATTTACACTTACCTTCTAACAAAATTCTGGAACATGATCCACTCAAACTGCATTAGGGCACTAAAGATTGAATGACGGATGCTTGGTGCTATATTGGTTTAAGAAATTTATATTATGTATCTTTTTATAGATACACAACTGAATTCCATAAAGCAAAACACCTAGCCCTTTGGCCTTGAATAGTTTAATTGCAGCTGAGTCAAACTATTTCCATGTCACTTTGCAAATTGAATAGCAACTAGAAATGCTTTGTGGGCTTTTGTAGCTACTGTAATGCTTTTTCTTGATTTTCCCAAAAGGTAGAGAATTAAAAATAAATGCTCAAATCTGTAAAGAATTTCACCTACTCAATAATTCTATTGGAGGAAGAAACATCAATTATTAGTGCTATGCTTATGACACTACTCTGATAGTTGAAAATGCAAATGATCTGCAAGCTCTAGTAATGAAAATCAAGGAGCAAGGAACACAGTGAAAAAATAGGGCTACAATTAAAGGAAAAAACGCAAACTAATTATAACTGGTTCAGAAATGAGTCTGAGAAGTGACAATACATTTATTGAAATGCTGGATAGATTATGACTGTTCAGATTGATTATCAACAGTGAAGGAACCAGCAGTCAACAAATATGTCATAGACTAGCATATGGTAGAGGAGGAATCGATGAAGTGGAAAAGATTTCAGATATAACGTGTGTATATAAAGATCAGAGCTGTGCAGAGAACAGTTTTGCTCATGACACTTTATGGAAGTGACATTTGAGCTTTGAAGAATCAGAATAAAAAGTATGTTTATAATTTTTGAAGTTTGGTGTTAGAGAACATTCCTGAAAATACCATCAATAGTGAGGAAAATTAATAGATAACAGAACAAATAAATCCAGTGTTTTCATTCAAGGCAAATAACCAAGTTATCAATATTTTGGATAACTATGCAAAGACCTACCAGAGAAATCTATAATGCTGAGAAAAATGGAAGGAAAAAGAAAAGGATTATCAGTAACAAAGTGTTCCACCAGAATTCCATCCTTTCATTTCATCAGAAGATGGCATAAGAGATCTATTTGTACTCATACGTGACTTCCTGCATTCCTGTGTCTGTGTGTGTGTTTGGGTGGGGGGGAGGTAGAGAAAGAAAGGGAGAGAGAGATGTATTTTTCTTTCGGAAAAACTGCACCTCGTGTTCATTTATTTATTTAGAAAAACTATATTGCTGCCTATTTGCACATGGCAACTCAGGGCAGCTTACAGGAATATAAAAACATCATATATAAAAAATAGAACTAATAAAAGAAAATAATAAAATAATACAATAGCTCCACACACATACCCGGCGACAACACATCACACAAACCATTTAATTGGCTCCATCCTGCTCTGAGTTATCCAGGTCCACTGGCAGAACCACTTTTTCAGCACCTACTGGAAGTGTTAGAGTGGGGGCTATTCTAATCTCTGGGAGAATTATGTTCCAGAGAGAGGGAGGCACCACGGAGAAGACCCTTCTGGATCCCATCAGGTGTATCTTCCTAGGGGATGGGACCCGTAACATTCCTTGCCTCCCTGCTCTAATGGGTTGGGTAGATGTGACAGTCAAAAGACAGTCCCTCAGATAACTTGGTCCTAAGCTATGAAGGGCTTTAAAGGTGACAATCAGCACTTTGAATTGCACCCAGAAGCAAATCAGCAGCAGGAGGGGTGGTACATGTGCACACCGAGGTCTGAACAAAATCATGTGAGCTGCTGCATTTTGCACCAATTGGAGCTTCCGGATGCTCTTCAATGTTCCTTATTATTGCCAGTTTTAAAGAGATAATTGCCATCAGCTGATCTCCAGGCCTTGTGATATGTATTATTAGCACTGTATATTAGCCAATGAAGATTGTATTTCCTCAAATTTACAAAATTCTTTGGCCTTGTTTTCCCACAGATGGATAGTAAAGCCCTTCCCCAATGATTGTAATTGGGGAAGGGCTTTATTTTGTTATCTTATGGTCCACAATTGCAGTAAAGTAATTCAGTTTTTCACTCCTAAAATACTCCACCCTGGACTTTAAGGCAACTGCTGTTGATCAGTGGCCAGCTCAGCCTGGAATAAGACAGCACTCATTGGCACAATGACGGGAAGACAGAGGAGCTGATCTAATTTAGTTTCACTGAGATTTCGTTGAGCGAGTGAGAATGTGTGTGCATATCTGACTCAGTTCTGCGCAGTATTTGATACAGCATTGAGGATGAAAAGTGTCAAAAACAGTCATTCAGAGGAGGTCATTCCCAAAGCTCAAGAGACACAGAACCAGTGGTTTGGATCACATTTGGGACCAATCAACAATTGCCAGATCACCAACAGTTATGGCTTCTTTGCTGGTTGTGATTTCTCTGATGTTTCAGGTTTAACGTCAAAGTCCAGTGAGATTTATGCCCTGGATTCCTGTTTAATATCAAGGTGTTGCCCAAAAAGTGTCAGATCCACGATCATTCTAGGTCTTGGCTTATAGCAAGGCTTTCCGATAGATCCAATATAAATCATTGATTGGCTCTGACTTTACCTTATTCTATAAGGTTAGTTCAAATACTAACTAAAACTGTACAGATCTTTATCCGCTCAGTGGAAGAAATGAAAAGTTTAATTGCTGTCAAACGTTACGCTACTAGCTGGATAGAAAAACCCGTATTATTCATATCTAAGAGTGAGGGCTGGTGCAAAGAAGAGTCTGGCGAACCGCAAAGCTAAACCGACCAATTTGCCTAATAAATTTCCACCAAGAAAATAACTTCCGTTCCCTACACGTTAAGGCGCCTGCTACTTCACGCATGCGCCAAAGGCCGCCCTTCTCCCCACGTGGGTCGCCTTGTGTACAGTACTCTTTTGTCTTCGCTCTTCTTCCCCCTTTCGACGAAAAGGCCCTCCTTCCCAAGGACCGAACGCGGTGGAATTAGGAAATGCTTATTGGGCCTTATTCGCCCAGCTGATCAGAAAGCGTGTTCTGATTGGCTGGTTTGAGTGACGTCACCCCACTTTAGTCCGTAGGCCGGCTTGCTGCTGCTCACCTTCTCCCGGGCGGTGAATTGAAGGCGGTTCCGGGCGCGGAATGGACCGTAGCAGTTGGTGAGGAAGCGCGGCTTCGTGGTTGTTGGTCTATGTTGGGGGGGGGGGGGGGGGGAGGGGGGGGGCGAGCCCTTAGCCCGGCGGCGCTAGTGGTCCGGGAGTGGCTCTTTTGATGGTTGGAGGGTGAACTTCTCTTTTTCCATCAGCCTCTCCCAGTTGCGCGGGGGAGAAAGTTGCTTTAGTTAAGTGTTTCTCAACCTTGTCGACTTTAAGTCCTATGCTGGCTGGGGGATTCTGGGAGTTGAACTCCACAGGACTTAAAGTCGACAAGGTTGAGAAACACTGCTTTAGTTGGTTAGTACTAAATCAAGCTTCCAAAGCGTCTATGTCCCATGGCAGTCTATCTCTGCGTGTTATATGCCAGCGAAGGAGGAAAGGAGAGGGCTATTGTTGTATGTGTCTCTTCCTTGGGGCCATCAGTCTGAATAAACAGGATCTGCTTTGGTTTTAATCAGAGAGGCAATTCTTGCACAATAGAAGGGCAGGCTAATAGCTGAGAAGGAGGAACGTGTAGGAGAGGAGTTTCGCCAGGTGCAGGATTTTCTGCTCGTGGCATGCTGCAACTTGCCAAAATATCCTAGCACTGCACTGTTCGGGGCAGAGAGCTCTGATTGTCATTCCTGGATCTGTTAGAGCCACTCTCCCAGCTTAGGAGTCGCAGCCCTGAAGGCTCCAACCATAACTGGGACCTCTTTTACCAGGGAGTCCTCTCCTTACGACCGCCACTGAGCCCAAAATTTCTGTTGCTAAGGGAAACATTCATTAAATGTGTTTGCCTCATTTTATGACCATTCATGCCGGAGTTCAGTGAATCGCTGTTAAATTAGCCGAACTGTTGTTAAATGAATCTGGCTTCGCCATTGACTTTGCTTCTCAGAAGACTGCAAGGATGATGTGATCCCGGGACATTGCAACCGTCCTAAATGTGAGTCAGTTGCCAAGCACCTGAATGTCGTGACCATGGGAATGCTACAACCGTCACAAGTGTGGAAACTGGTCACAAGTCACTTTTTTCAGTGCCGTTGTAACTTGAACGGTGACTAAATGAACTGTTGTAAGTCGAGGACTACCTGCATATTTCCTACATTCTCTGTACTTCTTCCTTCAGGCCCTGATACTTTTCCAGCTTCTCATACTCCTTGCGCCTTATGTCACTTGGTGTTACTTGGCACTGCTACAGTTATCATCGCCACTGTCTTCTGGCCTTTGTCTACTAACACAGTGTCTGGTTGATTGTCCAGGACTAGCCTGTCTGTTCCAAATTCAGTCTCTGCCTGCCAATAGAATTTATTGGGAGGAGGAATTATGAGTTCTTTTTAGTCCAGTTCTTAATTCAGTGGGTGGATGTCAGAATAAAATTGGAGGGACGGGGAGGACCATGTAGGTTTTGAAAGAATGGGAGGATATAAATGGTTATAAAGAGAGTATAAAGTTTTTTGCAAATCCATGATAAAAATATAAATTGAATAATAAACGTAAAAACCTAATTTCTAAGATCTATGATCCCTAAATTATTGATATATCCATCAATGTTTCCCTTGATTTTTTGGTGTGGAAAGTGCACCTAGGAGATTTGTCAATGCAAATTATAAGATGAGAAATCAGGAAGGAAAAAATTATCCCATAAGTGATAAACTACACAGTCTTTTTAATAAAGGTTCATTGATTGTAGGTGTAGAAAAGTTACATAGATGATAATCATGTAGGTGTAAATAGCTCATCTGGTTACTGGCACAGGATGAAATATACTCTTATCTGCGTTCTACAGTGTCACCAAACAGGGAATGCTCACAAAGTCCCAATATATTTCTAGTAGCAGCCAGTTACTATTTGGTATCTATTGTAAATTCAATTCAATTAAAAGATTGAAATTTTTATTTTAGAATTATATCCCACTTTATGATTAGTGGTAATTAACTATAAAATACTTATTCTTGGACTTAAATCAGAGGTGGGTTGCCAATTTCTTTACTACTGGTTTGGGCACGCTCCTGTATGCGTGCGATGCTTCTGTGCATGCACAGAAGTGGGTGGGTGGGCGGAGCCTCCCGCCACCAGTACTACTGGTTCGGCCAATCTAGGACGAACCGACAGCAACCCACCTCTGACTTAAACCCTTCTTCCAAATAATTACAGTTGAATATATGTTTATGCTTAATCTTCCCAAGACATTAGATTGATGACAATGCAGCAAAGTGTTTCAAGTACCATAAAACTGAAATTTTGTTATTTAAAGTAAGGTGATAGAAATTAAATAAATATTGGAAAGTATTCAGTAAAAATTCAAAATGATTTTTATTCAGGCTATTTGGTGTGTTTCCTTTGGGAATCTTTAATATCTATAGAACTCTGTACAGGAAATCTGTGACTTATGACCACAATTGAACCTAACATTTCTGTTGCTAAGCAAGATAGTTTTTAAGTGAGTTTTGCCCTATTTTGGGGAATTCCAAAGGAGGAGATACTACACAATGCAACTTGGTTTTTTATATCAATTCAAATCTTTTTGGCAATAGAAATATTAGAGCTTCAGAAATGGCCTTATACCAATTTTGAGAATTTAATACCTTATTATTTATAACACCCAAAAGAAAAGATATAAAATATATAGTTTATTTTTGCAATGAATGAGAAATACAATATGTACCAAAGAAATTTAAAGAAGCTTTGGTAAAGATCAATTTCTGATCTGGTGGTCAAAAAGACCAGAAAAGTTGACAGCAGTTATGGAAGCTGGCAGAGTCACTACAGCTTCAATGCAAGAATTTCAGTGAAAGGTCATACATTGTTGACATTGGATTCCTATTTAATTGGCACATATGTCTCATGCTTCCAAATGCTGGGGAGGTTGTCAAAAAAGGGATCGTTTTCTTCATTTGTGGTGGACATATTATAAAGTTACATCTCCTCAGTGAAACAATTTTGGAGAGAGAAGTATCACTAAACTTGAATGCTGTCCAGAGTTAGGCTTTATTGCATTTATTTATAGGATCATACCATAAAAACAAAGAACTGATTATTTAATTTTGTCAGCCAAAACAATAATTGTGCAATATTGAAAAATGTTAGGTCACATAATAATTGAGTAGTGGATTAGCAAATTATCTTCAATTGCCACATTAGAAAAAAGTATACATAAAGTAGTAAGACTTAAGAAGCAGGGCCTACAATTTTATCGAATTTGGTTGGAGTTAATAATAATTATAATAATTATAAAGAATATATATATTCTTATATAAATTTTCACATGTATATTGCTGTCTCTTCAAATAGTAGATTGTTTTTTGTGTTTTCTGTATCCTTTTCTTTGTATTATCTTGGGTTTATTTTGAAGTGGTTACTTGGTACTTCTTGAAATAAAAAAAGCAGAATTTCATATAGTAAAATTTGTGCAATTTACCATTTTAAATTTGCAGAAGTTTCTTTTAAATACTCATTTTATTTTCTATTGTATGAATTGAACAATATACATGGCCAATTTTCAAAATTAATTTTATGTCATTTTCTTTTTATAGGACCTATTATGGCAAACAAACTTTACATAGGTTTTCTTCACTTACTTTCCACATTCTTGTTTTGTGATGCTTCCTACCCTAGCTTGGAACCAGCCACAATTTCACAAACTACAGAGAAACTCATTCCTGAGAAGGCAGCTGGTATTAATATTAGTTTGGCTTTATGTAGACAGAGACATCATCTTCAGGATCTCTTCTCTCGTTATGGGGAGAACAATACATTGAATGTTGAAGGATTTAAAAAATTGCTACACAGCATAGGCATTGAGAAAGTGAAAAGAATAGATCACAATCATTACCACCACCATCATAATCATGCTACACTCGGGACAACCCCTGACAAAACCTATTGTCCTAATGATGAATCAGGTGATGGCAGCAAAGGTTTTTGGAATAACCCAGCAAAAGATGTGCCTAAAACAGAGAATATGGAGGACCATCAGCAAGAATCCATGGATAACAAGAGTACAACCGTTGCTATAACAACAGCTACCTATACCACAAATACAGAGGGCAACCCTTTACTACAACACTCAGAAACTGCAGAATTATCAGCACGCGTAGGCTTTGTCAGCCCAGAACCCAGCACTGTTCTAGAAAGCAGCAGTGATGTAAGTTTTTAAATAGAAAACCCAAGGAATCACTTGTTTTTGTGAGGAGGTGTGAAACAGGAGGTCCCTTGTGTTCTAAAATTAGCAAACAAATTACACAAAATATATTTGGAAAGAGGCTTTTAAAAAAAAGACATTTGGTGTAAGATTCTGTTCTTTTAAAGCCTTAATAATTTAGTTAGTTCTTTACTTTGTGGATGTTATACACCAGAGGTTCCCAAACTTGGCCACTTGTAGACTTGTGGACTTCAACTCCCAGAATTCTCCAGCCAGCTCTGCTGCCTGGAGAATTCTGGGAGTTGATGTCCACAAGTCTTCAAGTGGCCAAGTTTGGGAACCTCTGTTTTACACTGTGTTATTCCATTTCCAAATAAAATATCATCTAAGAATTGGTTCAGATGCTTTCCTATATGGTAATCATGCAGAGTTGTATGCTGAAGGCTCCCCTTGTTCATCAGTATTTTAATCTTGCTCTTTGAAAAACAAACAAGGTTCTTGACCGCTGGATTTATTTTCTTTGTAATAAATTTCTGAAGCATTTTAAATAGAACAATCAGTTTGGCAAATTTGGAATTCTGCTGTCATTGACTGAGATCTGATCTGATCCTAACCTAATGAATAGCTTTCTACAACCTTGTCATGCTCACATTTAAATTAAATGTATTAATTCTTATATGCCTGTAATTTGTGATCTTTCTGAGTGTACTGAAATGTATAGATATCCACAGGTTCAAAGGTGTATGTATGTATAAAATTACTAAAATGCATAACTGATTTATTAGCTCATGGAGAAAAGTAGTTTCCATGTGGTATGCTTTGCTTATAATTCACGTGTGAAACTTTAAAATGGAAATCTTGGAAAGTTCAAATCTAGCTTGAATAAGAACATTTTTCATCTCTACCATTAAAGAGTATAGGAATTTTTTGGTTACATAGATTAAATAAATAGAAAGAAGATAATTGTATTGAATAGCTTTGCCAGTCCCACCCTGGACTTCTGAAAGTTATCAAACTTCTACATTTTGAAGCTTGTATACTTACATTAGTAATTTTGATGTATCCATCAATGTTGCAAAAACTTACCTAATGCTTGTTTATAAATTTATAAAGTTTGTCTGTAACCTAGGTATCGGTGGGTTCCGGCAGGCACTACTGTTGGTCTGCTCATGAGCGCACTATGTGTGCATGCACAGAACCAAAAAACAAGATGGCAGTGCCTGTGGCACCGCCTGGACACACCGGTTAAGGGGCATGGCAGGCCTGGATCGCTGCTGGTTCCAGCGACCCAGGCCGCCAAACCACTACCGGTGAGGCCGAACTGGTAGGAACCACTGAACCTAGGGGTGCTTTGGGATTGAAAAGATTTGCCGATGACAACACCGTTGCCCAGGGGACGCCCAGGTACCAAAAGTAATGCAATCTTCAGGGATTTCATTTTAATATTTATAAAATTAGCATGGCAGAATTTTTTTTAAAAATGAATTCACTTATTGTTTTCCTATAGCACAAGCCATGTTTTCCATGATAGTTGTAATGTCTTTGATTTTTAAATACATTATTAAATTATTTGTGACATAAATGCATTGGCTCTATGATGCTATAACATAATCCAATGTAATGGTTTTGATGCACTTTTAACTTTTTTTAAAAATAGCTTTTTTCTTATCATGAAGTTTGTCACTTGAAGAAAAGCTGCTGTTTTGAAATTATGTCTCATTATGTGTATTTTTATAATATTTTTTTCCATAGTGCTTTAATACATCAGAAATGATGCTTTTCCATGGAATAAGTACTCAAGCGTCTTTGACAGCCATAGAATTTAGCTATCTTTGTCCAGCTATAATTAACCAGATTGATGGTAGGAACTGTATAATTCATGCAGCAAGTGAAAAAGCTGAAACGGCTCCCAAAACATATTCCCTGCAAGTTGGTGAGTTTGAGGCAGATTTTCCATTTATTATTTCTACTTTTTCTTGTTTTTGTTGGTGTAATACATTCTTATTCCAGGAGTGGTTTTATTTTGGCTGAATTATCTGAATCAAAACATATATATTTTATCTCAAGGAATAGGTCTTTTTATAAATGGCAACAAACTAATATAAAAATCCTACTGATCTTTCAGGTTAGAAAAATATTTTAGCTTGTTGCCAAAATGAAAGAAAGCTATTATTTAATAAAGAATGTATGTTTGAATCATTTGATAAAAGAGCTCTTTTCTTTTCAGCTTGGATTGGTGGCTTTATATCCATTTCCATTATCAGCTTTCTTTCATTGCTGGGTGTTATACTGGTGCCACTTATGAATCGTGTGTTTTTCAAGTTCCTCTTAAGTTTCCTGGTGGCATTAGCAGTTGGAACTCTAAGCGGAGATGCTCTTTTACATCTCCTTCCACATGTAAGTACATTGTTTTTTTCTATTAATAGTGCATATGTTCCATTGAAGCACAGGAATGCTCTTTGGTCAGTGGAAGCCTGTAAGTAGAAAAAGGAGTCATAATGAAACAAAAGCATCTAATGTGATGACCTGGTGTTGTCCATCATCTTTTAAATCTCCTCTGCATTACATGCATTTTTCTTAACTATGTTAGAGCTAAAGTAAATGTACTACTAATGATGTGAATATAGTGTACCCATACAGTTTTATGCCAGCTGTTAGGAAAGGGATGAAGCAATTGCAGGACTGTGGAGAAGAGAGAGTTTAAGCCAGCTCATGTCCTGCTGAAAAACCACTATTCACTCCCACTGGAAATATTGCTTGGGCATCATCCTTATTATTTGCATTTTAAAAGTCCATTATTTCATCAGCCCTTTGGTAGATTTGACTATAGGTGTGAAGTAAGAAAAATACATATTTGCTTCAATTTAATTTCTTCTTTTATGCCATTAAAACTTAGAAGCTCCCATTATGCCTGGCCTCCTCAATTCTGTTTTGTTTCTCTGTTTCTGCTCACTATTTATTCAACTTATAAGCATTTATGGTAATGTAAAACCTGTCAGGTAGAATTCTTTATAAACTGTAGTGTTGTGCATTTCTCAAGTTTGCTTTGTGAAACTTTGTATGTATGCAAGGGAGAGGTTTCTTCTTCCTTTCTTCTTGTAGCGCTCATAGCTTATAGTGGGAGAAAAATCATCCCCTCGAAAAGAATTATTATTTTGGGAGAAGAGCATCATGGGATGTTTATAGGATTGGAGTTTGCACATGTGACAAGGCCATTCAGTAGCAATTTAATTTAGTAACGGAGTTTATATGGCTAAATATTTGAGGCACAGAAATCAAGAGAGACATTCAATGGATATTTGAATATGAACATTTATAAAATCCAAACTTTTGAGATTTTCTTCATATTTTTGCCTTTACGTTTGGTATCCAGGATCATTGTCATGTAATTCACATATTTTTCTACATAGATATTCCTTGTATTAGCTTGTTGCATCAACTGGTTCAAGCTGTGCTTGGTTTACCTACTATAGTTATTGGTTCGCAAACAATAATATTGGAAAGAATTTACAATTAATGTTGCCAATTATGGTTTGTGGTCAGGTTAGATTTGCCAAATAATACAAGAGCTAGTCTATGTCATTCAGTTTGAGGGGATTGAAAGGTTTAGTATCATAGCTGACTACTATAGAATAGAATAGAATAGAATAGAATAGAATATTTATTTCTATAACCGCGTCCTCTCCCCGAGGGGACTCAGAGCGGTGCACAGGGAGAAATTAAAACAACATAAAATATATACATACATAAATACAATAAAAACAAATTAAATCTAACTATCCCTGCACTAAAATTCCCATTTTAAAATTAACATTTCCTAACCCCTGAGGTAGAGACTAACCTAGGTCGGCCATATTCAAAGCAAATAAATCTTCTAGGGATCAGATGAACTTGTGTGGCATTTTGGCTAAAAGTAAGTAAACATTTGGTATAATTTGGAAATATTTCATAGCTGGCATAAAGAGGCTATTGAGTTTATAATTATAACTATTATGCTAAATGTGTAGTTGGACAGTCATCTGAATATATTTTGAGTTTTATTCTTGGAATAGTATGAGATGTTATAATCAGTGTTTCACTAATTTTTATGTTGCAGGTGAGGTATCACCCTTTTTTTTAAATGACACTAACAATATCCTGTAGGTCAAATTAATGCAACAGTTCCTCCCATCTCCACCACACACACTCATTTTTCTTGGAGTTTTTGCAAGAAGTACAAGGACTTTTGACACTATAATCTCATCTTATTTCCATATTCTTACGTATTGTCTGAAATTATAGAGTTTATTGTTTTAGAGTCATCCCAGGCCTTAGTCTGTCAGTTTTAGTTCGGGATGGTCACTGATTGCAATAAAATGCAAGTTTCACCTTTTCTACCATGTCTATATGCCAGTGGCCCTCAAACTTTGGGGCACTAAGGACCGATTCCGTGGAGAGAGGTTTTTCTGCAAACAAGAGGTGTGTGGTTTTAAATGCTGCCTGCATCCTGCAGATGCAACTTTGTTTGTGTGGCCCAGTTTGGCATGACATGGGCCGGTGCCGGTTTATGGACTGGGGATTGGGGACCCCTGCTTTATACCGTTCTTGGGCTGACAAACATCACTATTTCTTTAGTCATCCTGTCTCAGAGTCTTCTATATGGAATGTTGTCTAAACTATTTTTCTTTTTAAATTTCCACATTCAGTCTCATGGAAAGCATCATCATCATCATGAAAAACCTTTGATGGCACACAGTAATGATCTCCCTTTAAAGCATCTAGTTTTCCAAAGTTCAGAAGAGAATGCTTATTTGGATTCTACATGGAAAGGCCTTACGGCCCTTGGAGGATTATATTTTATGTTTCTTGTTGAGCACTTGATCACATTAATTAAACAATTTAAGGATAAGAAAAAAAAGGTAAGAAACTAATGGTTTTCATCAGAATTTTGTTTTGGTTAAATTTCCTTTTATGAGACTATTTGAAAGTAATGCTTATACCCAATTTATAGAATTATGTTTTCACTGGATATTGCTTTTCTGTAATAGTGTCAATTACTTAGATTTCACCATCACAGGAAGTTTTTCAAAGGAAAAAAAAACTAGGGATATATCCCTAAGTGTATTTGAGATTGAATTTTCCTTGCTGATGTAAGGTTTTAAAACTGAATGAATTATTAAAGTAGCAAAAATCTGTGGGGGTTTTCTAACCAGTGTGCTACTTATAGAAATTTCACATGCATTTCAATATTTTTCTATTCCACTGTCCATATTTTCTATTCTACTATATATATATTTCTATATTCTATTTCTATATTCTGCTGATATACGTGTCATTTGGGACGTATAGCCAAAATGTTAACAATTTCAATGTTGTTTTTTTTCGGAGCTAGAAAAAAAATGATGATGATGAATCAGAAATCAAGAAACAGCTATCTAAATATGACTCTCAACTTTCTGCAAATGATGACAAAATAGATGTAGATGATAGTAAGTTTCAATAAACTTTGTATAAATATCTTCTAAAATCTTTGTGAAATATATTTATGGCAATATAAGAGAATCTGAGATCTATATTAGCTTGGAAGCTTTCAATATTTAAGTAGGATAAAATTAATATAAATCCCTGTATACAAACATGTTTTTTCCCTGTTTTGCATGTGTTTATCTGCAGTTTGAAAAAGGCTACAATTTCCCTGTGTGTACTAAGAGCACTAAAGAGTTTAAGCAAAGCAAGAATGAACAAAAATAAAACACATGATATTATTTTCAATCTTAAATGCATTATAGATTTCACTTCCTAATACAGTATTGGATATAAAAAGGAGAAATTGTTTTTTCTCTTCTAACAGACCTCCCTCTTGTCTCCACATCTCTGACAAATATATTAAAAAGTGAATGAGAATTGTCCGCTCCCTTTAATAAAAAAACATTTCATTACAGAGAGTAATGAATGAGATACATTCTGTTAAGAAACGTTTTGCTGTTGTCATAAAACAGTGCTGACTTAGCATTTATCCACAGTCTCATATTTTCAGCTCCTTCCGGGTTCCAAATATTAATATAGGGAAGTTAAACCTGAAGTAGGGTGGCCAATATGCATCTGAGTACTTGACAATCTAGTCAAGTTCTTTTGTGTCCCAGGTTTTGAAAAATGGCTGCTACAATTATAAAGAAAAACCTTACAGAACGTCCAATAATTGTAATAGAGTGTGTAGGTGGTGCAGAAATTGTTTGGAATATTCCTAACATTTCATAATTTTTCATCTTCAATCATCATTACTATAATGATTTAGACATTATTAGCAATTTCCTGCATTTCTCCACTAGAGGCTACTAGAGCTATTTTGACAAACATGTTCTTAGTTTCTCTTTATTGCAACCTCTTCATTCCTGCTTTTTTCCTCCATAAGAGCTTCTCTTCATTGTCATTTATTTGTGTATTCCCCCCCTCCTTTTCAGGCCTTAGAGTCAGTGCCTGGACAATGCCTTGCCATTTTCTTGGGAGCATGTTTTAGAAATGGTGTATCATTACCTGCTTCTAACACTGAGAAAGAGTGACTGGCCTGAGGTCTACCCAGCTGGCTTTGTGCCTGAGGCAGGACTAAAATTTGTGATCTCCCAGTTTCTCAACTTGTACCTTAACCACTATACCAAGTGGCTCTTACTATGCACCATCCCATTTTTTCTCACCCAGAGATTTTGCAGAGAGATGATTGATGTTTACTGTCCTCATGTCTCTAGATTCTTCTAGTTATTATTATAAATACTATAAATTGTTAGCTAAATAAATATATATACAGTATATATAGTGAGGCATCCCTGTGCTATGTTGATCCATCAGAAGTTGGTTTGGCCTTTAGGAGTAAGTTTTGAAAAGTTTGCACTACTAAGTAATTTTTATATGCTGCAAGATAAGGGTGTGGAACCATTTGTGCTGGTGGACACATCAGGAATTTTGAAACTATGCAACGGGAGTTGTTACTAAATAGTTCCCATTGTAATGGAAAAAAATCCTGTCTTTTTTTAAAGGCTGCCGTTGTGGCCCTGACAAAATCAGGTCATGAGAATGTTCCACTTTTATCTTCACTTTTTTTAACCCCAGGCATGTGGACACACCTGCAAATGAAACACATAGGTTATAATCATTATTTTTTATGTTTTCATTACTGTCACTTTTTAATGAGCGCAATCTATTTTTTTAAAAAAATGAGGTGAGACAGGAAACCTGATGGTGGGTATTTATCTTGATTATTATGGGCATATCTTAGAACCTGAACTTTAGATGCATTTATGCATAGGGCAGTTTTTAAACGTACGATTCCAAACATGTGGCAAAATGTATGGTTAAAGTGTGTCTGCCTTTTATAGGTTTGTCCTAAAACATAAAGTAGATCAGGGCATAGCTGGCTGGAGAATTCTGGGAGTTGAAGTCCACAAGTCTTAAAGTTGCCAAGTTTGGGGACCCCTGATTAGTAGATCAAAGCATTCTTTGCTTACTTGCATGGTATATTTCCAATAAAAACAGGTGAAAATAAAACAATTAAAGTCTTTTAGCTATATAGCAATTGTTCTAATTATTTCTTTTTTTTTTTCTCAATTGGATAATTATTTGAGTTGTTTTCTTTTTTCCCCCCTCCAAGGGCCTGAAACTTATTTGGGAGTACTTTCTCAAGAGCCATCAAATTTCCTATCTCAGAAACCCATGGTACAAGAAGAAGAAGAGGTCATGATCGCCCCCATCCACAAAGAGACAGCTGATCATGAATATGAATCAAGAGGATGTAGAAACAAATGCCATTCACACTTGCATGACACTCTAGGGCAGTCAGATCATCTCAGTCATCACCACCATGACTACCATCATATTTTGCATCACCATCACCATCAAAACCATCACCCACATAGCCATAGCCAGCGGTATTCACGTGAGGAATTGAAAGATGCTGGTATAGCTACCTTAGCTTGGATGGTAATAATGGGAGATGGCTTGCATAACTTCAGTGACGGTCTTGCAATTGGTGAGTACTTATGTATTGGCTTTCCTGTGGTGGCTAGTTCATATATGTAAATGGGAGAGCAACATTGCAGCAATGTTTTTGGTAAATGCACAAGAGGAATAATAAAAAGATTTTTGTTAAAATTAAACCTGTCACGATTCTCAGTATTTTCCCAGCCAATTTATAAATATCTCAGAAATTCCAAATTCATTAAAATGCATGTTTCATTTGTTAAACATAGGTAGCGCTTAGGTAGATGTGAATCTTATTTGTCTGTCTTCCTGTCTATAGGCTTTGTAAATAATTGGTTACTTTTTCCTGTTATAACTAAGAATCAAGATGTCTTAGTTTTAAAGTACATAAAAAATTCATGTGGTCCTCTCAACAACCACTCATTCTCCAGTGTGCTGAGCAGAGAATCCAAATAATGGGTTAACTCCGCCCTTCTACCCAGAGACTGGGTCCTGTTAAAGTTTGCACCCACGCCTCTCCAGTTTTTGATGAAGGCTTAGCCCAAGAGAGATGCTTTTGATGAGAGCTCTTCAGAGCAAAATGGCAGAGTTAAATTCTTAGGATTCTCAGCGGTCTACAGCATGACGAGGCTTCTTTGGAAGGATGTGGCTTTCAGAGAGCAGCATGATTTTTGGGTAAGCGCTGCAGCCACTCAGGCTATCAGCTGTATGGCGGGAGAGGGAAATAGCTCCCATCAGCAGTTTGTTGGAGAATGGCGCAGTTTTACGGGTGAACGGAGTGCCACCGCAACAATCAGCTGTTAGGAGGAAGGAAAGTTTCTACGACTCAGCTGGCTACCCCGGTTTAACCGGCACAGCCACTGCAACGATATGGCTGGCTACCCATTGGATTGGCACAGCTGCCACAACAATTGCACTCTGAAACTGGCATAGCCGAGAGACCAACGACCATTCAAACTTACAATGGTGTTGAATGAATAGTAATTATGACCAGTCTCCATACTTACATCAGTCATAGCATATCTGTGCTCACGTGATTGCCATTTGTGACCTTTCATGGATTTCTACAAGCCAAGTCGGTGGGAAAGCCAGCAGTGAGCAACAAATGGCAGCCATGTGGCATCCTCAATTAAGCTCCTGTTATTCACTTAATGACAGAAACTGAAGATGCTAGAATGAAACCAATTTCGTTGTATATAAGTACAATGACAATAAAGATTATACTTATGATTGTTGGTAAATAGCATGATTATGCGAAGCCATGTTTTATGACTGTCACAGCAACAGAAATTACTATTGTTAAGTGAAGACTATCTGTTGTCATGTTGCTATTGTCTTAGCTCTTTATCCGATTGCATCTTATTAAAAGCTTTAGTTCTGTGATTTTTATGTAATTGTAAACTGCTCTTCATTTAAATTGAAATTCTAAACAAGTACACAGATAGGAAATTGATTCTCTTCACTAGAACTGAAATAGGAATAAGAATGGGCTAGCTGAAAGTCTATAGCTCTTGTTTCAGAAAATAGTGTATTTTTAAACTTTTTTTAAATAGGGAGCATATTTCTTACAACTAATCATTTATTTCTTCTTCTGCTTCGTATGATTTAATCCCTGGTTCTTGCAATGCAGCACCTGTACAATACACAATTCTGATTAGAAAACATCTTTCTTAATTTAAATTTGTTTTTGGGTTTGCCTGCATTTTCCAGTGTGATTGCTTTTTAACAATGTTCATTTATTTTTCCTAGGGGCTGCTTTCACTGAAGGCTTATCCAGTGGCTTAAGTACATCTGTTGCAGTCTTTTGTCATGAGTTGCCACATGAATTGGGTAAGATATATGTATTAGAGACATATTAGACATACGTAAAATATAATTTCCGTGCTTTAACTGGTATATCGCTTGCAGAGTGGCAGTAATACTATTAAAGCCCCAAATTCCGATTTCTGACTCCTTAGTATTTATTTTTGTTTTTTGTTTAAATGCTGAACAGTAATCTGCCATTTTGTTAAGGTTTATCACAATGTAATTGCTTTCTCGGATCAGAGTAAACAATTGTTTCTCACAGCAAACTGTCAAGCATACACAGTGGAGTCACAAAATATATCAGAACAATCACCTTCTCTGCTTTTGTTCCTTTGCAACTGTTGTTCTGTTTCTAAATATATCATAAAATCCTTGTATCTATAGTAAGCTTGGTAAGCTTGTTCTTCATAGATTTTTCTGTGTTTCTTTTCTGTACACCTAAGGTTTAAGCTAGGTTTATGACCATCATTACATTTAGTTTAATTACATGCTATGGGTTTCTGGTATTGTGAGAGATTGAGAAATACATTTCTGTAATTTCCCCCTTTTTCTAAACTACTCCTGACACTTGTTACTTTGCTGGTGGTAGAGTTGTTTTAATTCTCTGATTATTCTGGATGGCTTTTCTGTACATTGGTATCACTTTTTTTGGTATGTTCTAGAGCATATAATATTATGCACGATATTCTAAATATATTCCAAATTCCTAAATTTCTATAAAGTCATTACAATACAGGAAATTAGGTTTCTTTCCATTTTCTAATGATCTCTGTTGAGAAATGAACTTTTTGCTCTTCAGATATTGAATTGTTGATTTATTAAGCTGTCAACCTCCAACTCAAGATCCCTTCTGCATATATAGGTAGTCCTCAATCTACGACCATTTTCTCGATTTTCGACTGCAGTGACTTACAATTTAAATTCTGGGCTTTACTGTGGTTTTGAGGCCTACCTGTAATGGCAAATTATTTCGAAATGTTTTATTCCATATTAATATAAATTGTAGAAGTATGTAATGGAAAACCTCAGATTTGTGAAATCTGTGATATGTGTTAGAATAACGGAAAATGTGTGAAGTCTGTGATTATACTGCACTTATGAGTTGCTCTTGTCCTGTTTTTGATGTTGTACTGCAGCTGAAGGGAACAATCATGAAAAGACACTGGTTTTTATAATCCTATCTGTATACAAACCTAGTTTGTATATATTTGTGTATCGGCAAGCACATAAAAATGATAAAATGTGACAAAAGCAATTATGCTTACACTTGTCTACATTCTTCTAAAGTTTTGAAGCACCTGATTATATGAAAGCAAATGATTTTTTTAAAGAAAAAGAAACTCATAATGTTTTAACACGGCTACCATGTGGGATGGAATGCTGACATTTTAATATGAATGATTGATATAAACACATTTGTATCTCTCTTATCTATCTATCTATCTTTTGAAGGAGACTTTGCTGTACTTCTCAAAGCTGGTATGACTGTCAAACAAGCTGTTCTTTATAACGCTCTCTCAGCTATGCTGGCATATCTTGGAATGGCTACTGGGATACTTATTGGCCATTACGCTGACAATGTTTCCATGTGGATTTTTGCCCTTACTGCTGGGCTGTTCATGTATGTTGCTCTTGTTGATATGGTAAGTCTATGCTTATTAATAGACATTAATATATATTAACAGTATTTCAATACTTTGGAATGCCAATGAGATATTCTTATGGGAATACTAGCCTTTAACTTTAACTTTATTCGCATTTATATACCGCCCTATCTCCCTTGCGGGACTCAGGGAGGTGCACAGGCAATAATAAAATGCTATAAACAATAAATACAATAAAATATCTTAAAAATAAATTAAACTAGGAGACCTGTGCTAAAATTTCAATAAAAACCCCTACTAAAACCAAAATTAAAAACTATGAAAAAACTATGCCTGGCATTAACTTCAGAATATGCTTATTCTCTAGCCAATAGAAGTAGTGATTAGAGGAATGGGAGTAGGTTGGGGAAATAATATTAGCTTACTAAAAACTTTATCCAAATAACATGGCCGTTCTGGCAATTATAGCCAAATGTATTTATTCATCCAATTATTATGATTTTCTGAGGACTATACTGGATTCATTTTAAGGATGAAAACTTGACACATACATTCCTAGGTAGGATTCATTCTAACTAATGCATTGGGTGGGGGATTGGTGGGAAATAGTACACTAAGAAGAATTTCAAGATTTGTTGAAGCACAATACTTTCAACTCATATTTGATCACAGGCAATCAGCCACAATAGTTGTTTAAGTAACAATGATCAGTGGATCCAGGAAGCCTGGAAAATTAAGTCATTTACTGAAAAACAGTAAAAGAAATATAAAGAAAATGAATTTGGTTCCTTAATTTCTTTGATATGAGTGGCATGGTGGCTTAGAGGTAGATCAGGAGGCTGTGAGTTTGATCCTAGGTAGCGGCAGATATTTCTCTCCTTGGACACAATGAGTAATTGTTTGCTGTGAACTCTGCATAGGCATCAGAAAGGGCATCTGGCCAGAAAACGCTAGAGTTCCGTTCAGCTATCCTGACTCCACCCCAATGTAAGGGATTACAGGGACATTAAAGAAAATTCTAGATATTCTTAGCTGTCGAAATAAGAAAAGGAGCATATTTTACAGATGGGAATATACTGCAATATTCTCTAGCAGATTTTATATGTATAACTAGCTATACCCGGCCACACGTTGCTGTGGCCCATTCTGGTTAAATGGCCAACCAATCTATGTGTATATCTACACCTGCACACATGCACACAACCACCATATAACCCCCAACCTACCTACCTACTGTATTTCTCCCTCTCTATCCCTCTATCTACCTACCTACCTACTGTATTTCTTCCTTTCTCCCTCTATCTACCTACCTACCTACCTACTGTATTTCTTCCTATCTATCCCTCTACCTACCTACCTACTATGTTTCTCCCTATCTATCTATCCACCTACCTACCTACTGTATTTTCCCTATCTATCCCTCTACATACCTACCTACTGTATTTCTCCCTCTCTATCTATCCCTCTACCTACCAACCTACCTACTGTATTTCTCCCTCTCTATCTATCCCTCTACCTACCTACCTACTGTATTTCTCCCTCTCTATCTATCCCTCTACCTACCTACCTACCTACTGTATTTCTCCCTCTCTATCTATCCCTCTACCTACCTACCTACCTACCTACTGTATTTCTCCCTCTCTATCTATCCCTCTACCTACCAACCTACCTACTGTATTTCTCCCTCTCTATCTATCCCTCTACCTACCTACCTACCTACCTACTGTATTTCTCCCTCTCTATCTATCCCTCTACCTACCTACCTACTGTATTTCTCTCTCTCTATCTATCCCTCTACCTACCTACCTACCTACTGTATTTCTCCCTCTCTATCTATCCCTCTACCTACCTACCTACTTACTGTATTTCTCCCTTTATCTATCTCTCTACCTACCTACCTATTGTATTTCTCCCTCTCTATCTATCCCTGTACCTGCCTGCCTACCTACCTACCTACTGTATTTCTTACTCTCTATCTATCCCTCTACCTACCTACCTACCTACTGTATTTCTACCTCTATCTATCCCTCTACCTACCTATCTACTGTATTTTCCCCCCTCTATCTATCCCTGTACCTGCCTACCTACCTACCTTCTTACTCTCTATCCCTCTATTTACCTACCTACTGTATTTCTCCCTATCTATCCCTGTATCTACCTACCTACCTACTGTATTTCTCCCCTCTCTATCCCTCTACCTACCTACCTACCTACCTACCGCATTTCTCCCTCTTTCTATCCCTCTACCTACCTACCTACCTACCTACTGTATTTCCCCCTCTCTCTGTATCCCTCTACCTACCTACCTACCTACCTACCTACCTACCTACCTACTGTATTCTTCCCTCTCTCCCTCTACCTATCTACCTATCTACGTATTGTATTTCTCTCTATATACCTGTACCTATCTACCTACCTGCTGTATTCATCCCTCTCGTCTCTCCCTCTACTTACCTACCTACCTACCTAATGTATTTCTTCCTTTCTCTATATTCCTCTACCTAACTACATATCCCTCCCCTCCCCAGACTGCTCCCCCCCCCACAGTCAACCTCCTCCAGGCCCCCTCCCTCCCCTCCCTCGTGCCTAACGCAGTGATGGGCAAAGTCATTAGTCTCTTTTTCTCTCCCTCCCTCCCTCTCTGTCTTTCTCTGTCATTCTCCCTGTCTGTCTGTCTGTCTGTCTGTCTCTCTCTCTCTCTCTCCTTCCTCCCCCATCTCTGTCACTCTGTGTATGTTTGCCTGTCTATCTTTCTCTCATTCTCTCTGTGTGTCTCTCTCCCCCTCCCTTTCTCTCTGTCACTGTCTGTGTGCCTGTCGATCTCTCATTCATTATCTCTCTGTCACTCCCTCCCCCTCTGTCTCTCTCTCTCTCTGTGTATGTCAGTTTCTCCCTCCCTCTCCCCCCCCCCCCAAGCAGCAGAAAGCCTGCCATGTCAGTGAGCGAGCGGGCGGGCGGGGGCAACATCCGAGGCTGCGGCTACCTAAGCACCGCTGGGGCCGTCCGGGCGCCGCACGCCCACCTCCCTCCCAGCCCCGTTTGGCGGGCAGCTCTGGAAAGTGCGCCTCAGTGGCCTCTGCAGGCGGCTGTCCCAAGCCCTGCGACACGCAGCTCCTGCCGTCCGAGGTCGCCCAGTAGTCAGGAGCTCCCGACGGCCACCGAGGCGCACTTTCCAGAGCTGCCCGCCAAACAGGGCTGGGAGGGAGGTGGGCGTGCGGCGCCTGGACGGCCCCGGCAGTGCTTACGTAGCCGCAGCCTCGGGTGCTGCCCCGCAAACACGTACGCACGCTCGCTGACATGCCGGGGCTGGGACACTTCTGATCCTGTGGGTGCGCGTGCGAGCGTGTGTGTGTGTGTGTGTGTGTAAGAGAGCGGGTGCTGGCAGACAGGGAGGCGTATGTGTTGCTTTCCACGTTGCTCCTGGCAACGTTCCTTCGTAAGGCCATTTTTTGCTGTTACGTGTCCATGACGTATCAGCCGGGTGAGAGGAGCTACAGGAAGGTAAAAACATTTTCAGTGGGTACATTTTACATGTGTGTATCTTGCACACGATACACTTGTGCTAGGCACAGAATGAGTAGCTATTCTATTATCGGAAGTCATTGGCAACATTGTGTCAAAATTTGAGCCAGATCAGTGCAGTAGTTTTTGAGATTAGTGGATTCGTACAAACTATTTTACATTTTTATTTATATAGATAACAGAGGGTTGATCAATATTACCAACATTAAACACTGCGTATGTAGAAACATTATGTATAATATGCATCACTTAAAATTATTGTATGTTTCTTTAAATATAGGTACCTGAAATGCTTCACAATGATGCTAGTGATCATGGATGTAGCCGTTGGGGATATTTCCTGTTACAAAATGCAGGAATTCTATTAGGTTTTGGTATCATGTTACTTATCTCGGTGTTTGAACATAAAATTGTGTTCAGCATAAATTTATAGGATTGTATTCATAGAGCTGCACTTCAGGAGGTGGAATAATTTTTGCCAGTTTCTTGTTCCTCCTGATCCTCCAGGGAGGATGAGAGATGTAAAGGTACGGGATGATGGAAGAAAATTGTGAAATCATACCCCCGTCTTCTTTATCCAGGGGTGAACTACTGAAGGATTACAGTTGCTTCCATGAACTGAAGTTTCTTTGTTTATTGAAGCGGTACACTGCTTCAGATGCATGTTCTGTTTACTTTTCATACTATTGATATTGCCTCTATAGTTTAATTGTAGGTACTTTTCTTCCCATTAATTAGTCATAGAGATTTTAATAATATAATCTTTCATAAATTGTAGGGGATTACCAGTGGCAAAGAGAGAAAATTGGCTTATTAAATATTACCTGTTTCCAAACATAGTGAAAAATGAAACTATAGTTTGTAACTTGAACTTTATTTTAAATAATAATAATATTGCAAATCTGATTAGAGCATGCATTGCTAGAGTTTGTCTTGTATATGTTAAAAGTGGTACAAACAGGTCAACTATTGTTGCTTTAAAGATATAAAGATTTTTTCTCGGTAGTGATGGTGGAGAACAGTTATGTTACTGTAAACTTGTATTTCAATAAAGAGTTCTAATGTTTTATTTGCAATTAAAATTACATGATCCTTGGTCTGAACGAAAGTATATTTTTATGTATTTATCAAGATGCCCCCAATTGCCTGTAGCTCTCGCATACCTACCTATACTGTGAAGTGGATGAAGCAGGTGTTTTAGAGGGACACAAAAACTTCATGAATCCCAACTGTGTATTGTGTGCAGAGTTATGTGCCCAGTGTGCTGATTGATTCTGACTTCCTACTGGGAGATGGGAGAAGGCAAGGCACGTTCAAGTGGGAAAAGTTAAAATTTGCTGGTGTGTAAAAATAATGCCTATGCAACCATTCCTGAACAACAAATAGCTACATATGTTCCACTCAGTGCAAGGCAGCAGAAGTCTATTCCAGCCTTCATTAATGAGTTAAATAGATAAACATCTGGAATAGTATATATAATAAGAGGATTTCTGCTGTGTATAGTTACAATAATCAAGGTTCTGTCTAATTCTCTGGGTACATGTGACTTCAGCAGCCATTTAATAGATGATGCATATTTGAATCACAACTTTTTCACACCATATATGCTCAGAATAGAAATGACAGAACATTTTTCACTTTCTAAGGATTTACATTCTTAAAAAGCTGCTATTATGAAAAAGTTGGAGAACATATGTAACAGAAAACTACCAGAGCACTAAACTGGCTGATTAAAGCAATTTGTTAGCTCAGCTTCATGGACATGTACAATTTGATCAGTCTTTTAAGGACAAAATGCACACATGCAGATGCAACATATTACTTTGATACACAGAACAAAGTACAGATACCTCCGAAGGCCAATGGAGGTAAAGGAGTTGTAAAGAATTTTAGGAGTGATAGTGCGTTCTCTACTTTGTTATTGTCACAATAACCATATGAGCTGTGGTGGTGCAGTGGTTAGAATGCAGTACTGCAGGCTACTTCTGTTGACTGCCAGCTGCCAGCAGTTCAATTCTCATAGGCTCAAGGTTGACTCAACCTTCCATCCTTTTGAGGTGGCTAAAATGAGGAGCCAGATTGTTGAGGGCAATGTGCTGATTCTGCTATTGCTATAAGCAGAAAAATAACTGGCCAGTCATTTTTTGTTCAACATTGCTAATCATTACTTCACACACATACCATGTTTTAAGCAGGGTGTTCCTCAATAACCATGATTGTTCAGAATTGAATCCTGGGAATGTCTTATGCCAAACTTGAAAGTAACATCTTTTGTTGTAATTATTTAGAATATTTTTATATCGTATATAAAAGAGGAACAACAAAATTACAATTTGCATAAACTGAAAAAATCAGTTTACATGTGTTTCCAAAGTAAGTTATATCAATTAATTATTTATTTAATATTAAGAAAAATGGGAAATTAAATATAAATTATATGCAGACCAAACTTCCAAAATGGTCAATTCATGATGGCAAAGCATGCGTTCTTCAGGCCATTTGTATAATTGATAGAGGATTCACATTCCAATTATGTAGGTTTTGGGGCTTTTTATTTTTAGAACACTTGGTTTTTAGCTACAGAGAAATGAAATAGATTCTGTCATGCTGTATCAGTGTGAGTTCATTTGCATATTGGAGCTAAAATGCTTTAAAATATGAGATGGGTGCAGAAAGATAACAGTAACTATTTATGGCATTCCAGAAAAGCAATTTATGAGAGAAATGGCAAAGCCAACCCTTATAATTCCATATTTTGTTGTTACTTAATCGAGACGGGGAACAGCTTGCTAGCTGACCAGAAACAAACCTTTCAAAATATTCAGTTGAAAGCCACATTGATAAACTAAGCCCATAAACAGTGTTGATTGCAGAAGACAAGAAGATTATTGATTTGATTTGCTACAAATCAGTGGAAAAAATATAATCCCCCATGATGCACATTTTAACTCCTAGCTACCTCACTGTGTTATTTGTCTACTATTTACTGGGATCTTTGGCCAGAGAGACCAAGATGTAAGTGTGAACACTATAACATTCTATGGTGACACCGATTGGTTCAGGATCAAAAAGGGAGTTAGGATGTATTTTATCACCATTTTTGTTATCTGTATGCTGAAATAATATGTGGAGATTAGACCTGAAATAGCCTGAGTTGGGAGTGAAAATTTTGAAATAATTAGAGGTACACAAGTGATACATTATTGATTGAAAATAAGGGAGACCTGGAAACAATGTTCTGAAAAATCACGGATGAAAGTAAAAAGAAGGATTGAGTTTTCAGGAAAACAAAGATAATGACAAAGGCTGCAAGTGGGCACGAGGTGTTACAAATCAACAGTGAGAAAACTGAATTAGTTTGAGAATTTATGTTCCTTGGATCAAAAATTGTTCATGGAGCCATTTGTATTCCTGAAATCAATACATGATACCCTTAGGCTGCACTGCAGTGGTTAACATGAATAAAATCTGAAAAAGCAGAGATATTGATATAAATACAAAAAGCAATATAGTCTTCCCTATAATGATGAATTGGGTGTAAGAGTTGGACACTGAACAGCTTGATTTTAGGAGATGCCATCTTTTAATTTAGCGCTGGCGTAAATTATTGCATTTTATTGCATACTCCTCATTTCAGCCCTGAGCTAAAAAATACTCTCCTTTATCACTAGAGTTTCTTCTATTTTACTATGCCCCCAAAGACAATTTAAACTTCTTAGCTGAGCTCGGAAATTCCTGCCATAAGTCCAGCGTTCACCTCTACTAATTGTACAGCTCTACGGCGAACATTTGATTTGCCCCCAACTTTGTTTAGTCCGCCCCCCCCTCGAAGCCCGACTGGTTGCTGCGTTGCGGAAGCTCAAGCGCAAGCGCGGCTCTTTCGCCACGGCTACGGGTGGAATCATGGCGTCGGGGGCTCCGGAGGCCTTGGCTTCCATGGCAACGATGCCCAGCGTGACGGAACGGTATTTCACCCGCTGGTACAAACCAGGTAGTTCATCCCCGACCCTCGCCCGCCTCCCTCTTCTGATCGGAGGCGAGCTGTGAAAGGGATCTGCACCTTTAAAAAAGAAACGCTTTTGCAGCACCAGCGATTTCCGGTCTTCCCTAACTACCTTCCAGTTTTTCCCCTCGCGTGGGTTGTTTTTGGTGGGGGTGGGGGTGAAGCAGAGCACAGCGGAGTTGGCTGGGGCATTGTGGGAGCTGAAGTCAAACTTCTCCAAATTGCCAAGGTTGAGAAACTCTGGAATAGACGCCGTGTTTCTCAACCTTGGCAACTTGAAGATGCCCGGACTTCAACTCCCAGAATTCCCCAGCTAGCGAATGCTGGCTGGGGAATTCTGGGAGTTGAAGTCCGAACATCTTCAAATTGCCAAGGTCGAGAAACACTGGAATAGAGGATCCTGAATGTCGACAAATGTGATTGCTGGAACCGTTAAGAACATCATCCTGCCAGCTGACTGTAGATTTGCTGGCAGCAAAGTCTATTATAAGTATAATCTTTATTGTCATTGTACTTGTTTACAACAAAATTGGTTTTAACCTCACTGGTGCAAAATTATAATAGAAATGAGAAAAGGGAAAAAAAACCTAGTGTGTGCATGGAGTGATTGTGGTTGTATTTAAAAGTCTCACAGCCCAAGGATAGAAACTGTCTTTAAACCTGTTTGTTCAGCTGGCTATACTTTGATGTCTTCTGCCTGATGGTAGAAGTGCAAAGAGACACCGACGAGGGTGTGAATCATCTCTGAGTATCTTCCTTACTCTGCTAAAGCAGCGAGATCTGGCGATGTTATCCAGTGGTGTCAGAGGGCAACCAATGGTTTCTTGTGCCAAATTCATCACTTTCTTTCCGGCACCCCGGTTCAGCCAGATTACTCCAACTCTGGCCATTGGGGGCGAAACACCGGCCCCCGTGGAGAGGGCGCGCAATTTGGGTGTCCTTCTGGATTCCCGGCTGTCCATGTGGCAGCCGTGGCCAGGGGACGTTTCATCAGGTATGCCTGATGCGCCAATTGCGCCCCTTAATGGACCGGGCTGCCCTGCGCACAGTCACTCAGGCCCTCGTGACATCCTGACTCGACTACTGCAATGCTCTGTACATGGGGCTTCCCTTGAGGTGCACTCGAAAGCTACAGTAAGTGCAGAATACAGCCGCGCGGGTGATTACGGGAGCCTCTAGATGCTCCCATATAACACCGATCCTGCGCGAGCTGCACTGGCTTCCTGTGGTCTTTCGGGTGCGCTTCAAGGTCTTGACGACCATCTTCAAAGCGCTCCCTGGCTCGGGACCTAGTTATATGCGAGACCATCTCCCGCCCCATACATCCCTTAGACCGATACGCTCCCACAGAGAGGGCCTTCTCAGGGTGCTGTTGGCCGGACAATGCCGACTGGCGACACCCAGGGGAAGGGCCTTCTCTATGGTGGGCCCCACCCTGTGGAACGACCTACCACCTGAACTCCGTACCATCACTGACCTCCGCCTCTTCTGCCAGTGTTTAAAAACACATCTCTTTCATCAAGCCGGCCTAACATAACCTCCGCTGTGACTAGTATAGTTTTAATTGGGGATTTTAATTGGTTTTAGCGCAGGACTTGGTATTTAATAGGTTTTACATTTTTTGTATTTTTGTATTATTTTGTATGTTATTTTAAATTCCTGTGCGCCGCCCTGGGTCCTTTTGGAGAAGGGCGGGATATAAATCAAATAAAACTAAAATTAAAACTAAAAAACTCTGTAGTGCCTTCCTGCCTGCAGCTGTTAAACCAGCGCACTATAATGTGAGGACACTTTCCATGGTGGACCAATAGAAAGAGGTCATCAGCCGTTGTTCCACCTGATTTTTCCACAGGACTCTAATGAAATGAAGTCTATTACGACTGGTAGACTTTTCTTACTCTAACAATGTGTATTATAAGTTCTTAGGAAAGATTTAAGCCTGTGATTTGCACATATGGCTCTGGAAAAAAATAGAAATAAGTACTGAAGAATTCAGCGCAGCAAAGCTGGTAACTTAGATGTGGAGTACTGTGCTACCTGTTAAAACTTATTCATTTATCTCTGTGACTTTTTGGTATACAGGTGTTTACCTTGGAATTTTAGGTTTCATTACTTTTAATAAAGGTGATATTAACATATAGCTGGTATCCATATGTCCTTTTGAATTGCAGGAAAGCATGTTTTCTTTTTAACCAGTCGTTTTTGACAACCAGTACTTTTCAAAAATTAAGCAATAAGGAGTGTATTCTGGATATTCTTGAATATACTTGCTAATAAAGATACAGTACAATCCTGATTGGGAAAAGGTGTGTGTGTGATATGACCCATAAATTTGCCACTGGTGGAATGTTATCGTTTGATCACTTGCTTTCTGACATGTAAGGAATGTAACAATTATTTTTATTTGCTTATTTAGTTTGTTAAACATGTACAAGATAACAGGTATAAATATAAACATGGACATGAACAAAGGAAATGGGGACAGTAGGACAGGGACAGAAGGCATGCTGGTACACTTATGCACATCCCCATTATTTCCTACACCCTATAAAAAGTCTTGACCTTGTTCAAGTTAAATACTTTTGCTTTGCCTAAATTTATTTGGGTGAAAAAATCATCTTTGCAAAAAGCTCAGTCATGGTTCCATTTGTCAACCGTTTTGCTTAATGATTTGAGTTACTGATCCCAATTATAGTCACTAAACAATGACTACGTGTACCTTATTTTATATTGTCACCTCATCTATTTCTTGCATTTTATTCTTCTCTGCTATTTATAGGTAACTTTTTCTCCTTTTCCGTTACATGCATTTATTTGCCAGCTGATTCATCATTTTGGTTACTTAAAGTGGCCTCTAGTTTACACAAACCTATGCTAAAATTAAGTTTATTTGTTATTAAAAGGCTACACTTTTTGGGAACGTTTTTTGTACTTCTAGTCACCCTGAACTCTGCACAAGAAATAACTGCTAACCTTCTTTTCCCAGATGTAAAAGGTAATCAGTGTGAAGATCATTGCATCTTGCAACATTCTAACAGGTAAGACTTAAAAGTTACATGCTTATTTACACAAAAATGCTTCTGTGTTCAGTTATCATTCAAAAGAACCTAGCATGTTTTACAAGCCAGGTATCAAACCTAGTTTTAAAGGGACCACTTTCAAAAGGCAGTGGTTAAAGTCTGAGAGCTTTTCACCACTCCAGAGTGCTAATCTTGTTTTGATCTGGCAGAATATGCTACCAATTTACTTTCCCTTTTTTGATCCCTATCCTGTGCTACAGCCTCTGTTTTGGCCTGCCACTAAAGTTATATTGTGATTTATCATAAACAGACACGCTAAGTAAAGGTACTGGTATTTTGTTTATGTTTAGTCAATCTTTTTTTCTTTCCTTCTACATACTAAAGCATTTAAAAAGAATTTTTGCAGTTGATTTCCACACCTAAGCAGTCTTGCCTGATTGAAAACTGCAAGCATAAATAAATGATAGCTCAGTTAATCTAAATATTATAGCAATGTTACCCTCACCAATGGTTTTTTTCCTTTCATTGAAACAAAACTCAAGCTTTCTTTAAATAAATTATAATAGTTTTTCTAGAATATTGATTACACTCACATCTATTCTCTTCCTGCTCTCTACGCTTCAATTTCATGCTTCGCATTTTTTGTCTTATTGTTATAATTGGTCTATTTTATTCTCTCATTTTAAAATTAATTTTTAAATTATAATGTTAAATACTGCAGGTGCTTCCGGGAAGTCTTGTTTTGAAAAATATGCTTTGAATAAACAGAACTTCTTGTTTTGTAGAATCTGTGTCATCACTATAGCAGATGCCCATCCTCTTCTTCAAAAAGAAAAAACAATTAAGAGCATTAGTTATCAGATTAGTGCAAACTGCAGCAGGCTGCAAAATAAAGTTTCTGGAAAGTCTAAACGGGTACGATTCTTTTAATTTTCATTATAACATAGATCTGAGTTTCCAGTCTAGATTGTTTTTTTTTTTTTTTTAATCTATTAGGCTAGCTCAGTGGTCGGCAAACCACGGCTCGCAAGCCACACGTGGCTCTTTGGCCCCTTGAGTGTGGCTCTTTCGCTGCTCCACCTCACGTTCCTTATCTTCCGGCCGCGGCCCCACTCCATGGAAAACATAGGCAGTACAGCCTGGAGCAGGAGCAAAGCCCCTCTCCCAACAGGCTCTTCCTCGCTCAGAAGGCTTTGGAAGGAAACTTCTGCAGGCTGTAGGTGTGCGCGCGCGCCTATGTTTTCCGGGAAGAAGAGGAACGCGAGTTGGATTCCCCCCCCCCCCCCCGGCGGATGGGCTCCGGACCTGCAGAGCCTCGTCGTTCTTTTTAGCCAGGCAACCTTTAACCAAGCAATCTTCGGCTGCTGCACAAGCCCTCGGGCACGCTCTGCCTTCTCTCTGATAGCCGCCTGGTTAAAAAGAAGGACGAGGCTCCGCTGGTCTGGAGCCCTTCCGCGGGCAGGGGGGGGGAGGGATCCCCCTCGCATTCCTTGTCTTCCCAGATCGGCTAGTAAGGGGACAGAAAAGGTTGTTCTCCTGTCCCAGGTTTCCGCTTCCTGGCTTCCAGCTTCTTTTGTTGAGCCAGCAATTAAGGTTCTTTTTTTTATGTAAAATGTCTTAGGAAAGATCCCCTGGTTAAAAAAATAGGACGAGGCTCTGGAGCCCATCTGCGGGTTGGGAGGGGGACACACACACACACACAGAGTGATTAAGTGAGTGAGAGTGCAAAGACAGACAGACACACAGACAAAGAGGAAGGGAGGGGAGAGACAAAGATAGAGAGGGAGTGAGGGGAGAGAGACACAGAGAGAGAGGGAGGAGAGAGAGACAGAGAGATACAGACACAGAGAGAGAATGACAGAAAGAGACAGGGAAGGAGGGAGAGAGAGATAAAGAGCCACAGAGAGAGAGAGACAGGCAGACAGACATAGAGAGAGAGAGAGAGACAGACAGATGCAGAGAGAGACAGACAGAGAGACAGAGAGAAACAGAAAGAGAAAGAGAAAGAAGGGAAGAAAAAGGAAATGGGAGACAGATGAAAGAAAGAGAACTTATGACCACAATTGAGCCCAAAATTTTGGTTGCTAAGCAAGACCGTTGTTAAATCATTGTATTGTTGATATTTGGCTCTGTTGACTAATGAGTTTGCCGACCACTGGGCTAGCTCAAAGTGAAAGAACTGTAGTATCGAGATTGGTTATATATCCTAACACTCAATTTTTTCCTTAACTCTTATCAATATGCCCCTTGTTGGCAAAACACTTTATCAGCAGACTGATTTAAAGTAAGAGGGGGTGGGGTCTCAAAGAAAAGCAGAGGATGGCCATTTTTCTGGCATGTCCACTCTTACCCTCATGTTCAGTTGACTTGGCTTGGCCTAATTCACGCTCTCGCCCCAGTCTGAAATTTCAAATTGCTTATTCGGTTTTAATGGGTTATAATTTTAATGTTTATAAATTTTAGTACAGGGTAATTTAATTCGTTTTTAATTTTGTATGCTTTTAGATGCTTTTTTAATTTTCCTGTACACCGCCCCGAGTCCCCTCGGGGAGAGGGGGCAGTTTATAAATTTAATAAATTATTATTATTATTATTACTGCTTGGAAGTAAGTATAAATTTGGGCTGTAGAAATTGACACAACCACTACACAACAAAGAAATACAGAAAGATGCCATCTAATGGTCTGGATTTTTGCTGTCCCAATATTCAGTCGTTGCTGTTCTTTATACAGTAGAACCTCTGGTCACAAACGCTTCTGATCATGACCAAATCAGGTTCCAACCCCCCCAAAAAAATCACCTTTAAAAAAAAAAATTGCAGCTGATTTCCCCTTCTGCACCATTTTTTTAAATAAGTGCCAAATTTCCAAAATTAGGTTTGGGTCAGGACCAAATTGGGTTGCGACCAAAGTTGTAGAACGAATTATAGTCATGACCAGAGGTTCTACTATACTAGACCTGGTGCAGTTAGAACTCGGTGAAAATAGCCTGACAAGCATATTCTCATTGGTATCTTCTCACATAAAGGTATTGAAAACAATGGAAATAATTGGTCACGTCTGATACTGGTCTTTTAGTTGTTTGAGGTAGCTGGAAGGCTGGATCAGAAATAGCAGGATAGATTATAATATGTATTATCTTGTAAAGCAAGTTTTGCGGAGAAACAATATGCCTAAGGCAGAGTAGTTGATTATGATTGCAGATATTGGGAATCTTCCCTTGGCAAAGATTAATTAGCAGCTGGAATTATGAGATTTTAGCAATTTCATTTATAGCACATGAAAATGTAAACTCTCAAATGCCCTTCAGTAGTTTTTGTAAGAGCTTCTAAAATTGTTTGGAGTATGCAATCTATAATACAGAAGCTCCTCCCCACTCCAAAGTTTAAATGTACTAGCTCTGTTCTTTCAACAAGCCTTGAAGACCTTTTTTTTTTTAAATCATATTTATATCCCGCCCTTCTCCGCAGAGGACCCAGGGCGGCGCACAGGAATTTAAAAGCATACAAAATAATAAATACATAATTTAAAAACATATTAAATTATTCTAGTCCTATGCTAAAACCAATTTTAAAATCCCCAATTTAAAACTCTCTAAAATAGTCCCCACGGGAGGTTAGGCTAGGCCGGCTTGCTGAAAAAGATGTGTCTTTAGACACTGGCGGAAGCGGCGGAGGTTAGTGATGGTACGCAATTCAGGGGGTAGGTCGTTCCAAAGGGCAGGGCCCGCCACAGAGAAGGCTCTTCCCCTGGGTGTCACCAGACGGCATTGCCCGGCCGACGGCACCCAAGAAGACCCTCTCTGTGGGAGCGGATCGGCCGAAGGGATGTAAGCGGATCGGATGGGAGCGGATCGGCCGAAGGAAACCTTGCTGTTTCCCCAAGATTTGGGCGAGGATGGGATGTGTGACAGGATTGTCTGTTCCACTAGAATGACCATCTTTTTATTCTATTTATTTTTAAATTTGTATGCTACTCAGAATTATCAAGAAATTGGGTAGCTTTATAAATGTGGAAAATTAGTAGCACACACATTAATTACAAGCCTTTTTGGATTTCATAAAAGACTGAGGTTTTAATAAGGGTTTTCAGTACCCAATCAGTTCTGCCAAATTAAAGGAGCCAAATTGTATAACTATGGTAAATATTCAAGTTCAAATGTTAAATTGTATCAGTTGCACATGCAACTGATTGTGTTATCATTTTGCAAGAATCCTAATTGTATGCTTTTCCCTCCAGGGTGCTCAATTTCTAACAGAACTTGCTCCTTTATGTCGAATTCTTTGCTCAGATGGAGAAGAGTACACCATCTATAGGTAAGGTGGTAAGATGTTACTTATATTGTGTTGCTCCTGCTGTTCTAGCATTTAATAAAATGAAATTTCTTTGCAGCTGTATAAGAGGAAAATTAATAGAAGTGAATGAAAACATTCTGGAGAATCCATCTCTTCTACAAGAAAAGGTCAGGATTTCAAACTTTGTTCTCTTTCCTTCTGCCCCCTACTTTAATTTTCTCATAAATATTTTTGTTTGTGTTTGTTTTTTTAGCCTTCCACAGAGGGTTACATTGCAGTTGTGTTACCAAAATTTGAAGAAAGCAAAAAAGTAACTCAGGGGCTTCTGACAAAAGAAGAATACGAAGAATTTCTGTCAAAACGTTTTAATTCCACATCATTATGCAATACAAAGAAAGAGAACTCAGCAGAAGTATGAAAAACATGAGACATCTTCCAGTATATCCCATACTAAAGTGACTTTATGGATTTTCATACTTTACTTTTGGGTGATTATAACCTTAATTGTTCATTTTCAGACAACAAAGTCAGTGTTTAAGACCTTCAAAATTCAATCTGTAACTTTACTATTGGATTTAAGGCTGTGGTGCCAAAATATTGTACTATTCTTTATGTCAATAAAAGTCTTTGTTTACTTAATTTCATAGGTACATTATACTCACTTTCTACTTTATTAATCAAAATCCAATCTGAAAATGTCAATTCAACAAATCAATACGTTTTTATTATTTTGTTTCTTTGAGGATTTTAGTGAAGAACATATGATGCCTTGAGATGGCTGAGCAGCAACATTGGACCTATAAATTAACTAGTTGATAGATCAGTTATTAATGCCTGTGTTGCCTTAAAGTTTGTAGAGCGAACGTTCAAGGTTTTACAGGACCAAATGTTAAGAAAGAATGTGTGTATCAATTGCAACCTTAATATAAATGCCACAGACAGAAGTGAAGGATGGGACTGGAGTTACAAAAGAAAAAAAGAGGTAAGAAAATTAGAAGTGCTTACTTATTTTCTTTTTCTGCCTCCCAAACCCAACATTGCATGATACAGTCAAATATGATTGAGAATCATATCTTAGCTTCTGACTTCAAGTTGTCCTCTGAGCAAAATGTTAAGGACATGGGAGTAATGTATTAGCTATATAATTTTCAAACATATTCAGTTTACAGTACTTAAGACTGGCAAGGAGCTATTCAATGATAACTTTACAATCTGAAACATAGGACCGTTAAAATATATACAGATCTCAAACAAGCTTGGAAAAGAACTTGCAAAGTCGATAATGCCCTCTTTGAAATAAGTATTTTTAATAGCTGCAACTTATTTGAACGATCAGTCTAAAGCTTTCCTGTAACATGCTAAAAATGAAAGCTCAAGCTTTACGCTTAAGGCTTTAAATATAATCACATTTATTAGGGAATTAGGCCCTACCAGTTTTAGAACTATTTCTGAAAAGATTCTTTAGATAGTGCTATAAAGATTGTATATAAAAAATATAGATAAAAGGGAATAAGATAAAAGTGAGCTTTTAAATATAGTTGATTTTATTAATGCTGTTACTGATCTTTAGTTTTAATTTTAAATATCGTTAAAACTGTTTTTAAATGAAAATAAAATTATCATCATTAAAGCTTTATCGTAACTTATGTATCCGGTAGCAGCAACATGGATTTCTTTGACGTCCTCTCTCCTAATACTCTTCCTCACCTTCCTTGCCCACCAGGAGACAAAGGTGAATATCTATGGCAACAGAATTTCTTGGCAAGTCACTTTAAGAGGCAAAGACTGACCAGCTACTCAGCCAGTTAAGCTTTTTTCAAAACTGACTTCCCCAGCAAATGATATTGGCAAGGGTCAAGACTCACATTAGTGAGGGCTGTTAAATAAAGGACAGCAGCAGCAGCAGTCACCACCAGTAGTTTTCCATGTAGCATATCTGATATTAGCCAGATCATCTGCATGAACATTCAAAGCAGCATCTTTGGGGTTTGAAAAATGAGACATTCATAATGTGCTTGATTACAAAAATAGCAGTATTAATAGTGAACCAAAAGTTATTCACCATACAAAAATATGCAGCCATTAAATCTGACTGTTCCATTTGCTAATTGCTAAGTACCATGACATCTATTAGATGTGAAAAGATTACATCAGCTTTTTCTAACCCGATTTTACCTTTCTCAAAAGAAAGCAATTAGGAGAGACTTAAAAGTACAAATCCAACATAGAAATGCATCCATCTCCCATTCATTTGTTCTCCAATACAGTGAGGCTTGCTACATGTTGTTCCAAGGATTTGATTCCAAAAGTGTTAGTCCTCCCAGCCAGACCACTGTTTTCTCTTGACACTGCATGCTGGCCATTCCAAGCGCAGTGGGCCATTAGATAGCCATTTCCTGCTTTGTGCTGCAAAACAAGCAGCAATTAATAAAAATAGAAGTAGCACTCTACCCAGAAATGATTTGTTTTGCCATATTTGAACATATGATCAACTCACCTTTCTAAGTAACCTGAAGCTAAGTGGCAGAACTTGGGAAAGTATATCCAGAATATACTTTGCTTTCTGAATACAGGTATCCACCTAAAATCAGTGCATTGAAGCAAAAATAATTTCACAATTCAACTTGAGAAAACATTTTTTTAAATTTAATTATAACTGAAGCAAGAAATATACTGGAATTTAATAATATAACTGCTATGGATGTATTTGTACCAAATAGTACTTTAAGTGAAGTACAAACACGGTAATTTAATACCCTTCTAATAAAGGGCAGAGTCAGTGTTCTAAGTTAATGAATTGCCAGAATGAAGAAAAGGTCACGTGATGATGTAATCACAGGTGGGAAAAACCTTAAGAGACTGGGCAAAGGGACACTAACAAGGGAATGGACATGTAAAGGACAGCCCAGCCTGCAGCTCAACAGTGGGTAGGAGCAAGAAGCTCAGAGAAGACACTCCGTAATTTTTTGGGGTGTAAAGGAGACAGATGAGAATTGTACTTACAGACTTGCAAAATTCTATTAATATAGTCTTACAATAAAGTAGAATTGGCTCATCTGGTTGTGATTCCTATCTGCTTAACCTGGCAAGGCCAACCAATGCTTTACATCCAAACAGAGAACTTAGAAACATGCTCTGTATCTGGGCCTGCAAATATATATTGGGGAAGAATGTCTGGAAAGTGTCTCTATATCAGAGCTAAAAAGATATTTTGTATATGTGCCTGGGAAAGTGAAATGATACGACGTCTTCCAACTGTATGGGAGACATGCCATTTGCTGATAGAAAGTACTGCTATTCGAATCCTGCAGTATTTTGCAAACTGCCATTCCTATTGGCAGACTCAAGAGAATTTAATTATAAGATCTTTTCTACAAACACCTAAAGTGTATCTGATCATGGCAATGAGTAGTTTTATCCTGTGTGAATTTGGTAACCTGCAAGACAAGTTACAAAAACTTAATAAACCTGACCTACAAGCCCAGATGTTGTAGGACCAGAAATACTTGAACTATATACTTGGCATAGGAAATCTGAATTACAAATCAATATTTTAGATAGGGGGACATAACATACATGCCTTGGAGGTAGAGGGTTACAATAACAAGAATCATATATATAAGTCTTTCATGAAAATGAAGAAGCCAAATGCTAATTACTAAATTGGTAGATAGATCCATCTATTTATAAGGCATAAGTAGTGTACAACTACATATCCTATAAACGTATAAATTATGTGTAATTCTAGTACTCCTATTGCTTCTCTTAGATATAATTTCCCCCCTTATTCTAATGTTTTGCTATGGAATAAAGCTTTGGTAAGCCATACTTGTGTGCTCATTTCTTGTGAATCCAAAAGTACCTATAGCCCAAATAGGACACTATGATAAACTAAATTTGTTTCTAATGAGTTGCCTGGTTAACTGATATTTTATTTTAATCTCTGCTTCAAGCATCAAAACATAACTGCAGACTGTCCTCTCATCCATTCCAACTAACTCAAGGGCTCCTTAAATTAGCAACTATCATGTATCATCGATGTACTCTGTTCAAGATTTAACACAGTTAGAATATTTCATTATCTACAAAGTAAGATAGGAAAACAAAAGTTTTCTTTTTAAAAAAATAATAAATACCTTACCTTTAGATAAGTTGCAGTTTTGCCCTGTGCAGGGCCTTTAGCTGTGACCTGAAGCTGCTGACATGCAGAGACCATCCTCTCAATCTCCTGCAGAAGCAGTGGCTTGTCATCATCTTCCAGCTGAAACAGATGTTACGTAGACATGCTAAACATGATTTATTTTTTAATTTATTTTACTGATAAAATGTATGTGGCCGCCAATTCACACTGATTCCAGGCAGCTTAGAAAAATACAAACAAATACAAAACACAATAAACCTCTGCCACCCTGGTGACAGCAATCAATCAAATACAGGAAATGTAAATCATGAAATACATACAGTATAATAACAAAAGTTATGGAAAAAAATGAATGGCACAGATAGCTGCTATTGTATTACAGTACAGGTACTCCTTGACCATAATTGAGACCAGAATTTATGTTGCTAAGTGAGTTTTGCCCCATTTTATCACTTTTCTTGCCCCATTTGTTAAATGAATCAATGCAGTTGTTAAGTTAGTAATACAGTTGTTAAGTGAATCTGGCTTCTCCATTGACTTTACTAGAAGGTTGGAAAAGGGGATCAAATGACTATGGGATGCTGCAACTGTCGTAAATATGAACTAGCTATCAAGCATCTGAATGTAAATCACATGACCATGGGGATGGAGCAACAGTCATAAGTATGAAAAATGGTAATGGTAATGTCACTTTTCTCAGTGCCATTGTAACTTCGAATGGTCACTAAATGTACTGTTGTAACTCAAAGACTACCTGTACAAGGTAGCCTACACATTTTAAAAAGTAACTGTCTTTAAGATTCAGAAGCTGTACCATACCTGATTGGAAAATATATGGAGAGCTGAAGTAAGCTTTAATCCTTCTGTAGCAAAGGCCTAAGGAGGAAAAGGGTAGAAAGTTAAATGCAAAATCATTAAAGGAAAAAAAAATCCTCTGTTATTCAAAAGTGTGTACGCCCAATTTGTAATCTAGTCAAATTCAGAATAAATGTAGTTGACCAAACTCCCTTCTTTTTGCCATTTCCAAACAAGAAAAAGGAAAAATGGCTGTTGATGAACTGGATTGTTTCATACAGTTCACATAAACATATGTGTTGCTTTTTATTTTGGGTTAGATAATTTAGTCTCAAGAAATTCATAGCTCTACAGCATTTTTAAATAAAGGTAATGATTATTCTCTCATATATGCAAAATATAATCCCCATTTATAATCTTAGTCTGCAAAGAATACAGTCAAGAATAAATCAATGATAGAAAACTGAAAAAATATAGTAATATGTCCACCATTTCCTCACAAAATCAAATAACTATACACGGTAATCAGGTGGATGCACATAACTAGAATTTCTCTTATTTCAATTGACTGATAAGAGAGAATATTCACAGAAGAAAATAATCAGCAACTTCAAAGTAGAGTTTTAAATACTCTTTTTGTTGCTTTGTTACCTCTGCCTGGTGGAATAAGTCTTGGGTAATTTTCAGCAGTCCTTCCCCTCTAAAAGGGAAAGAAAAAGAATAAAATTCCACAACAATCTACAAATAATTTACAACTATGTCGCTATGATTTTGGAAAACTGAGTAAGTAGAGGAGCAGAAAAGAAATGAAATGATTCTACTGAGATGTAACTGGGTATACCAAAGATATTTAATTGGATATACAAAAGAAACTGGCTGAAGTTTTAACATTTGAAATATCTGAATATGAATTATAAACAGGAGAGTGACCTGGAAAATATTTTCTTACGGAAATTATATACAGTAAGATACTTGTTAAAACCTTGAAAAAATCTGTGTTGTTGGATAAAGAAATCTATGACAATATTTGATTGATTAAAGATTAAGGCTTTAGAACTAATAGAAAGGGATATAAAGTTACTTTATTTGATCAAAGAACATTATTATTTTAAAAAAATATTTGGGTAATTTTCTGGCAATCCTTGATGGACCTTTTGTGATACTCTGTTGATGTTTTATGGATTTTTTAATAGATAAGTGATGAGAAATGGGATGAACAGATAATCCATTTAACTTTATAAGGATGAAGAATTACTAACTTTGTTTATACTTGTGATGAAAGCTAGATGTCATTTCTTTATATATTTCTTTATTATATTCTCTTTTCTTTTTCTTCTTTTTTTCTTGCATTTTATTCTTTCCATTTTCTTCTCTTTCTCGAACTTTAATTTGTATTAGTTTTTTTTACTATTATTATTGAAATTCTTAATAAAAAACATATATGTTGATAAATTTATGGATCTCTACAGAAGTGAAACAAGAAATTCTTGATGCCAGGCTAGTATCTTGCACAATATTACATATATGGATTTCCCCCCTGCTTTTGATAGGAAAGTTAAAAAATGAGAAAGTAAGGAACCCATGCTAATGCATAAGTTAAGACCTAATACTAATATGATAGGAAATGCTCCAAAATTTAAAAATCGTGCTGCAGAATTTTGATATAAAGCAGATTGTTATTTATTAGCTCCTCTGTACTCTAATAAGGACTCAAAATAGTTTATTTATTTCAAAGCCTAATGGTTAAGTGAAATATAAACAACTGTGTTCATATCATAGTCTTGTACAATTTAAGGGTTTTTAAAAAACCTTATGTAGGATTAGCAAAATTTTGCAACATCCTGACATTTTCCAATTCTCCTCCCCATTAACTAAAGCCAACACATCTTTAATATAAAGTTGTTATATAAATTATCCACTTGTTCTGTGCATGTGTATGTAGGCAAATGACAATATGCACATATATATGGGGGGGGGGGAGAGAGGAGGGAGAGAGATTGAGATTCTATTTTTGGATTTACATTACTTGTTTGAGTAGTATCTGGATTTTACTGTAATTCAGAGGAATTCCAGCCTATTAAACAATATCATCTAGATTTGATATGGGGAGGAAAAGGTTCAAGGCCATTTATACAAACTATTATGTCCTCTCATTTTTAATTTTTAATGCTTCCCCTTCTGCCACTCTTGTTGTTACCTTGTAAATAAATACATGGAATAAGCCATACTGGATAGACCTTGTCCATATCTTATAATCTCATTTTCTGGGTCTTCCCATTTCTCCATTTCAGAATCAACCAGAGTTGTTAGTTTATGAAGTTCTAAACCTAATTTTCCAAATTTTGTTTGCTCCTGCAAAGGAAAAGAGAAAATATATCATTTTTGTTCATCATTTAACTCAAACTAATTACTATGTATAAATTGGTGCTAATGAATAAAACAAATATCTTACCTCATTATCAAATCTGGGTGGCTTTAAGACTTTTAAGTTTGCATTATGCTTCTGTAAAAAATATTTTAAGAACAGAATTTGATTTTTTTTAAATAAATACAGTATATTTAAATTAAACATATTTACTACAAGCTGAAGTCAAGAGCAGTATGCTAGAGAAAAAAAGATTGCTAAGAGGAGGGTTGATTCTGAAATAAGCTCAACCTTCTGGTTCTAGATTCCAGACAACTGACCACATTATTAGAATAAAGCAACTGGTTTGTTAATATGAGCTTATTTCTATTTAAAAATTATATAGTCAGAGTTAAAGTTAGTGTCGTAATTATATGACATAGCTGTTGCCTGTGTTAAACCTTCAAAATATATGAAAGAGCCTTATACAACATCAACATCCTCATATAGCTCAGTGCTGTAATTAGCATTATCTTCCCTTAAAATCTCAGGAGAGGTTATTTTAAATGTATCCTATTACAAAATATAGTACAATTTTTAAAGATGTTAGGAACAGAACTGCAATACTATTTAGTTATCTAGCTACAGTGGTTGTACAGATTTGTGGTCAAAATGTCCTTATGGTGGGAAATGGGCTGGAGACTTTCCCACCATAAGGATATTCTGACCACAAATCTGTACAACCACTGCTGTACCGAGGAAATGGACAGTGATACATTCCACATGGATGAATGCCATGCAAATGAATATGCTACCATTGACATGTATAGGAGAAAACAACAAGAGTAGATTTTGATTAAAGGGTGTTTGCAGAACATAGAAGATCAAACCACACAATTTAAACTAACAATTACTTTATCTGCATTGTTTCAAGCCTTTTTCAAGTTTGCAAACAAGATTGAAAAAAAAGGCCTAGATCAGTATTTTCCAACCTTGGAAATGGCTGGCTGGAGAATTTTGGGAGTTGAAATCCACACTTCTTAAAGTTCCCAGGGTTGGGCAACACTGATCTAGATGTGTTCGAAGTCATTTCAATAGAAAAACACTGTGCTCATGCAGGTCCACTTTTGTCAAATCATTTTGGAGTTTATATGGCCTTATTTATAACAGTAATAAAACTTAACTTATTAAAAACAGATTTCAAATGATCCAGGCATTTTCTAACAAGAGACCTGAGATCTCAGCACAAAAATATACAAAGCTAAACATTTTTTGTATCAAAATCTACTATACAAAGTAATTGGAAAAGGTTCTTTTAAATTTTGATCAAAACCCTATGAGATATTTTATAATAATTACAATAGCCATTAGGCAACAAGATGGATGTATCTTTAAAGCTTTGAAATAGATCGTATATTATTTACCATTGTTGCAGAAAGTTGACATTACAATAAAGAATAAAGGAAGAAGTTTTGAGGGATGAAACAGACTGGAAATAAAATACTGGATGGCAACTTCAGTGTGAATTTCCTACATTGATCATCTTATCTCCTTCCAATTCTATGTTTCTATCATAAATACAGAATTCAGACATTTCCCTTAAGCACTCTTATACAACTCTTAATATGGAAAAGAGATGTTTGCAGAATTCAGCTTTAACGTTAGTGTTCTAGAAAGATTAGTCTTTCTAGAACACCAACTTTACACTTAACTTGACAACTTTACATCGCCTACAATGCTATGTCGTTATGTGACTGATTTACCTTTAACTTAGTGTGATATACAAACCTCCTTAAATTGTTACCTATGAAGCAGGCCAGGTTAGCTTGTTAAACAAATATGAATATGTGGAGTGAACAATTGATGCAAAGTATAAAGAAATCACCAGCCCCACAAAAATGAACTTACCCCTGGTTTGGGTAGTGACAAGTATGCACGCTTCTCCCCTAAAAGCAATACACCAAAATTGATTATGTAGTGTACTTCTTAAAACTTCTCTCCAGGTTTTGGAAAAATCATCATATAAAAATATACCTACCCTTATTGGTTCCTCTTCATAGATCAGACAGGTTCTGTATTTTGCATAGCATTGTAAAAGGGAAATTTTAAGACTGTCTATATTTGCGCTTATGGGAGGCATTGACAGATTCACCAGAAATCTTTCCATTTAGTTGATAACATTTCTAAAACTTCCTTTTATCTTTCTGCATGCCCAAGAGGAACAGCTAATTGGGTGTGGGCGAAGCCTATGTACAAGGTCTAGTGTACATGATGAAAATTAAGTAAACCCTGAAGTAAAGTTCAGATTTTGTAATGGTATAAGGAACCATTTGCTTTTTGGTAGGACCCTGACATTTCTTCCATTGAAATCAATATCAATATTTACTTAATGCTTTTTTAAGTTTTTGTTTTATTATATTTATCTTCCTCTAAGTGTCTCAAGTCAGAGTGCATGAGTTACCCTTCATTTTAAAATACTGAATGATGGACTAAAATCAGCTACAGTATTTCAGTCTAGTGGATACTTAAGGTAAGTCCAATATTACAGATGTTTTGTAGAAATTAATGGGAATTTAAATTTCTCAATTTTGATCAGATGATATCAATATTTTTTTCATACGAATCACTTTTCCAATTCTCTGGGATGCAATTCAGGTCAATTCAGACAGCACACCAGTCAAACTTTCGAAAACATCTTTCAAGTTTTCCAAATCACTTTTCAAAGTTTTTATGAGGCAATCCAGGTTATTTCAGACACAAGCATAGTTCATTCCAACCAGCATTCAATATTAAAACCAATATTTGAACTTTCAGTTTCAAAAGCCAACCAATGTTTATCTGACTCCATTTTTCATCTTTCACTACTTTTATTTCTCTTGTACATCGTTTTCTAGTATTGAATTCCATTTGCAAATATGGTTTTCACTTCAGACATCATGCCAAATCATAATTTATGCAAAATAGTTTTCAAATCAATATCCAAGCATCGATTGATTCTGAGTTGCCTGAAAAAAGGGTTTATTCATTTAGGGGACCCAGACTGTTGGGGGCAATATGCTAACTTAGTAAAAGTACTTAGAGAGGGCAGCAAAGCTATACAAAACATACATCTAACAATAGGTAGATAAATAGGTAAACTTCCATAGCTGCTAGTAATTAATAATGGTCTTTGTTAATTACCAATACTTAAATTCATTATTTGAAGAATTATTACGGCATCAGATGTGATGTCTGAGCTTGCTATTTAAATTTGAAATAACTTGGTCTGATACTTTATCCATTTGATAATCATAGGTGATTAGAAATACAGAGAAATTTAAGATCAGCCTACCCACTGTTTGTCAAGAAATAAATCCCATTTTTCTTTGGTCATCACAAAAATGCAAAGATTGACACTTCTTGCCAACTTGATAGACAGCCACAGGACTGCAATTGGGGGAGGAGGGGCTGGCAACCAGCTTGCATTTACAATCACAATGTTTTGCCATGAGAGTATCACAATTTGCAACTTTCCCAGATAGCTTCTGACAAGCCAAGTCAGTTAGGGAAACCAGATTGTCTTGCATAATTTCACTTAACAACTGTGGTAAAATGGTAATAGAATTGGGTCGAGTCATGTGATGGCTTAATGAATGCATTACTTAGCAACCAACACTCCAATCTTAAATACACACCCATGTACAATACATCAATACACACACAGTATGTATATATTATACACATATACAGAAACAGAAATGTGTGTATATGTACAAAAGTATATAAATGAGTGGGTATAGTGGGTATAGTATGTACACACACATCTATACACATCTATACAGTGGTACCAAGTGACAGCAACATCAGGGGCAAGTACAAGAAGCTGGAGAAGCCTGAAGAGGAACTAGGGAGGATGTGGAAAGTAAAGGCCAAATTGGTCCCAGTAGTGATAGGAGCACTTGAGTCTGTATCTTCTAAGCTAGCAAAGAGACTCCAACAGATTCCAGGAACAGCATCAGAGTTCTCTCTCCAGAAGAGTGCAGTGCTTAGGACAGCTAAGATAATGTGCATAACCCTCAAACTGCAGAAGGTACCCAAGAGTGAGGAAGACAAACATTACCCATCTGATGAGAAAGGATTTTTTTGTTTATACACATTCACACACATGCACGCGCATCTACTCATCCTCTAGTAGAAAACTAGCACTATATTTGTATGCTATCTGAGAGTGGAGGTAGAAAGCCTCTCCCTATTCATAGACAGCAGGAAAATATAGGTGTCCAAGGCCTTAGCAAACTCTCAATTTTTCCCCCTTGAAGTCTAATAGGGTGTTGGTTTATTACAAGGCTGATATAATTATTTATTTATTTTATTTATTTTATTAAATTTATACCCCGCCCTTCTCCAAAAGGACCCAGGGCGGCGACTTATGTATCACCAAATACATCTGACAACTGAATGTTCCAGGTTAATTCAAAATTTGCATTTTCTCAAGCAAATTAAGTAATGGTTTTGATTAATGCATATGAAGGGTAGCTATATGAACTGTTCACATTAGATAGAAAAAGCCTTGTTACCAAAAAACTTTAAATACAACTGTTCTATTGAAACATGTTTACCAGATGGTGCACCATCTGCAAAGATCGAAGTTGACATTCTTCTCTTTCCATTTGCCACATATTATTATTATAGAAATTCATTCTTTAAAAAGCCGGGGAAATGCATTATTTTTCACACATGATGGAATATAAGGCAGTATATGCCACCTTCCTTTTTTCTAATTATTATCTCAAAACAAGACCACACACTGTTTCCATGTAACAAGAAATAGATTTCTGCTTGGTCCAGCCATTCTGTCTGCTACTCCTCCACAAATAAAATATTTAGAATACCAGAACAAGTTTTTAAATCTCATGTTTTATGACGGGGGGGGGGGGGGGGGGGGGAGGAGAGAGAACAAAAAAAAAAAATCATGTCCACCTTGAACTTGCCAATGTCCTTTTTCAGTTAATATTAAACCTCAAGTCATTCAGTAGAAAATATGTAAAAAGTAATTACAGCTATATATTTAATACCATCTTAATTCATTTCTGGTTTCTGCCAGTGAATGAGTGTCTAAGACCTGAAGATGCAATGAAGCAATTTAATATATGGCCAAAAGGAAAGTAAGAAATGCAACTTGGATAAAATTGAGATGAAGAACATTATAGAAGGCCAGGGTGTGGTATAGAAGGAGTTTAGAATTAAAGCCATTACATTTCTGTATTTCCCATGAAGTAGAAAAAACAAACCAAAATGGAGCCAACATGATTCATTGTAAAACTGAAATTGGTTTATTAGAAAGTGTCCAGCACATTTGGTTGCTCTTTAATCTTTAACCATCATCAAAAGCAGAGGGCTATTGCCTCACAGACATTAAAACATAGTTATTCATCACATGCCAATACCAAGCTCAATATTTTAAATTGGCAATTTAAAAATGACATTACCATAAAAATATAGTATGTGTAAACTTAGGAGTTAAGTGGAGTGAATTAGCTTGGGCATCGCCTCAAATGTAATCCTGATATGCTAACTGCATCTATCTCTTAATCAAAATATTAAAGATATACCTCCCATTATCAAGAAAGCAGTCCCATTTTTTTCTATAGAAAAAGGCATAATCAATTACTATGATACTGAAAATTTTACAATATCTAAGAAAATAATGTGTTTTAGTTAATAAAAATATAACCTAATTGCCTGCCAATATACCAGCTAATTAAATATTCTGTCCCATTAATTTAAATAGGTAGCTTAAACACCCCTGAGATGTCAAGGACTCAAAATGCATCATTCTGTAAGTAAATTCTCTCTCTTTACAAATTCTCTTTTACCTAAATTGGATTGATGTGGTGGAATCATCGGCTAGAGTAGACAGGGGAACAGAAGCAGTCTAGCTTAAAGTTGCTCCCTGGAAGGAAGCAGCTGAAGCTAGACAATTAAAGCCTTTCTCAAGGGTACGCCAAGAGTCTGGCGAGATTGTTGTAAATATATGTGTAACAATAACAAAACAGGTGAATGAGCATCTCACTAAATTTTGGATGCTTATGTATTGAAAGGATTAGCCAGTTATAAGTTGTTATCCAGGGGACTCCCAAATGTGTTAACGACATGCATTCTTCGGGAAGGCTCCTTTCATGTCCTTTGACAAGAAAGTCATAGAGTGGACCTATGGAAAGCTATGAAGAACCAACACTGGATGGAAGCAATGGAGAAGCTGGCACCCAGGTCTAATGAAAACTGGGAAGTATGGAAATAATTGAATAGACTGCTTAAAAGTACAAGACCCAGAGACAAATTTGACTATCCAGTAGCTTCTGCTCTTTGCAACTGTGGTAACATGCAAACAACACCACATATGTGTATCTGCCCTTTATGTCCTGATTAGTGTATACCTGAGGACCTCATGGCAATGTGACACAACACAATGTTGCTAGTTTCTGGGCAAGATCTGTTTAATTTGTATATATTTTAATCTTTTATTTTATATTTTAAATTGTATGTCATATAGTATGCCTTATTTTGATTGTGAAGCTTCTGACATGAATAAACATAAACAAACAACAATAAAGAAACTACTTTAGCCTATTCACAGTTATTCTGGTTCTTTGCACTTGACATTAATCTCACCAGTGCATTCTCTTGGGAACAGGCAGATAAAGGCTTCCTCCTACAGAGTGACTCCAAGCTAGACCAGCTCTTTACTCCCTCCTTTACTCTAGCCAATGATTCCAACATAATGAATCAGTATACCAAAAACCTCTGATCAGTGAAATTACATTAGGAGCCACTTGTATCTTCCTGCAAAAAAGGAAGGCTTATGGTTGATGTCAACTTATACCACAGAGAATCTGCACTTGAAGTTTTACATTGTTCTTAAGAGCATATGAATCCTATTTTCCTAATACACTTATGAGAAAGTCTTTTTAAATATGACTGTCTATATGTTAGGTCAGGGGTCTGCAAAGTCGGCTCTTTTAAGACTGGTGGACTTCAACTCCCAGAACTCTGGAAGTTGAAGTCCACCAGTCTTAAAAGAGCCGACTTTGCAGACCCCTGTGTTAGGTCATATCCAGGATGGCAAAACATCCAAGCTAACTTCGACTTTTACAGCATTTAATTTATACAAACTTTGTATTATAAATAATTAAAATTATCTACATAATGAATTTATGACTTATTCAATTTACACTATTCAACATACATTTAATTCTGGTTCAGTTGCTGCTCTTGGCTGCTTCCATGCAGTCATTTGCTTCGAGACATTCTAGTCTTATTCAGGCAGTTGCCTAAATGTGTGAAAAGATCAGTATAGAGAGAGGAGTAGGTCTGTATCTCATTGATAGCTGTCCTTGTGTAATAATTATACCCATGTTCAAGTATTCACAAATACAGATCTCCTACAGATCCCCTACACATCTCCTGCCTGAAAAAGAAAAGGCCAGGTGCATGGCTTTATTCTCTCATATACTGAACCCACCCCACATATTTAGACACTGAGTTTATCACGCTAAGCATTTAGATTTATTTTATTATAGGAATCCACTGGTTTATTGTGGATTATAACCAATGGCTAATGGTGTAGCAGACTGGAAATTAAAATTTAACAAGCCTATTTAAACCCAGTCAGAATATAAAAACATTCTCTGAAACTAAATTAAGGCTCATGTTGATAGAAGATTAGACACTAGATAGTTAGCAAATCACAGAAAATGTGACACAGCAAATTATTCTGAGATGGAAACATTTCCCTGAATTTAATAATTTATGACAGCAGCCCCCAAACCTTTTTGGGTGCCAGGGAGCGGTTCAATGGAGGTATTTTTTTCACGGATCAGGTATGTGTGTGGTTTCACGTGGATGGTACTTTGTCCAGTTCCAGTGTCCGTCCGCAGCCTGGGGGTTGTGGACCTCTGCTGTATATCATTTTCCTAAGTATCTTTACTGCATTATAAACAATACCTGGGTCTTAGCACTGTATACCTATGTCCCACAAAAACAAATACACAGGCCTCATTTTTGCAAGAGGTTTCTAATTTTTTCTTTCAAGATGAAGATAAAAATGAGGATGAATCAGCATGCAAAGTCTAATAGGTCTCGATCCATTAAAAGCAGTATGCTAGAAAGTGAGGGGCATAATCAGATAACTGCCTCCTTAGGCATTCTGCAATGGCTTGATAAGTTAAAAGCTACTGTTACTTGCCTGATTTTTTCTCTAATGTCAAGCCTGGTACTGTACATAATTTTGTCCTGAGTGATTATGTTCAAGAAAATACTCCAAAGAATCAATTCAGCAAATATAACATTTATATCACAGAAAGAATGGCAGAATTTACTGTTCTTTTCTGTAAAACTGAAAACCCTTCTGAAGAAAATTAAATTACGCAGAGGAATGAGAAATCTCTCAACAAATAATACTACAGTGCCTTTGGCAAGGATGTTAAGAAACAGATTTGCTCTTTATAGTTTTCTAAATGCTACACAAATACCAGGTGACTTACCACAGAATATAGGCCAAAAGTTGTGGGCAGTCATCAGAAAGATCCCATCCAAGCAGAAACGGTAGCAGTTTAAAAATCAAATAGCTAAATTCACTACATTGTGAAGTCAGCAGAGAGCACAAAAAAATATAAGGATTTCTTTCTTTTGCAAGAACACTGAAAGAAGAACTTTTCAGACTGAAAGAAGAACTTTTTATGTTTCCATCATCCCCCTCAAAATTTTTTAGCAGCTTTGAATTATGAATCACTTCCTTGAATACTTGAAAATGTATTGCTGATCTACACAATAACCTCATTGTATAATGAGTTCTATTCCTTTCAAATTCTATTAAAAAGAACTCTATTCTTTTAAAATGGTGGCCTTCGACTACAGTACTGTGATTCTTAAGAGAGATCCTTAGACATGCTGCTTAGCACCTTTTTTTGTCAAATCAAATCAAATTTAATTTGTAGACCTCTCCCTCTCCCCGAAGGGACTCGGGGCGGTGCACAGGAGATTAAAAAGCGTACAAACATAGAAACATCATAAATATATAAAATCAAATTAAACAACTATATCCCTGCGCTAAAAACCTAAAAACTAAAACCCCATTAAAAACCCAATTAAAACAATTTAAATATTCAGACTAAAAAGGCTGGAAGGTAGATTAGGCCAGGCCGGCCTGCTGGAAGAGATGAGTCTTAAGCTTTTGGCGGATATATTGTAATATATAAGTGAAAGAGACAACTGAAGGCAGCCATGTAGCACACATCTAATTTATGTAGACCTATCAAAAGTGCACCCACATGATCTTAGATATCGGGGAAGAATTTTAGGTCTGATAAGCAGAGATTATTCTATTATCATATAAAAGAAGAAAAAATGAAACAAAGGTTGACAATCACTTAACTAAAAGCAGTAAATATGCTTTTAATTAGGTGAGCCTATTCTTTCTAATCTCACAGGATTCCACTGAAATTAAAACCATAAAAGGTTCAGTCTCAGCATGATATTAATTATCTCCTTGAAAAATAGGAGGCAAGATTATTTGAATTATTATCTAAATACTTAAGAAGTGCTCCTGACTTTAAGCTACATCTCAGGTACTCTAATATTTGCTAGATTGATAACTATGAACTGTGAACACAGGGTGGACACATTCAGGATCTGCCATGTTACTGATGGGTTTTGGCTGTTTGTATGTTTTCCCTCCATAGGTAATATATTTTAGTGTAGTCTACCCCGAAATACCTACAGAATAGCTAAAAATGTTAAGTGGCTTCAAGTTGTAGTTTGTTGGCTTTAGGAAGAATGCAGATCATCACATCTCATAGCAAGAATGCTCAGAATATGCGTGCGCTGTAAACTGGAAGCTTGTATTTAAGGACAGTAGGTTGTCGGTACTTAGGAACAACCTGCTCACCTCGTCTTCCTTCAAATACATCACTGATTTCTCTTAAGAGAAAGGACATGTCATTCAGCTGAGATTCCCAAGCCTCACAGAATACATCCAGATTTTCTTTTGCAATTTTACTGGAAGGATGCAATGTCAGAGTTTCAGCAGCAGAAATTATCTGAAGGAAACAAAACAGGCTTTGTCATACTCATACAATTGTGTATCAGCATCCACCTCCACAGGACAAAAGATAAGCTGTCTCTCATTTGTATTAAAAAAAGGCTGTATAGCATTTACTAACAAAGCCTTACAAAAAACCCCAGGAGACTGTCATAGGGAATACTATTGTGCTATATATTGTATTGAGCGAGTGGCTGTTTTAAATGAAATAAGCTGAGAGAATATAACTATTATAAGAAATCTTACTTTCAAGAAGATTTTGAAAAGGATTATTAACTTATTCTTCTGATGTAGGGAAGAAGGTCTTCCAACAGAGTGAAATGGCTCTAAAGAAGCATTTTACTGATTATACTGTCAGGAACAGTTACTGTGAATCTAGCATCATAAATCATGCCAGCCATGATTATTGTTTATTAAACATGATTTCCTATCCAGAATCTTCTTTGAAGATATTTTTTTTGTTTTGCTACCTACATTGGGAAGTCTGTATATATGTTGAATTTAAAAGATACTTTAACACTATTATTCCATGCCCAATATACATTTTCCATTATGAAATTCTGATCTATTTTCAAATATTGATGGAATATTGACCCATTTCCACATGGGAACAGTACATATTATGGACAAAGTTTTCAGTTCTAATTTCTCGCACCTGAAACTAAAGGATTTGAAACAGAATTCAGCTGGAGCAAATAGTCATGTAAAATTATAAATACCTGAGGCCCAGTCACATGAAAAGTATCTTCTGCATGGAGACAAGTTATTTCAAATGGCTCTGTTCCAGAGACATGTCTCAATAGATGGCATATCTATACAGAGAAACAAAACAATTCAACATAATCATAAAGCCTGTGTATGAATTGTGGAATTCTTAGGGAACATATATGGTGGATACTAAATGAAAGCCTTGAATGTACAGGAATTCATCTAGAGCAGCAGTTCTCAACCTGTGGGTCATGACCCCTTTGGGAGTCGAACAACCCTTTCACAGGGGTCACCTAAGACCATCAGAAAACACATATTTTTGATGGTCTTAGGAACCGCGACACCAATTTTATGGTTGGGGGTCATCACAACATGAGGAACTGTATTAAAGGGTCGCAGCATTGGGAAGGTTGAGAACCACTGATCTAGAGATTCAGGTTTACTCTTGTCCAGAAAGCTGGACATCTGCCTGATATCTAAGCTAGAGGATGCTTAAGTATTCCTCTGCCAATCATTTGTCATCTGAACTCCTGTCTCTCCAATCTTGACCTAAATAAGCCAAAAGATATATGGTTGGGACAAAGACTGAAGGGAAGCAGTCAAAGCTAGGAAAACTCCTTCCTGAAATTCTACTTCTTGCTTTTTTTTAAAGCTACTTAATGACATCTGGAATCCATTTCTATTTCCACCCAGGACTGTTAAGAATCAGATGGCATACCAGATTAATAAATTATTGTTGCTGTTATTGTTAGGATTATTTTGTTCCATGAGCATGCTTATTTCTCCTTTTGTATCAATGATATGAAAAATATGGTAGGATTGGTACAACCACTTGCGTTTTAGACATCAATCAGCTGTTGGTTTTAAGAACAGATACCCCAAGGCTCCAAGCAGCTTTCACCAGAAAGGTGTTCTGAAGAATGAAGCAGGAGCATTAACATAACACCTCAATTCAAAAAATCTATTATTTTTTGTGAATACGTTCTCTTGCCAGAGTTGGGAATATTCCCTTTTACTTCCCTGGGTGAAAGGGAGAGGCTGCAGTTGGTCTTTAAAGGATATGGTGGGTTAAGGAGAAAGAAGTGAGTTGGGCCAGTATAAAAATTAAATGCAAATGCAACCTAATACAGTTCATATGAGTATTCCCTATGGTAATAGTAATTCCTGACACATTAATTCAGCAATATTTTTTTGAAGGGAAAGAAGACTGGGGACGCACATATGACCACTCAAAGGATATTCCTGTCTAAGGGACATAATCAGCCACTCAAATCTCCCAGCCAACTGCAGTAATCTTCATGATCGCAAGCAATTACTAATACTGCTATTAAAGAAAAAAATATATAATTTCAAAGAAGTACCCTAAATAAGCAGAATTTAAGTCTTTTTAAACATAACCCAAACTTACTTCGATCAATTGGTCTTTCTGTTCAGAGAGCTTATAGCTATGCTCTGCAATAGCTTCTATATTTCCTTCTACTCCACAGGCTTTCAGCGCTTTCAAAACAAGGTGATCAGAATGAAACTTTATCAGGTCTGCTGCGACAAATATTGCTGCACTCTGGAGCTTTGATATTGGAAAAATTAACACAAAACAACAGGAACTTGGAGCAAATAGTAGTTATTTTCAGGCAATTAGAACATCTGCAGAAAAGTCATCGATGTTTCTATTTTGGAATTTGGTGTAGCTATTCAACCTTTTTTTGTGGGCCACAAATTTTTCTGAACTAATATTCTAGACTATATAATGACGCTCAAAAATTTATGAACAGTAAGGAATAAATAGTCAAAACTCATTAACTGCATTTATATAGAAAACAGGATGAAGCTGCTTACCAAGAACTGATTTAACTGTGGCTTAGTTCACACTGTGTTAAACAATAAAAAAAAATTCAATAGGGCAAGTTACGACCAAACTGAACTCAAAATGTTGCTAAGTGAGACATTTGTTAAGTGAGTTTTGTTCCATTTTATGACCTTTCTTGCCACAGTTGTTAAGTGAATCACCGCAGCTGTTAACTTAGTAACATGGTTGTTAAGTGAATCTGGTTTCTCTGTTGACTTTGCTTGTCAAAAGTAACAAAAGGGGATAACATGACCCTGAGATACTACAACCATTACAAATATGAATCAGTTGTCTGAATTTTGATTACCTGACCATGGGGTTGCTGCAAAGTGTGAAAAATTGTCATAAATCACTTTTTTTCAGTGCAGCGTAAATTTGAATGAACTGTTGTAAATCTAGGACTATCTGTATTAAAAATCTCAAACACATATGGTTGATCTGAAGTAGTAGTTGTTCGAAGTAGAAAAAAGATGAACTAATATAGAGCTTTCGGAGCAAAGCATTTCCAGTTTGAATTTACTAAACCATTTATCATTTCCCTTCTGGACGCTGGCATCCTATTAAGACCTGTTAGTCCTACATATCAGCAAATAATTATATTATCTGATAGGCAGAGATCTTGGATACAGACTTGAAAACTGCTTCCTGAGAACAACAGTATTAATTTAAAAAATATCGTAAGTATCTAACCCTCATGGTTGTAAAGATATGTATGAAAAAATGTGGGTGACACTATAAAAATCTGAAAAGGCTTGCACTGAGAAAAGTAAGAATATTTATAACATTTCTGTTAGCTGTATGTTTTTTATGTATTGCAGGCTTCCAGCAAAAACGAAAAATGTGGGCAGAATAAGAATTCACTGAAATAGAATTAATTGAATTAATTCACTTTAATTAATTTCATAATTAATTAAAATATTTCTAGTGCAGAATTTTGATCATTTTGACACATAATTGTAGTGTTCTTCTTCAGCATTGTTTGTTCATATTATTGTTCATAATTCTTGCAACAATCTTTGCTGCTGCAAACAACCAATCTGCCAGAAGAAAGAAGAGGATTAAGAAAGGATAACCCCGACTTTATCCTTGCTCTTCTTCCAGAATGGAACTAGGTGATCTGGAATAAAATCAAAAGTATGCTAAATAATCTACAGGGTAATACATAACACCCAGGGCAGAGAATTAGGTTTATAAGAGGCTTTGTCAAAAATTCAGAGGATTTCCATGTATGCAACTATCAGCTGTAGAAGTCTCTCTAATTCTAAAAACCAACAATGGTGGGTAACAAAACGGTTGTATTCTAAGGACAGTAAGGCTAAACTGTTTCTCTGCTTCTGTTCTTTTCTTAAACAAGCCCACTCATTTGCAGCTTGGGAAGAGACTGTCGCTCAATAGAATACATACTTTGCATGTAGAGATTATTATGTTCAAATCCCAGAGTCTTTAGCAAAAATCAACACTTGCTGGGAACAAAGGCATCTGCAAGATCCAATGCTTTTGTCAAAATGTGATAAATGTACAAAAGGGACAGAGCTTCAATTGCAACCATGTTTTCATAACTTGACACTACCCATTAATGTCTCCTGTTGGGGAAGTTCTCTCTGTGCCCAAATCTCTGAGAAATGGAGACCTTGTTGTGGCGGCATTCAGAGGCAGTTCAAGTAGAAGTTTCAACATGCTGAAGCATGTGTCTTCCTAACCAGAGCTGCTGAAAACTACAGTCTGTCACACTTGGGGGCTGCAATTTCCTTGACCCTTGAAATGGTGGTTAGACTAACAAAAAATCTGTCCTGGTATAATATGTGTATGCAAGAGGAGGAATTGGTGATGGTAAAATCCTAGTAATGTGGCGGTAATAAAAAGGTAACAGTAAAGGTTCCACTCGCACATATGTGCTAGTTGTTCCTGACTCTAGGGGTGGTGCTTATCTCCGTTTCAAAGCCAAAGAGTCAGTGCTGTGGTCATGTGACTGGCATGACTAAATGGCAAAAGCGCACAGAACACTATTACCTTCCACCAAAGGTGGTTCCTAGTTTTCTACTTGCATCTTTATATGCTTTCAAACTGCTAGGTTGGCAGAAGCTGGGAAAAGTAACGGGGGTTCACTCCGGTGTGTGGCACTAGGGATTTGAACTGCTGAACTGCCAACCTTTCTGATTGACATGCTCAGCATCTTAGCCACCGAGCCACCACGTCCCCTGAATTAATGGTAATATGGATCTATAAAATAAGATTTCATGTACTTATTGCTTTCTTTGATTAAATTGACTTGCAAGTTCTTTCCTTAGGCCTGTGCTCTTCTAGGCAAGCTTACTTCCTAGGTAAAGGATGAACATTGTTTGTTGACCAAGACTTATTAGGAGGGGTGGGTGGGTTAGGAATTGTAGCTGAAAGCCTTTTCACACCTGTGAATGAAAGGGATTTTGAAAGTAATCTTTGAAAAATGCTCTTTGCTTGTGAATTGTTATGTCCCTTTTTGAGAATTTTGTTTCTTCCAGTCTAAGCAGGAAACTATGCCATCCGTTATTCAAGGTCGGAGGGGAATCTGTGGGCCACAGCAAAGGCTGACAGGCTACCCACATCTATGCAGCTCATAAACTGGACTTGTTTTACTCAAAACAACCTGCTGGTTAAATGGCAAAGTCAGACAGTTGGAAACACTGTTATATCATTATATCTCTACTGAGATTATAATTTATTTTGAGGAAATTACACATAACTCAAATATATTCCAGATTGTACTGGGTTCTAATTTACCTCTCTTTGAAGCTCATTCATGCACTGGCACATTTTTAGAATGGATATTTCCAAGTCCTCTGTGACTTCTCTTTTCTTCTGATTTTGCTAAACAAAAACAATTTCAAATTCCACAAATTCATGACATTAGGCCATTTGCTTTTTTAAATAAAATCCTTAAAATAAAATTGTAATTTTATCTGGAAATAAGGCTCATTGAACCTTGGAATGTGGCTTTGAAAAGATATGCCTAAGATAGAGGTGCATGAATTCTACATTAGTTCATATATCATGCTGAACCATGGTTTAATCATAGTTTGTTGAATAAGAAAAAAGTGACTGATTTACGCAATGCGATAAATAATGTGCTAAAATCAAATCAGTTTATGGTTTAGTGCAGTATGAGAAATTTCCATAAGTTTCCATAAGTTTCAGAAGTTCCCATATGAATAATTAATGACAATAATGACAATAATCATATGAATAATAAATGACAACAATCAATTTTGTTCCTATTTAGCAAAATTTGTCCTTACGGATTTTGTTGATATGATAAATATGGACAAGACAAATATGGCAAGTTTAGCTGGATTAATACATCATACTAATCCAGTGTTTGCTTACGTAGTTTTCCAAACTGTAATAGTGTTCATACATTATACTAACCAAAACCAAACAAAGCATAATTTAATTTAGAAGAACATGTGAACCCATATACTGCTCTAATATATGATATGTTGTAAAGCCAATAAAATATATTTAATTTGTTAAGCAATATTTGTTAAGCAATATTGCAGGTAGGTTACAATCTATTGTTCAGCAACCATTCAAACTAGTGATGGCACTAAACAAATGGTACTTATAACAGGTCCATAGAGTTTCAGCTGTGGCAGCGTTTTCATGGTCATATGTTTGTCATCTAGGTTTTGGGTGCCCTGCTCACAATTATGACATCACAATGAGCCACAGTCATATGATCACAATTTCCAATGTTCCCTGCTGGCTTCCCACAAGCAAAGTCGATGGAGAAGCTGACAGGACATCAGTTTGCTTACTGACCCCAGTTTGCTTAATGACAACTGGGACTGCAAGAACTGTTGAGGCTAAGTGAAATGGTCAAGTGGCATAACACTTTATAACCATTTAGCTTAGCAGGGACAATTTTGTTCCCAATTTTAATCCGAAGGCTCACCTGTATTTCAGTTCTACATGAATTTAATTTCTTCCCTACATTTTGAGAAAATTTAAATCTTTAGGAATTCTCCACATGTATTGGGTTTAACATTTTTATGTTATCCCTATTAGCTGAGAGTAGTAGGTGCTATTGTCCCACTCTCTATAAAGATCACTATGTAGGATAAATTGCAATAGTAGCATAGCAGAGGACAAATATGTGTCACATATATCTTTTTCTGAATCTGACTACTAATGATAGGAAAGAAGTTATAAAAAGAATTACAGAGATTTTGTTCTGATTTAGGTAAACATTTATAAAATCCGCTTTTAAATGGCAAGGATGGATTACTCCATAGAATCTGCAATAGTGGTATGATACAGGTTATCATGCAGAGTGTATAAACTGATTTAGTACCAGTATTAGTTCTGAAACCAACAGCTGTGCTGGGAAAAAAGTGTTTCTTACAGCATTAATCCAGGCTGATACCAACTGCTCCAATTCAATCTTAGCTTGCTTGGAGAGCTCCAAGATGCGTCCCCGCGTTTCATGGCTTGTATAAGCAGAATCAGTAAAATCTTCTGTGAGTTCAAGGACAAGACGCAGCAATGCTCTAAGGTTCTCCCTTGGCAGAAGATAAAGGTTTTCTCGCAGACCTTCCACCTTATTCTGAAAAGAGGAGGAAGGGATGCATGATATACAAAAAACTAAAAACCTGAAATATCTTTTAATTGAATTAAAGATGGCATCTCAGTGTCTTTATGCTGACTATGCACGTTTCACAATGGAGATTCACATATCAGTTAATTGAGTGTTTTGCCAATGTTTGGGCTAACTGCTGATTAGGACTGTGAAGAATTGGGGTTCTCTCACCAATGTCCTACACATGGGTGAGAGAACACCCACATCCTGCTGCATTCTTTTCAGAATACACACTTCTTAGGGAAAGGATGACGGACTTCAGTGAGATAATTTCAATTCCCACAGGGCAATAACTTACCCAACCATCTATGTAAAATGGCTGATATGAATAGAGAATTGTACCAGATGATATTTGTGCAAAGCACAAATCTGTCAAGTTTTCATATACCCGTCTCCCCTCAAAAGTTAAAACAAGCAAAATTGCAAAAGAAATAATCCATACTACTCCTGTGAGGTAGAAGATTAAGCTTATATTATATTATAGAAAAGCCATCCAGATGGCATGTGTTAGTTGTACAGTAATATTTATTACAAGTAGTCCTCAACTTATTAACAGTTAATTTAGAGACCACTCAAAGTAACAATGGCACTGAAAAAAGTGACTTATGACCATTTTTCACACTTACAACCTTTGTAGCAGCCCCATGATCACATGATCAAAATTCAGCTGCTTGGCAATTCGCTCATACTTATAACCATTGCTTGTACTGAGATCACATGATCCCCTTTTGCAAGCAAAATCAATGGGGAAGCCAGATTCACTGAACAACCATGTTCCTAACTTATCAACTGTGATAAGAAAGGTCATTAAATGGTGCAAAATTCACTTAATAAATATCTCAATTAACCACAGAAATTTTGGGCTTAATTATGAACGTGTCAAGGACTACCTATATATAATTTTGCCATTTTTAATACAAATTAGAAGGTACCAGCATATTGGGTTGGAGTTCTGAGTACATTTCTGTTTCAGAAAATTGGGTCAACATTCTAGTCTAATAGTGTGAGTTGTATCCAACATCGTCTACCTTTTGAGTGAATCTCCTCCACCAAGGTACAGACACACCCTCCTCTAGGAATTGTCATATTTCAACCAAACATATAAATGTAATTTTTAGTTCATAAAATCCTGGGTAGATTATGAACAAAGTGAACTGAAAAGACTTTAACATACTGAAGTATTTGAAAATCACTGGAAAGTTCTAATCTAAACCAATGAAATGTTTTTCCTCTTGCATCTAGAAATAGTCTCCAAAAAAAGCCACATCTGATTCATACCTTGAATTCCTTGATGCCAGTATAGATACTCATTGGGCCTGATTCATTTTCTCCATTGGGCCGAGTGTCTGCTACAATCTCTATAACCTGTTCCAAAGCTAGTCTCATTCTGTGGAACACTGCTCCTTTGTTAACACGGGCAGATTCACAATCAGGATGCCTTAAACAGGTCTGAAAAAATCAATAATTTGAAAGGGGGGGGGGAGGAATAAGCAAGCAGGTAAATAAAGATACATCAACATTATTTGGATCTTTCTGTGCTATTTACCCATTAACCCCATTAATGTGTGTGTGTCACCCCACCTTGGGCAAATCAGCCAAGGCGGCTTATCAGTCAATCAGCTACTGCATTTGTCAACATTTCCTCTGGTGTCCCTCAGAAAGCTTTCCAATATCTAGACATGTTGACTGGTGTGGCTTTAATCAATGCTGTCCCCATGTCTTCTGAAGAGCGGCTCTCAAGACTTTTGCTTTGCTGATAACAGAAAAAATTGGTTTACCTTGGAAGCAGTAAGAAGCATCATGGTACATTTCTCAAGAATAGATCTAGCAGCTGCCATTTTAGCTTTCTTCTTTTCATCTTTCAGATCCTAAGGAAAGAAAAGCAAAATCTCCTAATGGATAACAATAATTCTTGGCAAAGGGAGGTACAGAACATCTACTTAAAAACAAAGCATGTCATAACTTTTAATTATTTTAAAAGAGGACAGATACCCGATAATGGGATATGGAGAGAAATTTGGGCAGCTTTTCTGTTGCTTCTGAACTATTAGATTCATGTGATTTCATGTTCCATTCCTAAGTGCCCCATAGGTGCCCAAACACTTTTTGCCTGGATGGAGAAATGAGGGAGACTCAGAGATCCCATTTGCAAGCAGACAAAGCTTCATCTCCCTCTTGGCAAAATGTGCACGGCAGAGGCGAGGGGTGTGTGTGTGGAGGCTGGCGATCCCAACGAGCTCAGCTCAGTTTCAAAGCGTCCCATTTGCAAGCAGACGAAGCTTCGAGTCTCCATCATTTCTCCCTCCGGGTGAAAAGTGCATCTGCCCTGGGAAGCCTTGTAAGCTATTACAGCTGCAGACAAGCAGATGGTGGGAGGGAGCAGGGCGGCCAGATGCAAAATAAGACATTCCCTGAAAAGTAAGACCTAATGGGTCTTTTGGTGCAAAAAAAATTAGACCTGGTCTTATTTTTGGGGAAGCACTATTACTGTTTATTATAGTCATTGATGAAGGTGTTAATTTTGCCTAATTCTTAGAATTCCAAATAGAGTGAGAATGACAACTGAAATAGCTTCAGTCAGTAAAGGAGACATGTCTCCTATCTCTGATTTAACAAAATAAAACATTCCACAGATATAACACAAACATTTTCTTTTACAATATAGAAGTTACAAAAGATTTAACAATTTAGATGTAAGATAGATTTGGTTTCAAAAGGAGCTGTCTGCTAGTATAGAACAATTAAAGGAATTATTTGCTAGACTAAACCAGGAGCAGGAAAAAGTAACCATACTTTTCTACTACTTTCTTCAAGGTAGATATCAACAGAGGGCAAGGCAACAATATATGTCCAAAAGATCCAGAACACCATTTTTTTGTTTCTTTTTGGAACTAGATGTGGGGCTTTCTCTTTGTTTAAATAACATTAGTGTCTTATGGCTGTCAGAAACATCTCATTTTGCACAAAAATCAAGGTGCTTTTCTTCAGTATAGTAGTTTGCTGGCAAATTCTGGCAGGCAGTCTTAGGTGCTCAAGTGGGAAGCTACTTGCAGACTTCTCACTATGGCCTACATGCTGAGGAAGAATTTCTGCTAACCCAGCAATCTATTTATGAACATTTTCCCACTGATGGTCAGTCAACATTCCATACTACTCAGGCTATTATGAGGGGTTTTTTTTTAATTTAACGATGGCAGCTTCCCAGCTATTTGTGCTTTATTTTTTTCTTTTGTACTTTTGCAAAATATTGGGTCATCCAAGACTGCTAGTACTTCGCAGTTGGGAGGAAACACTGCTGCTGTGGCTCAATTAGGACAGATGCTGAGACTAAAAGTCCCTAGTATTACTAAAGTCAGTGGTATTCTGCCTTTTATGGTTATTAACTGTGACAACTCAGATGGAATCACACTGTTCAGAGGTATTTTTATGTCTTACAATACTTGATAAATTGCAGGTTGGGTGCACACATTGTAAACACCAATTGTAAGTTTTTAACCAGGTGACTATTTTTTCTGTAAGAAGGCAGAATTGAGAATGAAGTAATTTTTGCTAATGTTTTCTATAAAGCATTGAACGGATAAGACTTTTATCTAGCACTTACATTTTGTCGCTCTCCAGTTAAATGGGCAAATTCTACCATTTCATTTCCAAATTGACTGAATATTTGCACAAATTCCTGAAAACTGCTCACTTTCTCTAACTGTTCCATTGTCATAAGGACCTGTCAAATATGTTGAAAAGAAACCATGAATGATAGATCACTGACAAGACAAATTTAGAATTTCTCAAAATCAGTTCTTGTTTTCTATTTTAAGATGCAACCAATTCTTCATGGCCATACAATCAAGATTATTTATGTACTCTTTCAATACACAATGCAGTTTAACTTTATGTATTACTGGATGAAAGGCTTATTTATTGCTCCCATAATGGGTATACATATCTATAATGTATTATCTGGCTAAAGTTTAGCACTTAGGTTTCTTATTAATAAGAAAATGTATGCATGTTCACACAGACAAAAACACACACAATGACCTTGGATTGAACTCAATGCCAGTTAAAAATATTAAATTATCGCTTCCATAATATACAGTATAAAACTGTATGCAAAATGTACAATTGCTGTTCACAAAATCATAATTACCTTGTTTCTAGAAGCTATAATTTGCTTAATAACTATTATGTCAGCCAGAACCAATACTTTTGTAACTGAGGAAAGCAAGAGCCTTGCAGCCTTTATCACTCCTGTTTTGTCTGTAAAAATTGTTATCTGGCCATCAGATTCTGGACGATCCAAGGTTGCAATGTCTGTGAGGTGTGCAATGGTCTCACCTATAAGCAAAAAGTAGTTAGTTCAACCGTCCTCTGAATACAAAAATCAATTGGTAAAAACTGTATTTTACAATAGAGAATATACCGTATTTTTCGGAGTATAAGACGCACTTTTTTTCCTCTAAAAAGAGGCTGAAAATCTGGGTGCATCGTATACATTGAATACAGCATTTTTTGTCTCCTGAAACACCGCCCCTTCACCAAAATGGCTGTGCCTAGCCTTTTGGAGGCTTCCAGAGAGCTCCTGGGGGCTGGGGAGGGCAGAAATTAGCCTTAAACCGGCTGTTTTTTGCCCCACCAGCCCCCAGCAGCACTCTATAAGCCTCCATAGGGCTATGCATGCAATTTATTTGACACAAAAATGGCCCATTTTCATGATAAATGGGCTGGGTTTTTTGCTCATTTTTGACACACACACCCCGAGCACTTTGCAAGCCCCCCCAAGGCTAGTCATGTTTTTTATTTGAAAAAAAACGGCCCCGTTTTCATGGAGAAACGGGCCGTTTGGGGGAGGTTTGAAGACTGCAAAAGGGTTTTTCCCCTATGCTCTTTAACTGTTTCTGTGCTAGCAGAAACAAAGTACTAAGGTTTGTGAGTGATTTCCTTCTCCACGACATGGATAAATACACCTGGAAACATCAACCTACCTACCTACTCTCTCTCTCTCCCTCCCACCTATTGTATTTCTCTCTCTATCCTTCTATCTACACACACACTCTCTCTCCCCCTACCTACCATATTTCTCTCTCTCTCTATCCTTCTCCCTACCTAACTACACACACTCTCTCCCTACCTATCTACCGTATGTCTCTTTCTCTCTCTATCCACCTACTTACCTACCTTCACACATACACACTCTCTCCCTATCTACCGTATTTCTCTCTCTCTCTCCCCTTCTACCTACCTACACACTCTCTCTCTCCCTAACTACTGTATTTCTGTCTTTCTCTCTATCCTTCTACCTACCTACCTACACACTCTCTCTCCCTACCTAACTACTGTATTTCTCTTTCTCTATCCTTCTACCTACCTACCTACCTACACACACACTCTCTCTATTGTATTTCTCTATTCTCTCTCTCTCTCTCTCTATTCCTTTATCTACCTACCTACCTACACACACACACACACACTCCCTACCTACCTACTGTATTTCTCTCTTTTTCTCTCTCTCTCTATCCTTCTACCTACCTACCTACACAAACACTCTCTTCCTACATACCTACTGCATTTCTCTCTCTCCCCCCTTTACCTACCTACCCACCTACACACACACTCTCTCCCTACCTACCTACTGTATTTCTCTCTCTCTATTTCTCTCTCTATCCTTCTACCTCTATCCTTCTACCTATCTACCTACACACATTCTATCTCTCTCCCTACTTACCTACTGTATTTCTCTCTCTCTCTTCCTTTATCTACCTACCTACCTACCCTCTCTCTCCCTACCTACCTACTGTATTTCTCTATTTCTCTCTCTATCCCTTTATTTACCTACCTACCTACTCTACCTACCTACTGTATATCTATTTCTTTCTCTCCCTCTCTAACCCTCTATCTACCTACCTACGTTTTTTTTGTAATTTGCCTCTTTAAAACCTTGGTGCGTCTTATACTCCGGTGCGTCTTATACTCCGAAAAATACGGGTAGGCCAACACCAGTGGTGCAGCAAGAGAATTTTAAATTCTATGCATGTGATGGTGGATGTGGTTACCACAAGATGTGGTGCTGGCTACCAGCTTAACTGGCTTCAAAAAAGTGTTGGGCCAATTCAGGGAAATCATGGAGATCAATAGTGATTAGCTTTGATGGCAGTGTAATTGCCTCTAAAGGCCATCTGCTGGAGTCTAATGGGCTTCCTTGCACAATGGGGGATCTCTATGAAAAGAGACTGCTGGACTTAATGGGCTATTGTCTGATACAGTAGGACATTTCTTATGTTCCAGAACAGTGTTTCTCAACCTTGGTGACTTTAAGAAGGAAGTAAGCATGTCCATCCTTATTTTAAAATATTTTTAACTTATGCTTCCTTCTTTTGGTCTGGAATGGTAATAATAATAAGTTTAGTAAATAAAAACAAAGCTTCTATATTGTCATAGTGCTTGCTTTCCTTAAAATCCCTTTGCTCAACATTGAGGCTGAAACCAGATTTTCTGGAGATTAGATCCCTAGCTATTCTTTGGCATAATAACTAATAATCTAAAACATATTATGTAATGTCACTGCTTTAGTTTTCATTATCTTCTTTACTGACTATGATTTGGGGACCAAGGAAACTTGTTACAGCTTCATGAAGTATGGAAATTTACTGAGTAGAACATAATAGACCTACAGATCTGTTTAATATATATATGTAGGTAGTCCTTGACTTACAACCACAATTGAGCGCAAATTTTCTGTTGCTCTACAAGACAGTTGTTAAAAGTGAGTTTTGACCCATTTTATATCCTTTCTTGCCACAGTTGTTAAGTGAATCACTGCAACTGTTAGATTAGTAACAGTTAGTTGTTAAGTGAATCTGGCTTCCCCACTGACCTTGTTTATCAGTTGGTCATGAAAGAAGACCACGTGACTTCAGGACACTGCAGCCATCATAAATATGAGCCAGTTGTCAAGCATCCGGTTTTTGATCATGTGACCAAAAGGATGCTGCAATGGTTGTAAGTGTGAAAAACTTATGTCACTTTTTTCAATGCCATTGTAACTTCGAGAGGTCATTGAATGAACTGTTGTAAGTCAAGGACTACCTATATGTTGGAGTTACTTATTCTTAAGCTTACAAAATATGGAGAACGGTGGTGTATCTTTTTTTTTTCTTATTATAGGTAATTATTTACTAATAATCCTTCAAAGATAATCTAAGACAATCTATAACATAATAAATTTCTACTTATTAATCATCAAAGGATGGCTAATCTTTAATTATCAACTTTCATTGTCAGCCAGTGTCTTTCCAGTAGCAAGGTAACCTTATCTCTCTTGCCATTTGTGGCTCCGGTCTCTTTTTATTCTTCTTTCCAGGTTTCTTATAAACTTCTTTTTGCACTTTGTTATCCAGTATAGCTCTCAAATAATATCTCTGCCCAGTTCCTGTCATTGCACATTGTTTGTCTTTGAATATCAGACGTATTTCTGGAGAGATTTCTCCTTTTACATCCATCTTCAATTCTTTTTTCCCTCTTCTTCTTGAAAATCCAGATGAGGCTCACATCCATCAAATTCTCTTTTCAGAATTTCTTTCTTTTTATCTTCTCCCACATTTAATCCATTAATAAGATTCTCTATTATCTTATCTTTATCTTCAACTAGAATGTCTCTTAATCTTCAACGTTTTCTTCTTTCTCTTTGGTTTTTGGAGCCTCAAACTGCTCATAGCCTGGTGTAATAGACAAAAGTTTGTCCAATTTTTTATCGATTCTTTTATTTTACCAATACTCGATATTGTTCCAAAAGATTTAAGGTTCCAGCCAAAGCCTTCTGATTTTCTAAAGTATCCTCTTCTGGCTATGGAACCATGTTGACAAGTCAAAAAAAAATGATGAAACTTGATACTCACTGCCACCCTGGTCTCAGGCCTATTTTATCTTTTCATTGGATTACTTTGAAATATAGTTCCTGTTGTGTTCTCCAAAGGAAAATATTTCTATCAATTATCAAAGAGCACTTGTTAAAAACAATTCATGCCCTTGAATCTCTGCGAGTTTCAATAAACAATTTTCACAGCCTTCATCCAACTGATCAGGGATCTCCAAGTGAGAAAAAATAGATTGTTTTATAAAGACCAGCCTCTGACCTTCCAGTGGCAGTGTTGCAGATTTTCACTTTTTAATGTATCTTTCTTCTTTATTGTTAAAAAAGGTGAAAAATATTTCTTGTTGGGTTTTAAAAATAAGTAGTAGATCATAGGAGGAATTATAAAAATCATCCAAGATTCAAAAATTTGAGTTAAAAAAGAAAAGAAAAGAAAAAGAAATTCCTGACACTTTAAGCGGGGGGAAAAAACTTGTTACTGACGCTTCAATCCACAATTACAGAAAAAGAAAAAAACCCTCCCAGTTCAAAACATATTAGATTAATTCCGCTACTTATTTCTTATTTAAAAGCCTTAGTTTTACTTTAAAAAAAAAGTTTCTTTAGGCAAAATGTTTCAAAAGAAAAAAAAATACCTTCCCGGTCTTGCACTTTCCCTTTCAGCTTCCTTCCTTCCAGAGCTACCCTGTCTTTGTCAGCCCTGGGGGCTGCCTGTTTGCCGCTTTGCAGAAGCTCTTCCCTTGGGTCAAGCAGGGGTTTTGCGGTACCCCTGTGACCAGCAAGGCTTTGTCTTCCTCCTCGCCGTCCCTTTAGGAAGTTTAGGTCCGAATGGACCAAAGGGCAACAAAAGTGTCAAGGGAGGTCTCGGAGCACCGAGACCCCGCATTGTGCTGACGCGATGCAGGCTCCTCTTTTTCCGTGGTGTATTTTTTTAATTGCCCTATCAATTAGTTCTTCTCCTGTAAACTTTTATATTTTGAGAAAGAAGGCTGTTATAATCACCGAATGCTTCTTACGGAAAAGAATTCAGTCCCATTTTAAGTATGAAGTATCTATGAAGTATCTAGAATACTGCCTATCTCACATGACTCAATATTCTGAGAAATTAGGAACTGCAATTCATTCTGCAAAGAACAAATTCATAATTAGTTACTGTTTTAAATCACAGGAGATATTTTTGAGAACCATGACTATTCCACAGTTTCTTTGTGTTAATGCTTCCCTACTGAATGCCAGAGATCAACAGTAGGAGTTAATACAATTTCAACAAGACTGGAGATATCTGAACTAAAATAATCTCCTGTGGTATTTCTCCAAACATTTAAGAAATTAAAATGCAAGTCTCTGTTGCAGGTAAATTCAAGATGAGAAGGATTTGCTAAATCCAATAGAACAGAAGGCAGCAGGTATTTTTATAGCTAATGATGCCCTGCTTCTCAGGTTCATAAACCTTCACCTACCTGCTTGCTTTGCTTCAATGCAGGCTGCCTTCATTTCTTCTTTCAGCTCTTGGTTTTCATTGGCTATAGCTTCACCCACCATGACAAATTTTCCAACAGCTAGGTTAACCGCTTGGCCCACCTGTTGGACTGCTTTCAATGTCTTATCCGACTTCTTTGGTTTATCCTTATGGTTAATCAGAGTTGTTATCTAAAAACAGAAACAGTTGACAGCCAAAACCATATATTAAATATTGTTTTGGTATCTTTATTCCCAAGATGTTCCATTCAAAACAATACTTGAATAACAGATCTTGAAACCCTTTTCTTCTCCCTTACCTGTGTTTGGCCACTGCTAGGGTGAGTTTTTTTAAAAAAATTACTTTTTTCCACTTTTTTGTAGTTCCTTTGGGGTGTTTTTTTATTTTTTTGTTATTTGAATAATGTATGCAATGCAATGTTTATACATCAGAATTCACTCTCTCTCCATCCCAATGCCCTTCCTTGTGTGAGGGAGTAGACAGAGTCCAGGGAGAACCCAGCAGACAAAAATTCAACATTCAATTAAAATTCCAAGTCTGATAAGCAGAGCAAAAAGCAATATTAAGCAAAATAAACAGAAATAAAAGTAATTGCTAACTAAAAAGACATTTATAAAATGTGCTGGGGAGTACTTGTAAAAGGGTGCTTCTGTATTTGAATCTTAATTTCACCTCTACCTGCTTCCTGCCAGGTCTAAAATGATAACATACCTGCAGATGAACTTCCACAGACTGGCCTAGGTCTTAATCTATTCTGAGTGATAAACAGGCAAAGTTTGGGGAAGGCAGATTTACTTTAGGGACCATACTATAGTGCTGCAACATCTGCATTTGTGCCTTTCACTGATTTTAAGGGTGCATTCAACTTGATTTTCAGGATTAGATCATGGCACCAACGTAAAACTAGCACAATTGATAAAAGTCTGCTTCTACCAATATCTAGAATGTATAAAGATGTAAGAATGAAAGTCAGATGCAGTGACCAAGGACATAAAACCAAAGAAATACCAATGAGTACAGGAGTAAAACAGGATTGTGTGGTACAGTTTAATGTATACATAAATTCACTTGCTGCTAGTTTAAGCAGCCTAGACTTTCATCCTCCTACACTGGGCTAATGGTGTATGAAATTACTATTCTATAGCAATGATATGGTAGCTTTGTTCTAATAATGAGAACATCCTGATAAAGTATTCCAAATCTAAAATATCTGTATTTTCCAAACTTCCCAAGGTACAGAACTGGCAAATAGGAGGGCACACCATCAAACAAATCAGAATTTTTAAATATTTAGGTTTTCCAAACTTCTGGAGCCTAAAATGCACTTTCTACATATCACAAAGGGCAGAAATTGGACTTGGCTATATAAGCTTTCTATTTTACTCAAAATAAATAGTTCATTCCAATTGTTGTTAAATACAGCAAATTATTATAGTGGGTTCAATTGGGTCCATACAGCAATCTGTAGCAATAAAAGAGAAAGTCCAAACATAATTTTTGAGACACATTTCACAGGTCTCTAACTGTCCCAAATACAATGCTCTAAAAAAAAAGCAGAAGTCACTAGAATCTGGCCTTTGGATTATAATTATAACTGCTGGCTCAAATCATTACATGATCCAGTTGGATTTTGCCCCTTTAATTGTAGTAAATGTTTTTGACTCCATTTAGTAAAAATAAAAAACATTTCCAGGTATTTATATTTCTACAGCTTTTCTTGGGAAACTTTTTTTTTACCAATGGAGTTAGAACAAGTCAATTCAATTTTGAAACAAAGAAATTTAAATAAAGGTCAACTGGATTATGCAGCTTGTCCCCATTATATGTTTACTGTATTAATGCCCTATTTACTACAGATCAGCCAGTGACCCAAACAAGATAACTGTTTCAAAATTCAGAACAGCACTATCCTTAACTCATTGCAAGGCACACTCCATGGCAGTCTTGAAGGGAAATATTCTTATACCATACGGAACAAAAGTAGGGCTTATTTTGAGCATTTATCATATCTTTCCCAAATTGAGACTTTTTTATTGTCTCTATTACATGCTAAGTATTTCTTCTCTACCTTTATCTGTTTTCTGCTGCACAATTGTCCTGCTGTGCTACTTTCTATGTCTATGAAACTTTCCTTTTTGTTTTTAAAATATATAAAAATATTTAATAATGCAATTCCCCCGCTTTCCGGTAATACGAAATTATAGTTCAATTCCACTAACCTATTTTGCTGTAAGAAATATCAAACTAGGAATCTGGGGAAGCAAAATATTATAAGAATGTCAGACTCAATGAGACAAATTACTGTGTCTCAAATTTATGGCATCCAGAAAAACATAACAAGGTTGTCCAAAGTGATCACAATACAGTGGCAATTCTGAAGCTATGCAAGGCCTGCCTCTGAATCTTCAGAGTGAGACACAGCCAGGACTCACAGATAAAACTTCTCCAAAATTCTGAAAATGGAAAACAAAATAAGAAACAATCTAGTTTTGGAAATCTCTGTAGCAATCTCAACTAAAAACTACTATAAATACTTGATGTATAAAGAATTACCGTATTTTTCGGAGTATAAGACGCACCAAGGTTTTGAAGAGGCAAATTACAAAAAAAAGTAGGTAGGTAGGTAGGTAGAGGGAGAGAGAGGGAGAGAAAGAAAGGGAAATATGGTAGGTAGGAAGATAAAGGGAGAGAGAGAGAGAAATAGAGAGAAATACAGTAGGTAGGTAGGTAGAGAGAGAGTAGGCAGGTAGGTAAAGGGATAGAGAGAGAGAGAAATAGAGAGGGAGAGAGAAATACAGTAGGTAGGTAGGGAGAGAGTGTCTGTGTAGGTAGGTAGGTAGGTAAAGGGGGAGAGAGAAATACAGTAGTTATGTAGGGGGAGAGGGAGAATGTGTGTGTGTGTAAGTAGGTAGGTAGGTAGGTAGAAGGATAGAGAGAGAAATAGAGAAACAGTAGGTAGATGGGGAGAGAGAGAGTGTGTGTGTGTGTGTAGGTAGGTAGAAGGATGAGAGAGAAATAGAGAGAGAAATACAATAGGTAGGTAGGGAGAGAGAGAGAGTGTGTGTGTGTAGGTAGGTAGGTAGGTAGGTAGATAGAAGGATAGAGAGAGAAATAGAGAGAGAGAAATACAGTAGGTAGAGGGAGAGAGAAAGTGTGTGTGTAGGTAGGTAGGTAGGTAGAAGGATAGAGAGAGAGAAATAGAGAGAGAGAGAAATACAGGAGGTAGAAAGGGAGAGAGAAAGTGTGTGTGTAGGTAGGTAGAAGGATAGAGAAAGAGAAATACAGAGAGAGGGAAATACAGTAGGGAGGGAGGGAGTGTGTGTGTTTGTAGTTAGATAGGTAGAAGGATAGAGAGAGAGAGAGAGAAAGAGAGAGAAAGAGAGAAATGCAGTAGGTAGGTAGAGAGAGAGAGAGAGATTAGGTAGGTAGGTTGATGTTTCCAGGTGTATTTATCCATGTCCTGGAGAAGAAAATCTCTGACAAACCTTAAGACTTTGTTTCTGCTAGCATAGAAACAGTTAAAAGAGCCTTCCAAAAGGTGGTGGTGGGGAGCCTTTGCACTCAAACCTCTCCAAAACAGCCCATTTCTCAGTGAAAATGGGGCCAATTTTTCAAATAAAAAGCACAACTAGCCTTGCAGAGTGTGCTCCTGGGGGGTGGGGGTGGGGGTCAAAAATGAGCAAAAAACCCGCCCCATTTATCGTGAAAACGTGCCATTTTTCAAATAAATTGCATGCATAGCCCTATGAAGGCTTATAGAGTGCTGCTGGGGGCTGGGGGAGGGGGAAACGGCCGTTTGAGGCTAATTTCTGCCCTCCCCAGCCCGCAGGAGCTCTCTGGAAGCCTCCATAAGACTAGGCACAGCCAGTTTGGTGAAGGGATGGGGTTCCAGGAGGCAAAAAAAATGCTGTATTCTATGTATAAGACGCACCCAGATTTTCAGCCTCTTTTTAGAGGAAAAAAGGTGCGTCTTATACTCCGAAAAATACGGTAGTTCACTTGTGGCTATGTAGTGATTCCAAGCTGATCCCCCTTTTTACTACTCCCCCTGGCTCTTCTAGTCCTTCTCCCCCAGTAATAAAATGTTTGGAAACAACCAATGTTACTGAAATATTTATAGAAAAAATAATGAAGCAGTGAAAGACAGACTTGGTGGTTGGAGGCAATGGAGGTAAGCGCTCCTCTTGGTGGGGTGACTATGCTCGCCCGCTCCTGGCCCAAAGACTTGTGACCCACTCCCCCGCTCAGCCATGCGTGTTTCTCCCAGCAGGGGGGGCAGGTCACAAGGCTTCAGGCCAGGAGTGGGCGAGCACAGCTGCCCCACCAAGAGGAGTGCTTGTCTCCATTGGATCTGTTGCCTCCAAAGTATGCCGGGCGGTACCACCTGAACTGCCGTTATCTTTCTCCCTGTGCTTCGTCTCCTGGACAGATGGAGTGTCCCAGACAGACGGAGTGAGAGCCCAAGTCCAAGCCCATCAGCCACAGCCATTTCAAGAGCAGGCTGCTTGGCTTGTCCCCAGCGCCGTCCAGGAGACAGCGAAGAGTCCCAGTCTGGCGCCCACCCCCTTGTCAAAAAAATTTGCCAACATTTTAGTGTGCGTAGGTTGGTGGTGGTAGGAGTCATGTGACTGAGTGTGCATGAGTGACATCAAGTTGGCCACACCTACTCAGTCACATGTCCCTCACTTAGCCATGCACACTGAACCGATAGTAAAAACATTTGAAACCCATCCCTGGGCTAGTCACACTTTGTCAGTCTAGGAAGGCTGCAAGGGCAAACCTCCTCTGAAATTTTGCCAAGAAAACTACAGGGACTTCTTCCAGCAATCACCAAAAAAAAAAAAGCAGCATGGTTGAAGGCATAAATCCTTAATGGAAAGGTTATAAATTCCCCAAGAGCCATGGCAGGAGATTCAGTGTTGGTGGCAGCCTATTTATTGGAGAACCCTTAGAAGGTTGGTTTACCAATGACATTTTTAATTATACCTTCTCCTTATTTGAAACAAATACCATCCTTTAGGAATGTTATCTGCCATAGCATTTATTAATATTTTGCTGCCGCAAGCTGTTTTTAACTGCAGAAAGCTATGTAAATTCATTGAAAGGTGTGGTAGATTCTTCTATAAAGTAATATTAAATAGGTATTACTGCCATAGGTGGGAGAAACTTGCAGGCCTGAGGCTTATGTTTTTATATGTTCCCTGAGACTCCCTCTAATGTGATTGCAAAAATGTATAGCAGTTCCCTTTTGGGAAGCAGATATAATTGTTCTGTGCATTCAGCCCCACCAAAAATTTAACTGCTGGCTGTCTCCAAAAGGTTGTCCATTCAATTTAAAACCCACCTTTCTACTCAGGGCCATAATTACAATAACCCTTACATTAACAGGGTTAATTATTTTTTAAAAGAAACATCTGTAAATCTTGTTTAGACAAGTATAGAATTGGATTTTTTTTGTTTCAAATTATAAAGACCCTCTCAAAGCAATCCAATTTTGCTGACAACAATATGAAAATCCTTTGCTGTTATTATTATTTTTTTTTGAAAAAGTTTTATTGGTTTTAACAATTTATGTTGGGAAATAAGGTAATGAATAATATTTGGAGCTTTCACATCAGATCTGATGACCGCCTCCGAGTCTTCATACATATTCAATTAAAAAGAAATTATCAAGGGGAAGGGGTACATACATTTTAAAATCATAAATTTTCATATTATTTTATACATTCAATTACTTTATACTATTGACGTCCGTACAGGAATTATTAAAAAAAATATAACAAATTATTTTTGAGATCTGAGCATCTTTGCTATAGTCTCTTCCTCCTCCCCCCCACCAGCAGGCGGACCCGTGGCTCCTCCCGTTCCCATCTCGTCAGCATCCAGGATTGAGGAATGTTTTTTTAAAAAAGTATGCGCCTCTTCAACTGTTTTAATTCTAACTCTTCCTCCCTCCCAGAATATGCTGTTATTTTTTGAACCCCCCTCTCCCCCCACAAATACTCAGTCTCACTTACAACTCTGGAAAATTGAAGCAGTCCTTCATTCAAATACTAATATGGGCTGATCAACTGAAATCAGGCAAGGTTGGCCAGTCGCTGGAACCTCTGGGGCACATATTTATATTTCAGATATTTTTCTAGAACAATGAGTAACAAAAACAATCAGGGTAACATTGTTTGCACTGAACTAAAAGTGGGCATGCTTGCCCCTAGCACCGGAACATTCCATTTCATCTAATAACAATGGCCATTGCCTTAGAATTGGAAACGTATTCTATTCTCTCCTGCGATCATGCATTCCAGCTCGCCTGAGGGTACTATATTGTCCTTGAAAAGATGTTTGGGCACAAGAGTTCAGTTTCACCAACCCCTTAAATCCTTCTTTCATCTTTTCTAAACAACTCCAGTGACAAATGAGCATTAGTGCATTGCTGATGTTTGCATTTATCTCTATTTATCTTTTCCTATTTCAGAGGACTGTAGCCGAATTTGGGCACTTGCTGGAAATGGAGGCAACAACAGTATTTATTGGAGCCAGTCTGTATTATAAGACTTATTCAGCATGCCTATCTTCAAATGGGGACCAGCAAAATATCCTTCTGCAACTCAAAAATGCAACAATAATCTTTCATTATTTATTGCCCCAACTAACTAGAATTAGATTCATTAAAAGAATTTCATTTAAGAATTCATAACAGCTAACTACTGATATACCTATAATCAAAAATATGTCTACTGTTTTTTAAAGAAAAGCATTTAAATGTCATATCAATGCTATTTTTGAGGCAATTACTTCCTACATGGCAAAACAATCTCCTCATGGGCAATATAATAATAATACTAAATGCAACAAGTTGACATTATACTTTGCATATATGCATTTTTAATTATTTCTGTTTTTAATGAACTGGGGCTGAATTTCAGCATAATCAAATTCAGCATTCAATAAAAGCTTATTTGAGCTCACGTTCTCTCTTTTTTACGTTCATACACACATAGACTTACTTCATTATTTTTACAAATCATCTGACTTGTTTCTAATCACATATTCTGTTCATGGACCTGGGAAGAAAAACAGATTTCTTGGTGCTCATAACTGAAACCCAACTTATATTATAGACACAGTAAATCAAATTATGCCTGAAGCGCCCACTTTCAATAACATATATATTATGCATAACAGCCATTTGAAAGATGTGGCAAATTCAATTTCTGAATAGAGTCAAAGTTCACCAGAGTTCTATTTTTCATTATCCTCCAAGGAATGTGTCAGTCAACAGGCAAAATGTTATCTTCTCAAAATTTACATCTATAAGTTACATTTTTTTTCTAAAATGTTAATTCTTCAGATATATAAAGAAATGGCAAGTACCAAATTACTTTATGTATCAAAACTGAACAAAGCTCATAGTTATTCTATTTAACAACCAATGGCTGTGCTTCCTAGCCTCATTAATTTCACACTATAGTTTTAGTCACAGAAGGTATTTTTTGTTGCTACTCTCTTTGAAAATTATCCAGCATTTTAGAATAAATCTATATCTGCTAAATCAGTAAATTTAAATGTACTTTCTCTCCTTAAACTTGCAGTTAATCCAATTCTATATCACTAATCAGAATACATAAAACAGTTATTTTTCCCTCAAATGCTGTATTGAATTTGGAACTTTGGAAATACAAATTTAGAATTACTAAGGCACTGGATTTAGTTCGTAATTAACATGCTGATTGACTGAAGAATGGGTCAGGCAGATTTCTTTAAGCTCACTGAGTTATTTTTAAATGTATTAATTGAAAAACCCAGAAGTCCATCAAGTACAGAATGATAGTTTGGTATAAGGCAGAAGAACATAAAATGAAGAATTCACTTGATAATTTTCACATACAGTATATATCCTATCCAATTGCTTGATTGTTTTTTTGCTGCTATTAGCCATCCTGTTGTTATTATCAACCACAAGAAAATCAAAACCTATTGCTACCTACTACAAACCATCCAGTTTTATTAGTACCAGTAGTAGTACGGTAGTAGCCATCTTTCTTCTGCTTGGTGACCTTAGAAATGGACTTTGATACATAACTGAATGGAAAACCATCCACCTCTTTTAAAGTTTCAAGTTTCCATAAAAATACAGATGTAACTTCTTATTTTCTGACAACACCTAACAAAATGTGCCTAGACCAGGGGTCTGCAAAGTCGGCTCTTTTAAGACTGGTGGACTTCAACTCCCAGAATTCTGGCTGGGGGACTCTGGGAGTTGAAGTCCACCAGTCTTAAAAGAGCCGACTTTGCAGACCCCTGGCCTAGACCATCTTTTCTTTTTTTTTTTTTTTTTTTTTTTTTTTTAAATATTGAAAAAGTTTTATTGAGTTTACATTTTTTGTGGGGTAGGGTAAGGGTTACATAGAAATTTTGAGAGTAGTCACGTCAAAGTCGTCGGCTCCTCCGGTACCTCAAGTTACATTATTAAAAATAAAGAAAAAAACACATTTCACATAACACTACAAGCTGGGAGCAAGTACATATTCCTAAATTTTTCAGTTATATACTGTCAGTCAATTACAAAAATCCAGATTACAAATATCATACAATATTACTCAAAAAAAAAAAACAAGGGCAAAGTTATTTTTTAGATCTAAGTCTCTTGGCAATTGTATCTTCCCCCTTCTCCCCCGGACCCCCAGCGGACGGGGCCATGGCTCCCCCTGCCCCCCCTGGATCTTCTCCCAGGACAGAGGAATGTTTTTTAAGAAAGGCTTCCGCCTCAGCAACTGTTTTAATCTTCACTCTACCTCCTTCCCAGAACACCAGCATCCCTTCGGGTATCACCCACTTGAACCAGATCCCATGATCAAACAATGTTTTAGACAAGAAGGAAAATTTCCTTCTAGCTTCTCTAATCTTTCTTGGAATCTGCTTCAAGATGGTAACCTCCTTTTGTTGGTAAATCATAAGACCATCTTTTCAATAAGGAACGCTGGGCCTCAAAACCAAAAGTCCTATCTAATTAGATAAAATGCTTTTTTTTTTTGGAGTTGTATGTGTGCATTGCTTTTAATTGTTTTTTTTCTTCTTTAGCCTGCTTCCCTAACAAACTGCTTTTTTATTCTTTGACACTTGGCTCTGTCATTTTAAAAGTTCATTTATTACACAGATCCCTTTCTTGGCATGCTATCACATGTGCATACGTGCCCACACTAATTCAATCCTCCCCGCCAACCTGCACATGAGTGCATGACCCCCGTACGCGGATGTGCACGTGACCCCTCCTCAGGCTCCGGAGGTTTTCCTAAAGTCTGAGGAAGGCGAAAATGGCCAGCCCCCAGCCCCCCGGAAACGGAGCATTTCCGAACTTCCGGTTGGCTCGTTGAGGCCGTTTTTTTGCCTCCTGAGGCTTCAGGAAAGCCCCTGTAGGCTTGGGAGGGCGAAAACAGCCCCAACAAAAGTTTGTTTGTAAACTTCCAGTTGGCTCATTGGTTACGTTTCCTGAAGCCTGGAGAGGGTGGAAAATGGCCCCAATGAGCCAATGGGAATACATTTCCAGTTGGCCTGTTGGGCCTGTTTTTCACCCTCCCCAACCCAAACCCCACAAAACAGCCCCAATGGGCCAACCAGGAGCTCGGAAATGATTCGGAAGGCCAAAATCAGCTGGCCGGCACACACATGCGCGCAGGAACTGACTGCTGGCATGCCAGCAAATATGGCTCCATGTGACACCTGTGTCACATGTGTCATAGGTTCGCCATCACGGTTCTAGGCTCTAAGCAACTTCTCTCCCACCCCTTCCCTCCCAAGTTTGGGTTGACAGGAGAAAACTCCACCAGATTTATAGACTGCAAGTAAATTAGGAAGTTTGATCTGATTAGTGGAAACCTGTTACGATTATTTTTGAGGAAGGATTTGTAAAATAAGACACTAAATTTGAAAGTCATCCCTCCTCCCTTGTCTCTAACAAGGAACTACTTCAAATTAGCAAGGACTATTTCAGACCTCTAGAAGAAATATTCGTAATATAATACTCTTCTACTCACAACCAAAATTGGGATCAGAATATTGGTGATAAATCATGAAAGTTGTAAATCGAGCCACCCACATAAATTGACTCAATTTTATGACCATTTTTATAGCAGTTCAAAGCAAATCATGCAATTGTAACTACGAAGGCATTCTCTTGAATGGTCGTTTTTTTACCAGAAACCAGCCAAAAGGTTGCAAAACAGAGTCACATGACCATGAGATGTTGCAATGTTGGAAATGTGAGTCAGCTGCCAAATGCCAGAAATGTGATCAAATGGAAGTACTACATGAGCTGTAAAGCACACTTTCTGTGGGCAGTGTAACTCTGAATGTTTTTAAGTGGCAAGTCATAAGTTGAGTACCACCTTGTAAACCCATTTAAAACAAATCATTCTATGGGATTATAGTTAAAAATCTAAGGGATTCCTAACTATAAAAACAGCCACAATAAATTTAGCCATAGCTAAAGAGACAAATCATAGAATAATATCCAACAAAGATCAGGTGGCAACCTGCACAACTGGAAAACAAATTCCAATATGTGATCAACATAACCAATGAAAGATAACAAAGTTCAAGTTTAGTTTAAAACAAAAGATCTGAATTACTAACTGTAAGCACTTGATTGAACCTGTTTCATTCCAGAATAAACCACGTCAACGGAACTATGTCAAATTATACCAGGTTCCCCTCACTTGTAAGTACATGCTTAGCTTGGAGTACTTCCCAGTGGAAAGTATTCATTGGTTTCGCCTATACAGTGGTACCTCGGTTCACGAACGCCTCTGTTCACGACCAACTCGGTTCACGAACAGAAAAGTTCCTCAAAATGTGCTCCGGTTCACGAACTCTGCTTCGGTTCACAAACAGGAACCGCGGCCATTTTTAATGTATTCCTGGCTGTCACATGGTTGTGACTTCCCGTAGGAAGATCGTAGAGAGAAGAAGACACAGAAAAAAGCCCCAGCACGCACACTGTGAGTACTTTCAGTGACTTTTTTTAATTTTTGCTATGCTTTTAGCATATGGAAAACTGCCTCGGTTCACGAACAATTTGGTTCGCGACCAGAGTCAGTTCACGAATTAAGTTCGTGAACCAAGGTACCTCTGTATAAAGAAGCCTGCAGTAAAGAATCACGAAATCATAATCTGATCATGGATCTCAGAAGGATAAAGAGAAAAAATGTGCAGAAAATGGACAATAGTAAAGTGTCGTTGGCTTACCTGAACGATCTTCTCTGTGAGCTGCGAGGAGAGGCCAACAATGGGTTAATCCTGCCTTTCTGCCCTTCTGGACTGGATTGATTTTCTTTTGAAGCCACGCCTCTTCCTGTGTGCTTGCCAGAATTTCAATTTAGGACGTGGACTAGTAGTCTTCTGGTTGGTTCTCATATTGCCGCAGGCTTCAGCTGCAAGTACGTCTGACAACTATAAAACAGTGAACACTAACAGTTAAAAAACACAACTGAGGAATCTACCGGCTAGGGCGGGGTTGGCCTCTCCTCGCAGCTCACAGAGAAGATCGTTCAGGTAAGCCAACAACACTTCTCCTGTGAGCTGCTTGGAGAGTCCAACAATGGGAATATGCCCAAGCTAAACATTCCCAGGGCGGGAAAGACTGTCTCTAGTAGATTCCGTTGACAAATGAACCTGTTGCAAAACTCTGCGCCCAAAGGCCGCTTCCGAAGATGCAAACTTGTCTAACTTGTAGTTACGTACAAACTGGGACGGGGAGGCCCAGGTGGCCGCCCTGCAAATCTCATCAAGCGATGCCTGGGTTGCCCAGGCCGCCGAGGTTGCCGCGCTTCTGGTCGAGTGAGCTGTGATGTGGCGAGGTACCCTCTGGCGTTGTAGCTCATAGGCCGAGGCGATGCAGCTACGTAACCATCTGCCGATGGTGGCCGCTGAGGCCTTCTGACCCATGTTGCGAGGTTGGAAGGTGACAAATAGGGCCTCAGACCGCCGATATGATGCGGTGCGCGTTACATAATACTTGAGCGTGCGCAGAGCGTCGAGCTTGTGCCATCGTCGTTCCCTGGGGTGTACCGGCCTCGGACAAAAGTTCGGTAGGACGATCTCCTGGGCCCGGTGAAAAGTTGAGTTGACCTTTGGGATGAAGGTGGGGTCGAGCCGTAGGGTCACCCTGTCCTCGCGGATGATGCAGAGGTCGTCTCTGACGGACAAGGCTGCTAATTCCGAGATTCTACGTGCCGAGGTAATGGCCACTAAGAAGGCCGTCTTCACGGTAAGGCGCTGTAGGTCGCAGGTGCGTAGGGGCTCGAACGGAGGGTCAATCAGTGCCCTTAGCACCACGTGTAGGTCCCACGTGGGGTACCTGTGGACTACGGGTGGTCGAATGTTGGTAGCCCCTCTCAAGAAACCCCTGACCCTTGGATGTCGCGCCAGGGATGAGTAGGAGTCGAAGGCCAACACGGTTGAGAGTGCGGCCGTCTGGCGTCGGACAGTGTTGGCAGCCAGCCCCTGTTCTAGGCCTCGCTGAAGAAAATCCAGCACGTCTGGGATGGAGGCCGAAATGGGTTCGACCCCCCGGGATCTGCACCAGGTTACGAAGGTCTGCCAGGTGGCGTCGTATATCCTGGTAGTCGAGCCTCGACGGGAAGCCTGAATGGTCCGAATGACCCCTTCAGAAAACTGTGCTCTTTCTAGCAGCTGCCTTTCACATGCCAGACGGTCAGTTGCATCCAGTGTGGCTCCGGATGTTCGATGGAGCCCTGCACAAGCGACACCTCCCCCTGTGGAATCCTCCACGGCTTGACCACCGAGAGGCTCACTAGGTCCGCGAACCAGGCTCTCCTGGGCCAGTAGGGGGCGATCACTATGACTTCTGCCTGTTCCTTGAGGATCTTCCGGATCAGGCCTGGCAGGAGCGGAAGTGGTGGGAATGCATACAGTAGACCCGGAGGCCAATGGCACCTGAGTGCGTTGACTCCCTCCGTTCCCTGACACCGGTACCTGGTGAAATACCTTGGTACTTGCGCGTTTGTTGCCGACGCGAACAGGTCGACTGCAGGCTGGCCGAATCTCTGCGTGATGCTGATGAATAGGTTCGGGTGTAGCTGCCACTTGGAGTTGTCGATGGTGGCCCTGCTCAGCCAGTCCGCCTGGATGTTGCTCTCGCCCGAGATGTGCTCCGCTCTGATCGAGGCCAGGTGCCTCTCCGCCCACAGGCCCAGCCGTTCTGCCTCCTCCATCAGTGACCTGGACCGGGTGCCTCCCTGGCGGTTGATGTGGGCCTTGGTGGACACATTGTCCGTGAGTAGTAGCACGTGACATCTCTTGATCCTCGGGCGGAAGTGAAGAAGTGCTAGTCGCGCAGCTCTCAACTCCAGCCAATTGATGCTGTGTTTGAGTTCCTCGGGTGACCATTTCCCTTGCGCCATCTGGTGGTCCAGGTGGGCTCCCCAGCCGTAGAGACTGGCGTCTGTGGTGATGACGACCAGTTCTGGCTCTCGAAAGAGGCATCCCTTGGCCAGGGACGTCGCTGTCCACCACCCCAGAGACGCTCTGACATTGTCTGGGACTGGTACATGCCTGGGGGAGTCGCTCTCCTTGGCTCGCTGGTGCGGCAGGAGGCACCACTGTAGCTGTCTCGAGTGGAGGCGCGCCCATGGCACAATGGAGAGACATGAGATCATCTTCCCGAGGAGCTGCGACAGGAGCACGATGGGGGCGGTCCTCGATGATCCCACCTTCAGCGCCAGTGGGATCAGGCTGTTCGCCCGCTCTGGCGACAGGTAGACCCGGCAGGAGATGGTGTCTATGACCGCTCCCAGATGCGTCAGACTGGTGGTAGGCCTCAGGTGGCTCTTCTTCAGGTTGATGGAGAACCCGTGATGTTCGAGGGTCCTCGTGGTCAGCCGGAGATCCCTGAGCGCCTGCCGGTGGCTGGACGACTGGATAACTATGTCGTCTAGGTACGCCTGTAGGTACGCCTGTAATCTGACTGGTCGCGACCTGAGGCTTCATTGCGCATGTGCGAAGATGGCGGTCTGCCATCGAGAGCTCTGAGGGTCGCAGGGCTCAAAAATTGGCTGGAAGAATGCTGCCCGGCCTGTTGGACAGCTGTAAGGGCCGGGCTTAGGGAGTGGACCACCCCGGCTATCTTTTGAGACCAGGAGGGTCTCTCGGGGTGGATAGGCGGCTCCGGAGGGACGACGCCGGGCGGAGGCCCCAGAAACGCCCACAAACGCCGGACGGAGTGGGAGGAGGCCGGAGGGAGTAGAGCAGAGGCCGGAAACGCCGGGAAACGCCGGGACGGAGTTTGGAGGAGGCCGGAGGCCGAGGGCACGATGGGCTGGAGCTGGGACGGCCAGGCTGGCAGCAGCGGAGATGGAGGCAGCGGAGGCGGCAGCGGAGACGGCTCTGAAGAACACAGGACGCCGTCGGAGGTTCCAGGTCGCCCACTGTTGATAGGTGGGGCCTTGGGGGGGGGGCGAAAATCGCCGCCCCAGATAGATGGGGCCTCGGAGGGCCGAAAATCACCGTTCCGCGCCGGGCCAGGAGGTGAGGAGTTTGGGCCGGGAGTGCCGTTCTGGAGCCGGGCCGGGCTGGGTCGGGAGGCTGAGGAGTTGGGCCTGGCGACCAGGCCTGGCGACCAGACGACCAGAAGGCCGAAGAGAGTTTGGACTGGGAGGCCGAGGAACAACTAGGCTGAAACCTGGCTTGTTGGAGAACTGGACGGATTGGGTGAGGTGGCCAGGCCATGGTTGGAGTTGGAGTGGAAGATCAGGCCTAGGCCTCAGACTTACCCACTTAGATGAACTATTCCTACCACCCTCGATTTTGTGAACAAGTGCTGAGCCGGACTATATATTTCTCCCTTGCATACTGTGAACAATGAATTTTAGTGTATTTATTGTATTTAATGTATTTAACAGCTATTTAAATACTATTTAACATCTATTTAATATCTATTTTTAATATCTATTTAACATCTATTCTATTATTCATTTTAACATCTTTATTATGTATTTATAACATCTGTTTTCACAGTTTTTAACATCATCGTAGCCAATTGTAGCCCTAGATTAACAGCTTGACCCATTTTATTAGATGTACTCTAAAGCAGACCTACTGTTACTGCGAGAGTCCCCCCTCTCGCAGGTATGGCCCGCTGTGTTATTAAGGGCACACTTTGATGAGGGACTAGTAAGTCAGGAGAAGTGGCGAAAGCGCAGGTGTAGGGGTTTTTTAGTAAAAAAGCTGTTGTCTGTTTTAGGGGGTACCAGGGAGGAGGGAGGGTTTAGACAGGTTGAGACTAGCCAGAAGGGAACGGGCCAAGCCAGCAGACGACGGAGGGAGGCGGATGGTTCCGTTAAGAGGGGGGAAACACAAGTCATTCCGGTGGAGGGCTTCTCCATCCAGAGGGTCGTGGGGAGGGGCAGGACCGAGGGGAGACAAGTTCCTTCCTCCCGGTTGGAGGCACGTAGCCGTTGGTTACAAACGGTTGGGTGCCACAACCCCCGCAGGCTAGGTGGCCAGGGAATACAGAGCCAGGGTCTGCGGCTGATGTTTTGCAACGCCAGGTCCGTTGTCAACAAAGCCCCCCTCATTAGTGATCTTGTGTCAGAGGGGGAGCCGGACCTGGTAGGAATTGCGGAGACCTGGTTGGGCCACGAGGGAGGACATCCCCTCGTTGAAATGTGCCCACCAGGCTACCGCGCATTTCATCAGCCGCGGGCCCTAGGCAGGGGTGGTGGGGTAGCGGTCATTATTAAGGAAGGCCTTGAGCCGAGAGAGACCATTGTGCCTCAGACTTCCGGCTGTGAGTCCCTCTGCGTGAAGTGGGGCCTAGGGAGGCAGTTGGGCTTGCTGGTTGTATACCTGGCTCCCCGCTATGTAGCAGCAGCCCTGCCCGAGCTCCTGGAGGTGATCGCTACGGTGGCAGTGGAGACCCCCAGACTTATAGTCATGGGGGACTTTAACCTGCCATCGTTGGGCGAATCATCCGTGGTAGCTCGGGAGTTCATGGCTTCCATGACGGCCATGGACCTGACCCAAGTAATTCAGGGCCCCACCCACGAGGGTGGACATACGCCGGACCTCATCTTCGTCTCGGGCCAATGGAAAAGTGATCTGGGTACAGGGGATATAGTCATCACACCCTTGTCATGGTCAGACCACTCACTTCTCCGACTCGACTTTCCGACCGCTGCTCCCCTCCGCGGGGAGGCGGAACCAGAGTCACCAATCTGGTACCGCCCCAGGCGCTTGATGGACCCGGATGGGTTCCAGACAGCGCTTGGGCCATTTCCTGTATCCCTGACCCGCGCCCCGATGGAGGACCTCACGGCCGCATGAAATAGTGCGGCCGTGGGAGCCTTAGATCGGGTCGTGCCCTTGCGGCCTCTCTTGCGGCGGCGAACCACCCTGGCTCCTTGGTTCACTGAGGAGCTGCGGGTGATGAAACGCCGCAAGAGATGCCTAGAGAGAAGATGGAGGGCTAGCCGCTCTGAATCTGACCGGACACAGGTAAGAGCCCATTTACGGACTTACATTGTGGCGCTGAGGGTGGCCAAACGTCATCATTGTGCCACTCTCATAGCATCCGCAGAAAACCGCCCTGCCGCCCTGTTTAGGGTGACCCGCTCCCTCCTTCAACAGAGGGAGCGGGAAGCCCCGCTACAGGGTAGAGCAGAAGAATTTGTGATTTTTCTGCAGGAGAAAACCGCCCAGATACAGAGTGAGCTAACCCCCATTCATGGCCCAGTGGGATGCCACGGGGGAGATCTTGTTTGGGAGGAGTTTGACTCCGTTACTTCCGAGGATATGGACAGGCTACGTGGGCGACTGCGAGCCACCACATGTTTATTGGATCCGTGCCCCTCCTGGCTTGTACTGGCATCCTGGGAGGTGACACGAGGCTGGCTCCAAGAGGTTGTCAACGCATCCTTGAGTGAGGGTTCCTTGCCTGCCTCCCTAAAAGAGGCCATGGTGAGGCCCCTCCTCAAGAAGCCCTCTTTGGACCCAGCTCTTTTGAACAACTACCGTCCAGTCTCCAACCTTCCCTTCTTGGCGAAGGTTGTTGAGAGTGTGGTGGCACAACAGTTTCCCCGTCACCTGGAGGAAGTTGACTATCTAGATCCGCGCCAGTCCGGCTTTCGGCCCGGGCATAGCACCGAGACGGCATTGGTCGTGTTGGTAGATGATCTCTGGAGGGCCAGAGATGGGGGATGTTCCTCCATCCTGGTCCTATTAGACCTCTCGGCGGCTTTCGATACCATCGACCATGGTATCCTATTGCATCGGCTGGGGGGGTTGGGGGTGGGAGGCACCGTTTTACGGTGGTTCTCCTCCTACCTCTCTGGCCGATCGCAATTTGTGCGGGCAGGAGAGCAGAGGTCGACCCCGAGACCCCTCACATGCGGGGTGCCTCAGGGGTCGGTCCTCTCGCCTCTCCTGTTTAACGCATACATGAAGCCGCTGGGCGAGATCATCCGTGGTTTTGGGGTAGAGTACCACCTGTACGCTGATGACACCCAGCTGTACATATCTACCCCAAACCACCCCAACGATGCCGTAGCGGTGATGTGCCAGTGCCTGGAAGCCGTGCGGATCTGGATGGGAAGTAACGGACTTAGGCTCAACCCGACCAAGACCGAGTGGCTGTGGTTTCCGGCTGCCCGATTCAACCAGCTCTCTCCAACGCTGGCCATAGGGGGCGAACATCTTGCCCCTGTGGATGGGGCGCGCAACTTGGGTGTCCTCCTGGATACCCGGCTGTCCATGGAAGATCAAGTGACAGCCGTGGCCAGGAGGGCGTTTTACCAGGTTCGCCTGGTACGCCAGTTGCGCCCCCTATTGGATCGGGACGCCCTTCGCACAGTCACTCATGCTCTCGTGACATCCCGACTGGATTATTGCAACTCTCTCTACATGGGGCTCCCCTTGAGGTGTACCCGGAGGCTTCAGTTGGTCCAGAATGCAGCCGCGCGAGCAATTATGGGCACCTCTAGGTTTGCCCATGTAACACCGCTGTTGCGCGAGCTGCACTGGCTACCTGTCGTCTTCCGGGTGCGCTTCAAGGTGTTAGTTACCATCTTCAAAGCGCTCCAGGGCTCGGGACCTAGCTACCTGCGGGATCGGATCCTGCCCCATACATCCTCACGGCCGATTCGCTCCCACAGAGAGGGACTTCTCCGGGTGCCGTCCACTAGACTTTGTCAGCGGGCGACGCCCAGGGGAAGGGCCTTCTCTGTGGCGGGCCCAGCCCTCTGGAATGACCTTCCCCCCGATATCAGGACAACCACGGACCTCCGCTCCTTCCGCTTAAAATTAAAGACGCACTTTTTTCGTCTGGCCGGCCTTGGGTAGTCTCTTTTTAGGTCAGGGTTTTTTAGGGGTAATTTTTAGTTTAGTTATGGGTTTTAGCGCAGGATTTATTTAATTTATTTTTAACTTTGTATTTTGTATTTGTTTGTGGTCTATTTGTATTTTTAATTGCCTGTGCCCCGCCTCGAGTCCCCTTGGGGAGAGAGAGCGGGATAGAAATTAAATTATTATTATTATTATTATTATTATTAGGACCGCGGCAAGGACCTTCGTGAAAGTCCTCAGAGCGGATGACAGGCCGAAGGGGAGAGCCCTGTACTGGTAGTGCCGGCCCGCATAATAAAACCTGAGGAATCTGCGGTGCGCCTTTCGAACCGGGATGTGTAGATAGGCCTCCTGAAGGTCTATCGAGGTCAGCAGATCCCCTGTCCGGATACAGCTCAGAATGGACTGGAGGGACTGCATTTTGAAGCGCCTGTACGCCAGGTGCTTGTTCAACTGCTTTAGGTCTAATATCCTCCTCCATCCTCCCGAGTTCTTGGGGACCAGGAACAGTATGGAGTAAAAACCTGACCCTGCCTGCTCTGCCGGGACCGGCTCTATGGCCTTTATCTCCTTCAGGTGCGCCACCTCCTGTTCCATCAGAGACCTCTTGAGGGGGGAGGATGGGGTGGGGCAGCGGATGAATCGCCTGGGAGGCATGGAGAGGAATTCCAATGTGAGCCCTAACCGGATGGTCTGTAGGACCCACTGATCCGACGTGGTCTGCTCCCAGGCCACCTGAAATAGCTGCAGGCGGCCCCCTATGGGAGCGGCACTCGGAGAGTCACTTAAATTTTCGGAAAGGACGGGAACCGGATCCTCCTCTGAAGGGGCGCCTGGAGAAGGATTGTTGCCTGTCCCTGTCCCTAAAGGATTGGCGGTCCTGCCCCCTGTCTGGTCCTTGATTAAAGGACCGATGGAAATGTCCTGCACTGGTGGAAGGTTCTGTGCTTCGAAAGGACTGCTTCCGAAAGGAACCAGACCTCTTGCGTTCCGACTTCTTATAGACCGAGGGCATGACCTTCTTCTTGTCCCTGTTTTCCACCAACACTGGGTCAAGGACTTCACCAAAGAGTTTCCCCCCTTTGTAGGGGGCGGAAGCGATCTTCCACTTTGAACGCATGTCCGCATTCCAGTGGCGGAGCCAAAGCAGCCTCCTGGAGGTCACATTGGAGGCCAGGGCTCTAGATGCGAACTTGGCCGAGCTCAGGGTAGCGTCGGCGGTGTAAGAGACACCGGCCATTATCTTCCTCAGTTCCTGCCTAGCTCTAGCATCCCCTGCTGGAACCTTAGCTAACAGCTTTCGAAGCCACTTAAGAGTGGCTCTGGACATGAAGGAGGCTGAGGTGGCCGTCTTAATCGCCCAGGCAGCCGCCATGTGGGTCTTGTGACAGGCCTTCTCCGACCTCTTGTCCTCCGCCTTGAGACCTTCCAGGAGGTCAGGGGGTAACACTGACGTAGAGGTGAGTGCCTGAACTGGGGCATCTACCGGGGGTAGCTTGAGTAAGTCCTCCAGGGGAGCATCTACCATGTATAGCTGCTTGTCTATGCTGCTGTGTGAGGCCGCTGTGCCTGGCTGTGCCCACTGTTTCTGAACTAGGTTTAGGAACATCTTTGGCACTGGGACTACCTCCTGGGTCTCTTCCGGTTCCTCAAATAGTCCCTCATCATCCTCGGACGCCACCTCAGCTGTAGGTGCGGGGGTGGTAACCTTCATGCGGGTGGAGACCTTGGCCTTAGTTAGGATGGTCTTAAAGGAGGAACAATGGAACAAACCCTTGAAGGCGGGCTTCTCTGGGACCGCCTGTTCATCCCCCGAGAATTCTTGTTCTGGGAGCAAGTCATCCTCCACAGTGGAATCCCCGCTATCCAGTGAGGAATGAGGGGAGGGGGATCTTGGGATTGCTTGGCTTCCAGATGCTCTGGAGTGACTGCGCCCCCTGGGGCGCTTGGTCTTTTGCTTAATGCCATCAGCAATGCCCTGGGCGATGGCCTTGTTAATGATGGCCTGCAATTCTGTAGGTATCACGGTCCCCTGGCTCTCAGCAGCTCTGGGCCTCTTGTGAGGCCTCTCTGGGGCAGGTGGGGGGGCAACCAATCTGGAAGAGGATAAGCTGTCCTCCTGAAATAGGTCCTCATCTCCCAGCAAGGAGGGCTCTGGGGACTCATCAGAGGAGAATTCCTCTTCCTCCTCTTCTCTGTCCATCTGGGGGATAGGTGGCATTGTGATACTGGGATCCACTTGAGCCATCCCCTCTGGGTCTTCTATGGGAATTTCGTTGGCCCTTCGTTGGGCCTTCTCAAATTCCCTCTCAAGGGCTTTTTGCCGCCTGGATGCAGCCCTATCCTGGGCCTTGTCCTGCCTCTTTCCCCCTGCCTTGCTCAGGGCTTCAGCTGCTGCCCTGCTGGCCTGTCTCACAAGCCCCCTGCTGGTGGATGGCCCTGGCTGTTCAGATTCTTGGGGAGCTTTCTCAGACATTTGGGCCCCAGTAACTCACCACTCGTTGACCGATGGACGGAAGGGGCTTCAGCCAGGTGATCCGGATCAGCAGGCTTGAGGAAGCAATGTGGGACAGCAGATCAGCTTGCAAGCAAGACTAAAAGGCTGCCTCCGAAGGAGCAGGGTTGCACCTGAGCAGAGGAGAGTCTGCCGGATCCGAGCCGGACAGTAAACCTTTCCCCCGCTTCTCGCCTGGAACCGGCCAAACCAAAAGGTTGTTGAAGAAAAAAGGGAAAAAATTCTTCTCCTTTAAATTCGGCTCCGCACGCGTTTTAAATGGCGCGCCTTGCCGCTTTTGCCGATCGGAACTCTAGCTTCCGGAAGAGGATGTGCAACCAATTAAGCCGCTTCCGCCTCCTCCTTTGGATCGGCGCCCGCCAATGGCCGATCAGCCTCCAAAATGGCGGGCGCAATTCAAACGGGCGGCGCGAAGCCGCTCTGTTTGGAAAAAATAAAGCCGGCAGCTGCCGCTGCGAGGGCTGTGAAAAAGGCCGGTCCGGCGACTTGGAACGTCAGCGGCAGGGCTCCTCGCCACTGACCGAGATGTTTCTTGAGGCTCCCAGGCGATCCCAGCCTGGGGCCAGGTGAAGAAAACCCACGCGCGCCCGGGCGAACCCAGGACGCGTCAGGTCTGCAGCAACTGGTGGGTTACGGAGCTCCACCAGCTTGCTTGCTGCAAAAATTCCTAAAATAAAATAAAATAAAATAAAATACCTAAATTCTCTACTTGGAGAGTCCAACTAATGTTCTGAAAACTCTTAGGGAGAACCAACAGAACGTGTCCTAGGGCATCAGACTGGATTGAAATTCTGGGAAGCACACAGGAAGAGGCGTGGCTTCAAAAGAAAATCAATCCAGTCCAGAAGGGCAGAAAGGCAGGATTAACCCATTGTTGTACTCTCCAAGCAGCTCACAGGAGAATATTAGGGATTCAGAATACAAATATAGTATTGTGGTTTCAAATAAGTAGCACTATTCCCACTCCCCAGGACAACAGAAAATTATGCAATTGTAGAATGACACAAAGCTAACAAACAAACAAAAGTTCCTTACAACATGACTGCATGCAGTCAGTCCTTGTGCAAAAAAGTTTAGCTTGTTATTCTGACATTGTCTTACAGGATTTTTTTACTATAAAATAAAACTTTAAAACAAAGAAAGACTGAATATAAATAAATACGTAAAATTATGAAAACTAATTTTTTTTGAAAATGAGATTTTTATTGGGGTTATACAGTAAACTATTATAACCTTATTCTTAAACGATCATGCAAAAAAGCAGACTACTTACTAAAAATTGTTGTATGCCAATTAAGTTTGTTGAAATGTTTTTTGATCAATTCCCCTTCAGCTGTAGCAATGATTTTATGTTGACATGAGCAAAAGCTAGTTTACATAACCTTTTAGATTTACCACCTATAACTTAATTTAGTAATTTTCTTAATTATTTCTAAGAAGAATGAAATGTGTACATCAATATTCTTACTTATCATTATTACTTAATAAGAACATCATTGTACCAGCCCTTCACTCTCCAGCTGTTCTACCGATGCATAGACAATTTAAGGACCAACCAAACAGCAAAATTAGCAGGACTGAGAAAACCACAGGAAACATTCTAACTAACTCAGTTTAAACTATTTGCTACTGTTGGGGTGTTGAGCTGCTAATAGGAAAAGAGAACAACAAAATGAAATTCAGGAGATAAGACAAAATGATGAGAATGGGCGTTAGTTCTCACCTGTTATGTCTGTTCTCTGGGCAGTGGAGACAGCAGCCAGAATGGGTTGTCTCTGTCCATTGACCAATCGGACCGAGTCTCCAGTTGTGACATCACTGGTACCACTGGTGTTCCTCCCAGCTTTAATGAAGGTAGATCTGTAGACTGATGCATGGTATTAAGCACAAGAATCGACAACACACATTCTCCTCCAGGAAGCTGTGATCTAGCCACAAGTCCCAAAAAGTAAAGAGAGTCCCAGGAGAAGTCAGGTAAAGGGTTGTGCCGGCTGCTATTTCCACTGCTTGGAAAACGGGCATATCAGGTGAGAACCAATGTTCATTCTCCCCAGTTGGTAGAGACAGCAGCCAGAATGGGACATACCAAAGCTTGTCCATAATGTTAAGGGTGGGAAGATGATAGGTCTGAGGATGATTGTTCAGGCCTGACCTGTTGGAGCACACTCCTGCCAAAGGCAGCATGTCAATGCATATCTGTCTAGTCTATAATGGTTTACAAATAGAGATGGTGAAGACCAGGTAGCTGCCTTGCAGATTTCCTTGATGAAAGCTTGGGTAGACCACGCTGCCAAGGTAGATGCGCTGCGAGTACAATGCGCCATGATGTGCTGAGGGAGAGGTAGTCCGAGAGCTCCATACAACTTTAAGATGCAGGACCTGATCCAGCATCTGACAGACCTAGAAGAGACTTTGGTACCCATGTTAGTTTGATGAAAAGAAACAAACAAGGCCTCCGAGCGCTGGAAAGAAGCAGTTCTTAATATGTATATGCGGAGTGCACGACACATGTCCAGCTTGTGCCATTTGTGTTCAAGTCTATGCACAGGGGAAGGACAAAAGTTAGGGAGGACGATCTCCTGGGCCCTGTGAAATCGGCGGTTAACCTTCGGGATGAAATCTGGGTCAAGACAGAGCGCCAGCAGAGGACATCCGCCCCTTCCACACCCAGAGATGCGTTCCACGCCCAGAGATGCGTACCTTGCAACAGAAAGGGTACCTTTCTGTTGTTGCTGGTGGCGAAAAGGTCGATCACTGGCACTCTGAGTCTCCTGGTCAGTGCCCAAAAGTGTGATTCGTGGATCTCCCATTCCGCTTGATCCACCTGGAGGTTGAGCATCAAGCTCTACCAGTCGGCCATGATGTGCTCTGCCCGTATGGGGAGGAAATGTGATTCTGCCCAGCTTCCCAGTCACAGGGCCTCCATTATTAGCTGTCTGGATCAGGTCCCGTCTTGTCAGTTTACATGGGCTTTTGTCATCATGTTGTACATGAGGATCAACACGTGTTTTCTGTCCACGGCCGCTTGGAAGTGCAGGAGTCCCAGATGAATTGCCCACAGCTCCAGAAAGTTGATGGTCTGTTGTCGTTCTGTGTTGGACCACTGGCCATGTGCTATGTCCATTTCTGAATGAGCGCCCCAACCTTGTAGGATGGCGTCAGTGGTTATTGTCACCCTATGGGGCTCCTGGGACAAGGACTCCTTGTCTATGGCATGCAATGTCCACCAGGTCAGAGAGTTGCTCACCTTCAGAGGCAAGAGGATCTTAGCTGATGAGCACCTTCTGTTGTCCTTCTGGAATGGTAGGAGCAGCCATTGAAGTGGCCTGCTGTGCAGTCTGGCCCAGGGTACTATTGCTAAGCAAGAAACCATTTTGCCTAGCAGATGAGACAGCAGGAGAAATTGGACTTGACGCTGTCTCTTTACTTGTAGGGCTAACTCCCTGAGGCTCTGCTGGCACTCCCTGGATAAGAAGACCCTGCCCTGTCTGGTGTCTATGAGGGCGTCTAGGTGTACAATGTGTGTGGTCGGTACCAGGTGGCTCTGATGGATTTATCGAGAAACCATGGGTTCTGAGGATGCTTAGTGTTTCCTCCAGATCCCAATGGGCCGGACTGGGGGACCTGGAGAACAGGAGAATATCATCCAAGTAACACATTATTCTGATGGGGCACATGCACAGGTGGGCCGCTATCGTGGCTAGCAGGTTGGTAAAAATCCTGGGCGCAGAAGAGAGGCCGAATGGCAGGGCCTGATATTAGTAATGGTTCCCGATAGCAAAATCGAAAGAACCGTCAGTGTTCAAGACGGATCAGGCTGTGAAGGTAGGTCTCTGTCAGATCCACCGAGGTGAAGAAGTCATCCCTCCGAAAGCCCTCTAAGATGGTCATTAGAGAGTGCATCTTGAACTGCCGGTAGATAATGTGGTGGTTCAAGGCCTTGAGGTCGAGGATCACTCTTCAGCTCCTCGAGACGTTTGGGACGATGAACAGTAGAGAATAGAACCCTTGTCCCTTTTGCTCCTCTGTAACTGGCTGAATGGTCTGGATGTCCAAGAGGTGCTGGATGGCCTGGTCTAACTTGGCACCTCTTTTCACGTGATACGGGGCAGAGGAGGAAACGCCTCAGGGGGTAGGAGAGAAACTCCAGGGAGAGGCCTAATTTTACCGTCTCCCTGACATAGGCATCAATGGGACCTCGAGTCACTTACTGGGATCCTGTCTCGTAGCTGTTGAAGCCAAAGAAGGGTGGTCCTATTGAAAAAGGAGGACGCAGTGGACACTCTGATCGCCCAGGCAGCTGATTGGTGACCCTTAATGAGGACATGTTCTGATCTTTTATCCTCCATCTTTAAGGCATCCTCCGGATTGCTTGGAATGACAGCGCTGCTATTGGAGCGTCCACAGAAGGGAACTCCAATGCATTGGCTAAATCGGGCCCTATATTGTAGAAGCACTTGTCCTGGGCTTATGGAAATGGGTCCAAACTCAGGGACTTTCACTGACATTGAACTACCTCCAGGAATAGAGAGGGGAGGGGACCAGGTCCTTCTGAATAGTGGGCTCTGTGAAAATAACAGCTCAAAGGAAGGAATAAAAACCAAGTAATACCTAATATCTCCTAATTTTCCTAGGAGATATCGTTAGCACGTCTAGTTCAATAGGCAGCTGAGTCATAAAAGCTGAGTATGGCAGCAGGAAGAGGCGGGACTAACTCTGCAGACTTAGTTCTATTGGATGGCACATGAAGATAACCCACATGGATGCTGTCTCCACTGACACAAGAGAATGATCTAGCTGATAATGTCTGGATTTAAAAAAAGAGGTTTACTAGAGCTTTTGGGATAGGAAACAGAAAAACTGAAGAGAAAACATCTTAATGGAAAATCAAGGGTTAGAAGTAAAAGAAAGGAATATACAATTGATTGGTTTGGTCAAAGTAAAAATAATTCATGGTTCTATAAAAGCTCAGGCAAACTTTTATGGACTTTTTTTTTTGACACCAGGACTAAAAACTTGATGTTTTGTGGATTTGCACATAAATAAGGAATGGATGATGGATAGAAGAGGGAGTAAAGAATTATTATATTTGTTTATGTTTGTAATAAAGATCAGAAGTCACTTTTATATGTTTCTTTTTCTTTATCTTTCTTTGCACTTTTTATTCCTTCTCTCTATTATTTCTCTTTTGTCAACTTTAGTTTGTATGTGTTTTTACTATTATAATGAGAATTTTCACTATAATTTTCACTCTATTGGCTCTCACGGAGACCACTGTTGTAATAGCAACACTGTACTATGTGTTACATTTTTCAGCAAGTGTTTTAAGTGTTAAATTATTTGCAACGATCTGCAGGTTCTATTTTCCAGATCAGTCAGGAGATTGTTCCAATAGGGATTTGATCTTCAAGCTACGTCTCAGTCAAGAAATTGAAGCTGAATAGAGATTAGAAATTTTGGCAAGACAGTTATTCAAAACATAGCTCAAGATCAACCAAAAAGTAACTACAGGAATAGTCTACACAGTTAAGAGTCTTGAATATAATTGAAAATCTATAGGGAGATTCCAGATACGCTGTGCATGTAGAGATGTAAGAACATTTTTCATTTCTTTATTACTTATATTTCTATGCCACTCCATTATAAATGGTTCTGAACAGCATAGTACATATGCCACCATTTTTATACATGAACTAGATGTGCTTTGCAAGGAAGGGGGAGAATCCAAAACCAAAAATAACCTCTTGGTTGGCAAGCTGAAATATTTGGACGCTGTTATTTTTTTGCCAAAGAAGGTGTTACAGAGCACTGACCGGAAGGGTATCCAGATTTCTGCGCCTGCCATATTAAGTGTGTTTTATTCTTTTCAATCTGTAAACAAGTACACATGAATGTCAAATATGCATTGAAATTTGGAGAAAGATATTATATTTAACTTTGTACTTCTAGGTTACATATTGAATCATTAAGAGTATAGAAAATATTCAAAAAGGCATCAAGACACAGCAAAAGACTACCACTCTTTAAAAAATAGGTTTTTTAAATGTTCTCAAGCGCAGTCTAAAATCAGAATATATTTAGTAATACTGTTTCCTGTAGAAAAGCTCCTGAAAAGGGTAGACTGATTTTGAAGTATCATACAATGGTATATAATTGTATGATACTTGGCATTCCATGGCTTATGTAGGCTGGTTCACACATAAGGCTAACACACAATACAGCATTATATGCCTAAACAGGAAGGAACACATACATAATGATTGGCACTCTATCCTATCCACCTTTCCTCTCCTCCCCTGCAACTGGGAGATGGATAAACCAGAGCTGTGTAGTTTATTTGCAGATTCCTGGTTTGCTTTCTTATATGCAGATTGGAAATTATGATTTTAAAATAATATTATTTGCTCAATAAATCATCCATGGAAATCTTTTTTATGATTTATCTAAGTAAAGAGTTTATAGTTTCACTTTCCAATATTGGTTTACCAAACAATCACAAGCCAAGAATCTGCGGGACTGAAATGAAATCTGCTTTAGTTTGACTGCTGAAATAAATTCCTTTTGGCAGAATAAAAAAGGGGGAGGAATGCTCAAAACAAGAGAAACAGCAGAGCCCTTGAGCTCAACATTTCATGCAAGCACATAACACTTGTTCAAGGAAACTAAATCATGGGTTAGAATCCATTTAGGAATTGTGTGCTCATGCACACCTAGGAATCTTTGGAATTTCTCTACATGTTAATTCTTGATTCTCTCTATAAAGACAGTTTAGAAATGATCCTTCTCATATACAGTATAAAGAAAAAGATCTATTACATTAATCCACAATATTTGTATGTTTAGCCTATACTTTTTCCTTAGAAAGACAGAAAGTTTGGAATGCAATATGTCCAAACTGATAATTTAATTTTAACCACATCTCATTATACTTCACCCTTGGCATTCAAACATCAGGAGCTTATTCCTCAAATAGTCTTTACAAGTTCTTCAAGGGATATTAATATTCCCAAGAGTTAAATCCGCTGCTCAGCAGCATACCTGAAATATTACGCATATGTTAAAAATCAAGGAGGTGTTTAGTTAATCTGAGCACATCAAACAAGAAGAGAAACAAAATAACTTCAGACACTTAGCACTCTGCTACTATCCATGTTAATATAATAGGGCAGGGGTCTGCAAAGTCGGCTCTTTTAAGACTGGTGGACTTCAACTCCCAGAATTCCCCAGCCAGCTATGCTGGCTGGGGAACTCTGGGAGTTGAAGTCCACCAGTCTTAAAAGAGCTGACTTTGCAGACCCCCTGTAATAGGGGGAATGTTTAATATGGAATACCATAAATCTTTATGCTAAAAATGTTCATATGGGAATGTATGTGCATAATATTCAAAACCTGCAAATCTGAATACAGGCTACCTGCATTCCTCTCAAGACATTGAAACTTTGAACAGTGAAAAGGACCACATATACTGTAACTTTATACCTATCACTCATATTTACAATAATCTATCTTAATTTCCACAGATTGGCTCAGTGGAAGTAGGAATATGAATTTGTGACACTGCATCATACACATAGTTTCTTTATTACATCATTTCAATCACATGGTCTCCAAGGCTTAACATATCCTGAAATCATTTCTCCTCTGGCTGGATGGGGGTCACATGGAGAAAGTGATTTACCTCTTTCTAAACTTGGCAGGTGGAACAAAGCGCTCTTTCTAGAGCAGTGGTTCTCAACCTTCCCAATAACGTGACCCTTTAATACTGTTCCCCATGTTGTGGTGACCCCCAACCATAAAATTGGTGTCTCGGTTCCTAAGACCATCGAAAATATGTGTTTTCCGATGGTCTTAGGCGACCCCTGTGAAAGGGTTGTTCGACCCCCAAAGGGGTCGCAGCCCACAGGTTGAGAACCGCTGTTCTAGAGGAATGGGAAGATCAAGCTCACTTCAGCTGCCTCTTTTCTAGCCAATGGTTGGGGGTCACACTGGACTTCTTTTGCCTTTTTTTTGCCTCCAGAGAAGCTGGAGATGCTTCCTGATTCTGAGTCAGAAGTCAAGATGCACATAGTATGTGTGTCTTCTGCTCATCTACGGTAGCATCAGGATGATGAAGTATATCATCACTGCCTTGATCAGTACTGTAATTGTGTTTGCTAGTTCTTAATAGTGGTACCCATGGAAGACAATAACAGCAGAAGGCAATCAGTCAGCAGAGCAGAGGCCACAACCTTCTTTTAAATATCCTTAAAAGCACTTATGCAAAATACATTATAATTCCGCAACACCTAAATAAATTGAGGAACAGTACTTTCATGTACTTCCAATTGATGTCTTATTAGTAATTAGCAATGTTTTTGTAGGGCTTCAGACACTTTTTACAGCCAATTATCTTAACTATTAAGTTAGTTACATAATTCTTGAACATGGAGTCTGACCACAGAACTTTTAGAAGCATCATCTTTCAAGAATGAAAATTTCATCTCATAAGTTTGTTTCTCTCTCTCTCTCTCTCTCTCTCTCTCTCCCCTCATGCTTTTTTCACAGTTATATATTTGCAAGTCTGAACAGTGATGTAAGTTACAATGGCAATCTCTTTCTTAAACGTAGTAAGGAGAGAGAGAGAGAGAGGGAGAAACAAAGTTTGTGGGGGAAAGGGGAGTTTCACTGAGCACCACAGCCAACATCTTTTGAATTCAGAGCAATTACCTCTGCGTGAAAAGGTTTTCCTCACTCAGCAACTGAGCAAAGTAATATGTCTTGCACAGTAAACTGAAGCATGTTAACTCAAAGGTTCTAAATGTCACAAACCAAAAAAATGAGCACACCCACTTTTTTTTGATCCAGCAGCTGACGGCACAAATCAGACACACAGAAAAGGATATCAAGGAAAGATTATTATTTGAATATGCAAATTTCTGAATGCAGGAGGCTATATCTAAGAAAAGCAACAGTAATAGCACTTACATACAGGGTGGATAAAAATCAATGATTTTTTTTTAAAAAATCAAAAAAATAAGATTTGTTTGACTTAAATCGGATTTTTTTTATTTAAATCAGATTTTTTTTATTTAAATCGGATTTTTTTTTATATAAAATGCTTTTTGAGGAAAATATATTACCATCCAAAGGTTATTCCATCATGAAATAAAGATTAGTTTTTTAATTATGTAGAAAGAGCGTTGGTTCTTACCTGAGATGCTTCTTTTCATGGTGAGGAGGCAGCATCTAGGATGGGTGAGATTTCCTTCCGCTCATTGGAGGGCTGAGTCTGGGTAATTTTTGGTCCCGCCCCTCTTCACTGGGCGTGCCCAGTTTTGATGAAGAACTCCAGACTCCGGCGTCTTGCAGTAACTATTCGAGTAATGTCCAGTCCTGGTATCAGTCATAGGTGCCTCGGTTTGGTTAAAGACAGATGCCAGTGGCCGACCCCTGGTCTCTCCCTGGGATGGAGCGAGCTGATGTGTTCTATAACCCCTGGGGTGGGGCTAGATGCTGCCTCCTCACCATGAAAAGAAGCGTCTCAGGTAAGAACCAACACTCTTTTTCCATGGTGGAGGAGGCAGCATCTAGGATGGGACGTACCAAAGCTGGCTTGTCCCCGGGTGGGAATCATCATTGACTGGTAGGTCTTTCTTCAGCTCGAACCACTGCTTGGAGGACCCATCTGTTGAGGCAAAGGTGTCCAGCTTATAGTGGTTGATGAAAGGAGATGGAGAGGCCCAGGTGGCAGCTCTGCATATTTCCTGTAGAGAGGCTTGCGCTGCCCATGCCGCCGAGGTAGCGGCGCTTCTGGTAGAGTGGGCGGTGAGGCGCCCTGGGGTCCCGGAGGCCCGTGTCTGGTAAGCCAGGGAGATGCATGTGCGCAGCCACCTCCCGATGGTTGCTAATGTCACCTTTCTGCCTTGGGAGGAAGGTTGGAAGGAGACGAATAGCGACTCTGATGCCCGAAATGGGCGGGTTCTTGAGATGTAGATCTTGAGAGCCCTTCTTACATCTAGTGTGTGCCACTTGCGCTCTAATAGGTGCGCAGGGTTCGGACAGAAGTTAGGCAAGACTAGCTCCTGGGAGCGATGGAAACAGGAACACACCTTAGGAATAAAGGAGGGGTCCAGGCGTAAAACTACTCTGTCCTGATGAAAGATGCACAGTTCTTCTTTCACCAAGAGGGCTTGGAGCTCAGAAATCCTACGAGCCGATGTGATGGCTACGAGGAAGGCGACCTTTAAGGTTAAGTGTCTTAAGGAGACCTCCCGCAAGGGTTCAAAGGGAGGTCCCGTGAGAAAGTCCAGCACCTTGGGCAGATCCCAGGAGGGGTACCTGTGAACTGCCGGAGGGGTGATGTTCGATGCCCCTTTCAGGAACTGTCGCACTGTGGGCCTCTGGGACAAGGCTCTGAGGCCCCCGCAGGTCAAGACCGACAAGATGGCTGCTAGCTGTCGTTGGATGGTGTTCAGGGCTAGGCCCTTGTCCAGACCGGCCTGCAGGAACTCCAAAACGTGCGGGATGGTGGCCTTGTGTGGGAGTATAGCTCTGGGGGAACACCAGACGCAAAAGGCCCGCCATGTGGAGTCGTAGATGCGGTTAGTTGAAGGTCGTCTGGAGGCCTGGATCGTCTGGATGACCCTGGCCGAGTAGTTGCTCCGTCTCAGGATGCTCCGCTCAATCGCCATGCGGTCAGTTGCAGACACTGCGGGTCGCGGTGTTCCAGCGACCCCTGGATGAGGGAAATCCGGTCCCCTGGGATTCTCCATGGCCGGGTCACCGACAGAGCCCGCAAGTCTGCGAACCAGGTCCTGCGGGGCCAATGAGGGGCTAGCAGGATGCTTTCCGCCTTCTCCGCCACTATGTTCTGGATGACTCTGTCTAGGAGAGGCAGCGGGGGGAAGGCGTAGAGGAGGCCGGCCGGCCAAGGGCTTCGCAGCGCATCTGCTTTCTCCGATCCCTGTGATGGAAAACGTGAGAAAAACCTCGGGAGCTGGGCATTAAGGGGGGTGGCAAAGAGGTCTACCTCTGGAAGACCGAACCTGCTGACTATGTCCTGGAACAGCGCTGGATGAAGGCGCCATTCGGAGTTGTCTACCACCTCGCGGCTGAGCCAATCCGCCTGCACATTCGCCTCCCCTGAGATATGTTCTGCTGTTAAAGAGGGGAGGTGGCGTTCCGCCCAGAGACATAGGCTTCTGGCCTCGGACATGAGGGAGATGGAACAGGTGCCCCCCTGCCGGTTTACGTGTGCCTTGGCAGACGTATTGTCCGTTAAGACCAAGACGTGTCTTCCTTTAAGGAAGGGCAGGAAGTGGCGAAGGGCTAGATGGATCGCTCTTAGTTCTAGCCAGTTGATGCTGTGTGACAAGTCTGCAAGCCCCCACTGCCCTTGAGCCATCTGGTCCTGGAAGTGGGCCCCCCACCCAAACAGGCCGGCGTCTGTGGTCACCGTCAGCCTGTCCTGCTCTCTGAATAGACGGCCCTTGGAAATAGCCCGGGACGTCCACCACCTGAGGGACTGGGAGACCTCTCTGGGTAGGGTCACCTTGGCCTGGGAGCAGCTCAGGAGCCGTTTCTGAAACGGTAATAGGAACCATTGTAGAGCTCTATGGGTGTGGCATTATGGGTGTGGCATGTCCGCACACGACCCCCCTGCATTCCCCCCACTTTTGGCATGCGAGTCAAAAAAGGTTCGCCATCACTGATCTAGGTCCTCCTTTTACCAACCTCAGAAGACTGGAAGTCTTTCCATGATATAGAGGTGGACCAAGATTTTCTGAATTTAGAGAGGAGAAAGATGAGGGTCCCCTTTTGTTTAAAGTTAAAACTATTTCAAAGCTTATTGTACACTGTATTTGTCTGCACATCTCTTCCATTGCAAAATGAATAGGAAAGAATGTTACTAACATCTCTGCTACAGCAGAGATTTGGGGAAATGCAAAAAAGGGGTACAGGCCCACTCAGAATGCCCACTCCTAACCTATGAAGAGTAATGGGTAGAAAGCAAGTCTCTTTTTCTCTTTCCTACAGTATGCTATGGCTTAAAAATCTTTTAATAGAAAAATAAAATAATAAATAAATAAAATGCAACAGGATTCATGGGAATCTGGACTGATATTTGTGGACATTATTATGCATGTCTTAAACCAATGCCTACTTTCATTGAGAATGGCTTCTTTATGCAGATGCACCATCAAATATTAAATCAAGATATCCTTAAAAAATGTGACCCTAGAGCTTGCACTATATCTACAAGCCTGGAATTGAGTGACTTGATTGAATTTGAGAATGAGAAAGGTGGCCAGTATCTGTCTTTTATGCAAAATCACACTTAAAGCAGAGTTTTTCAAACCATGTTCTGTGAGAGTCTAAGGGCAAAAAAAAATATTCACTGAATCATACAGTCACTAATTTTCTTATTTTGCCTCTTATTCCAGAATGTACAGTATATATTTAAACTAACAAATTCTGTAGTCTAAAAAAAGTTTGAAAACTCCTACCTTAGAATACATTATTTAGGAGCACAGCAAAAGAACAAAAACAAAAGGTAAATGAATGACATCTACCTCAAGAAACCTACTGTCATATTTAATACTCACAAACATGCTATCTATATTCCCTTTTACTTCTGTCCTGTGTGCTTTCACAATGAATACATTCAGAGAAACTGCATGAACACATACCAGTATATTTCTTGTTTTTCTTCCCTTATCTATATATTTTCTCTCTACTTTCTTCCCACCATTGTCTTACACTTCAGGGAGTAAAATGGGGGGAGGGGAGAATTCTTGATTTTAGAGGCTAAGACCAAATCTCATAAAATGAAGAATTCAGCCTAGAGTTTACAAGTTACTGAACACTATAAAAAGCTTAGATGAAAGGCCCCGCAGCTCCAGTTTTTAAAAAACAAAATAACCAGAAATTGGCAGACCATTTTAAAAGATATTATACACCACAGGTTGTCAACATTCCTTTTCCCAAGAATAAGCACATCAATTAGCTATGACTGTAGACAGTACAAAATATAATTCAAATAGTACACATGCACAGTGGAATGCACCTCTTGAGAAGATACAACATTACCTCTTTACTAAACTGATTTGCTTATTCATATCTTGCATTTACATACTGGTGTAACCAGATTATTCTCAGGTTTTTACAAAACAATTAAAAGCAAGCACATAATAAAGTAGAACTAAGTAGGAGAACAATTACTAAAGTAATTTAAAGTAACCAAAAAATGGCAAATCACGAAATACAATCCTGACATCACACAGCTTAATAGCAGCAACAATTGGATTTCAAAGACCTTCCAGAAAAAATTAATCTTCACAAACATTAAAGTATTTTTTTAAAATCTAAATACAGATAGTCCTCAGTGACTTTTTCATTAGCCATTCAAAATTATGATGGTGCTGAATGAGGAGACCTATGACCGGTCCATGCTGACCTTGCAGCATTTGCACCATCACATGATTTTCCACTTTACGACCGTGTCTCTTAACAACAAAGCCCCACTCCCACTTACAGTTAACTGAGGACTATCTGTAAATAAAAGAAATGAATAAATATAAAAAGGTAGATAAAAGTGTAAACAGAGCACTGTTGACACTATTCTACCAAATGGGGCTGCCATGGGAAACCACTACTTCCAGGACCCTTCTCTCACATATATATGGGACGCCTAAACATCCCTATTCACAATGAGCATGCAAGGTAAAGTGGCACTACAGGAAGGCAGCAGTTCTGAGGATGACTGACAGCCAAACCAAACCAAACCAAACCAAACAGAGCTTTAAATGTTAAAACTGGGAACCTTGAATCACCTACTGAAAGTCAGCACAATACCCCCTACAGATGCTGGAATATGGCTGTAATAAGCTGTAACAGATGCCTCCTCCTAGTATATAGGCAGCTGTCCTGCTCCAACCACAGTTCTGAAGTGGTATTTAAAGGGAGCCCCATGGAAAGAGCACCACAGTAAACTAATCTTGTGGTGATTATGGAATTAGTCATTGTTGCCAAAGCTTTTCATGACAAAATTGCACTTCTAAGAACACAGACATAATGATGCCAAATGTGATAAATTGTTGATTTTGGTCCACTTGTTATGCATCACTCGTTCTCTTCAAGCAGAGTAACTAAACTGTTTTTTACAGGTAACTAAATTCACCTTATGTGACTGACACTTCAATTTTCTGCAGGTCAACTCAAATTCAATGTGACTTGTTCCCCTGAGATATACAGGTAGACTGTAGCTTGAATTCAAAAGGTCCCAAAGACTGGTTCACACTAATCACATCCCCATATCAATAATTTGGGATTTCAGAACATCACTTTTTAATTCCACACCTCTCCCTACAGTTTCAAAGGCAGTTTATATTACAGATTGAGAAAATATTGATTTTGGAGAAAAATATACATTATATTTTCTCCTGCTATCCCGCTTCCCTCTCCCTCCCTCCTTCTCCCTCCCTCTCATCTCACAGAATTACCAAAATTTACCAACCTCCTACTCAATTTTACAGACTATTTATTTTCAATACTTTGTAACAGCAATAATTGTAGGCACTTAAGGCTGATTCACATACATAGATAAATACCACTACAAAATAAATTCTTTTATTTAATGAGACACATTTCCAAGTAAAGATATCTCAACTCAATGGTTCAGATTACAAAAATGCAAGAAATTGCCCATTCACACTTGGAAGAAATAAAAGATATCTTCACTGTATCTGCACAGGCTTGGACTACTTCATTTTGTTTTATATCTTGATGTTGACTTATGTATCTTGATGTTGAATCAAAAAGAATAGCCTGTTTTTGTACTTTAACTCTTGCAGTTATGATAATATCTTTTCAGATATAATAATAATCATCATCATCATCGTCATCTTTATTGTCATTGTAATAAAATCTTGCCTCAGCCAGTATTCATTGTATAATAACTGCCCTCTGGGTAGTTATTTATAATGAATCATGTACAGTCTTCCAATTACAATCTTCTCGTATGCAGTCATGTACAATTATTTCAATACAATTTATATAAATTTATTTTTAAAAAACTATTAATGAGATATTGGTTTGAATGTATACTCAACAGGCAAGCCATAGACTTGATGCTTATCTCTGTGTTAGGAAGTATAAGAATATGCTTTTGTAAATAAACCTGGAATCATTTCAACATTTTTCTTGCCTAAAAATTTAATAGTTCATGAACACCATGATGGCATTGAAAGCTCAAGGTCTTCATAGGCATATATCATGAAAAACAAAACACTCTTCCTTCCTGAGCATCTGCCTGCAATTCTGCAGCAGGAATGGAAAATCTGTAGGCAGAAAGAATGCCACTCTTGAACTCCACTGTTATAGCCACCTCTCCTTCTCTCGTCACTTTTTAGTGGGACATATATGAATTAGCTATATATTCTTTTTAAAAAATCAGAAAAAAATAGGAAACCTGCTGCTATCTTCTTTATATCATTGATCCATCTGATCTGTATCACCAGCTTCCTTAAAACAAGCTTCTCTCAAACATTAAGCGTATTCTCTTGTCCACCCCTCATAAACTGTTCACTCTGCCAAGGAGCACCATGCAATCCTTACCACCAGCATCATGCTGCCAACATTTAATTAATTTTCAATTCTGTTTTTGTTTTACTGAAACAATTATTGCTGTTACAATTTGATTCTTCAGTACATATTGTCAGGCTCAGATCACAGTACTGTAATCATTTAAGCATGGCTCCTTTTTTAAAAAAGAAACATCTCCAAACTATCCACTTAGGTCCTCTATTGCAGGAGTGTCAAACTTGCGATGACACATTGTGGTCACGTGATGATTGCAATTTTTCCCCCTTCACTAAACCAGGAGTGGGGATGGCCAGCGCATGACACAACCGGCCCGCAGCCTGTGAGTTTGACAGCTCTATTGCAAATGTTTCCATTCTGGAGATAGGTGGTGGTTTAGAAAGTACTGCAGGTCATTTCTGAAATTTGAAAAATAAAAGAGGTATTTATTTAAAGCCATCTTTGTTTTTAAGCTGACACACTATCTTCTCCTGAGATTTGGCAATCTCACAAAAAATATTTAATTTTTTTTCTTTAAAATAAAAATAAGTCCCTAACTTATACGGTAATCTTCAAAGGTCTTTGAGAATAATACAGTTAATCTATATAAAAGAAAATACTCAGAATTGACTCCTATTGTTTCACTATAAACATCAAGGCGATTTTTCTATGATAAAATGCAGAGCAGGACAACAGAAACTCTACCTTGACAGAATAGTAAGTTCTTCCCACATATTTCAGCTACACACATACTCTCTCTCTCTCTCTCTCTCTCTCTCTCTCTCCATTTAGAGTCAACACAAGAAACAGCTACAAATATCTTCAGCAGAAGAGGAAATGATTTGACAACAGTAATAATTTTAAAAAGATCAAGCATCAGATAAAAGTGGCAGGAAAACTGCTGTGATAATTCAGTCAACAGGTTATTAAGAAATGCACTGGCTTTATGAGCATATGCAGTAATATTAGACTAGCTATTCATTCTGGAAGTTCATACAGAGTCTCCCTTTAATTTATCTTCATCAAAATCCAATAAAGTAGGTTGTGAAGCATGAAGGATCACCCCTATTTTGCCAGTTGCATGATAACAAGAATAGCAAAGGTTTAGATCAGTGAGGGGAATAATTCAATTTAATATAAATTTAAACTCTGGGAAAATAATCTATATTAGCTATTCTTGCTCTTGTAATCTAGTACAGGTAGTACTCGTTTTACAATGGTTCATTTAGTGATTGTTCGAAGTTACAAAGGCATTGAAAGTAACTTATGACCATTTTTCCTCTTATGACCATTGCAGTATCCCCATGATTGCATAATCAAAACGCAGATGTTTGTAAACTGTCTCATATTTATGATGGTTGCAGTGTTCCGGGGTCATGTGATCACCTTCTATGACCTTCTGACAAGCAGTGTCAATGGGAAGCCAGATTCACTTAACAACTGCGTTACTAACTCAACAATTTCAGTAATTCACTTAACAACTCTGGCAAGAAGTTGTAAAATAGGGCAAAACTCACTTAGCAAATGTTTCACTTAGCAACAGAAATGTTGGGCTTAATTGCGGTCATAAGTCAAGGACTACCTGTACTCTACAAAACAAAATTTATTCTGTGCAATTTAGAGCCAAAATTATAGTTGTCTTACGATGATGTTTGGCCTTCTGTGCATTCATATACCGTATTTTTCGCTCCATAAGACACCCCCTCCCCCCAAAAAAGTTGGTGGAAATGTCTTTGCATCTTATGAAGCTAATAATACAGGCCGCCACGGCGGAGTCCTTTTACAGTGCTGAACCCCGCTTCTTCTGTCTTTGTCATTGCCCGTTTTCCTCCTCTAAACTTAGGGGCATCTTATGGTCAGGGGCATCTTACAGTGAGAAAAATATGGTACTTCTATTTTATCTGAACAAGTTCATTTAAATTCAACTTGAATTCCTGGAATGACCATTGGTCTTACCTGTGAATGGTCTTTCTCTAGATGCTGCGGAGTGTCCAAACGCGGGTTATCCTCAGCTTGCTGCCCATTGGACTGAGTTTCACTTTGATGTGTAGCCACGCCTCTTGCCTCTGCATAGGGCCAGTTCTAAAAACGAAGGTAGACCAGAAAAAACGCAGAACAACTGGAACAACACTAGTCTTAACCTTCAACAAAACATGGGACCAGTTCCCACCACGCCCAGGGTGGGATTTGGACACTCCGCAGCATCTAGAGAAAGACCATTCACAGGTAAGACCAATGGTCATTCTCCTAGATGCTGCTTGGAGTGTCCAAACGCGGGACATGCCAACGCTATGCAGTCCCTGGGAGGGGAGATTCGTCTGAGTGGGAACTGGGAGCATCAAGGACCCTCTGGAGAACACGTCTGCCGAAGGAGGCCTCCGAGGATGCAAATACGTCCAGCTTGTAGAGTCTGATAAACGGCACAGGCGAGGACCACGTAGCGGCCCTGCAGATCTCGTCTATGGGGGCCTGGGTGGCCCAAGCAGCCGTGGTTGCCGCGCTCCTGGTGGAGTGAGCGGTAATACGTGGAGGAACAGCTCTGGACCGGTGCTCATATGCCAGTGTAATGTAGGCACGCAGCCAGCGCCCAATCGTGGTAGACGTGACCTTGCGACCCATGGACACCGGCTGAAAGGAAACGAAGAAGGATTCTGACTTGCGGAATTCAGCCGTTCTCTTCTTGTACATCCGCACCGCCCTGCGAACGTCCAACTTGTGCCACCTCCTTTCCCTGGGGTGAGAGGGGTGCGGGCAAAAGTCAGGTAGGACGAGCTCCTGGGATCTGTGAAACAAGGAGTTGACCTTGGGCACAAAGGTCGGGTCTAGTCTGAGAACCACCTTGTTTGCGTGGACCACGCACAAGTCCTCCCGTACGGAGAGGGCCGAGAGTTCCGAAATTCGCCTTGCAGATGTGATTGCAATGAGGAACACCGTCTTCAAGGTCAGGTGGCGCAGTGACACGGAGCGCAATGGTTCGAATGGCGCCACAGTCAGGGCCTGGAGGACGAAGGGTAAGTCCCAGGTCGGATATCTATGGACTGTTTGGGGCCGAATGTTCGAGGCCCCTTTCAGGAAACCACGAACCCCTGGATGTCTGCTGAGCGGCAGGGACCCACCGGGCGACAGGATGGTAGCGAGAGCAGCCACCTGCCTTCTCAGAGTATTGGGGGCGAGCCCCTTGTCCAAACCCTCCTGCAAGAAGTCCCGCACCTGAGGTGTGGAGGCCTCAGCCGCAGCGATGTGTCTGGCACGGCACCAGGTAGAGAAAGGCGGACCATGTGGTCTCGTAAATGCGAACGGTGGCAGGACGCCTGGAAGCCTGGATCGTTCTTATCACCTTGTCCGAATAGCCCATTCGTCTCAGAACGATCCCCTCAAGTGCCAGACGGCAAGTTGGAAGCACTGAGGGTCCGGGTGACGAATGGCCCCTTGTATCAGTGACACCTGGTTCGGAGGAATGCGCCAGGCCTTTCCTACTGACAGACCCACTAGATCGGCGAACCAGGACCGTCTGGGCCAATGGGGAGCGACCAGGATGACGTCCGCCCCCTCCGAGATGATTTTCCGGACTACCTGAGGAAGCAGCGGGAGAGGAGGGAAGGCGTATAGCAGGCCTGTGGGCCAACGGCACCGGAGGGCGTTTGTCCCTTCTGCTTGCGGGCACCGGAAAATGTGTGAAGAACCTTGGCAGGTGCGTGTTCTGCGGGCTGGCGGACAGGTCTAGGACGGGCAGGCCGAATCTCCGGGAAATCTGCTGGAAAAGATCCGGGTGCAGCTGCCACTCTGAGGTGTTGATGGTGGTTCGCTCAACCAGTCCGCCGTCACGTTCTCCTCGCCCGCGATGTGGTCCGCCCTCAGGGACAGGAGATGCCTCTCTGCCCACCTGCCCAGAGCCTCCGCCTCCGTCATGAGCGCCCTCGACTGTGTGCCTCCCTGGTGGTTCACGTATGCTCGGGTGGCGATGTTGTCCGTCAGGAGAAGGACATGGGACCCTTCTACGAGATTGCCGAAATGCCGCAGAGCCAGCCTGGCCGCCCGGAGCTCCAGCCAGTTGATGTTGTGGGCGAGCTCCCGTTGAGACCACCTGCCCTGGGCCACATGGTGCTGCAGATGAGCTCCCCAGCCGTAAAGGCTGGCGTCCGTCGTGATGGTGACGCGGCCTGGCTCCTTGAAGGGCGACCCCTCTCTTAGGGCGGGAGACCTCCACCACCTGAGGGACCGAAGCACTGGGGGTGGGACTGTCACCCGTCTCCTGGAGTTGCTGATCTTGCGTCGTTGAAAGGGAAGCAGAAACCATTGTAGCTCCCGTGCGTGCAGGCGGGCCCAGGGAACAATGGCTATGCACGAGATCAGCTTCCCCAACAGTTGGGAAAGCGTCACAAGTGGGACCAGTCTGGAGTTCTGGACCAACCCACCAACTTCACAATGCTGCAGATGCGCTCCTGCGAAAGAAAGACTTTGCAGGTCCTCGAGTCGATGACGGCACCCAGATGAAGTATGGAGAGGGTGGGCTGCATGTGACTCTTCTCCCGATTCACCGAGAACCCGTGGTCCTCCAGGGAGCGGATGGTGCAGTCCAAGTCCTTCAGGGCCTGGTCCCTGGAAGGTGACATCAACAGGATATCGTCCAAGTAACAAAACAAACGCACAGGTCTGGATCGAAGATGCGCCGCCACTACGGAGAGGACCTTCGTGAAGGTCCTTGGAGCCGATGACAAGCCGAAAGGCAGGGCCTTGTACTGGAAGTGCTGGCCGGCGAACTGAAACCTCAAGTATCTGCAATGCGCCGGGTGGATGGGAATGTGCAGATACGCCTCCTTCAGGTCTATCGAGGTCAGGAAGTCGTTCTGTCGAATGCATCCCAGGATCGTCTGGAGGGATTGCATTTTGAAGCGCTTGTATTGCAGATACCGGTTCAGCTTCTTCAAGTCCAGAATGGCCCTGACCCCCCCCGATGACTTGGGGACTAGGAAGAGGATGGAATAAAACCCCTTGCCCTCCTGCCCCCCCCGGCACCGCTTCTATGGCCGCTATCTCCAGTAGGTGACCGATCTCCGCCCTCATGAGCTGTTGCTTGTGCGGGGACCTGGGAAGGGGGCAGCGGATGAATCTCCGTGGGGGAAAGGATAGGAAGTCGAGGGTGAGGCCGTGTCAGACCACATTCCGGACCCAGGCGTCCGTCGTGGTCGCCTCCCACGTGGACGCATATTGCTGTAGGCGTCCCCCAATGGGAGGGATCCCCCAGGGGTCACTTGCTCTTCTTGAAGGGACGGTTGGTCTGACCACCCTTGAAGGGCCTACGCTGACCTTGGAACCTGGACCTGTCCCTGTAGGCCGGCCTGTCCTGGGAACGATCTTGGGCCTGGGGGTAGGTTCTGGAGGCCCCACCCGAGGTAGAGGGAGCCTCCGTAGACCGAAAGGGCTGTCTACGGTAGGAAGACTGATTCTTCCGGTCCTGCTTCTTGGTGACAGCCGGCAGAATCTTCCGCTTATCCTTGGACTCGATTAGGAAGGAGTCCAAGGCCTCGCCGAAGAGCTTGCCACCCTTGAAGGGGCCGAGGCCAACTTCCCCTCAGCCTTCATGTCCGCCTGCCAATGGCGGAGCCACAGCAGACGGCGTGAGGTGACATTGGATGCTAGAGCCCTGGATGAAAACTTTGTGGAAATGAGCGAGGCGTCGCAAGAATATTCCACCGCAGCGATGATCTCATTGACCCCTTGTCTCGATCTAACCTGTCTCTCAGGCAAGGAGGCCAATAGCTTCCTGAGCCAGAATAGGGCTGCCCTACTAAAGTACGACGCAGAGGGCGAGGCCTTCATGGCCCAGGCAGTGGCCTGGTGTGTCTTGTGGCAAGACTTCTCCATCCGCCTGTCCTCCGCCTTAAGCCCCTCCACCAGCTCGGCCGGGAGTGAGGATGTGGAGGTCAAAGACACAATGGGGTCATCAACCTGCGGGAGAGCCAGAATGGTCTCCCTAGCTTCCTCAACAGCGTACAGCTTTTTATCCACGCCGCTGGGGTGTGCCATGGTAGCGGGCTGAACCCACTGGCGCTGAATAATGTCGAGGAACAACTGAGGGGCCGGCACCAATTCTTGGGGAGGTGTAGGTTCCCTAAAGAGACCCGCCCCAGGGTGTCCAGGACCGATGACGATGGCATTGTCCTGATCAGAGGCCTTCTTATCAGATTGAGCCGGTAGACCCATCTGCACGGCCGACTCCCTAGCCTTGGTCAAGATAGCCTTGAACATGAAGGGGTTAAATAGCCCCTTGGAAGCGGGAGCCGCCGGGGTGGAGCTCTCATCCCCTGAAAGGTCGGGAGCCCCCTGGGTAACCACCTCCTCATCATCCTCCCCCTCGGATGCCTCGCTGACTGCAGAAGAGGCAGAAGGGGAAACGCCACCCCCCTGGGCAGGAACCACCTTCCTAGGTGCCCTGGGCTTGGGGGTAGAAAGGAGGGGCAAGGAAGCCACTAATTGCTTCATGCAATCCGTGATGCCCTGCGAAATGTCCTTGGACACAACCTCCTGCATGGCCGCGGGCAAGGCAGCCTCAGCGGGTGCAGAAATGGGAGTGGCCGGAACCTCCTCTTCCTCATCCACTGACTCCTCCCCCTCCCCCACCATGGAGGATTCCTCCTCCTCTGGTTCCTCCTCCTCTAGCTCCACTTCCATTGAGGGGACTGGAGAGGCAAGGGAAACCCTTGAGCGATTGGGGGAAAACCCAAAATCCCCATCACCAGAGGGAATGGATTGGGTCTCCCTACGAAGCTGCGGGGCAGGGGGGATCTTATCTGTCACAGCCTTGTCCCGGGCAGAGAGAGCCTTCTGGAATTGCTGCCCTAGAATCCTCAGCCGTCTATCCGCCAGTCTCTCATCAGCCTTGGTGGCCTTGGCTGCAGGCCTCATCCCCTTGTCAGGACAGGGTGCAGAACCGCCCTTGGCAGCAGGGTTGGTCTTGCTACGCTTGGAGGCAGGTTCTCCTGTTTGCTCACTGGGATCAGCCATGGAGTGGCTGAAAGAACAAGAACAAACAATTAAATCCAGTCAAGGCATCCCAATCCCACCAGGGAAGAAACAATATACACTTTAAAACAAGAAGAAACTGGAACCTGGTTTTGGCGCCAAACTCAGACCCAAAAGTCTCAGGCGTTGCAGATCAGCGCTGGAGTAGACCAGGGAATGGCAACAGAATCTGCCAATCTCCCCGCAGCCGTTGGGAAGGATCTCTTCTGCTGCCCCAGGGGATCCTGTCCGGGACTCCCAGAACTAGAACCACCCCAGGAACGAAGCAGCGGCGATCTGCGAAGAGGAGTCGGGCTGCGGCAGAAAAATGGCGGCAAGTTTAAAACGCGCGCCTTTTTTCCTTTGCGAACGGCCGCCTAAGCTCAAACCGGCACTGGGGAAACAACGGACTGAAAAGCCTCAGTAGAAGCTTCCCTAGGGAGGAAAACCCCCGATAGTCAAGTTGGGGGGTCCTATCTAACTACCTAGCCCCCTTAGAAGCTTACCAGCAGCCGCTGGCAAGCCCTCCCAGTGCCAAGCCGCTCCGCAGAAAAAGCGGGAAACGGCCGCGGTTTGAACAGCCCGCTCCGCGCAACGAAGACAACGAAGACAGGAACGAAAATAAAAAATTACCTATCTAACACAACTACACACAAAAATAACAACAAAGGCTACACTAACTCACTGCTGGGGAGGTCAGATTGCTGGCAAAGGACTGCAGACTCCCCAGACGCGTCCGATAAGGGCGACTGAGTTTTTAGAACTGGC